>OZ014478.1:29463941-30207012 GCA_963965965.1 Trididemnum nubilum
GCTAGTTCTGTTCGCTATCAGTAGATATTTAACAGACAAATATTTTGACATAGTTTGGGGGTGCCACATACCCCCCGGGATCCCCCAAATAGACCCCCAAAATCAAGTTTTTAAACTGCTCAAGCTCGGTTGCCAGTGTTTTATGATATCAGCAGATATTTAACTGACAAATATTTTGACATAGTTTGGGGTACCTCTCCAAAAACTCCCCTCCCCAAATGGACCCCCCAAAATTCAATTTTTCGAATGGCTAAAGCTGGAAAGCTAACTGCTTTTAATATTATTAAATATTAAACAAATATTTTGACATAGTTGAAGGCCGCAATCACACGATCAAGTTTTCTATACAAATTGTTTGCATGAAGACTTTTAGACCTATTTCATTTAGGTGCTATTTTCTTAAAAAACTAATTGCCAGAAGGAAGCATCTGGTTTTTTCTGCCAACAAAATGCTGAAGGTTTCGCATGTATTTTTTTTGCTGTAAAAGCATTTACGCAGTAGTTAAGGAATTTTTTTGAAGTTTGTCGCGGCAGTAGTCGTATCATGTGCTTTGTCGATTCATTGTAAATCCTCGTTTGTCAAAATGATGCAAGCACGTTCACAAAAGCGAAAAGCTGCAGCTATAGTAATAACTATACTAGGTCTGCTGCAAATTGCGTGCGCAGGCTATGAAATTTTTTTTCGGCCTGCAGTGAAATGAAATAGATAAATGGAAAATGTCGAAATAACTTGGCTCGTGTGGAACCCTTTAGCGTATAGCGTAGCTTTCAGTGCTGGGCACCGCAAATTTTTTTAGGTCCGCAGTCCGCAAATCCGCAACCAAATTTCAATTTTCTTAATCCACAACTGCAAGTCCGCAACGACGTTTCAGGATTCTTGAATCCGCAACCGCAAGTCCGCAATTTTGTAATTCTTAAAGTCCGCAACCGCAAGTCCGCAACTTCGTAATTCTTGAAGTCCGCAACCGCAAGTCCGCAACTTCGTAATATTTGAAGTCTGCACCGCAAGTCCGCAACTTTTTATGAACCGAGTAGAAGACTTTTGCAATCAAATGTGTCCCGAAGTGATCTGCTCGGAGTTGATTAGTAAACATTAGTCAAAAGCTGTGACTTGTGGGAAGTTTAGCAAGCGTATAGTGGATAAAATCCACGCAATAGAAGGAATTATTCACTATCGGTGATTGTAGTAAATGTACCACAGCATGACTTGTTATTGAGCTGCTTTTTCGGATGGCAAACTTAAGAATTGCCCAGCTCCTCTTACTTTCAAGTCCAACTCAAAACAGATTTAAACGCTTGCATTTTTGGTTAAAGTTTTTAAGTGACGTGGCCAGGGGCGTATTTAGGAGGGGGCCATGGTGCCATGGCCCCTTCTTTGGGACGCCAGGATAGTATAATTAGCATAGAATAGTATGCAAAATTGCGGCATGCCCGCCCCCCTTTTGTAACTTGGGCAGTAAGTTTGAGCACACAAAAGGACAGAATCTGGGTAAAAACCTGTTTTGTTTTGTCTTTGGTAAAAAAAAAAAAAAAAAAGAAAGAAAAAGGAATAAAAAAGAAAAAAAGGGAAAAAAAAAAGAAATAAACCTCATTGCAGCCAAAAGTGTGTTGGTTGGGATGAAAGGGTATCGTAAAACATCCAACCATATCAAATACTTTTTGCCGTACTTAAGCCGTTTTTGACTGAGACTGCTTTTTACGCCAAACTTGTGGGGTGGTTTTCGGGTTCTAAAACCAAAGTCACAAGACCTATTACCTCGAAATTTGGTACAAGCATGTAACTCATTAATCTCAAACTACTGTCAAAATTTCATGTAGCTAGACCCAAACTGTTCTCGAGTTATAAGCAAAAGTCTGAAATTTCGCACTCGTTAGTTGGAAATGGCCGAGTAAAAACAAAAGAACACGCGACGCGAGCGTCGGTTGTTCCAATTAAAGTTTATTTGCAGTTTATGTTCTCTCTAAGCTGCACGGCCGCGCAGATAGCCTTGAACCCCTGCGCAGTACTTCAGTTCTACCGTGCATTGCATAAGGGTTGATAAGACAAGGGTAATACGTGCTTTCAATCGGAAGCAAGACCATAATTTAGATTTCATAAAATTATTTTACAAATGCAAGGTTTAAACAACAAATCCGAAATCATGGACTAAAATGGAAGCAGAATGCGGCGAAGACTTTTTCTTTTCAGTCTTCACTTAAATTTGAGCGGCAAAATTCCGAAATTCCGGACTAAAATTTGTGAGCTTCACCTAAATTTGGGACCGAAATTCCAAAATTTATGACTGAAAGAGAACCACTTTGCGGCAAAGACCTTTTTTTTGGGCTCACACGGCCTTTTATTCCGCGCACACCAAGCAAGCTCTGAGAGGGAACGTTGTTTGCAACAAATCCAATAATGAAAAAAAACTAAAGTTTTTTTGTTTGCAATAAATCCAATAAAGAATATTGTCACTAAGGAAATTTGTTTGGAAGAATTAAAACTGCCAAAGCGCATTAAACTTGAGAATACTGCATTTTTTAATTGTCAATGGAGCATTGTGATCAAATTTTTAAAATTTTTTAATTGTAAGAAATAAAAAAATCAAATAGAGAGAGTTCAATATCAGCGCAGAACAATTTTTCTTGAGAAATTTGTACAAATGCGAACCTAACGTAACTTACACTTTATGCTGAACATTCTGCTCTTTCTTTCATTTTAACAAAAATTAATAGCTATTTTTGAAATCATCAACTTACCGTAAAACGATCTACAACGCAAGAGCGTAAACAAAAGGTCAAAGAGAGACATTATCCTACGATATGTGCTAACATTTTTGTGCTTCGAAAAATCATACCGCCACTTAATTACGTTATCAGAAATTATTACTTTATCTTGCCACAAATATAACTATGACATTATCATAAAATAATTTTTTTTAATTATATTTTGTATGTTTTGCAGTATCTTATACGAAAATAAGGTAGTGCAGAAAATTAAGATCAACGAAAAAAATAATTTCGCCATCAAAACATAGTGTGTATTGAAAACATTGAAAGAATAAGAGTCTAATCACAGTAGGCGCTACAGGCTAGTTTGACATTGTAGATATCGTAGGCTTATTATAGTACAATTGGTGTAGTATGCTATATTGAAGGCTTATTATGGCACAATAGACGTAGTATGCTAATTATGACACAGTAGGCATAGTATGCCATATAGTGGGCACTGTAGCTTCGTAGGCGTAGTACAACCTCAGAATATGACATATAGTTAACTTATTATGGCACAGCAGGCTTAGTATCCCACAGTAGGCACTACAGCTTAGTATGTCATAGTAGGCGTAGTATGACACTGTAGACATAGTAGGCCTATAGCATTCGAGTATAGTATAGTTGGCAACTTGGCGAAATGGGTAAAGGCGTATTGTTTACGACGACCCTGATTGAATGATCTGGGTTCAACCCGCACCCTGGTCACGCTGATGCGTCCTTAGATAAGACGTTTTACAATAATTATCTCTGCTTGGTGGCTTCGAACAAGCAGCAAATTTAGTGGACAAGAATTCAAAGAAATCCACAGGAACCATGGATCATCGGAAACTCCTAAGCAGGTGCGGATTCATCCAATCACGAAGTAGTCACTGCAAAAAAAAGTGTGCAGATCATCCAATAAGTTAGCGTCTTATGCTGTCTGGTGACTGGAGGATAAATATGCGCTACAATAACAATACACTGTAGTGGGCTTATGGCACCATAGGTTAGTAGGAGTACTATGTCATAGTAGGCTTAGTATGGCATTGTAGACATAGTGTAGCGTGAAGGAGATTCGTTATGGCACCCTAGTAAGTGTAGCATGTCACAGTAGGCACTGTAGCTTACTATGGCACAGTAGGCATAGTTGGCTTATTATTGCATAGTATCCCACAGTAGGCACTGCAGCTTAGTATATTATAGTAGGGACAGTGGTGGCCTTAGGAAAGGGGGGGCCCCTGTGCAAATTAAGTGGGGGGCCCTTTTTTTTACACACTACTTTAACATGTTTTATCTGCACTAGCAATTAAGCGCAACAATGCATTTTATAAATAACAAGACCAGAAGACCAATGCAATCGCAGCCCTAATTAAATGAAATCTTTGTTCATAAGTTCCTCTCATCTAGATTATCAACTTAATTAATTGCAGTAAATTAACATAAACTTTCAGCAATTGTTTTCAGTATGCTTGTGTTATTACAGAATATGTTTGAGTACTTAGCAATAATGTTTCAATGCTTTGTACTGCTTAGCATATGATATACTGTGTACGTTAGTCAAAAATCTATTACTGCCAGTTGCTGAAAGCAGTTGAAAAAAACAAGTGGAAAAACGACTACCTGAGTCATAGGCGTAGTTAGGATTTTTGATTGGGGGGGGCCAAAACCACAAATCACATGCAATAACGTCATCAGAAACTTCGAAAGAGGAATTTTTTGGTGGGGCAAAGATATCGTAGAATGGAAGATCAGAAGTCATGGCCTTGTGTAGGCATGTAACTAGGAACTCGTTCTAGGAGAGAGAGCTTAAACCAATAGCCTAGTTAAAATGCAAAAATGTGTAAATTGGGAGACGTGCTTAAGAAAAGAAGTGTACTGTAATTCAAATGTATCACAGACGGGGGTCTGGGGACGGAGCCTCCAGCCGCCCGATGTTATGGGGGTCTGGGGGCGAAGCCCCCAGCCGCTGGACGATTTTTCGTAATTTTTTGGAAAAAAGTAGTTTTAATACCATTGGATCACATTTTGCACATTTTCAGAGTCATTTGAAAGTACTAGATTTTTAAAATTTGAAAGCCAATTGAAAAAATTAAGTTGTTTAGTCCTCCTTTTGCTTGCAATTTAAGTCCAAAACACGTTTAAAATCTTGCATTTTGTGGTTAAATTTTATTAGTGATTTCGCCCAGGTAGGGGGAAGTAAAGTACATTCCCTCCTGCAATATTTTAGCAGTAAATAACAATTCAGTCGATTATTTTCTTTATAGATTATTGTTTTGTCTAGAAAACAACCAGTTATAGGAGTACATATACGGCCAGGGGCCCAGGCTCTCTCAATTCAAAAATTTGTTCAATGAGCATTCCTCTTACTAAAACTAATTTTTTTCAAAAGTACGTAGTTGCATAAAAACTGGCGAGGTGGAGGTGAATTGTAATTGAAACATGTACAATAGATAGTTATGCCTACAAACCATGTTATTGCCCGAGTCGGATTTACATTGAGTTGGCCCCCAGGCACTTTGAGATTTTTGCAATATTATCGCGCCAAATACAGGTGAAGACTAAAAAAGTCTTATCTGAGTGCGGGGCGCCTGGCACTGTGCCATGTGTTAAATCTGTCCTTGGTTATTGCATTACATTCATAAAAAGGTTAGATGAGAACCTCAGTTAGCAACTTTTAGGATAGAAACGCTTAATTTCACTCGGGTTATACGTTTAAATTGGTTGGCAACATTAAATTGAAGGAGCTATGGCCCCCTGAAACAGTATTGTTGGGGGCCATAGCTCCACAATATTGTTGGGGGCCCATATAAATTAGAGGGCCATATAAATATTCTTGTACGGGGCTCCTTAAAATTGGTTGGCAAAAATTAAATTAAGGGGCCCTGGCCCCTGGATCAATATTGTTGTTGGGGGCCCTTTTAATTATTATTGTAGGGGGCCCATTTAAATTGGTTGGTAAAAATTAAATTGAGAGGACCAGGGCCCCCTGGCTTAATACAATTGTTAATTACTGCTGTACGGGTGTACTGTTGTATGCAAAGATGCTAAAAGAAACTGAAGCTGAAGAAACAACAGTTTTTTTTGTGACATTTTTATCATGGGTAGCATTTCAATTGGGGGGGGCCCCTGGGCCCTCCCTGGTTACGCATATGACCTCAGTAGCCTAACACTAGCAAGCAAAAAAAAAAAGAAAAAGAGTAGTAAGTTGACTTTACCAGTAAATTTTTATTATCTGTTTACTAAATCTGACTTAAAAGTTAAAAGTAATGTTGTCTTGGAAAGGGGGATATGTGTAATAACACTTGGAACAAGTGCATCTTTAGGGAGGGGGTACATATGTAATGACACTTAAAACAAATGCATAAACTTTTTATCATAATATGCTATAGTTTTTCATAATCAAATTTTTCTGCGCGTGATAGGTCAAATGGGGGGCCCCCCAGAAGTGGGGGGCCCATGTGCATTTGCACACTTTGCACATTCCTAAGACCACTACTGAGTAGGGATAGCATTACACCTAGTAGGCAGATTATGACATACAGGAGGATTGTTTTGGAAAATAAGCATAGTATTAGTAAGCATAGTGTGCCACAGTAGGTGCTGCAGCTTTAGTATAACATTGTAGGCATGACATGGCACCCTAGTAGGCATAGTATGGCATAGAGTAGGCTTATTATGGCACAACAGGCATAGTAGGCCACAGTGGGCACCGTAGCTTAGTAGGCAGAGCATGACATCAAGTATGACATATAGTTGGCTTATTATGGCACAGTAGGCATAGTATAACATAGCTCGGCATATTAGACCTACAAGGCATAGCTTTTCCATGAACTATCACCGTAATGAGGTGGAAAAGTCTATGTGCCTCAATGAGCTGCAGAGCTGTACTGGCTGGAGATTTAATTCTCCTGATAAGGTTACCCATGCCAGATAGGTCTGATGGTAGAAGCGGGACGAAGTATAGTTCAAATCAAAATAGTTTGAAAACTTAAAACCTGGGTTGGTTATGCCCATCAGCTGTGGTAAGCATATACCCTAGGAGAAGGATAACTCTGATATGAAACCTCTCCACAGTTAGATTAAACTGCAAAACAAATCATGATGAGCTCAAATAATGAAAATTACATGAACGACGTTAATGGGGCCACGTTCACAAGTGGAACCTCGTCCGGCAGGGGAGCGGCTAGGGACTCCCAGGTTGTCATTCAGCAAAACCCCTATGACGTTCGAGTCTTAGGCAGAGGGGCTAGTTCGAAAAATAAGCGACAATCTCCACCAGCCAGCCCTAGTGGCAGCTCCAGCAATGTGCCCGCTACACGTTTGGAGAGGCGAATGGAGGCAGTGCAGAGTATTCGTACTCAAGATAATGTCGCACACTCACGGGTCAACCATCACCAACTGCTGTTGAGCAATTGGAATATCCTCACCCTCACACAAAAAGAGCTAGAATTTTTTGTGGTCTGGAGAATGTGTTTAGTTTACATGCGTTCTTTTTATACATTTTTGCAAATGAATTTAAGATTGAGCTTTTTTTCCGGACTGCAAACAGGCAAACCCGGTTGTGTTGGGAATCAGATGGAGTGTACTCCTTAATTAATGCCATAGTTTCAAAACAGCCAGCTGTTACCATTCCCTTAATTTTTTTTAACTTCAACCCTTAATAGAAACTTATAGCCCTACTCTGACTATGTATAGCTTTTTTTATCTGTCAATTTGTACTTGTTGCACTCTCAATACTACATTTGCTCCTTACTCTGCTTTTTTTTTCTTTTTTTTTGTTGTCTTTTTATTGCATTTTTTTTATTATCATTATCATTACTTTTTTTTTTTGTCATTTGATACCTTTTATGCCAAAGCAAATTTCAAAAACTTGTCTTGACTGTGAGAAAACAATGAGAAAAAAACAAAAATCATGAACTTGCTCACAATGCTTACAATCTAAGCACGTAAAATGCCGTGGCAGAAAAGCCCAAAATAATCTTCAAACTAAACCTACAACAACTGCTGACTGGACATGTAGCCTCTGTGATTTCTCCTTTCCTTTTGCTTCTTGTTCTGAAGTTGAATTTGATGACATTTCTAACCCTACTGACTCTTGTTATGACAAAACTCTTAATGCCCATGATTTGAATTTAATGTTCAACAACACTATAAACAGTGACAATACATCTATCAATGATACTGATAATAATATTATTTCAAAAGAGGATGACCCATTAACTATAAATTCAAATACACAGTATGTAACAACTAACCTAGTTAAAAAATCATTGATACATGACTCTAGTTCCCATTTTAACTTCACGGCCATTAGTGTTAACATTAGATCTTTAAACAACTATAAAAATTTTGCTAAGCTTGAAAGTCTTTTATCAGCACTTACGTTTAAACCCAGTATCATTGCAGTTACTGAAACCTGGCTCAAACCTGACCAACTTGGACCCCACACCAATCTCTCCAATTATACTTTTCTCTCAAACCCTAGATCAAAATACCGTGGAGGTGGTGTTGCATTCTACATTACAGACGACATTGAGTACACTCACCGCATAGACTTAGATATAATGAATGAAAAAATATTTGAATCTATCTTTGTAGATATCAAATTTCAAGATAAAGTTATAACTTGTGGGAACATATATCGGTCTCCTTGTAATAATGGTAACGCACAAAAAATGTTCCTTGCTGATCTAGACAATATTCTGAGAAAAGTAGATAAAAGGGAAAGTTTCTTATTAGGAGATTTCAATTATAACATTTTAGATTGCGGCGAACCAAATGTGACAAAATTCATTGATGTTGTGTATGATCATGGATTCAGTTTTTTAATCAATAGGCCAACGAGAATAACAGTTAATAGTTCTACATTACTCGACCAAATATGGACAAGCAGTAACACACCACAGAAAGTAAAAAGTTGTATTATAGCTTTCTTAATTTCAGACCATCTAGCTACAATGATGAGCATCGCAGTAAAGAAATGTAAAAGCTCTAAATCAGGTAGTGAGTACTATCGCCAGTTCAGTGATTCAAAAATTGAATCCTTTTCCAAATCTCTCTCTGAGCTTGATATTACCCCTGTCTTAAACGAAACTGATCCAAACAATGCATATAACACATTTTACCAAGATTACAGAAAATAAATTTGAGGAACATTTTTCGTTGAAAAAAAGACCTTCTAGACTGAAACCGCAAAAAAGTTGGTTTGACCAAGAGCTTAAAAATTTACTGCAGTGCAAAGAAAAACTATTCAAACAATACATGACAAACAAAACTTCTAGAACAAAAGCATTATTTACCCAAGCTAGAAATCTTTATTACAGAGCAGTTAAAGAAAAAAAAACAGGCTTTTTACAAAACCAAGTTTCAAATGCACAAGTGTGATATTAAAGGTACTTGGCGATATATCAACACTTTACTTGGAAAACGAAGCAAATCTAATGGCAATACTTTATTAATTAATGGCACTGAGGTAAATGATCCACAGTCAGTTGCAAATCATTTTAATGATCATTTTTCTACCGCTGCTAAAAAACTAGTCGACACTCTCCCCTCAAGTAACACTATTTTCTCTGAATATTTAAGCATCCCTTCCTTGCCCTCAATGTATGTTTGGCCTACATGTCCCTCAGAAATCTCCAATATTATACTAAAAGTGAAAAACAAACTAAGCGCTGGTTTAAATTTAGTTCCAACTAAGGTATTAAAAGCTTCTCCAGACAATATTTTAGTTGCTCTCAGCCATGTATTTAATTTAGCTTTGAGTAAAGGTGAATTCATAAACGACTTTAAAATATCCAAAGTATGTCCTGTCCTCAAGAAGGAAAATGCAAAAGATATCAACTACAGACCAATCAGCTTATTGTCCAATGTATCAAAAATCCTAGAAAAAATCATGTACAGTAGGTAATATTCCTTTTTAGAACGGCACCACCTTTTCTTCCAACAGCAATTTGGTTTCAGAAAGAACCACGGCACAAGTCATGCCTTGTCCTTCTTAATTTACACTATAACCGAGTCACTTGCTAACAAAACACCTACCCTTGGAGTGTTTTTAGACCTATCAAAGGCTTTCGACACGATCGATCACAGCATTTTGTTATGTAAACTTGAACATAGCGGAATCAGAGGCATAGCTCTTGACTGGATTAAAAGCTATCTAAACAGAAGAACTCAAAAAGTGGAATGCTCTGGGATTCTTTCGAAGTTGGTCAATCCCGTGAAACGGGGCATACCACAGGGGTCAAACTTAGGCCCACTTTTTTTTCTTATTTATGTTAATGACTTCCAAAATTGTTTAAAGTATGGTGACTCGATCATGTTTGCTGACCACACAAGCGTATTCTTTCAAAGAAAAAACTATCAGTCACTTTATGCCAATGCTCAGCAAAATCTCCAGAACATTGATCAGAGGATGATTGCTAACAAATTATCAATCACTGCTTCCAAAACAAAATGTATGTTGTTTAGGTCAACTAAATCAAAAACTCCACCTTCTGGTCAATCCATCTCATTAAGAAAACTTGATATTAAACAAGTTAGCTCTTTGAAATTTCTTGCTGTTCATAATGATGAGCATCTAACTTGGTCAGTTCATGCTAAACATGTGGTCAACAAACTGAGATCTGGCTTGGCAGCTGTGATAATAGTTAAACCTTTTTTGAATCCAGGAACACTAGTCACCTTATATCACTCATTGATGGGCAGTCATTTGCAGTACTGCATCTCCAGTTGGTACTATGGTAACGCAACAATTACAAACAAGTTACAGAAATTGTGTGACAAAATTATCAGGCTTGCATGTGGTCGAAACCTTAACAGTGACATCACAGATATCAGACAAAAACATGAAATGCTAACAATTGATCAACTTTTATTTAAAGACATTGCTGTATTTATGTTTAAGCAGAGCAAAAATAAAAATCCTTCGGTATTCAGCAAAATCTTTGTCACTAATCATTCGCAATATAATATAGAAACAATTCTAAAATAATTCCAAAGTTCCGTTTAATCAATATGTACCAACAATCTATCTCTCACCGTGGCCCATCTCTCTGGAGTAAAGTGCCAACTTCTTTCAAGTCCCAGGATCTCACGATAGCATCATTTAATTTAAAAATGCGAAATATTTGAAGTAATGACTTAGTACAAGTCTGATTTTTAGGGCATTGTTTGCGGTTTATCTGTAATGCTATAGTGCTGTTTTGCTAATATTCTTACACTTTGGACAGGGTTAGTCCTGAAAAGTAACTCTGCTTGGTGGTTATAATAAAGGTTCTAGAAAACTCGGAAAGTTTTTTTTTTTGGCTTTTGGGTCGGAATAAACTGGTCGAAGTATGCTAAAAGATTGTATTGTGTTGTCGTCACTAATCTTAAAATCCCATTTCTATGTCCTCGAAAATCTGCATTTTTTCCTTCCTCAATTTAATTATTTTTGTTGTTTTTTCTTCTGCTTTGTTCTTTTTCTTTCAGGTTTTTCTTTGAGTCTACAACCCCAGCAGTAAGCAGGATTGGATTATGGTGGCTACGCACAGTGTACGTTCGACTTGGCTAGGCAACAAAAACTGAAGTGGTGTAGTTAATTATCGACTTGAACTTTAAATGCGTACAATTCTCTTATGCTAGTTATTGATCTCAAGGTCAAGATACTATGCCTATCAATTCTTGGTTCAGATCTATTTGACATCAAATCAGAATACCATCACATACATAACATTTTGCTAGGGCATGTTCAATTATACCTTATGAAAAGATTGTCACTGATCCATTTCTTACCTTAACCTTATTGCTTCCCCTATAAAAATAGCAGCTACTGTCCTTATTTGTTTTCGTTATATGTCGTTTGTTGTAACTTTTTTTTTAGCTGTGTTTTTTTTTGTTTTTTGTTTTTGTTATTACGTTACTATTTCTGACTACCGCTTGAACGCTTCGGTAGAGTCCTGGGGTGCTAAAACTTAGTACAAAACCTGATAACTTGGTAATGATTTACTAGAACTTGAAACTGCTTTTATGATAAATATAGGCAATTAACTGCTTGCTGGTGAATTCCAGTACATCGCACAGCAAGGTAACTAAAGCCATCGCCGTTTAAGTTGAGTATCAGCGGACTCTGACGTAACTGATCTGAGATACACATCACCAACATTGCATAGACACATATTTAGTTCCTCTCATGGGTATACCTTCGTTCTGACTTAGATATCGGAGAGATCACAAGTTGTGGTACTTTGTACCAGCTATTTATTTAGACGCAATGTGGATGGTGTGACTCGTATCACTATATGTTGTGTATAATTATTTTGATGCATATGTATCGATTGCAAAATTGTTACTGTCTTGATGCTATGACCAGCTGCTACTTGAAAGGGTTTCCGGACCCGGTGAGGTTTCATTTTCAGGGTGGTTTTTCTTTCCTCACCTTGCTCCGTTGAGCTAAACATAGTTATGGGCCGGTTGCGCCACCCATTGACCACCTACGTAACCGGGCCTGGCCTTGCACTGGTCACTGTCCCTCTCTTTTCTCTTTATCAATCATTCGAACAACTACTCCAGCCGTTAGTTTTACTTCCATCTTGTGTGCCTGCGTGTATGTTGATGAGTGTGATTGACTACAATGTACTTTAAACTGGTGTGACAGGTGTAGCAATAATAAAAATCGCTTTTTTGTCTTCAACATCCTCTGCATATCTTAACGTCTGACGTTGTGTCGCTACTTCCTTTTCCTGACTCTACGTGTTATTTTTGTGTTACCATGCATTTGCTCTGCATATCTTAACGTCTTCAACATCCTCTGCATATCTTAACGTCTGACGTTGTGTCGCTACTTCCTTTTCCTGACTCTACGTGTTATTTTTGTGTTACCATGCATTTGCTATTGTTGTGGTGGTCAAGAATAAAAAAAGAATGAAATGAATGAATGAATGAGAATTGGTTGAGGAAGCAAAACGGTATCATCTCGATATCATCGGAGTTTCTTCAACCAAACGACGTGACTCTGGAACTGTAGATCTGGATGGCGGATGGAAACTCTTCTATTCTGGTGCTGATCCTAGTATGTCTGCACAAGTGAGTGTGGGGATTCTCACAAGCCGCCGTTTGTCAGACTGGCTGTCAGATTGGATTCTTTTGGGATCACGGGTCTGTATGTTGAAGCTCAAGGTATTGGATCGGTCATTGGGTATGTGCTCCCAATGCCACGAGTGAACATCAGACTTTTGTGGATGAAGTAAATGATGCTCTTCTACGAGTATCAGCTACTGAATCTACAGTCCTTATGGGGAATTTTAATGCACATGTTGGAACAGACACAGATACGTGGAAGGGTGTGATCGGAAAACATGGAGTCACTGGACTGAATGAGAACGGAAGGTATTTATTGCAGCTCTGTTGTAGCAACGGACTCCGCATCATGAATGCCTTTTTCCAGCACAGAGAGGTTCACAAGTATACATGGTATCGACCTAGTATGGATCAAAAATCTTTGATAGATTTTTGCATAGTTTCGTCAGATTTGTTTTCTGATGTGCTGGACGTTCGAGTGAAGCGAGGTGCTGAATTGTCAACTGATCACCATGTGGTAGTATGTTCCTTACGACTTTCGAAACCTTGGCCAAACAAGAGATCCAACAGGTCGTCTGTGACCTACCGGATAAAATGGGAGGCTGTGGAGGACAAAGAAGTAAGAAAACAGTTTGCATCCAGTATATCATCTAAGTTCAGACAACTTCCTGATGTATCCGAGGACATCGAGAAGGAATGGCTGCTGCTCAGATCAGCAATCATTTCATCAGCTGCTGAAAGTTGTGGGCGAGAACGGCTTAGAGTGGCGGGCGATAGTGAGAAAAGAACACCTTGGTGGAACCAAGAGGTTAAAGAAGCTATTCGAGCAAAGAAAGATGCGTTCAAGGCCTGGCTACAGGACAGATCGTCATCTGATTTTCAATCCCGGTACACTGAGGCGCGAAAAGCGGCAACTTCGGCAGTAAAGAAATCCAAGGAGAAGTCAGGGGAAGAGTTTGGTCGTCGGTTGGATTCCAACTATTTTTCGGCAGACAAAGTATTTTGGCAGACCATCCGCCGTTTACGTAGCAAACGATTGAGAGTCACGTACTCCATCAAGGATTCTGACGGTAACATTCTAACGGATGAGAATGAAATCCTTTCACGATGGAGAGAATACTTTGAAGGTCTTTTGAATCCTGTAAAGGCATTGACTCGTGACACACACGAAGTGACACATCTAGGGGGGGACGAAGTTTTCACTGCAGCAAAAGTGGCAACGGCAATTAAAGAGATGAAATCTCGAAAAGCTGCTGGTGAAGATGAAATTAGACCCGAGATGTTGAAAGCGCTGACTGGAGAAGGAATTCTTTGGTTAACGCGAGTGTGTCAAGTTGTGTGGAAGCTTGGCAAAACTCCCAGAGATTGGCAAACAGGTGTGATTATTCCGATATTCAAGAAAGGAGATCGCAAGCAATGTACAAACTACAGAGGGATATCACTCCTTAGTTTGCCAGGGAAAGTATATGCCAAATGCCTTGAAAGGAAATGCCGAGAAATAGTGGAATCAAAACTGGAAGATGGTCAGTGCGGTTTTCGTCCGGGTCGCAGCACCACGGATCAAATCTTCACTCTGAAGCAAATCTTCGAAAAATCTTGGGAGTATGGCAAAGATCTCTTTGCATGCTTTGTCGATCTTGAAAAAGCATATGACCGAGTTCCTTGGGATAAACTTTGGAAGGTTTTGCAGGAGTATGGCGTTAATGGTCAATTGTTACGCGCCATTCAGTCATTCTACTGCAAACCGGAGGTTTGTGTTCGGGTAAATGGCAAGCAATCAAAGCCGTTCCATGTGGGCGTTGGACTCCGGCAAGGGTACGTTTTGTCACCTCTCCTTTTCATTGTTTACATGAATTGGATCGACAAATGCAGCCAAGCTGATGAGTGTGCCACGATTGGAAATTGCAAAATTAGTCGCCTGCTATTCGCTGATGATTTGGTTCTGCTTTCTTCCACAGAACCTGGCCTCCAGCGCGCATTAAATAGGTTTGCAGATGCATGCAACACCGCCGGAATGAAAATAAGCACGGCCAAAACTGAGGTACTTCATCTTTCAAGAAACCCTGATCAGTGCATATTACAAGTGACTGGATCGACACTGAAGCAGGTAGAGAAGTTCAAGTATCTTGGGGTTGCATTTACGAGTGACGGAAGGCAAAGCGAAGAACTCGATACCCGAATAGACGCTTGTAACGCGAGTTTTGCAGTAATGCGAGCTTTGCACTACTCGGTTGTCATGAAACGAGAACTGTCGAAAAAGGCAAAACTCTCAATTTTCAAAGCAGTTTTTGTCCCCATTCTCACTTATGGTCATGAATCTTGGGTAATGACCAAAAGAATGCGATCACAAGTGCAAGCGTCCAAAATGAGGTTTTTACGAAGAATCGAAGGAGTTACACTGTTTAACAAGGTGCGTAGCTCTGAGATTCGAAAATCTCTTAACATCGAGCCGTTACTTCTCCGAATTGAAAGATCTCAGCTTAGATGGTTTGGCCATGTAAGCAGAATGCCTCAGGAAAGACTCCCAAACAAGCTTTACTTGCCAAAGCAAATGGGAGAAGACCAGTTGGACGACCTAGAACTAGATGGACCGATTACATTGAGGATCTTGGATGGAATCGCTTGGGACTTCGCCCAAGCGAAATGATGGAGGTGATGGAAGACCGTAAGGTGTGGCGGCTTAATCTCGAGCTACTGCCCCTGCAACCCTCACGAAAAGGTGGGCAATGAAGAAAGAAGAAGAGTCTAATCCATGAATGAGGGATATGAACTCTACTGCGTTTTCATAAAAGTTGTTTGACTTTTTTAGTTCAAGTTGACGAAATTATTGATATTTTTTAAGTTTCTGTTATTCGAGGTTTGTTAAAGAGCAAGTTCATCAGCAAAAATTACACGTAAAAATTAATCCTAATACGAATGAATTTTTACTTTTTTATGTAAAATGAATATGAATGATTTAAAGTCTTGTGCCATACAACGAAAAAAAAAAGCAAATATTTTTTATTCTTGCGTTTTTTAACTCATTTATGAGCGAAAACGTTTGAAGTCATTGTGATAAATTGTCCCTGATAAAACATCAGATCGGTTGAATTTTTCAAATTGGAACAAGTAAAAACATTCAAAGACGCTGTTTCAAAACAATGATGGGTGGTTTAAAACTCTGAAAAATGATCGTAATTTTAATTCATGTGATGAGGAAACGTTTTTGCATCAACAGCACGACAAGTAACTAAAAGTTAGTGTTTTATTAACACATCAAGAGCAAACCCACAATATCGTCACAAGTAGAGCGTTACAATAACGCTGTGAGAGTGCGAGTCATTGTTTTAGCATACGCACGGCAATTTCAAAACTAAGTTGGTCGACAGATCTATTTTTTACGTTAATAACAGCAACGATACACCACAGCATATGGCCGTCTAAAGTTTATCTGCTTCCAAAAGTGTAAGTCCTAACCCCCATAATATATATATTGCCAGAAAGGTCTTTTAAAGCTCTATCTATTAGAAGTTAAACCAACTCTGTAGCATAAATGTAACAAGCACTAGATTCATTGCAATAAGTAGGTATAAAAATCACATAAATCCACTCTGCCAAAAAAGTTTTTTTGATTTTGCCAAACTGGAACTTTGTTTAGAAAGAGTCATCATTAGGCAATAAATTAATGAAAGATTTTTTTCCATTTCATTCTAATAAGAAAAATAGTTGGTCCTAACTACACAAGGGTCATTACGCATGATTATTTATTCCATATGCAAGTGCTGTACTAAAACTACTCATACAAATTTAAAATCCTATCATTATTTTGATGAGAGTATTATGGCGAGTCTACCTGCCAAGTTTTAGACAATTCCCATTACTAGAATTTGAGTAGAGTCATTTTTAGTATCAAAATTTCACAAATCGAGAAAATCGCTTTAAAAGAATTTTTACATTGCATGGTAATTATATGCACCAACAAGCAGAAATATTCATACCTAAACAAAAACACATAGTATTTAGTACATGCCAGGTTGATAGTCATCACCAAAGTTTTTTTTTGCTACAGTCTCAGCTCTACTTTTGTCAAGATTCTTTCTTTTTCTTTTATCTTTTTTCTCATCATAATTTGTCGCTTCTACTAGTCTTCGCAAGTCTTTGGTATATGCTATCCGCACAGTAAAATGGTTAGGAGAGACACCCAAAGAAGTGAGCATTTGATGGTAACAGCTCCTGCCACTATTCCAAGTAATAATGGCCAAATGCACAGCTCTTTTTACAGCCGATGCTCCGAAGGAACGCTCCTTCGGACATCGTCGCCAAATGGTAGCATTGAAAGCCTCATTTTGGTTTTGTGTAAGACCTCCAACACATCTTATCAGCAGTGATTTTTCAGACAATCGTTCATATAATGGCAATAAATGAGGCAAAAAAGATTGTGGAAGCCTTTTTTTTTTGTTATCATCATGACTGTAGGCTGAAGTTCCATCTGCAAGGTCCTTTTTATAAGGACACCATGTGCTGTCACAAAACTGATGTTGAACATTTGGATCAGGGTGAAAAACTGAATGATGCAAATTTGCTTGAATTCTTTGTTGCATTTTCTGGACTTGTTTTTCAATTTCTGATGGGCTTTTGCTCTTGGTAGAATGGTCCATAATTGCCTTTTTGTAAAATGATGACATTTTATTTATCTGCTTTGATGTCAAACCTCCTTTGCCTCCCTTGATCTCTTTACTTGTTTTTAGCAAAGATCTCAGCCCAGCACCCATTCGTTTGTGCACGTGATTTACGCAGTCAAGTTTTTGAATTTCAACATCTTTGTATGGTTTTAGCTTATTCAAATTTGCAATAGTTTTGTTGTCTCCATCACACAAAACAGTGGTGTATCTGAGACCTTTACTCATTGAGCGAAGCCATAAATTTTCAGCTGCTTTACTTTCCATTGAGGTGCTTGGTCCATCACAGTTTTTTTCACAACTGCCACTATCAAAATGATTCTTTTTCCATTCATCATCTGCATTTACATTTTTTGAGCAGAGCGAACAATCTTTTGAAAGCACCTCGGCATCCAAAACTTCTCCAGTGTCTATGGACATGACAACACCGACACCATGAGAAGATTTGAAGCCTCGATGATGCCATGTCCCATCAAAAGAAACTGCAACTTCAATTGATTGAGAAAAATCTTTTGGGTCAAAATTTTCTTCCTAATTGCCAATCTCATTTTTCAAATGGTTTCGTAGTCTTATAGCAGCTTGGTTTCGTTCTTTTTCAAATTCGGAATTTGCTACATCATTCAGAGTTTTTATTTGAGCTTGCCAAGCAGAAGGGTTAGATGGAAGGGGCATACCCATGATGCCACAAAAGGTTGCAAGCCCTTCTCTACCAAGGCCAACCTCTGACACTCCATAAGTTGCACGACGGTTCACATCAAATGGAAGTTTTGACGGTGAGGCTTGGCTATGATCACGATTTATGTGCTGTGAAGTATCCCAATTGGTTTTGATACCACACTTCAGACACATGAAAGACAACTTGCTGCAAAGTCCATGTCTAACACCAGTATCGACAACACTCAGTCGAGCACCAACACATTGATGCGCATTGCTGAGCGCATCATTTAGACAAGTCAAATCTATCAAGCGATAGCCTTCAGTTATTGCATTACAGTTCAATTCTTGAGCCTGACCAATATTTGTAGACAATCTTGTGTTCAAAGATTGCACATGAGCAGTGGAAGTGCTGCTGCTGCTAGCTTCTTCCAAAGATTCAGCATTTGTTTCTTCCTTGGCTCTCAGTTTCCAAGCAGGTGTTCCTCGAAACTGTTTCTTTTTGGATTTGAAAGGCATATTTTAGGGACACTAAACTAGCTGTTTGTTAGGATTAGTCAGTTACCTAGTTACTGAGTCAGTGTGGGCTAGATCACAGATTGATAATTACAGGAAAAGTATAGACTAGCATAAAATAAAACCTGAATAAAAAAGCAACCATCAAATTTAAAAATTGAATTAGTCTGACCTGCAAGCTACCGGTATCGATTTTACAAACCAGCAAGCTTAGATTAGGCCCAGTGATACTGGCTACTGGTTATTGATAACCTACAAGTCATTTAGGCATGTGGTAAATGAACATTATACCGTCCTAGTAGGAAAATTAGACACTTTAGTTCTACCTGACTCACACAGTGGCTAAACCAACCAAAAACTTGCATTCTAGTCTGACTTGGCCTACCCTTCACCGCCTCACTAACCTGTTATTTTTTTCGCTCAATCTCTGAATCTATAAAAGTAACAGCTGCAAAACCAAGGAATGGATACAAAACGGAGTAGTTTTATTTAAAAAAAAAGGTTAAAAATGAATAAAGTACACAGAATTGAACAATGTCTTAGATAAAATAATACTCATTTAAGGTACTTCAAAAAGCAATGGTACCTTTCAAAATTGATCATTTTGAACAAGAAGGAGTTGGAATTTAACAAAAAGGTTGACATTTTTGAAATCCTCGATAAATTTTCTATCAGAATAGCCAAAATTTTTTTTTCCAAAAAAATTAATTTTATGGTTAATCGGGACCTTAAACTTTTATCTCAAACAGACGTCTAATTATATTTCTAATTTTTTGATTTTTAAGTACATACTGATATCAAAAAAACGTAAAAGATTTGGGGGATCTATTTAGGAGGTTACCGAGGGGGTAGCACCCCCAAACCACGTCAAAATATTTTGAAAGACCTGCTGATATCAAAAGCAATTACGTTATTCAAAAAATTGACTATTGGGAGGTTTAACTTGGTCGGTGGGGTGGCATTCCTTGATTATGTCAAAAAATTTTTTTCACACATTTTTATTTGGAACGACCGACGCTCGCGTCGCATGTTTCTTTACTCGGCCATTTTCCAACTAACGAGTGCGAAATTTCAGACTTTTGCTTATAACTCGAGAACGGTTTGGTCTACCGTCATGAAATTTTGACAGTAGTTTGAGATTAATGAGTTGCATGTTTGTACACAATTTCGAGGTAATAGGTCACGTGACTTCGGTTTTAGAGCACGAAAACCGCCCCGCAAGTTTGGCGTAAAAAGCGATCTCAGTCAAAAACATCTAAGTACGGCAAAAAATATTTTACATAATTGTATGTCTTAAGATACCCTTTCATCCCAACCAACACACTTTTGGCCGCGATGAGGTTTATTTCTTTTTTTTCCCTTTTTTTCCTTTTTTCTCTTCCTAATTTTTGTACGCTCTTCTTTTCCTAAACCACAACACATGGAAATCTAATTTTTCCGTAAAGTTGTTAAGCTGCAAACGCAATTTTTTCTCCCGAAATTTTATGGGACAACTCCACCGGGAACTCCTCCAAAATGGTGCCCCAAAAACCAATTTTTTGAACGGCTTAAGCTAGAGTGCTAGTTCATTTGCTATCAGTAAATATTCAACACACAAATATTTTGACATAGTTTTGGGATGCCACCCCCCCGGGGACCCCCAAATGGACCCCCAAAAATCAAAGTTTTGTACGGCTCAACTTAGGATGCCAGTGTTTTATGATATCAGGAGATATTTAACACACAAATATTTTAACATAGTTTGGGGATGCCACCCCCCCAGGGACCCCGCTAATGGACCCCCAAAATTAACTTTTTGATCGGCTCAACTTAAGTTACCAGTCTATTATGATATCAGGAGATATTTAACACACAAATATTTTGACATAGTTTGGGGGGCCACCTTCCTGGGGACCCCCCAAATATACCCCCCAAAATCAATTTTATGAATGGCTCAAGCTAGGGTGCCAGTGTTTTATGATATCAGTAGATATTTAACAGAAAAATATTTTGACATGCTTTGGGAATGCCACCCCCCCATGGATCCCCCAAATGGACCTCCCAAAAATCAATTTTTTGAATAGCTGAAGCTAGGGTGCCAGTTTATTCTGATATCAGATGATATTTAACACACAAATATTTTGACATAGTTTGGGGGTGCCACCCCCCGGGGACCCCCCCAATGGACCCCCAAAAATTAATTTTTTGAATGGCTCAACTTAGGGTGCCAGTCTGTTTTGATATCAGCAGATATTTTATTGACAAATATTTTGACATAGTTTGGGACACTCCAAATAGACCCCCCAAAAATCAAGTCTTTCAGCAGCTCAACTTAGGGTGCCAGTCTGTTTTGATATTAGCAGATATTTAACACACAAATATTTTGACATAGTTTGGTGGTGCCATCTCCCCGGGGACCCCCCAAATGGATCCCCAAAAATCAATTTTTTGAATGGCTCAACTTAGGGTGCCAGTCTGTTATGATATCAGGAGATATTTAAGTGACAAATATTTTGACTCTATTTTTCTGGAGGTTCCATAATCAGATATTTTTGAATAATTCCTGATTTTACGGTAGACGAAAAGTACTTTTGAGCGTCACAGCATTAGCTACGCGTCGGTCGTTCACTGGGTTTGCTGGCAAACTCCATCTAGCTTTGGTTTGTGATCAACTTTGCTGCTTTTTTTTTAAGGATATGCAAGGGTAGTAATGCAGTTTTGGCAGCACTTCCCCAAGCCAAGATGCAGTAATTTAAGTGCATGAATATTAAACTGTAGTAGACATTCAAAAGTACTTTTGTACTTACCAAATTTCTCAAATCTTGCAATTGCCCATATGCCTTTGACTACTTTACTACGAACCTTTTCAATGTGGTAGTGCCAAGTTAGATTATCAAGTAAAACACCAAAATGTCTAATATGGTCTTTTTCTGTGATGCAAAAAAACACCATATTACCTAGATATCTTAGATTATTATCAAGTCAAGATGCCAAGTTAGATTATTATCAAGTAAAACACCGAGATATCTAATATGGTCTTTTTCTGTGATGCCAAAAAAAGACCAGATTAGATATTTTTTAAGTTATTTTTGTTTGTGTTAGGGCATAGCCGTAGGAGGCGGGGGGGCTGGGGGGGGGGTCGCCCCCATGTGTTTCAAAACGTCGAAAATTCAGGCAAATAGTTTTTTTATTTGGGCACATCAGTGGCGAAAAATCGTCTCAATTTCAGTGAAGACCTTTTTTTTTTTGGAGAACATTTTAATTCGGACAGAATAACCGTCTCAATTTCAGTGAAGACCTTTTTTTTTGAGAACTGCTCAATTTCGACAGAGAAACCGATTGATTTTTCGTGCAAAACTCAATGCATTAAGTAATTTTTCGGGCAAAAGTTTGGTGCCCCCCCAAATCATTTTGAGCTCCTCCGCCCATGTGTTAGGGTTTAGATTTTGAGTTTGGGTTAGGATTAACTTGAGGTGCAGAGCTAGGGTTATAGTTTGGGTTAAGTTTAAGGTTGGGGTTAGCAGGTTAGAGGTAGGATAGCGTTTTGTTTGTTTTGCTCGCTGGCGTGCAAATAAGGGGTACTACTTTTTTAGAACGCTTAGGACGCGCGTCCTAAACGTCCTAACAAACCGTTACTTTTTTTAGGACGCTACCAAAAATCAACTGAAATCTAGTTTATTTAATCAAAAGTTTAAAAGGAATTCAATTAAAATGAACTAAAATCTAGTTTTCAATAGAGATTGGATTCGAATTCCTGCCGTAAGAAACCCAGTACCCGTATCCCGGGTATGCACTAAAACGGCTCCGTCCAAAAAAAGTAATTACTTTTTTTAGAACGCTGTACTTTTTTTAAGACGGAGATGTTTCAGAACAAATTTATCAAGGACTTGCGTTTAATTTTGTTTGTTAGCAGGTTTTGGATGATTGGTCATTTATCTTCAAACTTTCCATCACTTTAGATTCATGATTTTCATAAAACAAAGCAGATTTTGAATGATTTTGACAGCGTTCTAAAAAAAGTATAGGACGGAGGTGTTTTAGTGCATACCCGGGATACCGGTACCACAGTATAAATATCATACAGTAGGTTCACTCCAAGCAAAAACCATTGTGACGCGTGTCCGCATTTTTTGAGAGCCAAGCAAAACTTTGGAGTCGAATTGACGTCATAATAGTGACATCGTGAGCGGATACGAATTATGCCAAATGATAGCAATTGTTCTGAAATTTTATGAATTTTGTCTCCACCTGACGGAATTAAGTCCTTCCCCTTTTTTTACGGCCCTAAATAGTGAAGAGCAGCATTTTTCACCACTGTCATACTCCTGACGTAACTTGGCCTAGCTTTCGTTGTGCTTTTTGGATCGAAATAAAATTGGTACCAATAAATCCCTTTAAGCTCGGGCTTTGATTCGCTCCATTTGTTACGTCACTTGTGTATGACGTCACAAAGTCAGAAGCGTAAATATAACCCAAAATTGGAACTTTTTGTTCTTTTGGTAACTTTAGTTATGGGGGGTTTTGCTCGCGTTTGACACCCAACAGTTTTGTTTCGTCCAAAATTTGCTCTGTATCGTCAACTAGCTTTCCTGCAATTTTCGTTTTAATTGCTGAAAGATTTACGAAAATATCGTTGGTTGTTTGCATGACGTGGTCAAGTGATAACGATAAACGTAGCATTTAATAGCCGTACGTTGTGCTTTACCTGATACAACTTAATTGTTACGTCATTGTCATTAGTTAGGGACTTGATTGATGTCTTTCGGTTCGAAACAGCATTTTTTGGTTTGAAACAGCACTTCAGCTGCATAAAAATAATTCCATAATTTTAATTATTTTGTTTCTCAAGCCTGAAGATTCCATTGCTCGTACTTTGTTGTTGCGTGTACACGCTGTTGTTGTTCTGTTAAATCATAGTCACTAAATATATATAGTCTGAAAGCGCTCATGCATTTAAACTTGTCACTTACGCCACCTTGTGAGGAGGGGAAAGTTTGCTTGAAAAACAATTGGAGGCAATGTAAAATAGCCTGATAGGTGCAGAAAAAGTTGTAAATTGAGCGCATATGGAAAAAGTTTTCAGTAATTTTGTTATTTTCTTTTTAAAGCTGATACCTACCACTTAGATTCGAAACTAACAATTTCTTCGAAGTGAGTGTATGGTATTAGGCTGTTTCTAAAGCATCTCCATAGGCTAAATACATTAGGCAACAGAAATTTGGAAAACTAGGCTTCTACATACGGTTGTAGCAGCCTAGCTTGTTTTATTTTTCAGATTTGTGAGGCATATGTGTAGGCTTTAGCTATGTAATCAAATACATTTGCAATTGCATGTCTTCATCAAGCTGATGCCTTTGTGAAGGTGCAAAATAATTAGGACAACAATATAGTCAGAACTCAAGGAAACATTCAAACAAGAACTGTAGAGTGAAGAGGACTTTGATATAATTATAATGCTAGATTGAACTTGTATATTAGCGAAGCGTACAGTACTGCCGAATCCTGGTACCGGTTCTTCTAACTACAAAGTTTGGCTGTTCACTCAATTGCAATGTATGCTTCTGGTTAATAGCGAAGCACAGTGTGAGTTGAGCGCATCAGCTACTTTGAATATCATCAAACTGGTTACCAAACACACAAAGAGTTTATGTCTAGTTCAGGATGATATACCGGTACCGTTCATCGATAACTCTCGTTCGACGTTGTACAATGCAAAATAAGATGCGGTATGCAATTGCATTCTCTAAGAACAACTAGCCTTAAGTATCACCGGTAGGCTACCGGTATATTGCATTCAAATAAAGAGTTGCTGGTCAGTTCACATTTGAAAATGATCTTGAATTTAATACCAGTAGGCCTACTGATGCAGTAGATTAAATTGTGTTTTGATCATAGGTGGCACGGTACTTTGCAAAAGTACCGCGGTACCGGTACTCGGTACTTTTATAAAATTAGTACCGCGGTACCGGTACTTTCAAATTAAAAGTACCGCGGTAGTGCCGCGGTACTTTTGCGGTACTTTTTTAAAAACTTAAAAGAAAAAAAATGGACTGATTGACCTCGTTTACGGGATTGTAAATCATCACTTTTAGCAATTAAGGTTATTTTCGCGACTAGAGTGCATTGCATAGACCTACAGTTCGTTTTACAGAAAGTTTGCAGTAGAATAGTAAGCAGTTGCAGCATTAGTATAACTACTGTAGTGAGTACAAAGTACTAACTAGTTATGGAGTTGACTCGATAAAGTATCTAACTTATACGGACTACGGTCATCGGGCTATCTTGCAGAGGTGGAGTCCTTGAGGACGTCCTTGGCCTCGAGGACACATTTTGAAGTCCTTGGCCTTGGCTTCGAAGCCTCAAGTCCTCGAAAATTGCCCTGTCCTCGGCTCGAGGACAGCACTATTTTGTGAACAGTTGAAATTTCGTTGGAAAACGTCAGAAACCTCGCGGAAAATTCGCTAACACCGTTTTTGTTTTCCTCACTTGGAGCATAGGCGTAGCCGGCAAGGCGGTGGGGGGGGACAAGGGTCCCGGGTCCCCCTCAATTAAAATTTCACCAACGACAAAAATGTGACAAAAAAGCCTATTGTTTCTTCAGTTTCAGTTTCTTTTTAGCATTTTTCGCTTACAACAGTATTGAAGACAACGGGCCCCGGGCTCCCCTCAATTCAATTTTTTCCAGCCAATTTAAACGTACAACTCGGAAGAAATGGAGAGTTTTTTTATAAAAGTTGCTAGCTCAGGTCCACATCTAGACTTTTTATGATTGTAATGCATTAAGCAGGGCCGAATCTACTATAATACGGCGCAGTACCAGCTAGGGGCCCCACGCTGAAATCGTAAGACTTTTTTTGATCTTCACCTACATTTGGCAGAAAGAAGTTGCGAAAATCTCCACAGTGCCAGGGGCCCAGTGCGACGTAAATCCGGCCCGGCAATAACACGGTTAGTAAGCGTAACCAAACTAACCATCTATTGTATCATTTTTCAAAAACAATTCAGTAATTCAACTCCAACTTAACCGGTTTTTACGCACGAAATACTTAAAAAAAAAATGAGCCATGGAAAATGCTGAGTGAACAAATCATTGAACTTCAATTGAGGGGACCTGGGCCCCCTGACCAAGCATGTACTCCTATAACTGGTTATTTTCGTGAAAAAACAAAAATCTCTAAGGAAAATCTTCGAGTGGATTACTATTTACTGCTAAAATGTAGCAAGAGACAATGCGCCTTACTTCCCCCTACCTGGACCAAATCACTTACAACTAAAATCTAACCCAAAAATGCCAGATGTTAAACGTATTTTGGACTAAAGTTGCGAGTAAAAGAGGGATTAAACAATTTAATTTTTTCAATTGGCTTTCAAATGTCAAAAATCTGGTGCTTTCAAATGGCTCTAAACACCTGCAAAATGTGATACAATGACATTAAAATAGCTTTTTTTCCCAAAAAGTTACAAAAAATCGCCCAACGGTTACAAAGCCTGCGGCGGCTGGGGGCCCCGCCCCCAGGCCCCCGTCTGCAATACCTTTGAGTTATACTAGCTTTCTCAACACGTTTCCAAAGTTAGATATTTGCGCTTTTCAAGTATTAGTTTAATCCCTCTCTCTTTGCAAAGTCCTGTTACCTGCCGACAGACAACGATTTCAGATCTTCCACCCTTTGATATCTTTGTCTCACAAAAACTTCTTGTTTGGAGAATTTTTGATGACGTCATTGCATGTGATTTGTGATTTAAGCCTCCCCCAATCAAAAATTCTGGCTACGCCTATGAATTGGAGATCACCTAAAAAACTTTTTTTGAAGACCATTTTTTTTTGGAGAACACTTGCGGCTGTGTCCTTGGTCCTTGGCCTCGAGCATTCCTGCCCTTGGCCTCGAGAGGTCTGTCCTCGGAAAGGCTGTCCTTGGCCTCGGATTTTTTGAGTCCTTGGCCTTGGCATTGGCCTCGAGCCTTGTGTCCTCGACTCCACCTCTGGTATCTTGTCACTAATAATAACCAAACAGCAGTCATTTCTAAAGCATGACGAGCGTAAGTTGGCACTGAAAGCTACTCTGACGATACATCAGCTCCCAATTATTGCACAAGTGACATCCACATAAAACTTAGAAACTGGGGGATAAATTGCAATTTTGGCAAAGTGAGCTGTTTTGGTTTGTTTTTAGTTGATTCGTTGCTGCAGTTATACTTTTTGGATTTCTTATTTAAAGCTAGATGGGAGCTTACAAGTTGCCAGCCTATAAACGAACGACGCATGTTAATGGCATAGGTGGGCACGGTACTTTGCAAAAGTACCGCAGTACCGGTACTCGGTACTTTGCTCAAATTAGTACCGTGGTACCGGTTCCGGTACTTTCAAATTAAAAGTACCGCGGTAGAACCGCGGTACTTTTGCGGTATTTTTTTTTTTTTAACTTAAAAGAAAAAAATTGGAGTGATTGACCTCGTTTACGGGATTGTAAATCATCACTACTAGCAATTAGGTTCGTTTCCGCGACTAGAGCGCACAGCGTAGACTTACAATTCGTTTGACAGAAAGTATGCAGAAGAATAGTAAGCAGTTGCAGTATTAGTATCGCTACTATAGTGAGTACAAAGTACTAATTAGTGATGGAGTTGACTCGATAAAGCACCGGTATCTAACTTGTACGGACTACGGTCATCGGGCTACGTATTCTACTACAGTATCTTACAGAGGTGGAGTCCTCGAGGACGTCCTTTGCCTGGAGGACACATTTTGAAGTCCTTGGCCTTGGTTTTCACATATCGAAAATCTAGTGCTTTCAAATGGCTCTGAACACCTGCAAAATATGATTCAATGGCATTAAAATAGTTTTTTTTTCCCAAAAAGTTACAAAATCGCCCAACGGCTGACCCGCCCCCAGACCCACGTCTGCAATACCTTTGAGTTATACTAGCTTTCTCAACACGTTTCCAAAGTTAGATATTTGCGCTTTTCGAGTATTAGTTTAATCTCTCTCTGCAAAATCCTGGTTACCTGCCAACAGGCAACGATTTCAGATCTTCCACCCTACGATATCTTTGTCCCACAAAAACTTCCTGTTTGGAGAATTTTTGATGACGTCATTGCATGTGATTTGTGATTTAGGCCTCCCCCAATCAAAAATTCTGGGTACGTTTATGAATTGGAGATCACCTAAAAAACTTTTTTGAAGACCTTGGCCTTGCGGCTGTGTCCTTGGTCCTTGGTCTCGAGCATCCTTTTCCTTGGCCTCGAGAGGTCTGTCCTCGGAAAGGCTGTCCTTGGCCTTGGCCTCGAGCCTTATGTACTCGAATATTGCCCTGTCCTCGGCTCGAAGATAGCACTATTTTTTGAACAGTTGAAATTTCGTTGGAAAACGCCAAAAACCTCGCGGAAAATTTGCAAACACCTTTTTTGTTTTCCTCACTTGGAGCATAGGCGTAGCCAAAGGGGGGGGGCAAGGGGCCCAAGTCCCCTTCAATTGCAATTTCACCTATGGCAAAAATGTGACAAAAAAGCTTATTGCCTCTTCAGTTTCAGTTTCTTTTTAGCATTTTTTGCTTACAACAGTAACTAACAGTAGCGTAGCCAGGGTGGGGGTGGGGGGGGCTAAAGCCCTCTCCCCCATTGGCCTGCCGACCAAAATGCAGAATAAAGAAAATACCACGTTTTTAGCACCTCTAAGACTGTCTTTTGCGCTGGATTAGACTAAAAAATGATTTAAAGCATAATTTGAAACGTTTATTTGGGGGGGGGGGGGGCTGATGGACTGCCGACCAAAATGCAGACTTAGAAAAATACCACGTTTTTAGCATTTTTAAAAGACTGTCTTTTGCACTGGATTAAACTAAAAAATGCTTTAAAGCATAGTTTGAAACGTTTATTTAGAGGGGGGGGCTAATGAACTGCCGACCAAAATGCATACTTAGAAAAATACCACGTTTTTAGCCAGTAGCGTAGCCTGGGGGGCTGGGGGGCGATATCCCCCCCCCATTGGCATGTCGACCAAAATGCAGAATGGGAAAAACACTACATTTTTAGCACTTTTGAGACTGTTTTATGCATTGGAGTGGACTAAATAGTGATTTAAAACATCTTTTGAAACTTATGTTCAGGAGGGGGGGCTAATTTGTCAAAAACAAAAACCAACAAATAAATGAAAACTTTGATAAATGGTAAGAAATAAGCAATCAAATTTGATCGCTAGTGTAAAACTGCTGAACAAAGGTGTCTTCAACAAATATACTATAAACTAAGGAATAGGTGGGAGCTATTCAGTATTTGTTAATTACCAATCATTTCTCTCAAATCTCTTTTCATTAGCCTCCCCCCCCCAATTATTTTTCTCTATAAACTGTAAACGAAATAGATTACTCCATGTGAGTTTTATTGAACTATTCGATTTTATAATTTACCAGCATCTAAATAAGGGAACTACATTTTACCATTAGCCACCTCCCAAATAGCTCATTTATGCCACCAGTTTAATCTTGTTTGCACTGCCAATTTCTAAGCCACGTTTTAAAATCATTATTTTTTAATCAAATAGCCCTAAAATGAAGTTAATTTTGCAAAAAAATGCAAAATTTTCGAGCGCTGGGGGCTCCGCCCCCAGACCCCCCAAACAGCCCCCCCCATTGCGAATTTCTGGCTACGCGCCTGGTAACTAACAACAATATTGAAGACCACGGCCCGCAGGCCCCCCTCAATTCTATTTTTGCCAGCCAATTTAAACGTACACCCCGGAAGAAATGGAGAGTTTTTGTCATAAAAGTAGCTATCTCAAACAATTAAATAGCCTTTTTATGAACGTAATGCATTAATCAGGGCCGGATCTACCATAATATGGCGCAGTGCCAGCTAAGGGCCCCACGCTGAAATCGTAAGACTTTTTGTGGTCTTCACCTGTATTTGGCAGAGAGATGTTGCGAAAATCTCCACAGTGCTAAGGGCCCAGCGCGATGTAAATCCGGCCCGGCAATAACACGGTTAGTAGGCGTAACAATCTATTGTACCATTTTTCAATAACAATTCAGTATTATTCAACTCCAACTTTGCCGGTTTTTACGCACGAAATACTTTAAATAAAAAATTAGCCATGGAAAATGCTGATTGAACAAATCATTGAACTTCAATTGAGGGGGCCTGGGCTCCCTGACCAAACATGTTCTCCTATAACTGGTTATTTTTATGACAAAACAAAAACAGAGGTGGAGTCCTCGAGGACGTCATTGGCCTCGAGGACACATTTTGAAGTCCTTGGCCTTGGCCTCGAAGGTCAAGTCCTTGGCCTTGGCCTCGAGGCCTCAAGTCCTCGAAAATTGACCTGCCCTCGGCTCGAGGACAGCACTATTTTTTGAATTGTTAAAATTTTGTGGAGCGCTTGAAAAATTTTTTGGAAAACGTTTTTTTGTGAAGATCGCTTGAAAAGGTTTTGTGAAGACCTTGTTTTTTTGTTTTTTTTTTAGAGAGCACTTGCGCTTGTGTCCTTGGTCCTTGGCCTTGAGCATTCCTGTCCTTGGCCTCGAGAGTGTCTGTCCTCGGAAAGGCTGTCCTTGGCCTTGGCCTCGGATTTTTTTTGTGTTCTTGGCCTTGGCCTCGAGCCTTGTGTCCTTGACTCCATCTCTGAACAAAAACCTCTAAGGAAAATCTTCGAGTGGATTATTATTTACATCCAAAATGTAGCAAGAGACAATGCGCCTTACTTCCCCCTACCTGGACTAAATCACTTACAACTAAAATCTAACTTCAAAATGCTAGAATGATGTTAAACGTATTTTGGACTTAAGTGGCAAGTAAAAGAGGGATTAAACAATTTAATTTTTTCAATTGGCTTTCACATATCGAAAATCTAGTGCTTTCAAATGGCTCTGAACACCTGCACAATGTGATTCAATGGCATTAAAATAGTTTTTTTTTCCCAAAAAGTTGCAAAATCGCCCAACGGCTGTCCCACCCCCAGACCCACGTCTGCAATACCTTTGAGTTATACTAGCTTTCTCAACACGTTTCCAAAGTTAGATATTTGCGCTTTTCGAGTATTAGTTTAATCTCTCTCTGCAAAATCCTGGTTACCTGCCAACAGGCAACGATTTCAGATCTTCCACCCTACGATATCTTTGTCCCACAAAAACTTCTCGTTTGGAGAATTTTTGATGACGTCATTGCATGTGATTTGTGATTTAGGCCTCCCCCAATCAAAAATTCTGGGTACGTTTATGAATTGGAGATCACCTAAAAAACTTTTTTGAAGACCTTGGCCTTGCGGCTGTGTCCTTGGTCCTTGGTCTCGAGCATCCTTTTCCTTGGCCTCGAGAGGTCTGTCCTCGGAAAGGCTGTCCTTGGCCTTGGCCTCGAGCCTTGTGTCCTCGACTCCACCTCTGGTATCTTGTAACCAGTAATAACCAAACAGCAGTCATCTCTAAAGCATCACATGCGTAAGTTCTAAGTTGGCACTGAAAGCTACTCTGACGTAACATCAGCTCCCAATTATTGCACAAGTAACATTCACACAAAACTTAGAAACTGGGGGATAAATGGCACTTTTGGCAAAGTGAGCTGTTTTGGTTTGTTTTTAGTTGATTCGTTGTTGCAGTTACTTTTTGGATTTCTTATTTAAAGCTAGATAGGAGCTTACAAGTTGCCAGTCTATAAACGAACGACGCATGTTAATGGTGATTTTTAAAAATTCCTTTTGTTTCCCCGTAATAAGAACAATTTCAAAATTACAGCATTTTTTTTTGCAGTTGTATAGCATATTTATTCTCTTGTCACAGCACTGCGTTGACGCTAATTATTAGACATTCCGCACGCTTTCATTAAGATAATTACTTCGTGCTTGGAGGAATTTGCACCTGCTTAAGAGTTTCTAGTTTTCCAATGTCCCGTGAATTTCGATTTCTTGCCGCTGAATTTGTTGCTTGTTTGAAGCCACAAACAGAGATAATCATCGTAAAGCGCCCTATCCAAGGACGCAACAACGTAACCAGAGTGTGGGTTGAACACAGATTATGCAATTAGGGTGGTCGCAAAAAAAGCTTTGGCACTTTTGGTCACGCTGTTGGGGAACTCTCAAGAAGATTCTTTGTCTCTTCTGATTATAAAAAAAATTAGCTTTTTAGCTAAAGCCGTTGAAATATTTTTTGTAAGGTTTAATTTCGGGGGTTCTAAAAGAGGTGTAATTTCATAGAAATTGATTTCTAGAGGTTTAATTTGTGGGGTTTTCGGGGAGGTGGCACCCAAAAATTTCAAGAGACAAAACCGTGTTTTTAGCTCAAAAATTTTGTGCGAAAATTAGATTGCGTTGTTTTGTCCTTTAGAACTTATTAAAAGAGCGTACAATGTTCAGAAAGAAAAAAACCTCATCGCAGCCAAAGCCAAAGTGGGATTGGCGCAGATGAAAGGATTTTTTGAGATAATTTTTCTGTATAAGTATTACCGGGTGAAATACTTTTGGCCGTATTATACACCGTTTGTGAATGAGAATATCTTCTTCGCCAGACGTTCCAGGCATATTTAAAACCAAAAGCTAATACAAATGAAGGCCGGCAGGCGGCAGTAACGTGCAGTAAATTTTTCTTCATGCAGGCGCGTAGCCAAAAATTTGCGATGGGTGGGAGGCGTTGCGGGTCTGGAGGCGGATCTCCCAACCACCGGAGGCAATTGGGGTCTGTGAGAAAGACCTCCAGCCACCGAAGGCTTAGGGTGTGGGGGTCGGATCCACCAGCACTCGAAAAAAAACTGTTTGTTTGGCAAAAATAACTTAATTTTAGGCCTATTTTGATAAAAATTAAAGCTGTTAATACGTGGCATAGAAATTAGCAGCGCAAAAAATGATTATACCGTACTAGTTGCATAAATGGGCTACGTAGGAGGAAGCTATCGCTAGCATTTCAGTTCTCTTATTTACAAGTTGGTAAATTATAAAATTCTATTCTGGTAGACTGGTAAACCTCTCAAGGAGTAATCTATTACGGCTATAATTTATAGTGAAAGATATATATAAAGGGGGACTAATCGAAGGAAGGTCGAGAGAAGTAGTTGGTAATTAATTTATACTGAATAGCCCTCCCCCCTATTTCTGCGCTTACATACATTTTTTTTTTGATGAAACCTACGTTAAGCATTTTTCAATAAGCGATCAAATTTGATCACCAATTTTCGACTATTCTTTAAAGTCTTGTTTCTGATTTATAGGTTTTATTTTTTGACTAATTAGCCCCCTCCCCCCTACAAAAAACGTTTCAAAATATGCTTTAAATAATTTTTTATAGTTCCCCGGCGCGCCCCCTGGCTTCGCTACGGTATTCACGCCTGATGTAATGAGTATTCATTGCGTAAGTCGTCTCTTACAATTTTTTCTCAGCGGTTCTACTTTTGTTTCCCTGGTGCATGAATACTGGTAATGCATCATTTTGCCATTGCAAAACGCCAATTTTTCAAATGGGCCAGCAAACTGCTAACGCTGTCCCTGTGGTGGTAGTAGCGCGTAAGACCAACAGTTAAACACTAAATTAAGAAAAAAAATTTGTTGTTTATTCGGTGTTTCGCAAGCATTTTTATAACGTTTCAAGTTTTTAATTACGTTCATAAAATGACTAAATCCCTACTAAAAAATAAAAAAAACTAAAGTACCGGTACCGCCAAGAAATAGCAAAGTACCGCGGTACCGGTACCACAAAAGCACCGACGGTATCGGTACCAAGAAAATACCGCGGTACTGCCCACCTATGTTAATGTATATACATTATGACGTCAAAAAAGTGTCACGTCCACCCTGTACTTTGATAGAAAACCTTGTGCAGCCAAGACAACCTTGCTTTGATTTAAGATTAATGATTGCACTATAAGACTTGAAATCAGCGTTTTTCAAACAAACATTATGATGTCATGGTGGGCTTCCGACATCTTCGAGCGTGCTTCGTGCCGATTTCTAAGAATTGAGAAAGCACAAATGTAACAGTTTGCTCGCCCACTGTACTTTCCTCAAGCCCAAAGTCTTTTAATTCAAATAAAACCCGAAGTTTAAAAAAAAAATACAATATTAAAATAATTAAAAGAAATTGGAAACTTTGTTTTTCAACAAGTAGTAAAAGTCTTTATGACGTTACAACTGCAAAAAAATGCTGGACATCTTAAAGTGACTCTGAACCCAAGCAAAAAAAAAAATTTAGTTTTTAAGTTTTTGGCTGTTAATGCAATGTCATAGCAGCACATTCACAAACTAGTTTATTTTTTGGTACTGGGTTTGGTTTTTGCTTGAAATTATCGATTTAGTGTTTAGGTATACATCAAAATCACTCCGTTATTTTTCCGCAAAACAAAACCAAGCAGGTAATGCTGAGAGGTAAAATTGATCTATAATGTAACAATAGATAATTGTGGCCATTGTGATTTTTGTAAGTTGCGGCATAATAGGAAAATATTTTGCCGGTTAGGTCAATATTGGATGCAAGCAGCACTGAACTGTAAACTATTGCATGGAAAAACACTTTCGTAGTCGTGACCGGACGCATTCGGAATTTGGAGCAATTTGGTAAAAAGCTTGCTCCAAATTCACGTGAAAACCAAAAACGGTCTTCACCGCAATTTGATGGAATATTCGGCCGGAAATTGACATTTTATCAGCAATTTTTTCGTCTATACGTCCATGACGCTTTCTTTTAGTAGGGAACGCTGAATTTCCATAAGGGAACGCTAAATCTCCATGGGGGGACGCATCCCCCCTACAATTTACGTACTGGATAAGCGGTAGGCTACCGGTACGTAAAACGTCCAGAAATTGTAGCTAGCCTGCAGTAAACACTAGCATCGGACTTATATTGTGGAACTGGATTTCACAATAAGCGGCTATTGCTTGCTTGGGCCCAGCATTGGCACGTAGTTTCATTGGTTTAATGGAATAGCTATGTTTTCCAACTAGAGCGTACTGCTTCTCCTATAAATTATACAATTAAAAAGTAAAAAAAAAATTTATTGCAAAGATACAGGCAGTAAGATAAACGCAAGAAAAACTACAGGCGTAAAATTCGCCAACTAAAAATTCCAAACAGATTCTTAAGCAATGTTGGGACTGTGGCGGCCGTTCAGGTGATGGACTGGGGTTTTAATAAAGCGCGACAATGGCAGCTTGGGAGGTTGCCGGAACTGTAAAAAATAATTTAATCAAAACGAATATCATACGTAATAACTATAGAATAGCTTAAAAGTAAAATTTCTGCAAATTAATGTAAACATTTCTGTAGTCATCTTTCTACAGGGACTCTGTAAGCCATAACAATGGTGCATATGAAAGTTTCTCTGATAATACTAGTTTTATTGACAAAACACAGCCGAGGATAAAAAAAAGCAAAACAGAGCCGTTGGTATTTGCTTTCAATAAAAAAATTGTTCAGAACTACTTTGGTGCTCAGTGCTCCCGAAAGTTTTCAAAATACTACATATCTTAAAATTCACTGTTTCGTTAGATTGGATTTAAACTGATTATTTAAACTGAATGTTTATCAAACTTATAGTCTTAACAACTGCCATAATATTTCTCAGCTGCCGGAGTAAACATCAATTGGTTGCTATTTTACATATACCACATAACCGCAGTTTCTCCCAACTCGACAACGCAAAAATACTGCGTCTCCAAATCGTGACAAAGAGCCTGGTTTATGATGCGGCACATCCTGGGGCGACCGACCTGATGTGAGACAACTCATCAAGGGGCTCTGATGCAAAGTAAAATTTTCGGGGGGCAGCTGCCCCTCCTGGCTACGTCACTGACGTGCGCATCTACAATTAAACTAGGTAAAATTCGTGTCTTTTCGAATAAGGGACATTTTCTAAAAAAAGACAATTGCATTCTCGCATTAATGCGTTAAACCGAGGTTTGACTGTATCTTGAGTCAAAGTTTGCAATTTTGGACAAATTTCAACCGAAATTAAGATCAGGCGGCACAGTTAACAACCATAATATGCTGACACTCCATTATTGAAAAAATACGAAACTACCTGTAGACTGAGCAGCATTGCGCAGATGCGGTTCTGTCGCAAAACGACCGCTGGTGACTGAGTCCGATACCCGAAAGGTCGTCTTTGCAATGAAGTAGAAACCTACATAACACAGTTAAATTGACACAAGCTGCGAAAATATAATTAACCGATTCAAAAAGCTTTGCTTATTGAACTTCTAGCTGTAGCAGCGTTTATTTAAAAAGACACTATCTATAGTAGGGTTGCCTAATGTGCGGCCCATTATTATTTCGTGAAAAGTAGCAAATTTGCGTTTCGTTGGCCACTACATAAGCTACGCTTTAACTTTTTTGGTTTTTGGTGTTTATATTTTTATCTCCGCGTAGTTTGCATTTCAAAACGCGTGTCACAGCAGATCTATACTTCACAGTTTGTAAAAGGTGTGTTCAGTAGTACAACTATTGGGAAATAAGCGTTGCTTGGGAGGGGGGTTGAAGCCTCCATCTTAGCCAAGTAATTTAAAAAGTTTCAACAAAATAACGTAAAAAAAAGTTAAATTTTTTTAAAGGTTAACTCCGCGGTTTAGCAATGATTTAATATGGTAGGGCAATTCAAAACTTACATGAGCATTACGCAGTATTCGGAATAAAAATTATCCAAGCATTTTATGAGAGTTTTGCGGCCCACTAAAGCTCAGAAAAAAAGGTCATGCAGTCAGCTTTTCAATAAGTTTGAGCACCCCGGGTCTAAACCATAAATTTTAATCTACAAGCTTTAAGCAACTGAGTCCCAAACCTCGTCTATATATACAGTAGAACAAATAAAATGGTAAAAAATACCAATGCTTTCTGTGTCGAACATTCAGTCTAATAAACTAAATTATGAAGCACAGTTACTAATGCTTGTATTTATCACAGTGAAACCGAACCGACTTGCCACAATTTTGGTAGGCCTAATTTTGGTACATAATTTTGGTAGGTCTAATTTTGGATTTGCCACAGTTTTGGTACATACCAAACTGGGGTTATGGCATGTAATTTTCTCACACCAGGATGGCCTAGCACAAAACGTAAAGAACCATGAAACGAAATCTCATTGATCTATATGGTTTTACTTCGAAAGTGGATTGTGTAGTTAAACTTTCCTTGCTTTCTAACTGATTGCGAGCAAGACATGTTTCATTCCAAACTCGGGTTATGGCATGTTTTTATTTTCAGACTAATAAAACCAAGCACGAAACGTAAACAGCCGTGATATGAAATGAATTGCTTTTCTTTTCTACAGATGAGTTTCTAATGCGAAACCACACGTCCTTCATGATGCCTTTAACATTTAACAGCCTTTTCAAGTTGTTTCTAACATAGTTATAAGTATCGTAGTCACACAAAAACAAATTCGTGCTTGCTTGCATCCAAATCTATACTTTCATGAAAGGTATAATCTGGATCTCCCACTGAGTCATCTTGATATGAGATGCTGGCGATATCAAATTTCAATTTTTTCGGGGAGTAGGCAAGGAAATTGCTCCCAGCATTTCGCTTTGATGGCTTTTTAAAATTTATTGCTTCTGTTTCAAAACAAATAAATAGTAGGATGGAGAGAAAAACCAAAATTTTTGAATTTAAAAAAGTGGTCTTGATATATGGCCCTAAATACCATATGAAATACTTTTATCACAAGTTGGGTTTTTGCACCCTCTAGTGGCCGTGCAATTTTATCGAACGTGCTTAAATAAATCACTTTTACCATATCTCACTACCCACATATGCTAGAAAGCTAGTTTTTAGCTTCAAAGTTGCAGAAACAGCACATTTATATCTCCATGAAAAAGAACTTTGCCATAAAAACGTACGAAAAAAAAAAAAATTACAGCCGAATGATTGATTACAGATTTACTGATTATTGATAAGTTTCCAGTGCTCAACTTCAATTGCATTGCAGTTCGCATTGGCATTGAAAATACGTCAGATGAGGTTTAAATTTATGTATATTTGCACTTTTAGTGTGCCATGCTGCCTTATCAGCTTAAAATAGTTTCTTTAATGGCAATTAGTCTTACTCAATTGGGTAATGTGCAGCACAGTATAGTAACTAATGTTCAAAGTTATTGCATCATCCAGGATTGGTTGGCTCTTGCATTATCACATTTTTTATGCTTAACTTGAGGAATTATATCTAGTTCATTCAAAAACAGGTAAGATTGTACAGTTTAATTCAAAAGCACTGAAAGATGCCAAAGTACAAAATTAGAATTAGAAAAGCAATTTGTACCATGATTAGAAAAGCTACAGTTCTGAAAAGAAAAAAATTTAGCAATTTATTCTAATGAACAATTTAATACCATTGTTTATTGTATTGTAAATACAGTATATACTGTGCTTGCTGGCATAAATTTAGTTATTTGTGAAACCGCATGCAAACCAAAAAAAGATTCAAGTCTAATGTTACTTGTACAAAGTTGTATAGGGGAGAAAATTTTTAAATTTCTGATATTTCTGCCAAACATTTACCCTTTGTGTTCTGCTTTTGATGTTCACAAAAAGGATGATCATTAAATGTCATTCTCAAGCCACACTGAATTTCACATTGCTTTCTTTGTTTATTATTATAGCCAAAAAATATCAAAAAGTTTATCAGTATCTTGCAAAAAATTAGTTTCAAGCTCTTTGTATCGATCAGATGTTTAAGCTTTTTATGGTTTTGCTGTTACAGTAAACTTTGATGACTGTATAGTCGACTTCGATGTCCTAATTAATAAGTTCTGAAATTCTTTGTGCAATACTCAGCTCATATATTGAATAAACATTGCACCAAATTCATTTGTTCTTTTACAACAATTTGAGCTCTATCCAAGTTCCTGAAGTGATTAAAGTTGAGCAAATGCTCAAATCACTTGTCTTTTGGTTGGCAGAAATCCTGGAGGGAAATTATTGGAACTTAAAAATATTTTGCCATCGAAAAACTTTTTACAAGATTAGACTTTGATCTTTTATTAGTTAGCATGCTGCTTCAGGAATAACTGAACTTATGCCAGGTAGTACAGTATATACCGTATTTACAATACAATAAGCAATGGTAGGCCTATCAAAATGTTTGTTAAATATATTGCTAAATTTTCTTTCTGTTAGAACAGTAGCTTTTCTAATCATGATACAAATTGCTTTTCTAATTCTAATTTTGTACTTTGGCATCTTACAGAGCTTTTGAATTAAACTGTACAATCTTACCTGTTTTTGAATGAACTAAATATAATTCCTCAAGTTAAGCATAAAAAATGTGATAATGCAAGAGCCAACCAATCCTGGATGATGCAATAACTTTGAACATTAGTTACTATACTGTGCTGCACATTACCCAATTGAGTAAGACTAATTGCCATTAAAGAAACTATTTTAAGCTGATAAGGCAGCATGGCACACTAAAAGTGCAAATATACATAAATTTAAACCTCATCTGACGTATTTTCAATGCCAATGCGAACTGCAATGCAATTGAAGTTGAGCACTGGAAACTTATCAATAATCAGTAAATCTGTAATCAATCATTCGACTGTAGTTTTTTTTCCTGTACGTTTTTATGGCAAAGTTCTTTTTCATGGAGATATAAATGTGCTGTTTCTGCAACTTTGAAGCTAAAAACTAGCTTTCTAGCATATGCGGGTAGTGAGATATGATAAAAGTGATTTATTTAAGCACGTTCGATAAAATTGCACGGCCACTAGAGGGCGCAAGAACTCCAACTTGTGATAAAAGTATTTCATATGGTATTTAGGGCCATATATCAAGACCACTTTTTAAATTCAAAAATTTTGGTTTTTCACTTAACCCTAATAAATAGGTGAAAAGATGTAACTACAATTGCCAAAGTTGTGATAAATACGTTACCCGGTTTCAAGCATTTTTCGCTCTCCTCAAGTAGATTTAACATACAATTTAAACAAATTCAAATACACACACAATGTCTAGCCTTGGCATAAAAAACCTAAATTTGAATAAATTAGCAAGCAATTTGACATTGCCCTTTAAGCCTTGGATGCATTGGCATGTAGTTGGCATTTAAAAAGATGAATTGGTGTTTCACCAAGTCAGTCCTACGCGCCTAAAACCGGAAAGAGCAAACTTCAGAAAAAATGAATTGTTGAATTTTAATTGTCTCTCGTCAAGTATAGCAGCGGTAACTAAAGAAAAAAACACAACTTAAAAGCAAAACTTAACTTACAGCAACGCCCAGCAACACTAAATAGTATTACAGTAGCTTTGAAAAAATTATCATGAAATTTAAATATCATTACCTCTGTCGTTTACTATAAACAATCAGCAGCACTACACTAGTAGGTTACAGTGGCAAATCTATGCTGGCAAAGTATTACCAACCATGCACCACAGTATGACGAAGCTACCAATATATTCAGCATTAGCAAGTTAAGACTGTTCCAGTAGGCTACGGTAATCAGTAACGGTATGCAGATAAACGAACCTGATTTTGCGGGTACCATGCACATGAAATCCAAATAAGGCTCAAGTGACAACAAAAGGTCCAAGCATCTCTAAACATAATCGTGAACATAAATAAGCCTACAATACAATGAAATGAGATTACTACAAACTCTAATCTGTGTTGTGTCAAGGCTACAATTTGGTGAAAGATATTTCTTGTGTTTGTTTTTGAAGAGTCTTGTTAAGGGATTTTAAATTTTTGGTGGGATGTTGTTCTCGGTTTTGACTTCTTGACCTTTAATGCATTGTTGAGATTGAGTGGTCGAATGTCGGGGACTGTATAAGTTATTACGTAGTGGGTCGAATGCTTTGGTAGCGCATGAGGAGATTTTTTTTGTTTAATTATTATTATTATTTTTGTTTGGGAGAAATTTGGGATGGAAGGTTATCAGTAAATTAAATCTGTTCCTTTTAAAGTTTGAGGGTGTGCTCCCTGAATTAAATTTAATACTCTGTACGACTTGAATTTATATTTTAAGTTTATTGCCATAAAAAGAGAGGATGATTACTGTTGAATTATCAGTAGGCTGACTATTACATAGTTATGACTTACTGCATATAACAATGTTTTCATTGTCTTTTTTGAACTTGTATATGGTGTTTTTTTTTGCAGCTGTTGACTACTATGTTTATTACACGGTGCCTTGTTGTTGTTTTTTTTGGCTTGTTTTACTTGCGCTTTTCTTATCACCTTTCGCTTAAGAATTGAAGTCTGAAGTGGGAGTGTGGGTGAAGCTGACTTGATGAGCACTGCTCCTTCGCTTCATCCACAGTATGCATAGACTGTGGTTTCGCATTGTTCAGCTTTTACAGATGTCATTGTGTGCCTCTTTTTGTGCATGCTGAAAGAATAAACTACTGACTGACTGACTGACTACTACAGCAGGCTCGCTTCCGTCTGCTATCCAAGCCCCTATGATACCTCAGCAAAAGAAACCAACGACAGCAAAATAAGACAGTATAAAATGGTTCAGTATTTCAACTACAGCAACAATCAACACTATCATTTAATAATCAATCACCAACAACCCAGGCTAAGCAAACCACGCATAGCCGAACAAGCCTAAAACTGGCTAAAACTAGTAAAAAAGTATACGTACCAAAGCTTAATCTAATTGATACAACATTCCAACAGTTTCATCCACGTTCAAGACAGCAAACTTAACCTAAACTTAACTCTAAGCAACCTCGGTCATCAACCAACTTAATCACTCACAAAAAGACCTAAAATAGTAAACATTTTGCGGTTGTCAACGAGATCATTGTTGCCATTTATATTCAAAGCGGAGTAAAAAAACAAAAAAGCGGAAAACTAAGTACGCATGCCGTCACAATTGGCATTAAAAAGATGCATCATTGGCATGTAGTTCAAAAGTTTCAAATGATGATAAAATAAATTAAAATTTTGAATTGATTGTGCAATGGATTTACGCCAATGTAAACAATAAAGTTTGAAGCTAATTAGACTTAGTTGTTAATATTTTGTTCAATTGTTTTCAGACTTAAGTCTAGAAAGTTTGTAGATTTGTCCACTGGGTGAAGTAGAAGAGTCAATTGCGCAAATAATTTGTTTCTAAGGAACAGTATAAAAGTCATCTTGCTCAGGCTAACAAAATGATAGTGATGGGCCATATGGGGTTGTGGGCATATAAATTTAACATCGTCTTCCAGTTGCAGTTCATTTACTCATAAAATGAGATCCACACTCCATAAAAGTTATACCAGCATGCCACAAAATCCATGCTTTTAACCTTTTGGTATACTGCTGGTAAAAAATTACATGTTGCAGAAAAGTTTAAGTCTGAGCAAATATACTTGCATCCAATTTGAGTTGCTGATATTGAGTGATAAAAGTGATGTGAACATGTTCCAGGATATTTAAATATGGTTAGGGAAGCCTATAGCGTACCGTTTATTTGTTTTAAACGTGGCAAATGAAAAAAAAAAAGCTCTAAACAACGTCCTAGCTATTATTTGATACCTGATAATGCATGTTAATTCAGTTTGACAAAGCTTGGTTTCATAATAGCCATGAAAAGTAGTCATTAAAATGGGCATAAAACATTTTTTAAGAAAAAAAAATCAGAGCACCCCATAACCGAGGCGCAAAGAGAAACACCTAAATTATTAAATAACTTAAAAAGCAATCTTTTCTGCTTAAAAATAACCGTTTTATTGTATTTGGCATGGTCAAAAATGGGGGGGGGGGGGTAGCAATTTAGCGCATCCTCCTACCTTAACTTTGAGCGTTAGAGGTAAAAATCACTCATGCGTATCCTCAAAATTCACTTTCTCGCACAATTTTAAAAAGACCACATCTCAGGAACAGTTTGTGCTAGAAAGCTGAAATTTTTTGCAAACAGGTTTTTTTTTATTTTGTTCTACCTACCCCCATGCCAAGTTTGGAGAAGATTCTAGAAGACGGGTTGACAGCCTGTCAAATTAAGCATGGATTGATCCATAGGCTAGGCAGATAGCCTAGATTTAAGCAATTACATAGCTTCACTTACACAGCAGGTCGTAAGTAGCCTAACATCACTTATTTTCTTGTCAGTTGCTGTTGTCAATGCAATAGTAGGCTATGCCAATCTTTGAATACAACCACCAGCATTAGGCTAACTAGTGGTCTCGCTACCGATAGGCCTAGTCCAACTAGTACTAACCTAAACCAGGCCTAATATAGGCAGTACAAAACAACATTTTATACTTTATCTTTGGTTTGCGCTGTTACCCTACTTATCTTCAATCCTAGCCTACACCAGGCGAAGCTCTAATCCTGAACTGACTGACTGAACAAGCGTACTATCATGCATTACCACTTGTGACGCGGAAGCTTGTGACGCGAAAGTTAGTGACGTAAATTTCTATTTGTGGAATGGATCAGTGATGTTTGACATGATGTCACTCAGTAACGATGAAACGGAGAGAAATAATTTTTTTTGCACAAACCTTAGAAACCTCCAGAGTTTTGATTTATTTAGTTTTTAACGAAATTCAAACATCGTTCAGCCCCTGTTTAAATATGGAGTAAACACACTGTATAGTTACCGATACCTATACTGTGCTAGTACCGGTACCATAGAACGGTATAAAAAGACATTGACATGAGGTTAAACCTGTTGGAAGTTACATACGAGTTTTATTTTAAGAAGCATTTGGGTTACGATATTTATATTTTTCAGTAAAAATATGTTAGACCCTTTGATTGTGCCTTTAAGACTGTGCCCAATAAAATATCTTAGACACTTTGCTTGTGCCACGTGCCACCTTGTCTGCAAGCCTCTGTCACAGTATAAATATCATGCAGTAATCTCACTCCATGCAAAAACTATTGTGACGTGTGTCCGCAGTTTTTGAGAGGTAAAAGCAGAGCTGTTTTTTTTTTTGACGTCATAATAGTGACATGGTGAGCGGACGAGTATAACGCCAAAAAATAGGAATTGTTTTGAAATTTTACGTGTATTTTCTTGGCTTGACGACGTTACCGTCTTCATCCTTTTTTACGCCCCTAAACGTTAGAGGGCAGCATTTTTCCCCTCTGCATTAGTCCAGGTATATCGCGGTCTAGCTCCTTTTGTAGAGTTCACATGGGATCAGAATTAGTCTCGATGGAACCGTCAAAGCTCGGGCTTCGACTGGCTATAATTTTGACGTCACATTTTTGTGACGTCACAAAGTAGTGCGTTCAAGAAGAAAAAAAATTGGAAATTTTCTTACATAAACAACCTTTAGTTACTTGGGGTTTTGCTCGCAGCCGGAGCCCAACATTAAAAGTTTGTCCACACTTGGATCGTATCGTTAACTAACTATCCTGGAAATTTCGTTTCAATAGCTTAACGTTTAACGAAAATATCCTTGATTGTTTGCTTTGTTGTTGTAAAATTCGTCTTGAATTGCAGTTATATGCAGTGATTGTGTTATTGCTTAGGCCTATCACCAAATAGACTGTGACATTATTATGAAGTAGTAATCGTGAACCTCTAGAACTTTTGATCGAAAAAAAGCTTTCATAGACTGAGTTATCGTTTATTGATGCAGACGTTCAGTGTAATTCATGATAAAACTTTAATTTAGCTGCAATAATTTTTGTATGATTGTAATAATAAGTCAATTAAGATGTTTTTTGACGTTTGCAGTAGTGATGTCAACCGCGCCGCGCAGCGCCGCGTACTTTCTTTCCAAATTTTGCCGCGTGCCGCGCAGCGCCGCGTATCCCAAAATTTTGGGTTTTTTCAGTTTTTCTCATTTTAAATTTGGAAAACGCGATGGGAAACATGGCTGACACCAACAGTTGTGAATGTGTGAAGTGAAATTTAGAGTTGTAAGTAGCTACACAGTAATAACTAGGTAGGCTACCGGTAGTATGCTGCGGAAAGTAAGTGAAGTTACTGACTGAATAACTGAAATGAATCCGGTTGACACTTTGATAGGCCTACTATGCCATTTCAGTCGAAGTTGGAAAGCAGGGAAAAATATTTTAAGATTAAACCTATTGCATGGCTAGTGTATAGGCTAGCTTGATACACCAGCTCAGAGCTGGCACACAAAACTAGTGAGTCAGTTATGACAACAGTTTTGCAATCGGCCTATTAGTATTAGCTGGTTTCTGTTAAACCAATACGCTGAGTGACTCTAGAGACCAAAGTAAATTATTAGGCTTGTGATTTATTACTGTTATCTCACTGATCACAGTCTAAGAGCTGTAGCCTTTATTTTTATTTTTTTGTTGTTGCTTGTGAAAAAAGCTTAAATCTGCGCATCTCAGTAATCCGTAGGCTACTGGTAGGCTATGCTAGACTAGCTGGCTGCATTATCGGTAGCATTTTTAAAAATCTAAAATTTGAAATCAACTACCAGTAGTCTATAGGCCTACCAGCAGATCTGTGCTTTAGCAGCGAAATAAAATGCAATTTCGGTGAGCCTGCCATTAGCCTATTTTATGCATCTAAATTTTTTTTGTTAGATATAGATTTATGCATAGACTGTGCAAAAAACAGCCCATATTGGTATGATTGTGAATAAAGCCAGTAGGCCTAGCCTATCTGCTATTAAATGAAGTTTTGGTACAGACTACAGAGTACCGGTAGGCTAGGCTATACTTTATTGTTGTTTTGTTCAGTAGAAAAAATTTGGGTCTGAGCCAGTCAAATAAGAAAAATACTGTAGTTGTGCAATCCAATACATTAACATTGCATTGGATTGCACATATGCAATCAGTGTCTTGTATGGTATGTACCGATAATTAAAATTGAAGAATGATATCGGTAATTTGAATGATGCCTAATGTGTAAGTGGAATTTGTTCCTGTTACAGCACACTGTTGTCTGGTACTCACAATGTTTTGTTTACAGAATGAATAATGATTACTAATATGTCTTCATGTTGGTTAAATGATTATGAAGTTAAGTAGAATCACTAAAGTTAACTTTGCTTCTAAATAATGTTAGTCTTTTTTGATGTGTGACTGTGAACAAACTTCCTCTCATGAAGATATTGATCCAGAGATGCAATTGCTGCTATTTATGCAAGATAAATTTGTGTAATAATCCCTCATACACCAGTAGTTTTTGTTGTTTGCTTCACAGTAACCACAGTCATAAAGCAAGGCAAGTTTGAAGTTGACTAACTAGCTATTTTGGTAGGTCTATGTGATTATGCTTGTGAGTTGAGATTGCTTGAGTGTTTGTCTGTAAAAAGTAAGCCAGCTATTCCAGTTACATCATGAATTTTGTTTTGAGTCAAACAAAGATTTGTAATGCGATTGTTTTCAGGACCTTTAATATGGTTCAAAACGTTGCAGTTTAGCTGCTGGAAGTTTAATGTCATACTCAGTACTGTTGTCAGCTAAAATACATTAGCAAATTACTGCTTGTTGGCAGGGATTGGGCAGAATAGACAATATTTATAATGAAACTGAAATGCAAGTATATAGTGTTCTCTTCAGGTAGCAGAGTGTAACTGATAACTTATATTGGGGTCATGAATTATGATTTATATTGTATTTCAATTATTGGTATTGGTATGAAAATTAGTCCAATTTGAAACAATTGCGGTACCTTTTCTTTAGTTGCGGTTGCGGTGCGGTGTGCTCAATTTTGCAAAGTTTGCGAACGCAGTGCGGTGCAGCTTTAAAAATAAAAATTTGTGCGAACAGCGGACACCAAAATTTTGTGCCCGCGACATCACTAGTTTGCAGGCCAGAGTTTTAATATTTTAATCGTTTTGCGTGCTTCTGGCCTAAAGGCTACCAGCTCGGAAGCCTAGGGAAGAGCCACCAGAACGGCAACTACTTAAAACAAGCAATGTGAAAAATTGTCTTCCCACAGGAATCGAACCAGCAGCCTTTGGATTACCGTATATTTAAAAGAACAGCTCCTGCTGTACAGTGTTTCTATATATTTATTGTTTTTTTTGTGTGCGTGTGTATAGTGCTTGTATATGGACTTTATGAGTCTGAAATAAACACTGAATAAACACTGAATAAATTAAGTAGTCGCCGTTCTGGTGGCTCTTCCCTAGGCTTCCGAGCTGGTAGCCTTTAGGCCAGAAGCACGCAAAACGATTAAAATATTAAAACTCTGGCCTGCAAACGTCAAAAAACATCTTAACTGACTGATTATTACAATCATACAACAAGCAAGTTGCTGGGTTTAAATAGCCAAAATTAAGCATGCGAGGAGGCGTCTTCTCTAGCTCAAGTGGTAGAACAGTTGACCGGTAATCCAAAGGCTGCTGGTTCGATTCCTGTGGGAAGACAATTTTTCGCATTGCTTGTTTTAAGTAGTCGCCGTTCTGGTGGCTCTTTCCGAGGCTTTCGAGCTGGTAGCCTTTAGGCCAGAAGCACGCAAAACGATTGCAATAATTTTGCCCAATCCTAGTTATTTTTTTCTAGTTATAGAGGTATTGAACAAAATCATTTATTAATTGCATGTTTAAATGGGTTTGTTATTAGTCACTTTTTTGAAGTCTTGTCCCGCTTGAATAGTAGTTGGTCTTCATCTCAAATCCGCAAAAACTTGTGATTTACATTTTACCTATGATGAAGATGTTGACCTTTTGTTAAATTTTTTTATTTAACTTCACCTAATATTCGAGCGAAATTACAATTTTTCTGAAGTGAATAAACTAACTGCCACCTAACTGCCAGTGGAAGTCGTTATGATTTCCCAGGAGTCAACCACGAAGGACGTCATACTTGTCGGAAGTGAATAAACATCGTTTTTTCTGATTTTTTTTTTTTTGACTCAAATTCAGGAGAAAATGCGCTTCTCTAATAATTCTGTTTCGCGTTTCTACTTCAAAAATATGGCAACCGTTCATTTGAGCAAAAATAGAGTGGCGCAGCGAGAATCTTGCTGAGGAAAACGGGGGACTGAACTCAAGTTTTAAAAAAATTTGATCAAAAACATCATTTAAGCGACGCCCTGAGTAAACTGGTGCAACTAAGCATGTCACATACAAGGGTCTTTGGGTAGGCAGCCGCCGCCCGAGGCCATGGGGTCATTTTGTGCGATGTTAGTGATTTTTCCCAAAAAAATAGCTATTTTAACGCTATTTGAATACAATTTTGTACGTTTCGGAATCATTTGAAAGAAAATAAAAATAAAAAAAGGTATTCACCGAATTTTAAGGTAGTTTTTGGCCGATTTGTAGTTGAGGACCCTAAGAAAAAAAAAAGGTTTCGTCAAATGTTGTGGTAGTTTCAGAGCAGGATTTGGTTGCGTGGCCAACGATTTCCGGAAGTCACATAAGAGATCTCGGATGGATGTTTGAGATCGCGGGCCGGATACAGCCCAAGGGATACAAGTTGCCGACCCCTGTTCTAGTGGCGTATGCAGCATTTTTGAAAAGAGGAGCCAGGCGCGTAACCAGAAATTTGAAAAGGTAGATAAAAACCAGATGAGAAACATGAAGACCAAAACGATGAAGATAAAAAACAAAGGTTTTCACTCAGATTCAGCCCGTTCTTCTGTCCAGATTTAGGTGAAGACCAAAAAAAAAAAAGAAAAAAGTCTTCACTCAGGTCATAGTCAGATTTAGTCCGTTTTTCTGCTCAGATTTTCTACCCAAATTCCAAAGAGGGGGGCATGGCTCAATTTTGCGTACTATTATGAGGTATTCAAACATTTCTGGCAACCCAAAGGGGGGGCTTTGGCACAATGCCCCCTTTCCTAAATACACCCCTGTCCTGTTCAACGAAATAGTTAGAAACAGGTGCTGCAGGCATAGTAAAGAATTTACAATGGAGTGTTGAACCGATATTAGAGACAATAATGATTACCGCATGATCAGAGAGACTAGCTCATTATAACCGTTGGAAGTCAATGGGGAAAATTAAAACTCACGTTAAGAGAGATACAATTAACTACCAAGCAGAGTTGTAAACAAATTAGTTTTCGGGTTTGGGCTTATATTTTGGGGTTCGGGCCTGAACTAGTTGGCTTGAGGCCTGAAAATTTTGTCAACTTGAGGCCCGAACCCGACCTGAAAAGCCCGGCTCGACTTACAACTCTGCTACCATGCAGTAATTAACTCTTTTCGTCCATGGAACTTTTTTTTAGATCGCTTGTCATGAATATTTTTTAAGCGGGTTAGTCATACGGCTAACTAAAAACTTTGATAATGATGTCACAGTCTATTTGGTGATAGGCCTAAGCAATAACACAATCACTGCATATAACTGCAATTCAAGACGAATTTTACAACAACAAAGCAAACAATCAAGGATATTTTCGTTAAACGTTAAGCTATTGAAACGAAATTTCCAGGATAGTTAGTTAACGATACGATCCAAGTGTGGACAAACTTTTAATGTTGGGCTCCGGCTGCGAGCAAAACCCCAAGTAACTAAAGGTTGTTTATGTAAGAAAATTTCCAATTTTTTTTCTTCTTAAACCAGGGTGTCGAACCGAATCTGAACCCAAACCGTAAACCCAAATGAACCGTTTCATTTTGGTGAACCGGAATCGAACCTGAACCGGCAAAATTTTACTTCAGTGAACCTGAACCAAACCTGAACCCTCAAAATTGTGCTCAAGTGAACCCGAACCGAACCTGAACCCCTAACAAAAGTAAGAATATATTTTTCCATATCCAGATGCTGCTGGCGCTGGTACACGCACAATAAGAGCAGTGGTGATCATCAACAGGATCAGCAATTTCTCCTTTTTTTTTTCTGGACGAAACGAGTAACGACAGTTAAATTTTAAGTCAATGAACCCGAACCGAACCTGAACCAGTAATATTTTACTTGAGTGAACCTGAACCAAACCTGAACCTCGAAAGTGGTGCTCAAGTAAACCCGAACCGAACCTGAACCAGTAATATTTTACTTGAGTGAACCTGAACCAAACCTGAACCTCGAAAGTGGTGCTCAAGTAAACCCGAACCAAACCTGAACCGCTAAAATATTTTGAGCAGGAGCTAAACCTGAACCCGAACCGTTATTTGAAACGGTTCGACACCCTGTCTTAAACGCACTACTTTGTGACGTCACAAAAAAGTGACGTCAAAATTATAGCCAGTCGAAGCCCGAGCTTTGACGGTTCCATCGAGACTAATTCTGATCCCGTGCGAACTCTACAAAAGGAGCTAGACCGCGATATATCTGGACTAATGCAGAGGGGAAAAATGCTGCCCTCTAACGTTTAGGGGCGTAAAAAAGGATGAAGACGGTAACGTCGTCAAGCCAAGAAAATACATGTAAAATTTCAAAACAATTCCTATTTTTTGGCGTTATCCTCGTCCGCTCACCATGTCACTATTATGACGTCAAAAAAAACCCAGCTCTGCTTTTACCTCTCAAAAAATGTGGACACACGTCACAATTGAGTAAGATTACTGTATGATATTTATACTGTGCCTCTGTATCTGTCTATAGCTTATTATTAATTATCTTAGACCCAAATTTCAACTTAATTTAGCCAAATAAAACATGGTTTGAATATAGGCTAAACAAAGTAGGCCTACCGTAATTTTACAACAAATCTAGCCCACTAGCCTAGTTGAGTCTGGCAAGAATTCGTGGTAGGCTAGTGAATTTCTTGAGTAAGATAATAGTTGAAAAAATTGACATTGCTGTTCCTAAAGGTACGGTGTAGGCTAGCCTAATTACCGGTATAATGTACTGTACAGTTTCAGTAACAGAGTACGGTAACTTATTCAACAGTTGAATGGGCTATTGCTATCAATTTCAACGCTGCCAGTATTAAGCTACCAGTAGCCTACGGTACCGGTACGATACCTTCTAGCCTTTGATATAAAGAGGGATAAATAAAATTTTGTTCAAATAAAAAAAAACAATTGTACAGCATCCAGTGCATTTCACGTTCTAGCCCAATCACTTCGGTACTGGTAGGCTACCGGTATGGTACCAGTAGGCTTCAGTAGGCTATAAGGATGAAATGTGTAACTATAGCAAAGTCTTATGATTGAGGCAGTATGACTGTAAAGGATAAAAATAGCTGATCATACTCTGCAGTCTGGTACTTGATACTGGTAACACTTCAGGCCTATGTACCAGAAGCTTGCTAGCTAAAGTGATAAAATACCTTCCCTCAGTAGGCAATCATGTGCTTGTTAAAGAGCTGCTTATGGCCAAGTTAATTGGTGATGGTTTACAAGTCGCAGCAAAAGTCTAGGGATTTTATTGGTAGGTCTAGTGCACAGATTGATAAGCTGTAAGGCAATGTCAGGTGTCTGATGTCGCGACAAAATTAAACGTTTTAGGTAATGTCAGTTCTGAGTTGTTTTGTTCAGTGTCAATTGTGTTTAGTAGACTGGAAACTGACACTTTTTGTCTTTTTTCTTAATGGTTTATTGGTTCTAAAATCTAAAATATGTGAATTAGTTCAATCAATCAGTGTGACTTTTTTTCTTTATGGTTCACTCGTTCTCCAAATATGGTCCATCATATCAGTTGAATGTACGTGATTGCCTTAAACCTTTGCAACAAGAGCAAACTTTTTTTCTTTAATGCTCTTCTCTTTTTTTATGCATGTCTGTTTCTAGTCTACTAAATAAAGAGCATTATGATGAGATAAAGCTAAAGCTGTCATAGAGCTCTCGGTCATAAATGAGCTGTGCATCAAGGTTGTCCACTGGTCACTTGGTCAGCTGGTTTCAGATCCAATGGTACTACACCTTATGATGTGTGTTTAGTTTCATGATGCAAGTAAAAACCAAACATGCTAAAAATTGACGCCATGCAGCATGTCAGGTTTTGGAATACCAATAGCAATGGCTATGAGTAATTCTAAAACAGAATTTTAAATTCTGTTTTGAGGAGATAATTATGATAATACCCACCACTTTTGCTATTTTTTTTTTTTGATAATGTCCTCAATTATTTGGCTAAAATTGTAAAATGTTCCTACAAGGAAGACTACTAAGATACTACGTTATTTAAACAAAAGAAAAAAAAAACAGGCAGATGAGATCAGATAGATATTTGTATTTAAAAAAGTGACTTTATATTGATTGGTTTATTGGTGATGATAATAATGGATCTTAATTCATTTCGATTCTATTGGTGTTTATTTTGTTTGAAAAGATACTCTGCAAATAAAATAAAAAAAAGTCACACAGTAAAATGAGGCAACTAAAATTGCAGAACGATGTTTCTGATGGTAGGTTGCAAAGAGATCATGGGCCATTTCCTGGAAATAGCTCCATGGCCCATTCCAAGTAGAGGCATGGTCGTCAAGTCTCCAACCTCTCATTATCAGTATGAACTATTTGTAGCACACAAACTAGACTTATAAAGTTCAAAAAGCAATCCTACAAAGTGTGACATTTTACACTTAGCTGTATCAAAGTTCACCCATTGCGTCAAATTGCAACTGTTTTTGTGGCAAAATACAATTTGTGTTTCAGTTCTACCACGACTCAAAATCAGCACCTGTTTTTGTTCACATGGTGGCTGCATAGAGTCTTAAATTGGAAATATTCAGTGTAACATGTAGGAGAACTACATCAAACTCCCCCAATCTCATGTTTTACTTCCACTTGAATTGGTATTTTGTGATAAATGTTCATTTAACAAATGAATAAATAATGGCAAATCCAAAGAAGAGTCCCATAACACTTACTACGCAGTAACTTCAAAGGAAGATTTTTAACAACGATGAAAAAAATTAAGTGGGTCAAAAAATGCATTTTACCCAAGTTACAGCAGCTTAAATTCTAAACACATTTCACTGCAATGAGTAGATGACCCTTGTCATTAAATCGTCAGTACCGATTTAAAGGCTCGTGTACATTATATGAAGGCATGCGAAAGTCACAAATTTTCATGAAAGTGAAAGGTAGAAGCACTAAAAGGATTTGGTGTCGCTTTAGCTTCCACTTATGGCTTTTCATATTGAGCTTTAAAAATTAGAATGTGTAGTGCAATTTTTTGTAAAAATATATGACCATGAGTTATTGTTTGAAAAAAAACTTTTTGAAGTTTTGTAGTTCTCTAAACTCATGGCCAGCCCCCTGTCAATTCCAAGATGAACCATATAGCCTACAATTCATTTGTGATTCTAAAGGTGTTAAACAATTTGCAGTTTTAGTTTTAAGATTTAAATATTCGCAAAAGCTCGTGGCTTTGCCCATTTTTTTAAAATCTAGAAGCCCAACATCGATATACCACAGCATTCACTAACGTAAACAATTAAAAGCTTTCGGTTGCAGCATTTGCTTTCTCATTGTGACAACATATTGTTATTCTTGAAAAAAGAAACATGGGAAAACATCATAATGCTCTCAAACAAAGTATGAATAGAATTTTTAAACATGATGCTATAGTGCATGTCTTATTGCCAGATGTGAGCACAAATAACATATTAAAAGTGCAGCGCAACAAAGCATAATGATCTTTTCTACCAGTAAAAGTACAACACAAAATGCGCAAGTTAATTTTTTTTTATTTCTGAAGCTCAGTGCAACTTTGAAGCAAAGCGCAACCTAACAAAATTAAGTGCAACCTAACAAAATTAAGTTCAGTGTATATAATTGCGCTATTAGCTAAACAAAAAGAAGGTACAGCACAATTAAAGTGTAACAAATTTTTAAAGACTTTAGTTTGCTCTCTGCAACACACCTTCTACAATGTTTCAAAATAAAAAATTTAGAGCGCCATGCAGCTTCTGCAATTGCGGAGGAATTGAGGGAGGAAACAAAAGAGGAAGCAATTTTGAAACAAGCGCTTTGACGTCCCTGGTTTTACATAAAGATGGCAGAGCACTTGGTTGGTTGTAGATTGTCTTTTTCTTAGCACCCAAAACGTTGGCAATAAGAACAAAAGGTTCATGTTTAACGACCTAAAAATCTTAAGAAACCAATAATGTAATAGAAGTTCGAACGCAACAAAGGTAATAACACCCATGCGGTAATTTGACTTTAATGCTGATTAAGCAAGGTTAAACATTTCTAGATAAATCAAAGAACTGCGACAGCCAAAAAAAAAAATTAAACACATAAGACACCAATACTGAATAGAATAGAAGATTTGATATCTAGGTGCGTAAGGATATAGCAAATTATTTTATGCTTTTATGACTCATCTTCTCATGAAAATACTGCAATGATCTGAGTCAGCTGCAGAGATGGGCAAGGTGCAAGTTACAAGTGCAAAGTTCAACTTCTGCATCTTCTACAAATTCAAAAGTTGTGTGGGTCTTTAATCTTTTATATTGAAACATTGTGGAAGTTGCGTTGCAGACTAAAGTCTTTAAAATTTGCTCCACTTTAATTGTGCTATGCTGTCAAAATTTTTTTGGTTAATAGCACAATTTGATACTTGGAACGTTATTTTGTTTGAGTGGTATAATGTTATTCGTTAGTATAATGTTATTCATACCCACCTCTAGTAAGCTGCGTATGCTAAGCATTGTTATGGTCTATCCCATTTTCTGCAGTCCTACTAGTGTAATACCCAATTTTTATAAATCAGGTTGTTTCCGTAATCAAATTATCACTTCAATAAACATTTAGATGAATTCATCATTCAATGTTTATATTTGCGTGAAATGCATCATTTCATGCTTATATTTTTACGTACTAGCAAAATTTTTTAATCTAACTTCATATTTGAAGTATCGTTTAGTTCAAGCAATAATTGGTTTCAATGTTTCTTGAAGTTACTGCTTTTAAAGCCATGTCATTTTGTGGAAAAAACTGTAAAATACTTGTAGGCCTTAATTTAACAAAAATTGCCGTACTTGTAATGTATTTGTGCCATCATGATGATGTCATAGACAAAAATGTCATCATTTTTCTGACTGAGAATGTCTGTTCAAAAAATAAATATAGCATTATCATGCTAGAAAATTATATGCTCAAAAGAATAGAAAAAGTATTTGCATCATTGGCTTCCAACTTTTAGCTGCAAGCTGCCAGCGGCTAGGCCTGTTGTGAAGATTGCCATGTGGTAAATTGGATCACCAGGTGTTTACACTTTCACTTCAACAGTCAAGGAAAACCACAGAATGCTAACTATATTATTTAACCATCGGCCAGTGCTCTGCAACCTTTTTTAATCTGCGACACACTTATAAAACTTGCTGAATTCGGCAGCACACTGCAACAGACAATGTCAGGAAAAAACAATATTGATCTTCAAAAAAAAGGTTTTCAGTCCAGAAACCACAGATTTCTGCTGTTATAGAGGTGATCTCCAAAAAAAAAGGTCTTCAGGCCAGAAACCCACAATTATCTGCTTAGGGTGTTGAGGTTGGGGCTTGTCGATTTGCAACAAGATAAAAAGCATTTTCGTTTGCTGAAAAAGTTACAAATACAAATACGTGATATGGACTGGCAACACACCGGTTTCAAAACACTGCCATAGGCTTATCATCATCAAATTTTGCTCCAGGAATGTGCTTCCTTCTATTTCTGGAGCCCTGCAGAGATTCCCTGCTTGCAGGGGTCAGGTGGTTTTTGCAGCCTTGTCGCCATCTTTCACGATCTTGTGCATCCAAACTTTGCAAACCTCTTGCAGTCATGTCACATTCTAGTACTTCTTTCCACCTCTTTTTCAGTCTTCCTTTTTTTGTCCCATCAACTTCTAAGAGTAGTGCCTTTACTGGACCCCTTTCTTCAGCTCTTCTCTCCACATGTCCCAACCATCGTAACCTTTTCTCTCTCAGAAACTCTTCCAATCTCACTACACCCGTCATTTCACGAATCTTCTCATTGTTCATTTTATCTTTCAAGGTTTTTCCACACATCATTCGCAACATTTTCATTTTTGTGGTCTTCAGCTTCCTTTCATCTTCCATTTTCAATGCCTAACAGTCAGCACCATTAGTTAGAGCATTTCACACATAGCTTTTGTATAAAGTGCCTCTAACCTTCAATGATATGTTTCTTCTGCATATAACATTTGAAACCTTTTTAAATTTTTTCCATGCTGATCTAATTCTTGATATTACAGCCTCCTGAGCTCCTTCCATACTGATTACATCTCCAAGGTAAGAAAACCTGTCCACCACTTCTATGTTGTCTCCATCCAAAGTTATCATTTCATCTTCAAATAGCACACCAGGGATGCATTTTTTGCAAGTAAAATCCTTCTCTTGGGTTAAACTTCCATGAACTCCAGAACACCTCTTGTGCACCCAGTGTTGACATTTTGTACACTGCATGGAGTTTCTTCCCACTCTTTTGCCACATACAGAGCAAGGATACTTTTGCATTTGCATTTATACAAAATTTCTTCTTGTATAAAAAGCCTTTGTCTTGTTTACGTTTATTTTCATTCCTTTCTCTTGTAATGCTTTCTTCCATTGAGTGTATCAAGATTCTACTTCTTCCCAGTTATCACCGACTAGCACAATGTCATCTGCATAGAGCATTTCTTTACAACTCCTTCTTTGCCATAGGCTTATATTAACCAATTGCAGACAAATCATTGCCACTGAAGAACAGGCTACCAATTGGCCTAGTTTGAGCTTATGTAGGAAACCTACGTGATCTTATAGTATGTGTACTCACTATCTCATCTAGTGTTCTTTATGTAATATAATCTCATCTCAAGATGTCGCTGCACAGTCATATTTTTGACAACAAATAATTTCCTTTATTTACGAATTCTTTCAACGTATATAATCAATGTCTTATTGATATTTAAATCATTCCATCGAAATTGTTACTTAATCAACTTGAGGAAGGTTAATTCTAAGTTAACTTGAATCGATGATAGGTAGTTTAGTTAATCTTTCAACCTAATTCGAGCTTATTTTAACTCAATGATACAACAATCTATTGTCAATAAACGAATTTAATTTAAGAAAAATTATCTGAGTTCTTGCAGCAAGTCATGAGGAAGAAGCAAAGAAGCAAGTTAAGAAGAATTTGGTCCTCACTGGGCCTGACAGCTTACATTGGTGACCCCGACGTTAGCTTTTACCCCAACCAGGTTACCTACACTGGTTCTTAGCCCACTTCCTGACGTTAGCTTTTACCCCAACCAGATTACCTACATTGGTTCTTAGCCCACTTCCCAATGTTAGCGTTTACCCTGACCACGTTGCCTACATTTGATCTTAGCCCGTATCCCCATTGCAAACAGTTCCATACCCTCCCTTTCGCAATCGTAACTTCCTGCTAATTAATAATCGAGACTTTCTAATTCGGAGCCTATTCCAATTCCCGCCCCAATTCCCGGTTGCAGTGGCTCACGCCACTGAAGAACTAATTCGAAAAATCAACTTTAACGACGAGAAAGTTCAGCTTTCCGATTTCACGACAAGGAACTTTTCTGATTCAGCAACAAGGAAGTTTAGCTGTCTGATTCATCGACAAGGAAGTTTAGCTTTTCTATTCACCAACTAGGAAGTTCAGCTCTCCGACTTCAAGGAAGACAATTCTTCAACATCTCCAATCAAACCTGATCTATAAATTGACATCGTGCTCACCGTCAACGGAAAGGTACTGAACATTATAAACTTTTTTTCCCCAGTTTACTTCATTATTCTCCAGTGGAATACTATTTTGATTGTCTTTTGACCGAAATTTTATTTTGTAACTGTTTGCTTTAATTTCATTTTTTGTTTATGCACAATTTTAGTGGCTATCGATTACGTACTAGATATATACCGATCAATAAAAGAATAGACATTGTTGATATACGCCCTGGTACCTCCCCCCCCTTTAGAGACTGAACATGAAGACCTGGCTAAGCATGACACCCCCTAGTCACCCAAACTGGTCCCATTTTCGAGTCTTGACACCGTTATTAGGCCAAGACCATTTTCCAGTACTATGTCTGCCCCAAGCCAGCAACCACAACCACACTTTTCACCACGTTCGATCCCCACAATAGCACAACATGACCCGACTTTCATTCCCCCCCATCTTGATACTCGTATCAACGATTGGAATCCATTTTTGCAAAAACCTGATAGAAAACCACAAAACACTTTTGACACAAACCCATTACCATCTAACCAAAACATTTTTCCTAACACTGAACCGACACCAATTAAGTTTATCAACTCTAGGATCCCACCTTTTGACACAGACAATATCAAGATCTGGTTCAAGATTTTTGAGGCTAACTTACACCAATGCTTAAAGCACGACAAAACCATGTATAATGCTCTACTTGGACATCTAGGGTGTAAAAACATCCGTCGCATCAACTACATTCTAGATCACCCAAACCCAGCATACACCATGCTAAAAACTGCGTTGTTAAAAACTTATGACATACCACAATCGATGCGATGGGAACTGTTAAAAAAATCTCCCCCAATCGGCGATCGACGACCATCTGATTTAATGGCCGATCTGAAATCGATTTATGGCACTTTTAAGACTAAAGAGAACACCGCGAGATTTATACTCCTCAATGAATTTTACGTTGGTCTACCAGAACATGTTAGCGCCATCTTAAAAATGTTCGACAAAGCTGAAACTCTTGAGGAAATTTCCCTCTGGGCAGATAAAATTTTTGAACAACAACAACCTGCAGCCAGAACCTCTCTTTCATCCACATTTAATCACTCCAAAATATCCAACGAAGAACTCAGTGCCAAAATTGACTCACTTATGGCAGAAATGTAGTCAATGGGACTTCAGCAACAAGCTTTCATACATCAACCTCCACCCCAATTCTACCCTTCGTCCGATTATTTTTTCTCCCAAGCAAGCAGACCCAGCTCCCAACTCTCATAGTACGGACCAAAACCCAACTTAAACAATCGATGCTCCAACAAATAAACGTTAGCTTTCAACAACCCCAATCACAACTCGCAACCCATTTAGGTACTGCTTCATCCACAAATTCTAGCCATGCGCCTACTCTCTCCAGTACCCCGGCTTCATTTTAACCGTTCCCATCCAAACCAAACCCACAAACACAAGCAAACAACACATTCAACAAACGTCCATGTTACCTGTCAAAAGACCAAATCATAAATGGCTTATGCTACTATCACTACAAATTCGGCAGTAACTCAAGGAACTGTGCCACAGGCTGCTGCATGTCAAACAAAGACAATGATGAAAGCGTGCTTTCCGACTGGGACGCAACTTACGACCATGACGTAGTTGTAAGTGCGATTGACTGCGATCACAGACAAACACCTCAACACTGCTACATATACTTATATGATCACAACAACGATATCACATTCATTGTCGACACTGCTGCTCCTAAAAGTTTACTTCCGATTTCTCTTCATCCGCGTACTTCGTACAGTGACACAACAGACCGTGCGTCAAACAGGTACTGTTGATTTGACTTTGGAATTTGATTTGTTTCCTTACAAACGTTTTGATCACAAATTTTTGATCGCCGACGTGTACCACCCTCTGCTTGGACTAGATTTTTTGCAAAAGCACAAGTTTGTTATCAACACAGTCCAGCATACAGTCACACTAGATGAGGTGCCCATTTCGAAGATCACCAAACAATTCGAACCCGACCTCAACTATGACAAAGTTTCCTATCAAGACATTATAGCTCTTTACCCCTCAGTCACTTCTGGTGAAATGAACTAGAATTATGTTTCTCGTTCCTTTAAACACACTCTAGAGATTGAGGGACCACCAATTGCGCAAAAGCCCTGACGTATGAACCCAGAGAAAAGCAAAGAGCTGAATGTCCAAATTGCAGAAATGCTACGTTTGAACGTTATTCAACCGTCTACTTCTCAATGGAGTTCTCCGGTCCATTTGGTGAAGAAAAAGACAGGCAAGTGGCGCTTTGCTATTGATTATCGCCTTGTCAACAAGCGAACCAAGCCCATTTCCTACTCGTTGCCTAATTTACATGATTTCACAGCAAACATTGATGGTTGTACAGTGTTTAGTGCGCTTGACCTCAAAAACGCATTTTGGCAACTTCCTGTTCGACTTTCTGACATAAAATTCACAGGTTTTTATATACGACGTGGCAATTTCAAATTTTTGAAAATGCCATTAAATGGTGTGACCTTAGCTAGCTCATCTTTTCAGCACTTTATCAATATTGTGCTGAGAAATCTTCCTAGATGCTGCTTTTTATGCATTTACGACATTTTTTTCTTTTCAAAGACACCACAAGAATACAAACATCACGTACTCACAGACTCAACACATATGGCCTCACACTCAATATGGAAGAATCGACTATTGGTGTGAACAACATCGATTTTCTGGGATACAGTCTGAGCTCCAAAGGAATCGCCCTACTGCAAGACAAAATCAGTGCCGTTTTGGACTTCCCAAAACCCAGCAGAGTCAAGGCTCATAGGTGATTTCTGGGATTGGTGAACTTTTAGCAGAAGTTTATTCCTAACGCGTCAGAACTTATTCAGCCTCTGTATGCTTTTTTGAAAGGATCAAAGAAAAATGATTCTGTTATTGCGTGGACTCCACAGGCAGAAGAAGCCTTTCAAAATACCAAGAAGGCTCTTGCTAATGCCTCTCACTTGGCACACCCGAACGAAAATGCTCATTTCGAACTCTTATGTGATGCCTCTGATTTCTCAATTGGATCAGTTCTTCAGCCAATAGTAGATGATGAAATTCAACACCTAGGTTACTTCTCTAGATCACTTAAAAGTCCAGAACTGTCTTACTCGGTATATGACAAAGAAATGCTCAGTGTGTTTGCGACTTCAAATACTTCAAGCACATGCTGTTGGGAAAGAACTGCGTAATTTTCTCGGATCATAGCCCTCTTGTGAATGCTTTCAGGAATTCTTCTCCAAATCACTCTCCCAAACAAATATGACAATTATGCTACATTCAGCAATACGATTGTGACATGCAATATCTTCCAGGTTCTCAAAACACTTCAGCAGATTGTCTGCCTAGAATTGCGATTAATCATCTAATTGCTGACAAGGAACTTGCTAAAGAACAAAATTTGGATCCTTCTTGTTTAGACATGCTCGAAAACACTTTAATCACAATTGAACATCTTGTTGATATTCCCAACTCGCTTCACAAACTACACGTTGACACAAGCAAAGGCATTAAGAGACCAATTGTTCCATCTTCACTACAAACACAACTCATTGATCACTCTCACAATCTTGTTCACAAAGGCATAGACGCCACACAGAAAATGATTTCTTAACGCTATGTTTTTGCATGGAATATTACAGGCTCGTGTGTGCTGCTGTATAGGTTGCCAAAGAACCAAAGTGACACATCATACAGTCTCACCGTTACAGGAAATTCCTATGCTCACCGAACACTTTTCTACTGTGCAAATCGATATTGCAGGACCGCTTCTGATCTCAAAAGATAAAAGCTTTCTTCTAGTGTGTATCTACAGATTCATCCCACTAAAAGACATGCAGACAAATTCTGTCATCACTGCTTTCATGAACAATTGGGTAAGCAGATTTGGTGCCCTGACAGAGATAATCTCAGATGCTGGCTATCAATTCACTTCAACCACGTTTAAGGATTTCTGTTCCTTTCTTGGAGCTGAACACAAGATTTCATCTCCCAAAAACCCTCAAAACAATGGTCTCGCTGAAAAAGCAATCTAGACCATCAAAAAATCATTGACCGCCCAACTTGATAGCGTAAACTGGACGGAACATCTAGGATTATTAATGCTAACTCTACGGACTGCTGTCAAAGAAGGTTTGAAATGTTCAACACCAGAAATGCATTATGGACAAACCTTGCGAATCCCAGGTGATTTTCAAGCAGAAACCTGCCATCCAAGGATCTCTTTTCCCGATGACACTATTTTGCAAATGCGCAAATTTGCTCAGTCTTGCACCACCGTCCCTACAAGAGCAGTACAGCACACTTAACCCTACTTTCCGAAAGACATTCAGACATCTTCACACATAATTCTACAACACGACACAATCAAACCGAATTTTATTCCGACATACAATGGCCCTTTCAAGGTTATTTCCCGAAATGACAAGATCTTCACCATCGAAAAGAACAGCAAAACAATTAAGGTAGGAATTGAAGGTGTGAAACCCGCCCATTTGTTTTGCCATGTAAACAAGAATGACAAAAAAGCGTCCCTTCCCAGCCGATGCTTCATTTGAATCTAATTCAAAGACACCCTCTTTTCTACATGGCAATAAACTGCACCACATTCCCAGAAGAAACATCAGACCGCCTCCCTACTTGCAACATTACTACATGCAAGTATTTCGCATGCTTGTCTAAACTGAAATTGCTGCTTTGTGCTCATTTTTGCATGTTGTACAAAATTTTGCAACCTGTTGATGCCATGCAAGTGACTACACAACTCCCGTTTTGTGATGAAACAGCAGTTCACAAATTTTACATTTTACAGACACCACCACCATGTATCAAGCCCGAATCTTTAGTGACACACAAACGTCATGCCAAAATTTATAATCCATCTAAGAAATTGACCAAAATAAAAACCTACTCTTGTAAAATTCAACGCACAAGTTATACATCTACATTTTATTTTTTTGGTACTAAACAACATGAAACTACTGTCACTAATGATCCTTCACCTTCAGTAGAATTGTGTCAAGACTGGGTCACTCATAAACACTCAGTTACAATGGGCACATTCAAACAAATAACTAAAATGTTTGGAGTACCGCAAATGCCGTACATATACAATATAAATGGCCGACCACTACTTCTGGTTTCGTTTTAAATGCCATCTTGACTGAATTTTTTTCCTTTTATGACCCATTTAAGCATCAAATGATCGGTGCCGGAGAAATCATGGATTATTGCAAAATTGATTCTGGTAACTGCGAATCCCAATCAGCTAGGGTTATTTGGACGCCTACGGCCCATCTAACATGTCCTCATTATGATGCTGTTTCTGATGGTAACGTTCTAATTCATTATGATGATAAGTTCCAAGTACATCATTTAGAGATACCGCAACTAGATATGTCTATACACCATGTATTGTCTTGTGGATCTCAGCTTGATAAATGTTTCACCCCCCCTATATTTTGTGATCCCGGCAAACTTTTGATTCAAACTACCAATTGCTTTGAATTGTGACAATTTGTCTTGATCCCATACAGAGCAAAGCAACGCTCACGTTCAACAACGCATACTCAGGAAGTGATTCAAAGTCCATTTCCTCGAAGTGAGATGAATTGTCTGACAAAATCAATCTCAAATTTAGAAATAAATCAATAAATTTGACTCATGCTTTTTGTCAACTAAGCAGATTGAGGACTTTATTGCTTACAGCTACTGCAGAAAGGAAACCATCCAAAGTATTTTCAAAGCTTTTGAACTGAACAGCGATTGCTAAAAAATCTGGTGATGTCTACATGATTTATGCTTGTAAGTTTGTTAATGCAACCCTCCTTCCCCATTTACGTCTTGCCAATAAGGGTCATTCCATTATAATTCAACAAATGGTGAACATCCTACCTTTTGAAATTTGATTATGTTTTGATATTTTGTAATGTTTTCAAAACTAATCTCATATCAGTTGGAATTTTTTTGATATCTTTTTTCGTTTTTGAGATATTGCGATTCAAAAATTTGCATTTTTTCCACTAGTGGCGCTAGAGTGCAAAGCAATTTTGAACTTTATATGTTGCTCTTTATCAATTTTTTTGACCAAGATGTCCATTTATATGTTTTTGGGGTCAAGGAATTCAAAAATGCAGTCAGATTTGCTGAAATATAAACAGAAAAAAAGTGAGAGGTAAAAATCATGTTGCAAGGTCCGAACCTCTGCATCACTTCATGATTCAACATTTTTGATTCTGATTTGTTGAAATGTGTAGTGTGTATTCTTGCTTGCTTGCATTAAAATATCTTTTCTGGAACTTTTTTTTGGAGCTCACTTGAAGGTATTTTGTAAATCAGCCATGACTGAATTAGGAAAAAGCATTTCAGCACTGGTGTCACAGATTCAAATGTATTTTGCACAGAAATTTAACTCTAAATTTTGCCTCTAATTCAAATCTATAAGATGTGATTAGTAGCCATCAATATCATTTCTCCAATAGTATGCACAAAAATATTAACATTAGTGAAGAATTAACTTTGGCATGATTTTGACATAAAATATTTGCCAAATTATATTATTGCAGTGATGTGCAAAGCAACGCTACATTTTGCTCAAAATGATAACTCAATTTACGTTTAAACAAAAGTATTCACCAACGATGAATACTGAATACATTGATCTGCTATTTCTGATTTTGTCATTAATTGGTCAACATAATCACTATTCATACACATTTAATCACTCAAAAAGAAGCCCAAAAAAAAAAAAACTAATTAGTTCGATCAGTCTTCAGTGTGATTATTGATGTTCCATTCTAGTAGTTTGCAAATAGCTTTGAAGTCAGAATCAGAAAGTTGACAAGTACGTCCACATTGAGATGTTGCTGCAGGAGAATTTACGATTTTCAGAATATTAGAGAAAGGACGGGCCAGTAAAATGTTTTCGGTGGTCCATGTGGAGTCTAATTTGATTTTTGTTTCTGAAGAAATTTTGTCAATTGCCTTAACCAATCCACCAATGCCCACCATACAGAACTGCTGCATAATCTTGCATATGTAGTTGAACAGCTTTTTCAGGTTGTTTCAAAAAAGAGTAAGTACCAGATAAGTGTAGATCTTCAGCAGTTTGCTAGTAAAAAATTATGTCAAGTCCATTGGGGATAAACACATGGAAACTTCTGGTTCCAGGTATGGTGGAAGCCCCATCATATCGCTGTTGCAGTGTAAATCTTGTTGATTCAAGAAGCTGTTCTACAATTTTCAAAATTCAATTCATGGCATGGAAATTTTGTAGTACTCAAATGCTTGTTTTGCAGTTATTATTGGGTTTTCTGTTGTTCAGCATAGGTTTTCGCTAACAAGTTTTCTTTTTATGGTGCGTCCAAGACCATCACAAGGAGATATGCTATGACTTGTGGCATAGAAGTTTCAAATCGCATCTGTTATGAAACCGTTACAAATCTAATTTAAAGATAGCGGTAACCCTTGGGAAACCCAACAGGTCTTCACTCCAAATTTCTAAAACTGCCCAATCTGAAGAAGACCACAACTACAATCCGTCAATTTGATAAATATATTTAGGTATCGTGAGTAAAAATAATATGAGGGCAGCTTAAACCAAATGAAGCAAATTTTTGCTAAAATCCTCCCGGCTGACTTTCAACATTAAGGCAACAAAATGTTCAAAAGAAATAGTGTGCACTGTTCAACACCAAATTAAAAAATGAGCTCAGTTTCAACGTGTCAAACATGTGAAACACCTGAAACAAGTTATCACGTGATGATGATCACGGAAATGCAACGATGAGAAGTGATTTACGCAAATTAGTACTAAAGGCAAACATGTGGAAAAGAAGCTTGTCAGATACGTCATAGATCAAACGAGAGGCACTTTGAATATGTGATTTCTAGAACTCATCCAATCCAAAGTCACAATGATGAAATGTTAAATTCAAAAAGATTTTTTAATTTTGTATTGAGAAGCACAGCCATCTGAAAAGTATTGTCGCATGGTTAGGTGGTTAAACCTTTCATGCAAAAATTGATCCAAAAAATTTTGCAATTGATAAACAAAAGCAGTGTCATGATGTAAATCATCAGAGAAGATTGCAAAAGACTTGATATGAAAGTGTTTCTGCTCATTGCTGGATTAAAGAACCATGCACAGGATGAATGGTGCATAGCTGTTTGGTCCAGTGCCATACCTGGACAGCATCTTGATTATCAGAGAATTTTCAGCAAAATCTGCAACACTATACATGTGTTAAGTGTTGAAGGAAGATTAGCCTTAAGGGAAGTCCAATATTTCAATTGACATTTTGAAATGTAGAAATGAGAAGTGAGACGATCAATGTTTGATAGACAATCACCCAATACCTTGTTTATCTTCTGTTTAGTCTATTCCTGTCTTCCTTTTTCCAACCAATAATTACTAAGATCCACTTTCTTTTATTTCTTGAACTTAAACATTTTTACACTTGTGGTACTATGCAATTTTACATCATGCTACATATTACAGAAAAAGTTATGATGCAATCAAAATGTAATTGTATTTACCACAAATGTAACTGTTAGAACAATATATTTGAAAGGGATGAATTATTATAGTGTGATAATATAAGTGGCTATCAATTAAATCTTAAAGCCATAAAACTAAAGGTCATAGTTTCATATGTATAATGTACAAATCTTGATGATTAACCTAAAAACATATGATATACAGTAAATTAAATTCAGTTAAGGGGGTTCTAGAGAAGAGCACTTGGGACTTTGTTTTGCAAAATGAATGATGATTAATACAGTACATATTGCTAACTATTGTGTTCATATATCATGACACCACACATCAGTACATAACATGCTGAAATGCTCTTAGCCGAATACAGTCATGGCTATCTTCACAAAATACCTTTAAGTGAGCTCCAAAAAAAAGTTCCAGAAAAGATATTTTAATGCAAGCAAGCAAGAATACACACTACACATTTCAACAAATCAGAATCAAAAATGTTGAATCATGAAGTGATGCAGAGGTTCGGAACTTGCAACATGATTTTTACCCCTAACTTTTTTTCTGTTTATATTTCAGCAAATCTGACTGCATTTTTGAATTTCTTGACCCAAAAACATATAAATGGACATCTTGGTCAAAAAAATTGATAAAGAGTAACATATAAAGTTCAAAATTGCTTTGCACTCTAGCGCCACTAGTGGAAAAAATGCAAATTTTTGAATCGCAATATCTCAAAAACGAAAAAGATATCAAAAAAATTTCAACTGATTTGGGGTTTGCTTCAAAAACACCACAATATAATAAAAAACAAAGAAAATCCAAAAGATAAGGGTTTGATTTTGCATCCAAATTTGTTGAATTATAATGGAATGACCCATAATAGATTTTCTACTAGACCCTTATTCTCCGTTCCCAAACAGGAAATAGCTCTTAATGGTGCGCAACATTGCCAGCTACGACCTGATGCTCGTCTCACTTCCCACGTCTCTTTCTTCAGAACTTACTTGCCAGATCATTATCAAGTATTCTTAATCAATGACCAGTTATACACATTTGAAAATTTCACACTCACACAACAATCAAACCACATATTTCGAATTTATCCTAATACTTATAAGTTCTCTCTTCAAACTGCTGATTTTGATTTCACTGAAGCTGACCTTGAAATCCCTCCAGCAAATAACTTTGAAGATCATATTTCGACTTTAAAGCAAATTAATAGTTTGCAAGTCAATCAAGCAGCTTTACAACATATGACTATTGCCAGAGACATCTTCGCAAGAGGAATTTTTTGCAGGCTCTTCTTACCATTGGACTGATACTTTCTTGGATCCAGCTGCCACGTTCTTCACAAGTTATCTTCTCACACTTTCTTACATTTGGGGGCAACTTTTAACATTTTACTTCGTATACAAACTTTGCTGCAAACGCTGAAGTCAAAATCAACAATTTTTTACCTGACACATACATAAGGTTTCACATACATAGACGATACTCACAACCTCCTGCTGTTCCGCTTCGCAACACTAGGCAATCTGAGTTACAAATGCATCAAATTAATTCTGACACTAACAGCATTCCTCATGACAAAACTCCACCGATGTACCAAGAACCCTGTATCAGTAATGCTCAGGATGATGATTAATAACTGTAATACATGTAGTTAATTAAAAATGTACTTTTTCTTTGTCATCATTATAGATTTCGCCGAATCAATTTTCATTTACCGTATTGTGCCTATTTACGTAATCCTTGCCTATCCCAGACATATATGCCTGTATGTCACATTGTAATTATTTGTGTTATTTTGTTTGTATTGCTGAAGCCACATTTGCTGCTTTGTGTTTCTTAAAATCAAAATATTATGTTAATAATGCTCATCATTGTTGTATTTCCATTTACAATTTTATTGTGTTTTATTGTAAGTGTCCTTTTCCTTTATGCCTTGCTATTTGTTTAAGTGATTGCTCTCGATAATTTTTTTGTATCCTGGATGGCAAATTCTCTTTCAAATTAGGTAGATACTCGTAGATATGTAGGAAACCTACATGATCTCAAAGTATGTATACTCACTATCTCATCTAGTGTACTTTATGTAATATTAATTTCATCACAAGATGTCGCTGCACAGTAATCATATTTTTGACAACAAATAATTTCCTTTATTTACAAATTCTTTCAACGTATATAATCGATGTCTTTTTGATATTTAAATCTTTCCATCTAAATTGTTACTGAATCAACTAGAGGAAGGTTCTAAGTTAACTTGAATCGATGATGCGAAGTTTAGTTAATCATTCAACCTAATTCGAGCTTATTTTAACTCAATGATACAACAATCTATTGTCAATAAACGAATTTAATTTAAGAAAAATTATCTGAGTTCTTGCAGCAAGTCTTGAGGAAGAAGCAAAGAAGCAAGTTAAGAGGAATTTGGTCCTCACTGTGCCAGACAGCCTACACTTATAGCTATTAGTGTTAGCTAGGCCTCACACAGTCTAGTAAACTTAGCAACGCGTCTAAACCTGTGGAATATCAAGATTTTGATGGACTACCCTGGGTTAGTTCTGGTATGATATAATAAATTCTGAATTAGCATTACATAGCCTTGCTCTATCTGTTTGTATTTCGATTCGACCTAGTTCAGCATTCAGTGCAAGCATTTTTTGCTAGGCTGTCTACTTGTCCAGAGGCAGTGCGACACAGGACAAGAGCCAAACATACAGTAGGTAGGCCTATAGGCCATAGTAGGGTACAGAACAGCAAGCTACAGCAATACAGCATGTATCAGCGTAGCCAATGCAACCTAGGCTAGATATTTTTAAATGAAGCAAAGTCTACAATAAAAACCGGCAAACTATCAAACTGGTCAATAATATTTATCTTAAAAGCAAAATTTCAATTATTTATTTGTTAAAAACTGAATAACAAAAACAAATATAGCTTGGTAGTTTAAATAAAAATTTTCGACCAGGGACTGTGAAGGGACCCCCAAAAGTCTTTAAATCCTATTACCTAATTTCATTTGCCCTCAGACCAGTAGCGTAGCCAGGGGGGGCGGGTGGGCTATAGCCTCCCCCATTGGCCTGCCGACCAAAATGCAGAATAAGGAAAATACCACGTTTTTGCACTTCTAAGACTCTCTTTTGCACTGCATTAGACTAATAAATGCTGTAAAGGATAGTTTGAAAGGTTTATTTAGGGGGGCTAATAGACTGCCGACCAAAATGCAGAATAAGGAAAATACCACGTTTTTAGCATTTCTAAGACTCTCTTTTGCGCCGGATTAAACTAAAAAATGCTTTAAAGCATAGTTTGAAACGTTTATTTAGGGGGGCTAATGAACTGCCGACCAAAATGCAGAATTAGGAAAATACCACGTTTTTAGCCAGTAGTGTAGCCAGGGGGGCAGGGGGGCTATAGCCCTCCCCATAGACATGTCGACCAAAATGCAAAATTGGAAAACACTACGTTTTTAGCACCTTTGAGACTGCTTTATGCACTGGAGTGGACTTAATAGTGGATTAAAACATCTTTTAAAACATATGTCGGGGGGGGGGGGGGGCTAATTTGTCAAAAACAAAAACCAACAAATAAATGAAACCTTTGATAAATGGTAAGAAACAAGCAATCAAATTTAATCGCAAGTGTAAAAATGCTGAACATAGATGTCATCAACAAATATACTTATAAAATAAGGAATAGGGGGGGGCTATTCAGTATTTGTTAATTACCAATCATTTCTCTCAAATCTCTTTTCATTAGCCTCCCCCCCCCCAATTATTTTTCTGTATAAACTGTATACGAAATAGATTACTCCGTGTGAGTTTTGTTGAACTATTCGATTTTATAATTTACCAGCATCTAAACAAGAGAACCACATTTTACCATTAGCCACCTCCCAAATAGCCCATTTATGCTTCCAGTTTAATCTTGTTTGCACTGCCAATTTCTAAGCCACGTTTTAAAATCATTAGTTTTTAATCAAAATAGCCCTAAAATGAAGTTAATTTTCCAAAAAAATGCAAAATTTTCGAGTGCTGGGCGCTCCACCCCCAGACCCCCGTGCCTCCGGCGGCTGGGGACTTTGCCCCCAAACCCCCAGCCTCCGGCAGCTGGGGGCTTCGCCCTCAGACCCCCCAAGCAGCCCCCCACCCATTTCGAATTCCTGGCTACACGCCTGGGTAGGACAAAGCCAAAAGCACCTACTACTTCCCATCAGTTGTATTCAATAGAATCCGCAAAGAGCGTTTATTTAGACGGCTAGAGTCTAACAAGCTTTTCTGTTTTTGTATTAAAGGTCGCTTTGTTGTGGAGTAGGTGGGAATCCATTTGGCATAATAAGCAAATAATTCCATTATGCATTGCAGAGGTGGGCATTCGGTACTTTAAAAGTACCGACGGTGCTTTTGCCGTTACTTTGTTAAAAAAGTACTGACGATACTTTATTCGTTACATTTTTGAAAAAGTACCAACAGTACTGGTACTCGGTACCTTAATTCGGTACTTTTCAAAAAAATTTTGCTCATTTTGGAAACAATATTTTTGACGATTTTATGTGTTAAACAATGATTGAGTCTCTTATTTGCGTAGTGGTAACTGGTATAACATGCTCAGTGAATAAATCTACGGAAACAATTACTTAAAAAAAAAAATCAAATCATAATACTCACTGTATTATGCCCAAACGTATAACGAGTTTGCTTGGCCTTTCGCCGCGACAAAGCACTTGGGCAACTCAGTTCCTTTTGAAGAAAAATCTCAACGATGGCGAGCCGTTGGCAACTCTGTGTTTGATTTGAACCCATCACCTTCCGCACCAGAGCCGAGCACATTACCACATAGGCTATCTAGCCGGTGGAAGAATTGCATAACAGATATTATTAGAGGCTGTCCATTAAAGACGTACTCCAAAGTCAGGGAAGTTGTTCAGTGTGGATATTTTGCGGGGAAGAAGAGAGGGGGCTTCCTGCATTGTGGCATCCGCATTCCTTAATTACAAAGCATGACAATTCAATTGCCTTCATTGCTCGGAAATTTCGATTCCGTTGTTTTTAACACATTTTTAATGTCTCTTACGCTTGGTTTATGAGCTATGATACCTAAATGTACTGAAAACGTGTGTTTAGTGCGTTTCAATGCGAAATAAAGCGCAATTTTTGTTTATGTTCTGGTAACCTGGACTCAATAGCCTAACCAGCTGTGTCGCCAATACAAATGAATGTTAGAATGACCTCAAACCTAGTCATACCCAGGATATTTCATTGGAAGAGGGGGGAGCACAAATTGCATGCATGACGTCATCAAAGTTTTTCGAAAGAGGAACTTTTTGTAAGAAAAAGATATCGTAGAATGAAGATCAGAAGCTGTGGCCAGTGTCTGGCACTTAAATAGGATTTTGCCCAAGGGAGAGGGCTTGAACCAAAAGTTAAAAAGAGAAAACATCTGAATTGGGAGACGCATTGAGTAAACTAGTGTAATTCAAACATATCACAGACGAGGGTCTGGAGGTGGATCCCCCAGCCAAAGACTATGAGGGTCTGGGGGCGAAGCCCTCAGATGCAGGACGATTTTTGTAAGTTTTTGGAAAAAAGCTATTTTAATGCCATTGGATTACAATTCGCACCTGTTCAAAGGCATTTGAAAGAACAAGATTTTTAACATTTGAAAACCAACTAAAAAAATCAATATGTTCAATCATCTATTTACTTACAATTTAAGTCCAAAACACGTTCAAAATCTTGCATTTTGGGGTCAAATTTTGCAATTGATTTGGCCCAGGTAGAGGAAGTAAGGTACATTGACTACTGCAATATTTTAGCAGTAAATAATAATCCACTCGAAGATTTTCCTTTTAGATGTTTGTTTTGTCATAAAAATAACCAGTGGTAGAGCACATGTACAACCAGGGGATCTAGGCCCACTTCGATTGAAATTTAATAACTTGTTCAATGAGCGTTTTTTCTAGCTTTTTTTTTCAAAAGTGTATTGTCGCGTAAAAACCGGCAAGATGTAGGTGAATTGCTGTTGAAACATGGTACAATGATTGGTTACGCCTACTAACCATGCTATTGCTCGGGCCGGATTTACATTGTGTGGGGATCCTGGCACTTTGAAGATTTTCGCAACTTCCTGCTGAATATAGGTGAAGACAAAAAAGTCTTACCATCATTCTGAACACGAGGCCCTTGGCACTGCACCACTTGGTAAATCAACCCTAATCATTGCATTACGTTCATAAAAAGGGCCTATGGTAGCAACTGTTCGGACAAAAATCTTTAATTTCATCCGAATTATACATTTAAATTGGTTGACAAAAATTGAATTGAGCAGGGTCCCTCGTCGTCAATATTATTGTTCAGTAATGTTGTACAAAAAAAAATGCTAAAAGAAACTGAAAGTGAAGAAACAAAAGGCTTTTTGTCACATTTTTATCATTGGTGGCATAACTCTGGTAGCATCCCCTTTGTCTCAAAAGCCCATGGTTTTAAAACAGGTTTATGATGACGTGATAAACAATTAAATTGCCTTGGTCACTTCTATATGTTTCTTACGTTCTTTATTGTGTCCGCGTGAACAAGGGGTTGGCGCAATGAGAACGCTTTGTGGACAAGGAAGTGGGGGTCAAGTTTTTGCGAACCTCTTTTATGGACAGCCCCGTACGAAATTATGTACTGCTACAAATTTTCTTTGGACAAGAATATCACTTCAAAATGAGTTTATGCGTAGGACAGTCTTCACTTTTCAGGACAGACAAAAGAGGGAAGAACATAAAGCAATATAGGTTACATTTATGATTTGCTCTGCAAAAGTAACTTAGTGCAGTGTCGGTGAACTTTCAGTCATCCGCAATCATCCAGTAAACAACTCCTTATTACGTGGGCAAGGTTTGAAAGTGCTTCTTCGTAGTTTCAACTCCTTTTGAATGGCTTTAATTCCATTCCACACAAAAGTACTGAGTATCGCGGGAAACGTGCTGAAAAAGTAACAACATTACCAAAAATGGTACTTTTTTGAAAAAGTATCGACGTTACCGGTAACAGTACTAAAAAAGTACCGCGTTACAGTACCACGGTACTTTTGTACTGCGGTACTGCCCACCTCTGATGCATTGTAGTTTTTTGCTGTTGTAGGCATCGATAAGTCTTGCAGTGCTTTGACACGTTGGGGATCAGGGCCCACATCACAAAACATGTTAGCAAGCTCCTAAAGGCAATTTTCGCCTGTTAAAAGGCGTTAACAAGCAAAAAGAGCTTCGTAGACAAAATGCTGTTTCCCAATCGTCTCGCCTAACATGCGTTAAAAATCCTCGCTCGAATTTTTTTGCGAGATGTTGTGTTCTCACGTAGTAAATACCTCATTGTGATGTCAGATGCATTTCTACTTCAAAATAATGCGTTCAAGCGTATGTGGTTGTATGATGGCGTGTACTGCAATTGTTACGGAACAAGATACTATGGCCATGCGTTAATATTTTAAGCTTGCAAAATCTTCGATTGGTAATAATTAGTTAATGAACAACAGAGTTAAATTTTATGTTTTTGGATCAAGGTAAAAAAAAGAACAACTTTTACCATACCAAATTTTTTTAAATGACGTGGAGCGCACTTGAGGTTGTTGGTGGGTGTACTTTTATGTTAGCAGCAACAATAGGTTTCAAAATTTTTCAAAAGTGAACAAGTGGAAGTGCACTGTTTTTTTTTAGAAGCAGTAAATCTAGAGTTGAAACTGGCTGTTTTTAATTTTTTGCCGATTTTCAGCCTCATTTGTACTTGATTTTTTTCTTAAATTTTTAGAGCATCGATGTCAATTTTAGCGACCATGTTTGCAACAGTGTTTAAGTTGTAATGCTCTGTAGGCCTAACTAAATGCTTTATTTCTAATGCTGTGATGCCCGGAGTAAACGCTTTTTTCCTGCTTTGCAACATCGTAAAATTTTTTTGGCAGTCGTTGAACTTGAACGACTGCCAGAAACAATTTTCAAACAGTGCACTATACTTTTGGAGTAGTTGCAATTTTGCAAACTTTTGCAAGCAAATAGTTGCAATTTTGTTTGCAAACAGAAGAAAATCACTAAAAATTTCATCGATTTGAATCAACACGAGATTTCGTTTCATTTCTTTGATTTGAAATTTTTTTCGTTTGCTTTTGGCCTGTTTTGCTGCCTAGGTTAGCATTGTTCGTAATTTGTTCTTAAATTTTGAGCAAAAACGAATTTCATGTTTTTAGAAAATTGTTCATATATAACGAGTGTATTGCTAGTTTTGTCAACTGGCGCTACTCAATATTTTTTTATCAGTCGATACAGCGAACGGTTCTCAATGATGCAATTTGCTTTCTTCTTAGCAGTCTAATAGCAAACATGGTAACCGTTTTAAGTATTTTTCAACAAAACTTTGCTTCAGTTATAGTTTTTAACATTTTGCCATTAAATTTCTGACCAAAAAATTTTTTCGTACTCTTAAAGAGTGCTTCAAAATCTTCATTAAGTTGGCGAGGAAAATGTGACGTTTTTTTACTGAAGTTATATCTCGCAATCGATCCAAGCAACTTCGCATGCAAAAATGATGTTACCCAGCTTGCAGAGCTTAAGTTGCACGTGCAAAAATAAACTCTTGCCTTTAGCGAGTACTTTGTTCGATAGCGCCTCTTAAAAAATTCTCATCAATTATTAGAGCAAAAAAACTTCTGTCATGGCTCAGGTTTGATTACCCTACCTCCGATTTGTTATCCCAGCAGTCTAATTTCGTTACAGCTGTATTGACTCTTCTTCGTTGAATGTGAATTGATCAACTTCAGCAGTGACGCAAGACGGCCAAATTATTGTAATGTGCGTGTTGTGTCATGCTGCCCACCGTAACATCTAGATAAGCATTTACACACTTTGAATTATGCTTAGTGATAAATTCGTTGATTGCTTGTTGAAATGCTGGCATAGCATTGGTGAGTCCAAATGGTAAGTATTTGCATTGATACAGCTCATTGCGGAATTGGAAAGTTGTGAAATGCCAGACTTTAGGATTAATTTATATTTGGCGGCAAGGTTATTTTAAGTCGAGCTTGGAAATATGAGGTCTGTCTAAAAAGTAATGAGACTTGTTTGAAACTCTTTGTTTGATAACACTACATAAAATTCCTCTCACATAGCAAACTTTTAGCCTGTCACAAACTCACAGAAGTTCATTCCTTGTTGGAAAAGTCTTCCTTGTTCATTAAGGAAATTAAAGACATTTTGCAAACCCACTTTGTCAAGCACGTCACAAAAATTTGATACTTTATTCGTTTTTTTGCAAATATTGAATGTTTAATTTTGTAGCGATTTCGTTAAAAAAGATATCGGCATTACCAAACTGAGCAAAATTGAACATGTTATCACAGCTTTGAAACAAGTTATCGCAGGTGATGATGAATTTTTGACTATGATCCAGAAACAAAAAAGTAAGTTTGGAGTGGCACACAGCAAATTCGCCAAGGCCGAAAAATGCAAGAATGAGCAAATTTAAAATCAAATGCATGCTCAAGCTTGATTTGCTTTATGAAAAGTCTGGGAATCATCCACCAGGAATTTGTTTGTTTTTGGCAAACTTTAAATCAACATTTCTACCCTGAGGTTCTGGAAATTTTACCCAAAGGTTTATCCCTGAGGCACAGAAAAACTGCTGCACGTTTGAGGTAACAAATCAAAGAGAAATGAATGAATTGAATTGACTTTTATTTTTTTGCGTACACTTCAACGCACGAAGCAAGAAAAAGAAAACAATATTGCAATACCGGTAACTAATAGTTTCATAATTGCATACTCCGAGGATGTTAAGCAAGGAAATGCTGCAAATAGATAGACCTTTCGGTCTTCAAGCCAAGCAGCCATCTAGAGGAGACAAAAATATTTGGTAGAAAATGAGCAAAGTATAATATTCATAGAATGTGGCGACATGTAGGAGAGCGACTATAGAAAAAAACAAACTAATATTGGTTCAATAAATAGTTTTGTGATGACGTTTAAAGTGATTAAAAGATTTATTTTGGTTGGAATATCGTTCCAGATTTTTACTCCTTGATCTTTTATGCATCATTGCAGTCTGGCTGTACGGTATCTGGGAATGTAAAGTGTAGTGTTTGGATCATTTAATGCTATTGTAACTCTTAAGAATTTTTTCTTGTTTTGGTTAATAGGTGAGATATTAAAGGAGGAGGTTGTTTCAAAAATGACAAAATACAATTTTTACGACTTCATGTTTAAATAGGTTGTGAAGCCTTAATACTTTGAAAGCTGAATAAAAAAAGGAGTAATAGTCTTGATAGGTCCCCTTCGAGGAGCCGAACGACTTTGTTTTGGAAAAACAGAAAGATTTTCTAGGTAAGTCGGATAGATAGATCCCAAGATGATAAGTTGATTGAGTAGCTGGGGAGAACAAAAGCATAATAAAGTTTAGGAAGTGTGGAAGTTGGGAGAAAGTATTTTAGCTTTGAAATAATGTCAATAGATCTTGAAATAATTTGTTCAGTGGTTCGTATATGTGCTTGGCAGTTTAACTGGAGGTCTATATGGACTCTTAGATATATAACGTTGTTGGAATAAGGTATTTTGATATCGTTTAAGGTTAAACAAATTTGGGATGGTTTTGCATTCATTTTTGGCACAACAATTATATTATTAGACTTGGATGGATTTAAATGGAGCTTGTTGGCTTGGAGCCAGTTTAAACATTAGCAGGGTCTTTGTTCATTACATTTTCTAAGGTACTGAGTTCAGGACTATTGAAAACAAGGCAAGTCTTGTCGCGAAAAGTCGGGGAAGACAGTTTGTGGAGCGGAGACAATCATAATACAAAGCAAAAATAAAAAAGGGCCTATGGTGTAACCTTGAGTGACCCCATATGTAACTCGTTCAATTACTGAGTTGGTACCATTAATGCTGAGAAACTGTTTTCTATTAATAAATGATTGTATTAATTTAGATGCAGAATTCCAAATACTGTAGAGATCAAGTTCAGATAGCAGAATATCATGCGACAAGAGTGTCGAAGGCCTTTTGTAAGTTTAAAAATAATAAGCCTGTGTAGAGGTTATTGTTGATAATGCGAAAAGATGTTGTGTCTTGGTCAAGTACAGAATGAGCTGTCGATATTTTTATTTTGGAAGCCATATTGTGATTTGTGGATAACGATGTGTTTTTTCAGAAATTCTAGAAAACAAATGTCAATAAGATGTTCCAGTATATTTGAGAAGCATAAGAATTGGGATGGTTTATAATTGTTAAGAGACAGATTTGTTTCCTTTTTTATGAACTGGAATGACTTTAGTGAGTGTACAGTTGTCGGAAAAAGTGCCATGTGTAAAGGAAAAATTTATGAAACATTGCAGATAGGGTGCAATGGTGGCGGCAGCAGAGTGTAGAAAAAATGCAGAAATATTGTCGTGGCCTCCAGCTTTGTCCACGTTTAAAGAATATATGACGTTTATTATTTCATTAATACTTGGTGTGCTTAAAAAGATGGATGAAGAAACACGATTTGTCAAATAATTTTTATAAGTGGGAATGTTTGAGAGGGGAATATTTTCAGCTAAAGTTTTGGCTATTGAACAGATTAAAGTCGTTGTTTACTACTTTGGGATCGTCGGATTTGTTTTGAGAATCAATGGATATTTCAGTAGTAGAGGGCAGGTTTTATTTAAAGAGGAGAATTTTATGAAGTTTGTCCCATGTTTTTTTTTGGATCATTTCTGTAATTATTTAAGGTGGTTGAAAAGTAGAGCTTTTTTACTAGTTAATGATTTTAGTCAATATATTAGAATGTTTTTTCTGTATTGTTTCCTAACAGAAAATGACTTTAAACATGGATTGCGTTTTTTTTTGATAGAAATGAGAATGCCTTTCGTCAGCCAAGGCTTATTTCTTAATCTCTGCTGATGATGAAAGATTCTTTTTAGTGGGGCATGCTAGTTAATTGTCATGAGAAATGTGTCCACAAATCCGTTATAGAGGTCATTGAAGTTTTTTTTTTGGTAAAATACTGTCAGTTTACTATTACAATAATGAGGGAGGTTGTGATTCGATGGAGAAGGCTTCACTGTTGAAGTTTGATTTCTCTCTTGAAATAAATAATTTTTGCTTTGTTTTTGGAAATTTTGGGATTAAAAACTTTCACATTACACGCTACCAGATAATGATCAGTCAAACAATCACGGAGGATGAAGGATAATATTTCATGTCTCAGGTTGTTTGAAATGATATGGTCTATTACAGTGGCAGAAGTTGATGTTACTCTAGTACAGGGGTGGGCAAAGTTGTTCAACGAAAGAGCCGCTAGCGTAAAACCATTAACACCAGGGAGCCACAAAATAAGTTTACACAAAATAACATAACAGCAATAACAACACAATGATTGTTTATCCCAAGCTGCCCAACCTTTTATTTGAAACAGGCCATTTCTACAAAAGAAAAGTTATGGTGGGCCACATGCATTTTCACCAAATTAAACACCAATTAATTGCAAGTGTACTGTATTTCAAAAATATCCATCAAAATTAGTTTAATGGGCCACTTGACTTTTTTTTTGAACTAAAAATCTGTGTCGGCTTCTAATGATGCGTAGTAGTCAAGCACATGCTCTACTTCAGATGATCATCAGTGATATAAGATCTATTCTTGTTTTTCACATTCAGTTGCGTAGCGGTAGCCACGGGGTAATTTTGGGATTAGAACCTTCCCCATGGAGAATTGGAGAAGCCAATAGAAAGAGTCCATTAAAGAATTGACTCCACAAAATAGCCCAAAATTATGAGCTTGAAGTGCTGGAAAACCTCTTTTTGCTCTTCACCTATATTGACCGGCAAATTTTTGAGACTTGAGAGCTCCAACAACTTTACAAATCTTCCCCCACTGCAAGTTCCAGAAATAACTTAAATGGAAACAGCACCTTTTGTGCACCCCTCCCCCATGAAAAAATCTTACCTAGGCTTACACCACTGCATGCTTTTATGTAAACATTCTGTTGCTTGTCAGCAACTAGGTTTCAGTATCCAACTGTACCAAAGTCGGACATAGCAAGCTGCTCAAAAAAAGTTCTCACTGCCACCAAATCTACATTAGTCAGAATAAACAATACCCTTGTGGAACCAACAACCTTTTTACATTTGCTACAACTGCAGGCCAAAGTTGCGTATTTGCAGAACTTTTTACCTGAGTCGTACGGTGAAGACTTTACATTGTTTCAATTGTTTATTGATGAACTATTTTCAGCACTTCGCATAACAATAATCAGTAAAGAACTCAAATGTAACTCAAAGACTACAACTGTAGAATGATAAATGAAACAAAATTAGGATTTATGAAAACAAATTGAAAAGCTCTTATTTCACCAAAAATAATTCAATTGAAATCTAGTTAAAAGAAAACCAAAACTCGAATAACAAATTCATAACTATTTCAACGTTAGGCTAAAGTGGAGTCAATGCGCAAATGTTTTAGAGCCTTTGTCAAAGCATCTGAACTATAAGCAAATGCCGCATTTTGACATTTTTGCCATTAAATTCAATTTGATGTCAAACCGAAAATAATTTTCGAGCTCAAACCAAACTCGCCAAGCTCAGCGGTCGTGCCTGACCAAATTTCGTAAAACCGAAACTTGCATCAAAGAAACATAAAGTAACTTGTAAGCCAGCGTTAGTGTCGTCGCCAGAGTAAACGAAGTGAGAGGGCACTCGCCGAAAGTGGGGGACACACTAAAATAGACTGAACTTTTGCACATAAAAACTGATATTTCACAGCTACAACTTATGCGCTATTTTAAAAATTTAGTATTTATGTTTGAAAAAGAGATGTATAACCCAGGCAGCGTTTATTAGCTCATTTTGTATGTGGCTTGTATAATGACTTGAAAAATCTGTCTGCAACTGCAGTGAATGCAACTAGAAGCACAACCAGGATATTGCTAAGAAGGAGGGGCTTAAATTCGCAGTTGCAGTAGTCAGTTCGCAGTTGCAGTAGTCGAGAACAGACGTGTTTTTTGTTGCTCATTGCGAAATAGAAAATTGCAAAATATAGGCTTACCACGAAATGACACGTGGTAAATCTAACAACTCAAGTTGCAGCTTCAATGAAGAGGATAGGAAACTATTGCAGAATATAAATAAAACAATGAAAGACTTAAAAGAAGAAATTAAATCATTACGTGATGAGCTCAACAAAAGTAAGAAAGATCTAAAAATGACTCAAAGTGAAAATCAAAGACTAAAACAAGCTCTAAATCTAACCAACTTTAAACTTGATGAATTAGAGCAATATGGCAGAAGAGAAAACTTACGCATTCATAATATTTCCGAATCTGAAAATGAAAATGACGATGGTGCAGATGTCCTATTTAAAGTAGCTGACGCCCTTAAAATTGAACTTGACGAACGTGACATACAATGTGTTCATAGAATTGGAGCAAAGAAAACCTCAAAAAATGCGAAACCACGCCCCGTTATTGCACGTTTTGTTTCTTTTCAAAAACGAAACCAATTTTTGTTTGAAAAAAGCAAGCTTAAAGGAAGCCGATATTTAAGCAATGCATTTATTACTGAAGATTTGACTCCTCTACGATCTAAACTGCTTAATTACATTAAATATGAATGCAATGATGAATTTGTGCTATGCCATTCATATAACGGCAAAATACGCATGAAAAAATCATCGATAAAAGCAGGTTTGCCACTAGACAAGAATGGTAAGGACCAAGGGACAGGAAAATGGCTTACTGTATCATCAATTGATGATCTATTCAAGTATAATGTCGACATTGATTTTGAAAAACTGAACTATTTGCCTCTAAAATACAACAATAATTTGGCTACTGATCAGTCTGATAGCGAGAGTGATAGTAAGGCTATTTAATAATATACATAATATTTTAATTGCGTGTAATTTTTTTGTCAGATATTGATATTACTCAACATAAAATGACTTCCTCATCTATCGAATTTGTTTGCAAAACTTGTTCTAATTTTGGTGTACTAAATGATAGCATTGTATGTGTCAATTGCCGATTACGTAATCATGTGACCTGTTCTACGCAAATTGATCAATTCCCAGATTTAGTCGCTCGATTTAAATGCAATGCTTGTTACAGTATCGAAGGTTACTTGGGGTCAACTCGGCATTGTTCTAGTGCTGCCTCTAACATTTCAAACCCTGCTCATGATAATGCATCAATTAAAAGCCTCATCGATAATGAGTACCAAGACGTGCTATTTAACGAATGTAAATATTTTACCACTTACTCCCTAAATAATGCGCTTCGATATCGACTTGATGACGTTTTAATAGTTCACTTTAATATTCGAAGTTTGCAAAAAAATATTGATAAAATGTCACAATATCTCAGTGATCTTGAAAAACAACCGGAAATAATAGCTCTAACTGAAACTAAATTGAAAGAAAATTATATCAGTGGTAATATTGAGCTACCAGGTTATAAATTCATTCATGTGAATAGTTCGACGCTCGCTGGAGGTGTAGGGTTTTACATCAAAGAAAAAATCAAGTTTTCGATTCTCGAAGAATTTTCAATTAATGTAGATGCTGTAGAGAACATGTGGATAAGAATCGAGACAAAAAAAAGCCTTTAGTACTGGGAGTTGTATACAGACATCCTGTTAGCACCGTGGAGCATATTAACTTATTTTCCGCTCAACTAACTAACACGTTTCATAAACCTAATCTTCAAAAACTTGAGTATTATGCAGTCGGTGATTTTAATATTGACCTGCTTCAATTAGAACAAAAACATCACGTAAGAATGTATGCTGATAGTTTAATAGGTTGCTCAGTAAAATGCACAATAAACAAACCAACTAGGATAACAGATTGTAGTGAAACTCTTTTAGACCACGTTTACACCAACAACCCAAACAACAAGTATTTATCTGGTATAACTCTCAGCGCAGATTTATCAGATCACCTTGGTACTTTCATTACTGTACCTACAAAAAAATTAGATATCATCCACAAGGAACCCATGTTAATTCGAGACATGTCTAAATTTGATACTAAATTTTTTCTAGGAGATTTAAGTGCTGCGCTGGATATGTTGTATTTTAATGAGAAAGTTTGTGTAAATGAAAACTTTGAAAAATTTGTTTCGGTGTTTACCGAGACAATAAATAACCATGCACCTATGAGAAAAGCCAGTAGAAAAGAAAAGAAAATTAAATCAAAACCTTGGCTGTCATCGAGTTTATTAAAATCTATTCGTAAAAAAAATCAATTGTTTCAAAAATACTTAAAAACCAAAAATAGTTTAGTGAGCTCTGAATACAAAGCGTATCGTAATACATTAAATCGAACTATAAATGGTGCCAAACGAATGCATTATCATGAGTTGTTGAAAGATAACAAAGGTGATAGCAACAAAATATGGAAAATTGTGAACGAACTGGCAAGTATTAAAACAAAAGCTCGAGTTGACCCTACTGAGCTGATAACCGAAAACGGAAAAATCCTTAGCAACTCTGATGAAATTGCGGAAAGTTTGAATAAGCACATTGTTAATATCGGTCCCAAGATGGCAGAGTCAATATCCTCGGCTGATCTTGATGGCATATCATATACAAAATCATTTACCAGTACAAAAATAAACAACTCATTCTTCTTAGCGCCATCTACTACCAATGAAATTATAAACATTATAGATTCTCTTTCTGCTAAAAAGGCAACTAGATCTAAGGATGTAGAGACAAAATTCCTTAAATTAAGCAAAGTAATTATTGCACCAATACTTAGCAAACTTTTTAATATGTGCTTTAAATCTGGTGTATTTCCTAATTGTTTAAAAGTTGCTGAGGTTGTTCCCATATTCAAAAAAGGAGATCAATCAAAAGCAACTAACTACAGACCAATATCGCTATTGTCTCAATTTGATAAAATACTAGAAAAAATTATTTACCATCGTTTAATACATTTGTTGGAAAAATATCATCTTCTAAATAAAAATCAATTCGGGTTTAGACAAAATTCATCCACAATACATGCAATTAGTAAAATATACGACCAACTACTTCAAAATATTGATAAAGATTTATACACTTGTTGCATATTTCTTGATTTATCTAAAGCCTTCGATACTGTTAATCATACTATATTACTTGAAAAACTATATCGCTCATTTGGCATTAGAGGTGTTGCTCATGAACTCTTTCGGAGTTATTTAACAGATAGACTTCAATGTACTGTTGTTTCTAATTCTGTTTCATGTAATAGACCAGTTAGGTGTGGGATTCCACAAGGATCATGTTTAGGGCCTTTATTGTTTTTGTTATACGTAAATGATCTACCCAATATATCTCAATTCCATACGACTCTATTTGCTGACGACACACTTTTGATGCTTGCTGATAAAAATTTTGAAACACTTGAAACAAAGGTAAGTGAGCAAATTCGACATGTTAATTATTGGCTTTGCAAAAACAAATTGTCTTTAAATTATTCAAAAACGAATTATCTGTTGATACATAAACAACCAAAAAAAACGGTGCATGGAAACTTCGTGATCCATCTAAATGACAAAACATTGAAATGTTCCTCTACGGTTAAATATTTAGGCTTGTTTATAGATGACACTTTAAACTGGTCTTCCCATGTTAATTACTTATCTCATCAGCTTGCTCGTTTTTCTGGAGTTTTTTACAGGTTGCGCAATTACGTAAACAAAGAAACTCTTTGCATGCTTTATTATAGCCTTGTATACAGCAGAATTCAATACGGCATTATTGTATGGGGGACAGCTGACAAAAGTCGTATAGAATGTCTACGAGTAAGATTAAATAGAATTTTAAGGATAATTTTATCATGTGGTATTGAAACCCCAACTACAAAATTATACAGCGCCTTACAATTTTTAAAAATTGATGAAATATACGAATTTGAACTTTACAAATTTATGTATCAATTACATCATGGTAAATTACCCGAAGTATTTTACAATTCGTTTACAAATATTAACTCTATACATGTTCACGATACAAGATTCAAAGATTCCGCTACGTATTTTCTACCTCGTGTTAATAAAAATTTTTGCAAAAACCAACTTTCATACAGAGGGAACAAATTATGGAGTGAATTGAACAGTAACTATAAAAGTATGCATTGGGTTTCTTCTAAAAATAAATTCAAAAAAATCTTCTAAATCATTATTAACTATTATTTGTTTTTTGTTTTTTTTTTCTCGTCGATTTATTTATTTTCTTTTGATTTATTAATGTTCTAGATTAACTGTTGACTGCATCTACATCAGGGAGCATCTTGACTTGATAACCTAACGGTTTTTTCGGTGCTTCCTGCCATTATGCACATTTAGTTTATTGTTTATTCATTTGTGCTTTATGTTTGTGATAATTGGCAAAATAAATACTTACTTACTTAAATCAAAGGTAGATTTTTGTACAAAAGTTATCTAATTTTGGCCCCTTGCCGAACAAACCAATGCAACTCAAGCATATCACACCACTGGTGATTTTATGATTTTGCGGCAAAAAATAGCAATTTTAATCAATCGCATTTTGCACATTTTGCACATTCGCATTTTGCACATTCAACCACATTTTGCACAGCACATATGAATAATTGCAGTAAATTGCTAAAATTCTGCAATCATTAAAAGAATTAAATTGTCTAGCCCCTTCTGCCCATAATTGATCTTCAGCCTCTTCAGCTCTAAAGGTCAAGTCCAAAACACGTTTAAACGCCTGTTTTTTTGCGGGTTATATTTTCTAAATGACTTGGCTAAAGAAGGCTAAAGCACCCTTAGTCCCTTCCCTCTGGTTGTGCAACTGACTGAGACCTAAAAAATCTTGAGTGGGCTCCAAAAAAAAAACAAAAACTCAGCTGGTCTTCAACAAAAATGCTTTCCTTGTATTGTTTTAATTCATTGTCACTGAAGAAGTACTGGTATTCTATGATGTATCCTAAAGGCGTATTAGTAAGACGAATTATTGCGTCAAATTTATGTTCAGCAGTTGGTGGCCTGCAATTTTGCAAAGAATCGAAAACCTTAAAATGAGAATTACTTTCGAGCGCTAAATATCCTTTTTCAATTATTGTGTGTTGTCTTGTCATTACATAATGCTCAAAACAAGTATTCTGAGTAAATTGAAATGGGGGGCACAAGCAGTCGTTAGGAGGGCACAGCCCCCCTGGCCCCCTGTAGTGATGGCATTGGCCAGCGCAAACTCAAAATTGAAGCGCAAACTTATCAGTCATAAGTTAAAACTTCATTAAAACAATTCAAATGCCAATCTCAGAATTCAAATTGAATTCGAATCGAAAATTCAAAATTCAAAATTTAAAATGCATATTTTGAATGGGTATCACTATTTATATGAAAACCTCATTGCTTATCATAAACAATAATGTTTAAGTTTAAGAATCAGCCCTGAGAAATAGAGAAACTTTTCTTTAACGTCACTACTCCACGGGGAGCTACAATTCTTACCGAATACGTTAATTTGGTATTATTGCCAATGCATTGTATTTAACTCTAATGTGAAAACAAACTAACAGGAAAAGTTTTTTAAAATTAAATTAATTTGTTGTTAATACTTTGAGAGCAAACAATTAAGAGAGCATTTTTGTGAAAACTCTAAATCTAAGGACTAAGTTTTGTATTGCTATTTTGATAGGTCAACAAAAAGTCAAATTTGTAGAACCTATTCATATAAACTGTAATATGTGTGATAAAATCTATTGAATTTTATGTTTGCATTGCTAGGTTGAAAATCTGAGAGAGGCTAAAACAAGGGTCATAGTCAAGATATGCCCTCACTGAGAGTGCTCAAACCACTAAATTGATAATTTCTTTTTTCGAATAAATCATTGTAATCCAACAAAATAATTAAAGCCAAACAAAATTATGTGTGATTTTTATCGTTTGTTACCCAACTGGTGCAATCAATCATGCTAATGCTATCACTAATGTTTTGCCATCCTTATGGTACCCTTACAACTGTCCTATCGACTACAACTTGATCAGGGCATGCCAATTGGTTATCAGCTTCAGTCGCCACTCGTGGGTGAGATATTTCTATTCAAATTTGGAAATGCAACTCGCACTTTGTTTTTTTCTCGTTTGTACCGCATACTATTGCTGTACGTGTTTGATGTGCAGGTATATGTTTGTTAATTTTTTGTTTTTGTTTTTTGTTGATTTGTAATTTGCATTGATTGAATGTTGGTTTCAATCCAAAAACTTTAATAATGCTCTTTGAAGTGTTTTACACCTCCTGGAAAATTATTCTATCATCACCGTTGGTATAACCTTTATCATCACAGTTGGTATAACCTTATTTGACAGCGCTAAAAAAATTTATACTTGTTTTATCACTCTAAAATACAGTGACAACTGAAAACAATTTCAAACACGAGATAATTTATTTATTAGGTATAATCTCAACTTTTTTGTAATATTACGATTCAATGCAAGTTTATACGAACCACAAAGTTTATATCCGCTAGCCACATGCGGTTCGTTAGTTGAAGTTTGCCCACCGTTGCTCTAGTAAGTATTGTGATTACAGGAAAAACCCCGTGGTGTAGTAGAGTATTGATGTAATTGATTGCCAGATTGGTGCAATGGTTGTGGTCAATATTGATGTTATAACAATTTTTTATTTACTTTTTATTATCATTTGAACTGGAGAAGGTTTTTGTTTGGATAGTTAATTCTAATAAACCTGCAATTGTAATGGTTGTATTAATTTGAAAATGGGAAGAAATGTCGTAAAAAAGCATTGTTGTGTGACTCAACTTTGATATACACACATACAGTATCACTTTAACTTGTACACTGTCGTTCCAGTTTCTAAAGTGCTCAATGGGCATGGGCCAGAGCCTGTTAACGATACAAAAAGTAAAAAAAAAAATCGCTGCAGGGAGAAACAGAGGAGAAAAAAAAAACGCTTCAGGGAGAAACTCATGGGTGCAAGATTAGTTTATGATTAAGGTGTTTGTGATTAATCTTGAAAAGACAAACTTTTATGTTATGTGCAAAAAATAGCAACCATGTTTGACGTACATCACAAAGTAAAATTCTTTCAGTTTTGATGGTTACACCAATTCACACGTAGTGGTTGTGAGTGTGCTGCCAACAAAACTTATATTAATCATTAAGCAAGTAATATCATTGAAACATTTCACAACAGATTACAATGATATTCAAACATTAAAAATTACAATTTTTTAACAGTTTTAATACATTGTTTTGATCAGTGGTTTTTAACCTGAGGGGAACTCACTACTTGTGGGGAATGATGGAGTTGCCAAGTGGGGAATGACCGGTCGGACAGAAGAACACTGCTTCAAAATTTAACACATCACATGTTGACTTACTTTATAAATCACAACCATTTAAAGACTGTTTTAATCACGAAAACAAACAAGATATGAAGTATTGTAAGTCATGTTTGGGTAAAAGCATAGGTGGCCAGTACTGCGGTACTTTTTTGGTACCGGTACCGTCGGTACTTTTGTGGTACCGGTACCGCCAAAAAATAGCAAAGTACCACAGTACCGTTTCGGTACTTTAGTTTTTTTTATTTTTTAGTACGGATTTTAAGAACGTACCATTAAAAACTTGAAACGTTGTGAAAGTGCTTGCAATAAAATTGGATTAACAACTAATCTTTTTTCTTAATTTAGTGTTTAATTGTTGGTCTTACTCGCTACTACCACCGCAGGGACTTAGCGTTTGCAGTTTGCTGGCCGATTTGAAAAATTGACGTTTTCTTGCAATGGCAAAATAATGCATTACCAGTATTCATGCACCGGCAAAACAAAACCAAAACCGCTAAGAAAAAATTGTAAGAGACGACTTACGCAATGAATACTCATCACATCAGGCGTAAATACAATAGTGTAGCCAGGGGGCACGGGGTGATTATAGCCCCCCCATTGGCCTGCCGACCGAAATGCAGAATAACAAAAATACTACGTTGTTAGCACTTCTGATACTGTCTTTTGCTCTAGAATAGATTCAAAAAATTATTTTGAAGCATATTTTGAAATGTTTATTGAAGGGGGGAAGGGAGCTAATTTGTCAAAAATAAAACTTATAAATCAGAAAAAAGACTGTAAAGAATAGCCGAAAATTGGTAATCAAATTTGATCGCTTTTTGAAAAATGCTCAACAACTTTTCTCGACCTTCCTTCGATTGGCCCCCATATATGCATACATCTTTCACTATAAAATTTAGCTGAAATAGATTACTTCTTCCGAGGTTTACTGAACTACCGAAATAAGATTTTATGATTTACCAACTTGTAAATAAGAGAACTGAAATTCTAGCAATAGCTACCTCCCACATAAACCATTTATTCAACTAGTACGGTATAATGATTTTTTTGCACTGCTAATTTTATGCCACGTATTAATAGCATTGATTTTTATCAAAATAGGCCTAAAATTAAGTTATTTTTGCCAAAAAAATAAAAATTTTTTGAGCGCTGGGGGATCCGCCCCTACACCCTATGCCTCCGGTGGCTGGAGGCCTTGCCCCCGACCCCAATTGCCTTCGGTGGTTGGGGGATCCACCCCCAGACCCCCGCAACGTCCCCCCCATTGCAGATTTTTGGTTATGGGCATGCTTGAAGAAAAATTTACTGCACGTTACTGCCGGCATCCATTTATATTAGCTTTTGACTTTAAATATGCCTGTAACGTTTGGCAAAGAAGATGTTCTCATTCACAAACGGTGTATAATACGGCCAAAAGTATTTCACCCGGTAATACTTATACAGAAAAATTATCTCAAAAATCCTTTCATCTGCACCAACCCCACTTTGGCCGCGATGAGGTTTTTTTCTTCCTAAACATTGTACGTTCTTTTAATAAGTTCTACAGGGCAAAACAACGCAATCTAATTTTTGTGCAAAATTGTCGAGTAAAAAACACGGTTTTGTCTCTGGAAATTTTTGGGTGCCACCTCCCCTGAAACCCCACAAATCAATCCCCATAAAAATCAATTTTTATGATTGCACCTCTTTTAGAACCCCCGAAATTGAACATAACAAAAAATAAATACAGGGTGAGCCAAAAGTAGGTGGACGGCATATGGAGTGAATTTATGCCTCAGTTACTTTAATTGAATTGTTCATTTTAACTTTGTTACAACTATGTTATTTGTGGTATATAATTACAATTTTAGTACTAAAATTTGTTTTAATTTTACCTGTTTTCTATTACTATGTTACACTTAATTTTTTTTTACTGTCCACCTACTTTTGGCTCACCCTATGTTTTAACGGCTTTAGCCAAAAAGCTAATTTTTTTTATAATCAGAAGAGACAAAGAATCTTCTTGAGAGTCCCCCAAAAGCATGGTCAAAAGTGCTAAAGCTTTTTTGTGACAACTCTAATTGCATAATCTGTGTTCAACTCACTCACTGGTTACGTTGTTGCGTCCTTGGATTGAGCGCTTTACGATGATTATCTCTGCTTGTGGCTTCGAACTAGCCAGAAATTCAGTGGTAAGAAATCGAAATTCATGGGACATTGGAAAACTAGAAACTCTTAAGCAGTTACAAATTCCTCCAGGCACGAAGTAAATATCACAATGAAAGTGTGCGGATTGTGCAATAATTAGCGTCTAACGCTGTGTTGTGACAAGAGAATAAATATGCTATACAACAGCAACAAAAAATGCTGTAATTTTGAAATTGTTCTCATGACGGGGAAACAAAAGAACTTTTTAGAAGTCACCATTTACATGCGTCATTCGTTTATAGGCTGGCAACTGGTAAGCTCCCATCTAGCTTTAAATAAGAAATGCAAAAAGTAACTGCAGCAACGAATCGACTAAAAACAAATCAAAACAGTACACTTTGCCAAAAGTGCAATTATCCCCCAATTTCTAAGTTTTGTGTAAATGTCACTTGTGCAATAATTGGGAGCTGATGATTGTCAGAGTAGCTTTCAGTGTCAACTTACGCACGTGATGCTTTAGAGATGACTGCTGTTTGGTTATTATTGGGCACAAGATACTCTAGTACAGGGCTGCCCAACCCGTGGCCTGTGGGCCACATTTGGCCCACGAAGCTGTTTTGTGTGGCCCGCAAGGTCTTTTTGCGCGCTTGATTTCCTTGTGGAAAGGCTTACTTAGCATTTTCTGGCAAATAAAAAGGTCTAAACCAAAACCCTCTTCTGTTTGGTTTTCCCGAAATCAGATCTGATTTGTGGCGAAGACCTTTTTTTTTGGTCTTCACTTACTTTTGGGGACAGATACCCAAAATACTGACAGAAATCAACACCGATTTGCGGCGAAGACCTTTTTTTTATCTTCGCTTACTTTTGGGGACAGATACCCTAAATACTGGCCAAAGTGAGCACCGATTTTTGTAGAACAAACTTGCAATTTTTTGGAGTTGAATCTTGGTAAAATTGCATTTGGCCTGCAATAACTTTTCTCCCGTAAATGTGGCCCGTACTAGTAAAAAGATTGGGCAGCCCTGCTCTAGAACAATACGTAGCTCGGTAACCATACTTCGTATAAGTTAAATACTTTATCGTGTCAAGTTCATCACTATCTAGTACTGTACTCACTATTGTAGTAATACTAATACTGCAACTGTTTACTATTCTACGGCAAACTTTCTCCAAAACGAACTGTAGGTCTACAGAGTTCGCACTAGTCGCGGAAACGAACCAAATTGCTAAAAGTGATGATTTACAATCTAGTAAACGAGGTCAATCAGTCCAATTTTTTTTCTTTTAATTTTTAGAAAAGTACCGCAAAAGTACCGCGGTACTACTGCGGTACTTTTAATTTGAAAGTATTAATTTTAGCAATTTTATTTTGAATACTTTATTTATTTTGAATACTTTATTTTGAAAGTATTAATTAATTTTAGCCGCGGTACTAATTTTAGCAAAGTACCGAGTACCGGTACCGCGGTACTTTTGCAAAGTACTGTGCCCATCTATGGGTAAAAGTGACGAGGCTGTTTTATAATTTGCCAAAGACCGATGCTGTGGTGGGCATAGGCTTAGCCATGGGGGCAAGGGCCCCCTTTGTTCGTGTACAGCAGTAATTAACAATAATATTGACAACCAAGGTGGCACGGGCCCTTTCAATTCAAATTTTGCCACCCGATTCAAATGTAGGTCCTGGAAGAAATTAAGAGTTTTTGTCTTAAAAGTTGCTACCTCAGACCCTATCTAATTTTTTTATTAACATAATGCAATAACCAAGGCCGGATTTACCATATGGCACCATCCAAGGGGTTCAGCGCTCAGATAGTAAGACTTTGTTTGGTCTTCACGTATATTTGGAAGGAAGATTCAGCGAAAATCCCCAAAATGCTAGGGTCCCCCGCAATTTCAACCACCAGAGCAAAACATGGTTAATGTAGGAGTAATCATCTATCGAACCATTTTTCAATTACAATTCACCTCCACCTCTCCAGTTTTTATGCGAAAAAAAACATAAAAAAAAGCTAAAGTAAGTACTCATTGAACAAATTATTGAATTTGAATTGAGGGGGCCTGGGCCCTGTAGTCGCACAGATACTTTTACAACTGTTTATTTTCATGACAAAATAAAACTCTTAAAGACAAATCTTTGAGTGGATTATTATTTACCGCTAAAATATTGCTGGAGGCAATGCATCTTTCTTTCTCCTACCTGGGCCAAATCACTTACAAAATTTAGCACCAAAATACAAAATTTTAAACCTGTTTTGGATTAAATTCGAAGTAAAAGGAGGATTGAACAATTTTATTTTTTTCAATTGCTTTCAAATGTTAAAAATCTAGTTCTTTCAAATGGCTCTAAACACGTGCGAAATGTGATTTAATGACATAAAAATAGTTATTTTTCCAAAAATCGCCCAGCAGCTATGTGGCCTTATTCTCCAGACCCCTACAGCCTCCAGACCTCCATCTGTAATACATTTGACTTACACTGCTTTACTCATAACATCTCCCAATTTAGACATTTTCCCTCTCCGTTTAGCAAAATCCTGGTTACATGCCGACCCAGGCCACAGCTTCTGATCTTCCATTCTAGGATATATTTGTCCCACAAAAAGCTAAGACTATAGTGATGGGAAAGGAGAAAAAAGCTTTAGAACCCATGGTTTAGATTTACCCCTGACGATCCCATTTACGAGTGAAACAAACTTTTGTTTTTTAGGTTTTAATTTTGAATGTTTTTGTACTGTGGTAATCTACTTTGCTCTAACTCTTTGTTTATCCACTACTGTAGTAAACACTTTTTTAAACCCTGATATCAACCACAGATTGAAACATTTCTTATGGTTAGTGTAAAACAAATGAAGTATTGTAATGTTTCAAGAGTAGTTGCAGTTTTTACTTTACTATTGTGTATGAGTTTATCGAGTTCAATGTTTCTGCTGTTAGTGGTTTTGTGGCATAAATTATCTTCCAAAATACTTCTCAGGCTATACTTGAATTCATGTTATCAACGACTGTTCTATTAAGAACTGGGCAGCCTAAAATGTTGCTGACAGGCCATAAATGTGGTTCCGCACAACCTTTCGCTGCTGGCAACTGGTTCAGAGATTTACTTCTAAAATTTCTTTCGATGCTTACAATTTTTTTACCTGTAAAATTGTTCTTGTCAACTTTGTCGACACTGCCTTTTTATATTAATTTCAATCACTGATTAATTGCAATAAATTTTAGTGAATTTTTTACAAAATCATGGTGCTACGAACACTTATAGAAAGTACCAAGTTTGCGTTTCATTGGTCCCTACATTAACTATGGAGTACCGTAACTATTTTGATTTGATTAAATAATTTTTATTTTAACCACACAGTTTGCATTTTTAAAATAAGGGTCACAGCTTTATACCTTGTAGTTCGTACAAAGTGCATTAAAGTAGTGCAAGTATTAAGGAACAGGCTTTGTGTGGGCTGAAGCCTTGTTCTTCAGCCAAGTTACTTAGAGGATTACCCAAATATGCTAACTTTTAAACATGTTTTGGAACTGACCTTTAAAGTGGGACGATGAATTGGTTTAGCAATTAAATTCTTTTAAGTGGCTTTAAAAAGAAAATCTTGCAAATGGAGGTAAATATGAACTGTTAAATAGACTATTTTTTTCATGCAATCATACAAACCACATAGCATCTGGGACAGAATCTTATGTTGTTCATGATGCAGTTTAAACGCACAGCTGTTTATTCAACACGTTGGATGCTAGATGCTGTTGAAACTTTGACATAGAAAAATGTTAGCTTTGGTTGAAGCCCCTACCAACGCAAAATCTGGATGTGATCGTGCTGCATAATAAACCGGACTGTTTTTGTCGTGTAATAAAGTTCTTCTATATAATTGAACAAACTTTAATTTTTGGTGAACATACAACGAACTTTAAGTTCATTATAGGTCAACTCTGGTGAAAAAATTATTTAATTTAGAATAAGAACAACAATACAAAACTTATATGAGCAGTATTCGGATAAGTTTTATACAAACATTTTATAAGAATTGTGCCACTTGTTAAAAGTCAGAAAAAAATTAACGTGACCCACTCCTTGAAAACTTTGGGCATCCCTGAACTAGAATTTTTTGTAATGTTGTTAAAGATATTTTCAGATGCATAATCTGAAGGATAATACAGACTTTAAAAAGCAGTTTAGAACTGTTAGAAGGCTACTTTCAATAAGATCTGGTAAAAAGCTACTCTCAAGGCTACTTCTTAGGAATACAGGTATAATAAGTAAACTATTAACCCTATTCAGCCCAGGGGGGGATCGATTAGCTCCCCCCTTCACTTATTTTGAAATTTTGTTATGAAGCAGTCAAGCCACAATAATCAAATTTCTTGACTTTTCCTAAAATTTACTGCTTCAACTTTCATTTGTAAAACCATTGTCGTATGACAACTAGATTCGGAGTTATTAAACGTTTCTCAAGGTCGACCCTGCGTTTCTGGCAAAATTTTCGAAAGATTAATTTAATCCTGTTAGTCCCAATTGTTCTGACGTAATTAATAATTTTACGCTTTTTCGAACGTAAATCCAGTGACCACTTGAACGGCTTTTGTTTTTATCGATGTTCTAAAAGAGCTGTGACAATAGATTTTCATTTCCTAGTTTGCCTGGGGCATTATAATTTTCATTATGATTTCAAAAGCTCGCAGCTGAATTTCTGTGATAATTTTGTATAGTTTTACCGAATTTCAAACTGAGCTTCATTTTTAGCATTTTGCTAATAAGTAAGAATTGCGATTTAGCAAAATAAACGTATTTATTGATAAAAGAATTAGAGGCCAACTTAAGCGCAAAACCTTTTGCTTTTTGCCTGTATTTTTTTTTCACGTTGCGGATATACGAGTAGTACAGTAGTCAAAAGTGTCCATAAGTTATCAAGTGTGTGGCATAGCATGAATTTCAATAGTCTTTATGTTGGAAATTTGTTTTTGGTGACTAAAAAAAAGAAAAATGACGCAAATTTTAAATAAATTTTTAGTTTCTGCTAAGTGGCAGTATCAGTAAAAAGATGTTCATTTCATTTTTCACAAAAACATACGCATAATTTTGACTGCCTAAAGTTTTTTCATGAAGTTCAAGTGATAACATCCAAAACAAAAATTTCCCGAGTGTCTTTGCGTGTGACGTAGCAGCACACTAATAACTTCATTGTGCGCATACGCTTTGTTTTCACCAAATTGCAACATTTCATACGAGTATGCCTTAGCGATATTCAATAACATTGCAAGAAGTAGAGAGTTTTTGATAATACTTGTTTCGAAATCATTATCTTCAATTTTTACCTTTTTTGTTATTCAAGTTTATTATTACTAAAATGTTTGTGTAAAAAATGCTTTTCGAAGCAATACCCAATAACTAGTGTAAAATGTTACCAATTTTTTATAAAATTCCCATTAAACTAAACAATAATTATTGAGTATATACAATGTACGCTGTAAAATGTGCTATTTCATGTGGTATATTCTACTTGCTACCGCATTTATTTTCGTATTAGATGCTACTACAAGCCTACAACATGGCATACTGTTGCAGATATTACTGAGTTTCACATTGATTTTTCATTTGTGGTCTATGATGATTGGTGGCAACCGTGGCATGCTGAATTTGAAAAATTTATGTTGTTTCGTTACTTCTCAATTTTCGGTTTTATGTGTGTACATTCACAACCAACAAAAAATATGTTTGTAGATACAAAATATAAAAACGAAAAGCAAATTCTCTACTAGCAGACTTTGCATGTAACAATTCGTTTAGCTGACCGTTTAGTAAATGAATTTATTCTGATTTTTTTTGTGATCATAAATAAGATATTTAAATTCACTGATGTCGTTAGCAAATTTTTTAATGTTTCTAATTTGCTGCAACTGTCTCAACGGCTTTATCGCATACAAACAATATTGTTGGTTCTGGATGTGAAAACCAGGGGCGTATTTAGGGGGGACATGGTGCCATGGCCACTCCCTTTGGGTCGTCAGTGTAGTATAATTAGCATAGAATAGTGTGCAAAATTTTGGCATGCCCCCCTATTTGTAATTTGAGCAGAAAGTTTGAGCACAAAAACGTACAAAATTTGACTAATAACTTTTTTTTTCTATCTTCACCTAATTTTGGGCAGGAAAACGGACTGATTCTGAGTGGAGAAATTTTTCTTTTGGTCTTCATTATTTTCAAATTTCCTGGCACCCCCCTTTGAAAATTCTGTATACGCTAGTGGTGAGGACAATAGAAATAGAATAGCACTGAAGATTTTGATCAAAGATGAGAACTGGCAAATAAATTTCTAGCCTTGGGATTATACTATCTTTTTTAATGTTTTTTCTAAACTTATTTAGCACTAATCCCAGTAACAACCAAACTTTGCAACAATTTGTTATAAGCCATCTCTGAAATAAAGTCTGAAAGATTATCAAGACAAAATCGTTACGTTTGAGAATTAGTCATTCTTTGTAGAATGATACAAATAGTGATAAAAAGAATGGTATTTCGATCAGTACAACCATTAATTGTAATTACAATGTTGGAAACAATTGTAATTTTTGCTTTTTAGTTCTGAAATCATTTGTGATAATACACTAGAAGGTAAGCCATTTGGGTTTTATACAAGATTTTGGAAAATCTTATGACGAGCAATGATCAACTTAATTTAGGTTTTCTTATATAAACGTCATAAAAACTACACAATTTTTGAATTTTTAAGAAAAAGTTTCTCTCCAATATCAGACAACGTAATCTTTCACAACATAAGCAATAAAAAAAAATTATTCGGACGCCAAAACCTATTACAGTACTCCAAATTATTCAAACTTTTATTCTAAAAATTAACCAAGAATCCGACTATCAATTTCTTTTTTTTTCTTGTAATTCAAAAGTCCGTGAAAAATCGTACAAAAAATAGTTTGAAAAAATCAACATTTACTACACTCCGTGCAACACATTTTGAAAGTTTTTTTCGTAAGTTCGAAGTAACTGCATTTTTATTTACCAAGTTGTATACAGACAGCGAAAAAATCTTACTTTTTTTTAGAAAAGGCTGTCGTTTGCCCACCTGTCTACCACACGCGGTGAAAGCTTCACACTGCCCACTTTATTGCTAATATTTAACCGGGAAGCTGGATGTAAGTAAATACAAACTTTTTTCAAATTTTGGTTTGACCAGAGCGGTAATTGAACCCAAATCTACTGTATCAGCAGCAGACGCTTATCAACTTGACTAATGATAAAAATGTTGTTATACTGTAAAAGAATTTTATAACAGTGTTGTTATTTACAGAATGCTATGCTGCACTTTTGATTAGGTTTAGCATTGCCAGGTATACCATTATGAGAATGAAACCCATAGTACAAGTTTTCTAAGTGAAAACTCTTACTATATTATATTAGACTGCGAATCTTCAGCTTACCAAAAATTTCATCAAAGTTCAACCAATTTTATTGACGTTTGTTACAGCTATGTTATATACATTTACACACAAAATATAAATGAGAAAAATTGGAGGTTTGATGCTTTTTCTTTTATAAACTTTTGTACAAAAAATACCATATTTTGTAGTGTTTAGCAAAAGGAACTACAAGAGTAACAAATATTCAGCTTGCTATTAATCCAGCAACAAACTAATGTCTTAGATATTTTAGCACAAAAGAAATAATCGTTTAATTTAATCCGTAATTATCTCGGAGTTACTGAATAAAACTCCAGCTGTGATGCCGCGTCACGGCAATCAAACACTTATTAACATTGTGCAGATAAAAAGCGAACCGATCGCTTCTGATAGTCCTTGACATATGTTCAAATTAATTGAAGATCAAGGTTGCAAACATAAGGACAAAAAGTTTGGACTTTTTGTCAGAATATTGTGCTTCTCGAGAAGCAAAAACGGATTTTTTTATCTTTTGTAGTTTGGGAGTTATTAACGTTTGAATTTGTTGTGTCGAATCGATCCCCCCCTGGGCCATTAATCAAAAAATTTTGCCTGGTCCAAATAGGGTTAAACTGTAGCTGCTTCATCTTTTGATAAATCTTATCTGGCATTACAAGATAGTCAGTTACTGCAAAATAGGAACCTAATACTTTAGAAAGTTGATAAATGCTGTTAGTAGGTTATCCCTTAAACTTGCTATCCATTTGAGTTTTTGACAAATTATTGCATCTAAATTAGTACTAAACTTTTTATCAAAACTGCAAGAACAATATCATGATTGACTGAGCTTTTGGTGATATATAGATAGAACGATTTTTCTATTTACAGTACCTTGAATTACACTGTAGTTACCTCAAACAACAAATCAACTAGTTTTCCAAGCTTTTTTTAGAAAATCCCAACATTTTTCAAAGTAATACAACCAGTGCAATTGTTGATTTATTACAATTAACTATCCAAGCAAAAACCTTCTCCAGTTCAAATGCCAATAAAAAGTAAATAAAAAACTGTTATATTTTCAAAAAACTATTAGCAATGTAGATACAGACAACAAAAATTACTTTGTCGCAGTGATGCGCCTAAATCCTAAAATTTGCCCAGGAAGTTGGATTCTTGTCAAAACTTAAAATCAAGTTTTCACCATGAAGCAGTAATATTTAATTGCAATTTTGACATCAAAAATGAATTTTTTGACTCCAAACACCCCCATGCAGCAATTTTCAGGCATCAGATTGCTCCAGAAAATGGAATTACAACTCTATTTTCAAAACTTGGGAGCAAAATCTCCCTCTAGTGGCTGAAATTTTAAACTGTGATAACTTGAAAACCACTTGAGGTATTGGAAAAAAAAATTTTATTTTTAATTCTGTGTGATACTCTTTAAGTTAAAGAACAAAAATCCATGTTTGGTTACATGTGGTGACAAGCCAGTTTGAATTAAGCATGGAATGACCCTTGTATGATTGACTTTATATATTAATTTACCTACCCGCACAAGAGATATAAATAGTAATTCCATGGATATTATTCAAAACTGCAGCTGTTGATGAAATCTGTATTCTTAGCTTGATTAGTATGTTACCATAATCCAGCTTTAAATAAAAGATATTTTGCATAATTGGCAACGGTCACAATGCAAAGCACTATGCAATTATTTGCAGACAGCTGCATCATGAGACGCGATTAGCAAAAAGTCACCTTTTAATTTTCTCTCAAAAAGGCAGACTGTATGGCCATGTAAATTAAGTAGGCCATGGTTATACATTATGTACAATACACAGATATGCATTCAAATACAAAATGCAGAAATTGACTGTTCAGAAAGCGACTTTAAGACTAAACTGGTACTAATTAATTGTTCACATATAAGCGATAGTGGCCATTATTAACTGCCCAGTTAGTTTCTTTTTGCATTTCTTGCTGCCTTGAATTCAGGCATGAGTTTCTTCTTCGTAAAGTTCCTTGGGAAAATGCTCTAAAATGAAGATAGGTTTGAACTTTTGCGGAGATTATGAGAGGCTCGGTTGTTGTTTTTCTTTTCTTAATTGATTTTAAGCTTTCAGATTGTCGAGGCTTTTCATAATTTTATGTTTATCAGCAGTATTGGAGAGTTTAATTGGAGAATGCTGCACCACAACCATGTGCCTTGTCACAAGGCTTTGTCAATCACAGAATTTTTGGCAAGTTAAGTCCATTTGTGGTCTTGCAGCCTCCAGAGTCATCGGATCTTGGTTCCTGTGACTTTTTTCTGTTTCTAAGGTTTAAAAAATGCTTGAAAGGTTGTCAGTTTGGTTCATTGAGCAACATCCAGCAAACTGTAACCGACCTCCTAAAGAGCATTCCAGTTTCAGAGTTCCGGCACTGTTATGAACTGCAAGAGAAGCATTTCCGATGTTGCCTGACATCCCAAGAAATCTACGTTGAAGGAGACGGACTTAATGTTTAATTTAATCATGAATCAAACAATGCTTATAAAAAACTTTCATTAGTTTTTGGATAGACCTTATACACTTCCACTTTGCAACCTCGTTCACTAACGATTCGATGGTTGGCAAAGAGTAAGCCTCATGTATTGTGCACAAGTTTACCGTTTGGCTGTAATCGGTGCACATTATCTTTTTGCCGTTCTCATGGTCGACTATCAATGGTTGAGGAATGAGGATACTTAGGGGGGTTCCTTGTTTTTGATTCGGCTTTCTTGAAACGAACGTTTTATTTCGATTCTAATCAGTTCTTGGTCGGCCGCAGAGAATTTGCGTGTCAAACAGCAATTGGTTTGTAAGTCGCTACATTTGAGAATAAATTACTGTGGGCATTCAAGTTTTCATTCAAGTCTTTAGATAGGATGACTAAAGCAAGCAGTCTACGGTGGTACGGTCATGTTTTGAGGAAAGAAGATGAAAATGTGATAGTGAAGGCTTTGAAATTTGAAGTGAGTGGTAGTAGAGGAAGAGGAAGACCGAAACAAACGTGGAAAAAGCAGGTAGAGAATGAGATGAAGAAAAATGAAGTGGGGAAAGAGGATGCATGTGGTCGAACGAAATGGCGAGGAATAGTAAAGACAATGACCATACGAAATCCGGCCAACTTCGTCGACGGGGAAAATACCAGATCCAACATGTGATATGATGATGATATGATTCAAGTTGCACAATTGGCAAGATCAAAGAAACAACTAGATTAGGCAGTTTGCCATTAAATTTAAACGTCACGCTTTTATGCTGTTCAAATAAAGCATTACCAATGATAACGTCAGACGCAAGATCAGGCATGATAAAAAAGTTTACTTGTTCGTATACATGTTGCGCAAAAAAATCTCAGTTTTTAGTGACATATTAGGCATGTTTGCAACAAAACGCAAGGACATTAACTTAATGTGATTTTGATCAATAAACAATTTGCTGAGGTAGTTCTTTGTGCTGCCGGTATCGATTAAAGCACGTGCAACGATGTCATTGACTTAGACATTCGTGATTGCATGTTTAAGCAAAGATAAATGTAACGTGGATAATGACGATAAGCAAGGTCATTTTACACAACCACTGGTCACATTTTTACGACTCATGCAGCACTTAATGTAGTACGCAGTTTTGCCGCAATAATCACATTTCTCGTCCCTGGCTGCATGCTTGACATGCAGTGCGAATTGTGACCTCCACAAAAATAACGCATAAAAGTGCTCTTAATTGCTATTTTATATTGACGAACAGCAGATGCGGCTGTGTAGGAAGGTTCAAAGGTTTCATCATTATCAATGACTGATGGGTTTGCTTGCACTTGAGTCGATATTATCACTTACTGGAAATACTGTAGGTTTTGGATGTTTGTTTGGCAGCTTCAAATGCAGTGGCTTTTTCGTACGCTTGATTAAATGACAATGCTTGATTTTCTAACTAACGTTCTTGAATAAAAGTTGAAGATATCCCGCTTATAAAAGAGTCCCTTTTCATGTAGTCATTATAACTTGTGCCATTCACAGCGACGATGTTACAGATTTGACTTAACCCATTTAGTCGCTACACAAATTCATCTATTAACTCACTATCTTTTTGTTGTGCGGTGGCTAGGAAGTGCTGAGCAAATATCTCACTCCTCAGTTTGACATACGAATGTCTTGGAGCTGCTACAGCGTTGCCATAGGTAGGTTTTTCCGCAATTACTTTGCTGTGAGGTAAGCAGTCAATGCATTAAGTTTGTTTATCTCTGCTTCGCCTGTCGGCATTGCCCCTACAAAATCTGTGAAAGTTTTCAGCCAAAACTTTCACTTATTGATCAGCTGAGCTCAAATAGCTTTGTCTTCAGTAACACACTAAATATAATCTTTTGAACTGTAATAAACTCACAACTGTTTCAATTTGTAATTGCCATGTTACTGGCTTTAAGAGATTATATTTCCGAATCTCTAAACACAAATAGAATAGCACAAGATAACGCTAAACTCAAAACAACCCTGTGACTTCACTCGTGACTGACATTGACTAAATTGAGACTTACAAACTGAAGACGCAAAACGTAGACAGAAAAAGGCGTAAGTACTTCTCGACTAAACACGAGTAATTAACGTAACAGTCAAGTATCACGAAGGCCAAAATTTTCGACAGTGGTCTACCTTAATTATTGATAATAACAATGATAATAGTTTTTAAGTAAATTATTGCGCAAAGATGTTGAAGCAGGAGCAAATCAAGATATCCCGATACGATCAACCTGATGCAAGACAGACAGGCAGACAGAATTAATTTATTTGTCAAATTGCAGAAAACCAACTATATATAAATAATTAAAACAAAACAACAAAAGGCAAGAACATATCTTAAATAAACAGGTACTACAATCTCGACAGGAGGCTGCGAAGTAACCAGTATTTCAGGTCTTCGAGTCAAGCAACAACCATAAAAATGCAGTCGTTTAAAGCAACATAATTTTTCAGAAAATTACTTGCTAATGTATTATGATGAAAATATAAATGCGGCAAATTAAGAATTAGCTTCCAAGTAATTTCTTTTTGTTCTCAATTTTGAATTTGTGAAAAGTTAGTTATCTAATTTCAGTTGGGATCAAGTTCCATATTTTAGCTCCTTGATATTTAAAAGATTTTTGGGAACGTGCTGTAGAAAATTTTAAAATGTAAAGTTTGTTTTCAGTCTTTGCTCTGGTAAATCGCTAATGTACTGAGGAAATAGTGGTGAAGAACGTAAAAAATGGTTGGGGAAGAGTATGGCAGGAATATTGGTGCATAAGTTTAACTATTTCCAAAGTGTAAAGCTCAGGCAGTGCTTTGATTCACCGAGAACTGCCGCCAACGTTTGCTGCTTAGTTTCACTCAATTGACGGTATGAATTTTAATAGTTTGTTTCGTAATCCTGTTAAAAAGCAGTGAATTTAGCAAGTTGACCATTTTAACAAATATACAAAAAATCAAGTTAAAGCAGAAATTTAACAACAATGTCAATAGTCCAATTAACGCGCAACTGAGAGGAGCAGGAAATTGCTCGAAGAAAATTAATCAAAGTTCTAAATAAAACTTGCATATAATAAATTCAAGACATTGTACTTACGGAAGTAATGACCGCAGCATAGCAACGTTTACGGAACAAAGCATCAGCAGATAGATGCAGTAGATAGATTATAAAGTGATAGCTTCTCCAAATAAAGTGATAGCTTCTCCAAAGTCCAAAAATTGTAGATCTACTTTGGTCAAATTACAATTGCAAAAGAAAGAATTTTACAAAGATAGTTGCGGCAATGAGCAAAATGCTCAACACGTGATTATTACATGAACGAGAAGTTTACAAATATAAGCACATGTTAGCAATTTCAAGATCAAACCAATTCACTCCCTTCCAGTGCGGAACTATCGTGAGCAACGAAACTATGGATAGGTAAGCAAAACAAATTAGGTCTTGCTCACAAATCACGAAGCAAGTCATAAAGTTAGCATCAATTTCACGCAAGTTACACAAAAAAACTTAGTCATGGGAATTCAATTCCTCGTTAGTAGCAATCAGGCATAGTTTATAAATAGGTCGGATAAGAGTTGGTTGTCCAGAAAGTTTTACCTCGAGTTTACGAACTAGTCCGTCATCACCAGGGAAAGTTTGAATTGCAACGGCATTGCAACAGCATAGTCCCATAAACCTCTCGGAGCAGATTGACTTTTCAAACCAAGTTGTAAGACAATTAAGTAATCACAAATCTTTAAATTGTCATGTGGTCGAAACCATTTTAATCTGAAGAGCAATTGAGATGGCATATTATGGAACCAACATTTCCAGAATTGAGTTGTGAAAGCTTGAACAGCTTTGATATGCACTCTCAGATCAACAGTCTCATTGTTCATAGGTTGAGGAGGTGGGCATTGTTTGTAAGGAAATAGTGGTGAGTTTCCCGTGATTGGTTCTTCATCCGAATTGTCCGCTTTGTTTGGAAACAGTGGTCTGGAATTAACAAGGTAGTTAGATTCAGCAATGGTAGTTTCCCATTCGGGATATGTGTACGAGCGTTTCAAATAATTACAAACAGCATTAAACGCTTTATGACAGCTATGAATCAAAGATTCAATAGAACCGTTTATATGGCTAGCTTTGGGTATATTAAAGTCCCAAGTAAAGAGAAAATCGGTTCCGTTTGCACTCATATAATTATGAACTGTTCGTTTATTCCAGCTAGACAACCATTGTTTTAATGGAGTTTGACCTCCAATAAATGTTTTGCCTTGGTCACTATACACATGTGTAGGATGAATCCCACGTTTCGTGACAAAACGTCTCCAAGCTAACAAAAAATCATTAGTAGATTGAGTCTCTGCAATTTGTAGATGAATAACTTGAGTTTCATTGCACGCAATTGCAAGAACACAAGCACAAATAGTCACATTTCTAGTTTTCTTAATTTTGACTGAGCAAAATAGATCGAGAGATACAGAGTTAAATGGGGGACAAGGATGCCTAATTCAAAACGCAGGTAATTGTCCCATTTGTTGTTGCGATAAGTCGCGTCGAGCAATATGGCACTTGATACATTTTGAAGCAATATATTTTAGTAATTGATTTCCACGTAAAATGTAAACATTGTTTTGGCGTAAGTTTGTAATCACAACACGGTAGCCTAAATGTCCTAGACTTTGATGCATATGTTCGACGAAAAGTTTAGTAATTTGCTTTTCGCAGACAAAGCAATTGGGTGTGTCGATATACAATCTGAGAGATTGTCTAATCGTCTGTGAATTTGTGTGTAAGTCCCTTTTCATTCGTGGAAGATTCAAGATTAAATTTGTCTCTGATAATTTGAGACTTAGGTTTTCTCGGATCATTTTGCGCTAGTCTGAATGAACACAGTTTAACACAACGCAGTTTGTTAGCACTTAAAACATTAAGCCGTAAATTAGTATCAAGCGCAGGTCGTAAAATTCAAGCAGTTACTCTTAACAAGTTTGGCCAGGAGCTAATTTGTTTCAGCAGTTCGTTTTCAAAGTTATCAGTTGAAGTTTGAAGTACATTAAGTGAGAATTTTTTCTTTTCCTCATCTCAAGCATCATTCAGAGTTTTAGGGGGCAGGTCAGACGGCCAATGTTCAAGTCGAGTCAAGTCAAGTTTATTTTACCACACGCTCAAAAGTACGCAGGCAGGAAACAGCGATAAGACCATGCGGTCATCCAGGTCAACTGCACCTTTCAGCAACACTTTACAGTTACAGGCATAAACTTAACCTAGTCATTGAACCTCCAAAAAAAATAAAAAAAATAATTAAAAAAAATAAAATAATAAAAAAATAAAATAAAAAAAATCAAAATCAAAATAAAAAAAAATAAAAAATAAAAAAAATAAAAATAAAAAAAGCTCAATTTGTTTAGTATAGATATACTGTCTGTACATACACATGAAAAGTACAGCAGATACAATAAAAGCACAAAAATAACAATATAAAGTCAACAATATCGCAAAACTAGTGACAGCCAGATATTTCTCGTAGTAAAGCACATCAATCGTAACGGTGTAATAGCTTATTTTTATAAAAATTTTTAAATTTTATGAAAGAACATTGACGATGTTTTTGCGGAATACCTTTCCATTCGTTCAAACCGAGATGATGCAACGTTTTTTTCCCTGTTTCGATGCCGAAAAAAGTTTGAAAGTACTCATTTCTAGTTTTTTGTCTAGTATTGTAGTTGTGTATATTTTCAAGTTTGATAAAATGATTGTTGAAAGAATTTGGTAACATGTTATTGCTGTATTTAAACATAAATTTGGCAAACTCCATTTTGATCATATCTTCAAGCTTCAAAACTCTAAACCTGGAGTATAATAAATTTGTTTCATAACGACGGGGACGAAAAAGACAGGCTCGTAAAATTTTGTTTTGCAGAATTGAAAGTTTGTGGTAATGGCTTTTAGCAGCTCTCCCCCAATTTATTAAAGAGTATTGAATATGTGAGTGAAACATGCTATAATAAACTATTTGAAGAGTTAATAAAGAAACGTAGTGACGTAATTTATAGATCATTCCACAAACTTTAGAAAACTTTTTAGCCAGATAGTCAATGTGAGTTTTCCACGATAATTCCCTATCTAAGTGAATTCCTAAATACTTAATGCTATTTTTCAATTCAATTGGATAATAATTAATGTACAATTTGAAATTCGTCAGTTTTGTACGTTTTTCACCAACAAGCATATAGCAGCTTTTTTAGTAGTTGATGGTTAATTTGTTGAGTTTCATCCATGAGTCAATTTTTTTTATTTCATTTGTTACCACAGATTGTAGATTTTTGATGTTGTTGTGAGAAATATGTAAGTTTGTATCATCTGCAAACAGTGTAGTTTCTAAATTAGAAGCATTGGGCAGGTCATTGACATATAGTGAGAATAATAGCGGGCCTAATACCGAACCTTGCGGAACTCCATGCTCTATGTTACACAATTTGGATATGTTGCACCCCACTTTCGTGCAGATTTTACGTCCTGTAAGATAGGATTGCAGTAGATTAAGTGCAGGGCCTCGAAATCCATAATGGCGAAGTTTTTTTAATAAGATGGTTATATCTACTGAATCAAAGGCTTTCTTTAAATCAAGAAAGATGGAACATGTAATTTTTCCGTCATTGATATTATTTAGTAATTTGTCATAAAATGTTGTAATAGCTAGATCAGTGGAGCTGTTTTCCCTAAAACCAAACTGTGAAGGTGTTAAAATGTTATTTTTATTCACAAATTTTGTCATATTCGTTTCAATAATTTTTTCAAACACTTTAGAGAAAACAGAGAGGAGAGAAATCGGTCGAAAATCGCCCAGTGACTTGGGGGATGAAACTTTGGCTACTGGAACTACATATGCCATCTTAAATGAGCCTGGAAAGGTTTCTAGCTTTATGCATTTGTTGAACAATTTTGCTAGTACAGGGGATAAAATACAGTTAGAAATTTTTACAAATTTAGAAGGAATTTCATCAATGCCATGCGCAGAGTTAATTTTGATGTTATTGATACAAGCACTTACATCATGTTCAGTAATTTCATGAAAAACAAAAGAATTCAAGCAGCTTTTACTGTGGATTTTGAACGAAGAATTATTTCTTGGTACGATGTTTTCGGACAAAGAGGCACCAATAGTGGCAAAATAATCACAGAGTTTGTCCAAAAAGGGTTTTGAATCTGTTTTGTAGAACTGATTTTCAATTGATATGGTAGAGGGCAATTTAATTTTGTTAGATGAATGCTTGCAATCAATAATCTCTCTAATAGCAGACCACGTTTGAGAAGAGTGTCTAGAGTTGGTTTTAATTAAGTTTTCATAGTAATTACGTTTTGCAGCATATTTTACATGCGTTAGTTTATTCAGATATTTTTTGTAAAACGCTTTTTCTTTAGGATTATTGCTTTTAAAAAGTTTTTTGAACAACTTATTTTTAGTTTTTATGGACTTAGGAGACCATGCGTAATCCAGGGCTTTTTGTTTAGTTTTTTTTCTTTTTGCGTCTGCGGTCTCAAAGGGGCGTGTTTGTCTAGCACTGACTTAAAAGTAAGTGTAATATTAGATACATCAGTATTAACGTTAGTTGCTGAGTAATTTAATTTAATTTCAGGCATTTTAGCACTCAAATCAGTTAAAAAGTCTTCAAGAACGAAATGCTTCATGCAGCGTATCAATTTGGTCTCATTATTAACACAACATAAGGTGTTTTTTACAATAAAAAATGTAGGTAAATGATCTGACAACTCAAATATCGCTACCCCACTGATTGTGCTTGTGTTGTTGATGTTGGTATATATATGATCTAGCAATGAAGGCCTTTAATTTTCGCCAAATCTGGTGTGATTATTTATCTTCATTTTGCACCCAATCATTGCTAAATTATTCATGTAATCAGCAATTTTTTCATTGTCTTTCGCAAAGTAGTTTACATTAATGTCTCCACATACTATATAATTTAGGTTACTGTTTTCTAAATCAGTTAAGGTATTACAGAGGCGATAATAATTTATTAGGATGGCGATAAATTACTGCTATAATTAAATTTGTTTTTTTAGCTTCTAGTTCTATCCATAAATCTATTGGAAAGGCAATAATAATTTATTAGGATGGCGATAAATTACTGCTATAATTAAATTTGTTTTTTTAGCTTCTAGTTCTATCCATAAATCTTCACAATGTTGAATATTAAGTCAAGTCATTTCTTAAGCGATATTGCATATTTCCTTTAATATAAAAACCAACTCCACTGGCACAAGTCGGTGAATCTTTACGGAGAAATGTATAATTAGGTAAGTTTAAATTAGAGACACTATTTGAGTTCAGTTTTGTTTCTGAAATTGCAATAACATCTGGTAATCTGGTCATGTCGTCAAAAAATTCTTCAATTTTTTCTTTATTTTTTGGTAAACTTCTGACATTAAAGTGTTGAATAAAGAAATCATTTTTAGTTAAAGTAGATGACAATTTAGACAATTTGCAGGGAGAAAAATATTCGTCATATTTTATTTCATTAGCATCAATGCAATGGTTCAGCACTTTGAATTCTAAATTGCCAATGGAAAAAATGGCATTAGAGCCGCACTGCATCTAGTACACAAAAATTTGCAATCACAAAGCTCCATTTGTGTTAATTACGTAAAAAAAAAGTATTTTAATTTAATTATTACAGTAATAGTTGATTTAGATCCCACCTGCAAGTCCTGCATGCCAGTTCTGAATCCTTGTGAGATCGCGTAGAGAAGAAATTTTACAGACTTGACTCATTTCATTTCTACGCATTAGAATTTGTCCTTGCCAGGTCCATAAAAATTTGTAGCCAGTTGATAGCTGAAGTTTTCTGGCTTCTTTGTACAGCATTTTTCGAAATTTGGTGAGATTTTCTTTGATAGTGAAATCTATTTTCCTGCCAGAAGTCGAATTTGAGGTAGGTTTAGGCCTTAAACGCTTAGCAAATATCTCATTTCTCTTATCCCTATTAACAAATCTGACTATGATTGGGGGAAGTTCATTTCTTTCAGCTTTACTTTGTTTCGAATTTATATTGGGCGAATTAGGCTTAGACGTTTGGTTGGAGTAGATTCGATGCGAGGTAGAAATATCATGGTCATCTAGCTTTACATCTAGAGTATTTGCGATCTTTTTAACAATTTCGTTCGTCGTTTTATTTTTCGTCCAGGGAATGTTATGAATTTCTAAATTATCTCGCCTTCCGTATTATTCTAATGCTTCAAGCAGCTCTTCAGTTTTGGTTAGGTTTTTGTTAATCATTCCAATCGTTTCAGTCAGACCGCTTAATTTTTTACGCAATTCTAAGTTTTCGTAAGTTATACTAGCAATTTTTTTCTGGAAATCGTGATACTCGCCGGCAACAAACGATAGGCTTCCAATGGTACTGTCTTCTTTGTTATTCAAGAACTTGAAGTCATTTTTCAATGACATTAAGTTGCTTTTCAGAGTTTCTATCTCCTGTTGAATTGCCAAGGGCTTATTTAAAACGTCACTGCAATTATCATCAAAAAATTCTTTACATTTTTTTGTGACTATAGTTTCAATTTTGCTGAGCAGGTGCTGAGTAACCCTTCCTTCCAAATCTTCTAAATCCTTGTTTGAAAGACTTAATCTTTTGCTTGGCATACCGTGTTTGTATAATGACGTAATATCTCGTAAATTAAAATGGTTGCCGACCGTGCTGAAGCTATGCGAGAGGTTGATTTTGGCTAGATCTCATTTATCTTTCAGAAATCTTCTTTCAAAACTTGACGTAATTCTAGTGAGTGCTTCCTTATTTACCTCAGTCAAAATAATTTGTAAACTTTAGGGAACGTTTTAGTAAATTTTTTTGCCAAATACAACTCTTCTTTTGCTCAAATTTTTGAATTAAATTTTCGTACTTGCAGAGCAAAAAACACACGTCTGCACGTGACTGTTACTTCGTTGTTATTTTTTTGTAACAAACTAGTTTGTAACAAAAATTTAGGACCATGATGCCACTTTGAAAGCTTAAAATTTTGAATAGGTTTTGTTAGGGCATTTGCTGGGTTCAAACTTGATATAATGTTGCCGAAACAATCGAGGGCTTCAGGTACACTTTCGTTGATTTCCTGCACGCGGGTTGAAACAAAAGGTTTGAAGTTTGATGCAGGGTTTTGCAACCAATGCAGTACAGTTGCACTATCAATCCACAGAGTAATATTTGCAATGTTTATAGCAGTTCTAACGACCGTCACTAAGCGCGCAAGAATGACAGCTGGTGCTACATAAGCCTTTGCGGTCACAAAGTTTACACTAAACGTTTGTTCAGAGGGATACCTAAGCCCAACAACGACGCCTTACGCTTGCTCTCTGGCGTCACAGAATTCCTGAAGTTCAGCAAGTTTGTGGGCATGATCAGGTGCGAGTCTTCGAAGAATTTGAAAATCTTGATGGTCTTGAATTTCTTTGATGTGTTGCATGAAAACAGTGTATATTGAACTTGGTAATTCTTCGTCCCAGGAGACATGTTGTTGCCAAAATGACTGGAGTAACAATTGCAGCTTCAATGAGAGAGGAGCAAATATTCCAGTTGGATCCCACAACTTTGATACGGCGGACAAAATCGAGCGTTTGGTCACAGGTATTTGGATGAGGTCAATATCAAAATTAGGTCTAAATTCAGTCGTAGATTTGTTCCACAAATGGCCAAGAATATCAGTTTTTATAGATTCTGGAAACTCATCTACTTGGGCAGATTTGGAATGCCAACCTTTCACAGAAAATTTACCGCCTTGCAGAATTGTGTTGATATTTTGTCTCTCCAGCAAAGCTTCATTAATAGATGGGAAAGACGTTGCCAAGTCATCCATATAGCAGTGGTTTGATATGACGTTGGATGCAGTTGGAAAAGTCTGCAAAGCTTTGTCAGCTAAGTAGCGCAAAGCACTATTAATAGATCTGGTACAGGCTTGTCACCAAAAAGGTAGTCTTTTCCATTAATAATCTGTTGGTGCCTTTTGATTGTCTTCGTTGTGCCAGAGAAATCTGTGATACACTCTGTCTTGTGGAGGAAGTTGGATTTGGTTAAACATTTGTAAATGTCGCCGATGATACCAATTGGTTCTTGACGCCAGGCAAGCAAAACATAAAATGAGCTGTTCAGCAGATTTGGACCTTTAAATAGACCATTGTTCAAAGAAACTCCTTTGTACAAAGCAGCAGAATTCCAGACAATTCGGCAAGATGTTGATTTTCCAGGACGTAAGAATGGAAAGTGGTTAATGTACCAGTCTTTTTTGTCAATGACATCAGTTCGAGGAACTGGCTCGGTGTATTCATCAAGAATGAGTTGCATCTCGTCATTGTAGCACTCTATTAAATGAGATTTGAGCAAATGATTTTCGAGCATTCTCAATTTGTGGAGGGCCATGTCGCGATTGAAGTCCAAGCATTTGGAAAATCCAGGTTTCCAAGAAAGCGAAACTTCGATTTTCCTACTTTCGGTTTGGTGAATGGTGCTTTTGACGTGCTTGAGAAACTGCGCTTCAGCAACTTCTTATCTAAGCATGCACAAATCCGTGTAGGTATAACTCCACAGACGTCCGACTCATAAATAGATTGAAAGTGTTGGGCACTTTCTTCACTATAAAAACGATGAATATATTTTTGCTCGCCGGCCTGGGCAGTATTAGATTTAGGTCCAAAACGTACCACCCAAGTGGTGTTTTAACTCCAGTAGGATTATGTTCAGGGTCATGTGGATGTTGTATGTAGCCTGTGACCTTCATTAAATTAGCGTAGTACAAGCCAATCAAAATGTCTATTGCAGAGTTCTTGTTAGGCAAGTTAGCTTCGATAGGTTTCAAATAAGAATGTTGCTTAAAAATTGCGTTATCAAGGTTATGAACATCATGAACTGGTTTCTCAAGTTCAATAGCCGTGATATTAAAGCGCAATGATGGTTGATCACAACAACGGATCCACAACGAAACAATAGCAGTTTTTTCACAGCAATAACTTCCTCCGGCTGTGCCAAATTTAAAGGTATAGGGGGCTGTATAACTTAAGCATTTCCTCGGTGTCACGTTTAGCCAAAGTTACGTCACTTCCAGAGTCAAGTAAAGCAATAGCTTTATGCCACACACCATTACTCTCTAACAGTTTGACAATCGTTGAAGGGGAAAATTTCATATTTTTTTCCAAATCACTAGCGGATCGTATGCTATTACTTTTCGGTTTAAATTCGCTAGCATCAGCATTGAGCTTGGCAGGTGTCAAACTAGTGGTACTTTTAGTTTGGCTAGGGCTCTGTGGTACGCATGCAAGCATAGTATGATGTGACTTGCCACATGTGGTGTATCGTTTGCAATAACGGCAGTCTGATGGTGCTCGATGCTTAGGTGCAAGACAAGTAAAGCATCTGTCGTGCTTGCACATAGCAGCAGTTCTTCTTGGCGTGAATAATTGCAAAATATGCTACAATCCACAAATCTGTGCCTTGGCTTATTACATAGAACACAACAATCAATAGCATCGGAATTGATTTGATGAACTGCAGAACTACCAGATTTAGCGTTGTTAACAGTTTGTGTCTTTGTTGACAGTCTTTCTTCGAGTTCAGTTTCGGTTTGTAAAAAAAATACCAACAAATCAGCAGAAGCAATTTTATCGTGATGTTCTTTAAGCAGCCACCGTCGGTAGTTATGCACTAAATTATTAGTCAGCTTTTGTTCAATTAAGTCTAGAGTTGAATGACAAGTTAATTCTTGAGCGTAGTCCGCGAGTTTTAAATGTCCTTCAAAATCCTTGATTTGTTCTAAAATGTGATGCATTTCACGAGCTGTTGCCAAGCTCATAGGTTTCGTGTCCTTCATTTGTTGTAAAATAGCTCTAAGGATGGAATTTGCTGGATATTTTGAATTAAGTCTATCCCATACGCCATTTGCGCCGGCTACTTTAGTGCAATCTTGCAAACTAGCTTGTAATGCATTTGGCAAAACGTTTTGATATAACAAAATGGCAAGTTGCTCGGAGTCGGTGGTTAAGTCAACCAATTTAAAATATTAATTTGCTGTTTCCAAGCATTTAGGGTTACTAAATCGCCATTTCATTTTGGCACAACCAAATCTCTTGGCTTAAATTTTGGTTTGGACTCGGATTTAGGTAGACTTGGCTTACTAGCTTCAGCATTAGCGACTAAGCTTTTACGTTTTAAAGCAGTAGCATCAAAATCGCATTTAATTTCAATAGCTTCATCGTCTTCTAAAACCAAATCATTTTCTTTTAACTCTTTTTCGGCAGCATCAAAATCGTCTTCCAAAGTTCATTCACTGGGTTCAAAACAGTGAGAAATTGGTTAAGGTTTGTTGCAGTGATGCGTTACTTTGCTCAAACGCAACTGCATTGAGAAATTCGTGTTTTGAAAATTCGCTAAGCTGTTCCAATTTTCTTTTGTAGCTGAGCCTTTTCATGCAGTTCTGCGGGCCTTTAAGCGTAACTTGTATAGTTCTTATGCTTCTGACATATCATTAACAAGGAACAAACTCACTGGATATAATTGCTGTGCAGATTTCCAATGTCAACTTTCCGATTACTGTTTTGATTCACCGAGAACCGCCGCCAACATTTGCTGCTTAGTTTCACTCAATTGACGGTATGAATTTTAATAGTTCGTTTCGTAATCCTGTCAAAAGCAGTGAATTTAGCAAGTTGACCATTTTAACAAATATACAAAAAATCAAGTTAAAGCAGAAATTTAACAACAATGTCAATAGTCCAATTAACGCGCAACTGAGAGGAGCAGGAAATTGCTCGAAGAAAATTAATCAAAGTTCTAAATAAAGCGTACATATAACTAGATGGGAGTTTGCCAGCAAACCCAGTGAACGACCGACGCATAGCTAAGGCTGTGACGCTCAAAAGTACTCTTTGTCTACTGTAAAATCAGCAATTATTCAAAAATATCTGATTATGGAACCTCCAGAAAAGTGGAGTCAAAATATTTGTCAATTAAATATCTCCTGATATCATAAAACACTGGCACCCTAGCTTGAGCCATTCAAAAATTGATCTTTGGGGGTCCATCTGGGGGGTCCCTGGGGGGCTGGAACCCCCAAACTATGTCAAAATATTTGTTTGTTAAATATCTGTTGATATCAAAACAGACTGGCACCCAAGTTAAGCTATTCAAAACATTGAGTTTTGGGGGGTCTATTTGGGGGGGTCCCTGGGGGGGTCCCTGGGGGGGTGGCACCCCCAAACCATGTCAAAATATTTGTCTGTTAAATATCTACTGATATCAAAAAAAAGTAGAACTCTAGCTTGAGCCATTCAAAAAATTGATTTTTGGGGGGTCCATCTAGGGGGATTCCCGGGGAGGTTGGCACCCCTAAACTATGTCAAAGTATTTGTCTGTTAATTATCTGCTGATATCATAAAACACTGGCACCCTAGCTTGAGCTGTTCAAAAATTGATTTTTGGGGGGTCCATTTAGGGGGGTTTGCGGGGGGGTGGCACCCCCAAACCATGTCAAAATATTTGTCTTTTAAATATCTACTGATATCATTAAACACTGGCACTCTAAGTTAAGTCGTTCAAACAATTGATTTTTGGGGGGTCCATTTGGGGGGTTCCCTGGGAGGGTGGCACCCCCAAACTATGTCAAAATAATTGTTTGTTAAATATCTACTGATATTAAAAAAAGTAGAACTCTAGCTTAAGCCATTCAAAAAATTGATTTTTGGGGGGTCCATTTGGGGGGTCCCCGGGGGGCTGCCACCCCCAAACTATGTCAAAATATTTTTTGTTATATATCTGCTGATATCATAAAACACTGCAATACCTTGACGTCCTTCATGGTCGACTCTTGGGAAGCCATGTCAACTTCCACTGGCAGTTAGGTGGCCATAACAACCACCAATCCTGCAGCTCCAATGATATTTCACATTGTAGCTCAAGTCAAGTATGCACAGAGCTGGACAGCGCTGTTTCGAGCTTTTAGCTCTCATCGGCAGCCCTTAGATAGCTGAGGGCTGCCGATGAGAGCTAAAAGCTCAAAACAGCGCTGTCCAGCTCTGTGCATCATAAAACACTGGCACTTTAAGTTGAGCCATTCAAAAATTGATTTTTGGGGATTTATTTGGGGGAGTCTCCGGGGGGGTGGCATCCCCAAACCATGTCAAAATATTTGTTTGTTAAATATCTACTGATATCAAAAACAGCTAGCACCCTAGCTTGAGTTGTTCAAAAAATCGATTTTTTGGGCCCCATTTTGGGGGGCTCCCGGTGGAGTTGCCCCAAAAAATTTCGGGAGAAAAAATTGCATTTGCAGCTCAACAACTTGACGCAAAAATTAGATTTTGATGTTTTGTGGTTAAGAAGAAGAGCGTACAAAATTTAGGAAGAAAAAAAAGGAAAGAAAAAAGAAAAAAAAGGAAAAAGGAAGAAATAAACCTCATCGCGGCCAAAAGTGGTTTGATTGGGATGAAAGGGTATCTTGAGACATATAACCCTATGAAATATTTTTTGCCGTACTTAAGTGGTTTTTGACTGAGACCGTTTTTTACGCCTAACTTGCGGGGCGGTTTTCGGGTTCTAAAACCGAATTCACGTGACCTAGTGCCTTGAAATTTGGTTCAAACATACAACTCATTAATCTCAAACTGCTGTCAAAATTTCATGTAGCTAGATCAAACTGTTCTCAAGTTATAAGCAAAAGTTTGAAATTTCGCACTCGTTAGTTGGAAAATGGCCGAGTAAAAACAGAGGAACATGCGACGCGAGCGTCGGTCGTTCCAATAAACTCAAGACATTGTACTTACAGAAGTAATGACCGCAGCACAGCAACGTAGACGGAACAAAGCATCAGCAGATAGATACAGTAGATAGATTATAAAATGGTAGCTTCTCCAAAGTCCAAAAATTGTAGATCTACTTTGGTCAAATTACAATTGCAAAAGAAAGAATTTTACAAAGATAGCTGCGGCAATGAGCAAAATGCTCAACACGTGATTATTACGTAATGGAAAAATTTCTGTGTCAAGTTTAACGGCGAATGTTTACATGAACGAGAAGTTTACAAATATAAGCACATGTTAGCAATTTCAAGATCAAACCAATTTCGGCAGTTTCAGTATTCCTGATTAGTAATATTGAGGGGTAATAGACATTCTTAACTTGTGCAGTAATAATTCGTATAGCTTTGTTTTGCAAACGTAATCTATTGAGATAAGATTGGTTGGTGTTTCCCACATTAAGAGACCAAATAAAAGATGAGGGTGAATAAGAGAATAATATAACAATAGAAGTGCTAAAGAAGGAAATAGATAACGAAGCTTGCTTAAAATATTGACAGATCTGGCCACTTTGCTTTCGATGATGCATATGTGGGATTTGAAATTAAATTTGTTATCAAAGTTTACATCAAGATATTTTGAGGATTTAAAACAATTAATAGGGCGTTTGTCAACAATTAATCGGACGTTTGTCATAAAATATACTCAGATATGATGTTTGTGCAGTTAATTTATAGGAAATTGCAGTTGCAGATTTTTCGGGGTTTATCTGAAGTTCAGTAGCACTAAACCAAATTTGCAGTTTATTCATTTCTTTGTTACATTCATTTTCAAGTGAAGGGCGGCTACTCAAGAGAAGACAAGAAATCATTGGCGAAGAGGCGAGGAATGCATGATACAGAATTTAGGATGTTGTTTACATAAGAAATGAACGAGGCCCTAGTATAGATCCTTGAGGAACACCAATGTTAATTGCTTTTTAAAGAGGAGTGGTGATTTTGCTCAGATACAAATTGGTTTCAAAACGAAAGATGACTTTCAAGAAGCTTTCTTGCAGTGCCACAAATTCAATAGTGAAACAATTTCAGGTGCAGAGTATTGTGAGACACAGTGTCAAATGCTTTACGGATGTGAGTAAGTAGCAAGGCAGTTTGTTGTTTGTTTTGAGTTGCATCTAAAGCAAATATAACGTTAAATAAAGCGTGTATCACACTATGTTTTTCCTGAAATCCATACTGAAATTCGTAAAGCACTTGATACTTGTCAAAAAATTTATCAGTCAAGTTTTGATAAGTTTTTCAAGGATTTTAGATAAAGTCGGGAGAAGTGAGATAAGACTATAATTTTTGACTATTTATTTCCAGATTAAAAAATTTGTACTACTTTTCAATTTTGAAAATGGATGGAAATATTCCCAATTCAAAAACATGGCTGAAACATAAGGAAATATAGATGCTAGAATTTCCCCTCCCATTTGTAAAAAGAAAGAAGCAATATTGTCGAATCCAGATGTGTTATTGATATTTAACGAGTTAATAATGTTATAAATTTCAATGGGTTGAGAAGGATCTAACACAGGGCTGCCCAACCTTTTTACCGGTGCGGGCCACATTTACGGGAGAAAAGTTATTGTGGGCTACATGCATTTTTGCCAAGAGTAAACTCCAAATAATTGCAAGTTTGTTGTACAAAATCGGTGCTCACTTTGGCCAGTAATTTCGGGAATCTGTTCCAAAAAGAAGGTGAAGACCAAAAAAAAAAGTTTTCGTTTCAAATCCGAACAAAAGAAGGTTTTGGTTTAGACCTTTTTATTTGCCAGAAAATGCTAAGTAAGCCTTTCCATGAGGAATCAATCGCGCAAAAAGACCTCGCGGGCTACACAAAACAGCTTTGTGAGCCACGAGTTGGGCAGCCCTGATCTAACACTATAGATTGAGATACGGAGTTGTTTAAGAAGGTTTTAAATTAGTTTCAGTTACTAATTTAGCCTTTTTGACAATTGATTCTCTAATTTGGACAAAGTATTCATTAAAAAATTCTGAAATTTTTCCTGGTTCATCCTTTTCATTACTGTCTCATGTTAATGTAAATGGGAAACTTGTAGATGACCGTTTTGTATGAATTACATTGTTGCTAAGATTAAACAGTTGCTTAGCATGTTAGTATGCTCTTTTGGCTTGGGTTTTCATTCGTTTTAGTTTGTTGGCAAACTTTTTAAAGGATTGTTTATCAGATTTGTTTCCATTAAGGAAATGGGTTTTGTACAAATTTTGTTTACGCTTAATCATTTTTAACAGATCACTATTAATCCATGGTTTCTTGTGAATGTGTTTTTGTTTTTGAGAAGCTGTTTGTAGAGGTGCGTGCTTCTCGATTGTCGCAATAATTAAGTTAACTAGTTGTTTAAAGCTATTTTCAACTAATTGAGGAGTTACAGTAGTTTGCATAAGATCATACGGTAAGGGTATAAGGGCAGCTTCCAAGTGATAGCGGAACATTTTACCATCAACAGCTTGGTTATTTCAAAACATTATAGACAACTTACAAGCATTTAAATCATGCGCCTAGCCTCCTATCATTGAGCTGAAACAAGTTTTAAAAAATTATCTGTGCATTTCACAAAATTTTTGAGACACGGCCAGTATGTTTGGGATGTTGACTATGCGCCTTTTTTTACAGTAGTAGCGTACTAAGTAGGCCTACAACCCTACGTACAGGTTGGCAGTACTTAAGTATGTTAATGTTGTAAAAAAACATGCAACTTTCGCTTGCACCAATTAAAGCTATTTTAGCTCGACTACTTTTCGCTGTTCACAGCATTGTTGGTTGCTATGCCGTCGTACAAGCTTATCGAGACACGTTCTATTGGCTTTTAGTTTTCACTTTATTGGGATTGGCTATAGAAACAACTTTTACTATGTTACGAAGAGGAGGAAAAGAATGGACTTGGTAAGTTAGTTCATGGTATTTAAATTCAAAAGATTTTAAGCTGATAAGCTTACGTTAATAAATAAAGAATATTGCACTAGCATGAACACTGAACAGTAGGGTGTCCCACATTTTGGTGACTTCTCAGGAAAAATAAGCTCGATTCAAATTCTGATCGGATTTTTGTCGCTGATTTCAAAAATGACGTCACTTTTCAAGTATGACGTCATCTTGAAGTGCCACCTAGCGGATTTTATGCAAATTTTGATCTATCTCGAAAACGACAAGAGCTAGAGCAATGAGACTTGCATGAAAATGACCAGAAGGGTCAATTTCCTATCTTGACTCTTTACACTGTTAAGCTCTAATTGCAACAGAAAGCGAGTTATCTTGAAAAAACATGAGTTTTTTCAAAACATTTCGATTTTTGCTGTTTGCCTACTTTTTCCTTACTAAGCAGTTTTAAACCTTGTCAAAGCAGTTTTAAACCTTGTGTGTAGTTACAATAGATGAAGAAACCGTACTGCACTATTATCGACAGTATCAGTTAATGATCTCTGCGCCTAAAATGACGTCATAATTGATTGTGACGTCACAAAAATGTTGCTTACAGATGCAATGCAGAATTGCTTGCAGATCTCACATCACAATGAGATTTTTAGGATGATGCAATATTGTATCAGGTTTTGATTCAAGTTGTAAAAATGCTCATTGCATTGATCCGAGAAAAGCGCAACCTAAGTTATAAAGGATGCGAATTTATCAAGTGTAGGTGCTTGGAGCAAATCGATAAAGTGAGACGACTTTAATTTTTTTAGGTGTTGAATAATTATTATTAGTCCACAGTTATAATTATTAATTAAAGTAGCAGATTAAGTGTAATGACAGTGACAAGATCATCCGAGAAGTACGTAGAAGCAGCGGAGTTGAAAGAAAATGTACTGCCTACAAACGAAGAAGTACTTCAGCACTACTTCTTTAAATGCAATGTTATTCAGCACACAAACGCAAAGTTTTTAAAAAAATTTCCTGAGTTTACTGATTTGAAGCATAAAGTGACTGCAGATGTTGCAAAGTTGTGGATTAAAGCTAGTTTACCAATCCTTTCGAAATCCAGAATTGAGACTAAGTTGTTTGATATTGTTAACAAATTAAGAGCAGCAAAGAAACGAGCAATTAAAAGTTAGTCGCAGTCATTAACAGAAACCTGGTTGTTTGAACTCTTTGACATATCTGCATGCAAATGCAAAAACAGTGCGAACCCTAACATGCAGTTTTGGAGTGGAAAATTCGCTTGTTCCTGTCCCTTTGAGCATTGGATACCAGCTTAAGAGATAGACTTTTTGAGAGATCAGAGAGAGAGTAGAAGTATGATACTAACCTCAAAGCTACCTTTGAGGTTAGTATCATATTGCCCATAGAAAGCAGCTAGAAAAAAAATAGCTAAAAAGAGAAAGAATGAACAGCCGGAACTGTTGAAGAAGCGAAGGGGAAGACCTAGAAAAGTTTTAATCACATGTGAACAGCTACCAACTACTTGTTATAATGAGGAAGTCGAATTAGAATTGGATGGAGATGACGAATTTTGTTGCGTGATGAACAAGCCAAAGATCCAAGTTGCAGAAATTGTAACGAAGACCAAATGTGTGCAGGCAGATCCACGTTGTACATCTCTTCGTCAGCAAGCTGATCAGTTGACTCCAGAAAATTTCGAAAATCCTGGAACATCAAAATCGTTGATTTACCGTAAGAGAGAGGTGTAGAACAGAATCTCTAAAATCAGCTCAGTTAAAACATGTTATGGTGGATGCTTGGCAGTTATGCTATGACGGAAAAATTATTGATGGCATTGACAGATACGTGTTTATCGGTCAATGTTTTGATCAAGAAAAAGTGTCAACACCGTTGCAAGTTAAGTCATTTCAAAAAGAAACGTCCGTTACTTCAGCTGCAGTGTTCAATTCCATAATTGAAACTATTGACAAGCCTTTACTTTCCCGAGTATACTCAGTTATGGCCTGATACAACTGCTATAAACACAGGTAAAAAGTTGGGTGCGAATAAAAAATTAGAAGAGTACTTCAAGTCCAACATTGGACCCCAAATTTACTCCCTCGAATGCCTATTTCATACCAACGAAATCTATTTTACATACGCTAAAAACTTTTAAAAGGCAAAGCCAAGGGTACTAATGCTTACAAAGATGGTGCTTCGATTAATAAAATTAAAAAAAATACCACAACCCAGACCCAAGACATGAAAACACGTCAAGAGTGCGAGATTTCTGTCACATCTATTGCTTTTAATCACTTGAAAACAAAAATATTATGGTTTTTTGATCACAAAGACGAAATAAAACTTTCATTTCGCTGTGATCACATGTGTTTACGAGCTCTAGTTGCTTATTTACTGATGGATGTCCCAGAAAATTTGAAACCTTTGCTTTTCTATCGCCAAGAAACCATAAGTCATGCTCGATGGTTGACAACTGCTAGTGGATATCTGCGAATGTTTATTTTTGGATATTGCATCGAGCCCGCGCAAATTTCTAGACTTCAACGTATTGTTTTGTTCATTGCATATGTTTATTTGCCAGCGTTTTTAGCCATCCATCTTAAATCATCGGCTGCTGAAGGTCCTTCAGTTGTGCTGTGTACAAGGGATTTATTACTTGCATACAAGGAAGTTGATTTGCCAGTTTTCAAGGCGATTTGGAAACATTTCGTTCAGCATGCATCGCGATGGTTGAGCCCTAAAAATATTGCTTTAAGTGTTCATGCTGAGGTGCCACCTTATACAGTTGATGCTGTGAAAGAAAAGGTGTTTCCTAAAAATGTTGGCATCCAGAAAGCGCTTTTGAAACGCAAACAGTTACGAGATTTTTTCGCTGAGGAGAGTAAAATTTCTCCATGTATTGCATGCTTTTTGTCCCCAATGTTTTGGAAAAGCATCGATAACAACAATCGAAGCACCAAACGGCTCATTGGCAGATTAAAACTGATTGTTAACGGCATGGTTTGAGATGACTTACAGAATTTCGACAAAACTGACTTGCTCATTCTCGCTACTTTGCACAATGTCGCATAATAAGATTTGATTGCTTGAATTTCGTTGGAAAGTTTTGATTTTGATGTTTTTGTTTTTGGTGTTGTTGTTTGCAACCGATCAATGAGTCCTAAAATTGTTAGAGCTAATACAAAAGACCAACTTATTATTGTCAATGTTTAATGCATCACTTGTTTGCTTAATTATTAATGCAATACAAGGTTTAAAACTGCTTTATAGCAGAAAAACGGCTAAGAAATTGCAAAAATCGTAAAAGATTATGATGTCATAATCAATTATGACGTCATTTTAGGCGCAGAGATCATTAACTGATGAACCACTACCACTGTCGATAATAGTGCAGTACGGTTTCTTCATCTATTGTAACTACACACAAAGTTTAAAACTGCTTTGTAAGGAAAAAGTAGGCAAACAGCAAAAATCGAAATGTTTTGAAAAAACTCATGTTTTTTCAAGATAACTCGCTTTCTGTTGCAATTAGAGCTTAACAGTGTAAAGAGTCGAGATAGGAAATCGACCCTTCTAATCATTTTCATGCAAGTTTCATTGCTCTAGCTCTTGTCGTTTTGGAGATAGGTCAAAATTTGCATAAAATCCGCTAGGTGGCACTTCAAGATGACGTCATAATTGAAAAGTGACGTCATTTTTGAAATCAGTGACGAAAATCCGATCAGAATTTGAATCGAGCTTATTTTTCCTGAGAAGTCGCCATAATGTGGAACATTCTAATGAACAGTCTAATGTTAATTCATATTTATTTGACACCCATGAAAAAGCAATGCCGATTTTATAACAATTGCATCCATTTTTTTAATTTTTGCTATGTGTTTGGTTTTGGCTTTCTGGAGATCTGTGGCTTTTAGTTTTGAAAAAGTTATTTTATTTCGAGAAACGAAACGGGACGATGTGAAGAGCTTTGATAAAAAAATTTAATTCATGAATAAGATTCATAATGACTTTAGTTTTAAGTCGAAACATCTTGTAAGTAGAATGTTTCATTTTATTTGACTCTGATTTTTTTTTTAAGTGATTCTATTTGTGTCATAACGTTTTCTAAATTTGTACTTGGTACAGTATTTCCATGACAACTATGGAATCAAGATCATTGGATTATTTTCCACATGTTATTAAAAAACCTTGTGTCGGTGTCACACCTTTGATTAGAAATGAGAGCTTAGATAATGACAATATTAGAAATTGCAGACCAATCAATAATTTTTCTTTTGGTAAAATAATTGAAAAATGCGTTTTTCTTCAAGTTAATACACATCTGTAAAAATTTATTGTATGGCTATATGTAAAATTTAGCTTACAGATCTGGTCATAGCTGTGGCACTGTTTTTGTGAAAATACACAATGTTTTTGTCAATTGTAGATTAGGGTAGGTCGATTTTCGCTGTAGAAAAACGTTATTTTGCAGTAGTTGCGTATTAGCCTAGAGACACTTTTTGCAAAATTTGAGCACTCCAAGTCAAGAAACAACTTGCGGAACTTTTTTTGCCCAAGTTTGCTTTTTTATTATATTCCGCTAGATGGTGCACCATAATCCATATACAAAATACATGACATTCTGCAAAATAAACTTGAAAAAAGTTCTTATCATTTTGCTTGAACTTAAAATTAACGAGCCTAAAGTGCTAATGGTACAAAATTACAAATAAATACAATGGCATTATCGCCCAAGTCACAGCAACTGTTTACAATATTAGGATGTATATAAAATTATATCCAAAACTCTTAAAAGTTTAGTTGTTTATTTTAGAGTGAAATATTCGCTTTCACATGCTCCATTTTACGATTATCGCCAACGACTAAATTCCACTTCAAAGCAGTTTTTGGTCCTTGTTGCCTACTAATAAAATGATAAAACAGAATTTGGTTGCAATCAAATAATCTTGCTTACATTATCAATAAATCATTTCTCTTGCACAAAGTTTTATCGTTTCTGGCTGATTAAAAGTCTACAATATTTCCCGTGATTCAAGCTTAATCGAAGTTAGTTTTAGCAATAAAAGCAAAAGGAAGAAATAGCTATCCTGCAAGCAAAAGAACGATCGCTTACAAGACAAAAAAGTGATGCGAAATATGGTGGATGACCCAGCGAGTTATTCAAAACGGAACAAAGCATCTACAGGCAGTTAATTTGTTACTATTACCATTTAAAAAATACTAATGCAGTAGTTTTGTTTAATTTGTCACCTGCCTTTGATAAAGTTAACCATAATGTTTCAGCTGTACTTAATAAATTGTCTGCTGAATTTAGTTTTTTGATGTAGCAGTAACATGGTTTTCAACGTATAAAAAAATGGACTTGTTAAAGGGATTGTAACATACTTTCTTGGGTTTAATAGTATGTAGACAACAAACAAATGAAAATTGCACACTGGCATTATTCAGTACCTTTCTTGCATTTTAGTCTGCTTCGGAGTTATTGATGTTATTTTGAGCTGTAATCCTACTTCTATTGTGACGACTTAACAGGGGATTGTCTGGTTACTAGTGAAGCACTTGTCTACCGCGAGTGAGAGAATCAAAGAAATAAATTGCTTTGAAGTGTCGCTGGGTGGATGTTGCAGACAAATGTTTTCTTGATTCATTTTTGTTCCGAGTTTTGCGTGTTCTTCTCAACCAAACAACATCAATATGAATGTATAAAGTTGCTGAAAGAACAGAACAGTTAAACGTTACAGCAGAAATAAAGCAAAAACAAAGTTTTATTCACAACTGTATATAGTTTCCATGTTTAAGCCGAAAATAGGTCAAACAATGTGAGAAAGTTTAGCAAATTATATAAAATTATGAATTTTTGGTGTGAAAGTTTTTGCTGGCTACGAAAGAACATCGTAGAATTCGATAGATTAAGGCAATCGAAACAGTGCAAAGCACAAGCGCCTTTTTTCAGCTGCGATATTTTGCTCATTCCCAAACACTTTATAGCATGTCATAGACGGTTTATTTTTTGACAACGTCGTTGTGGTTCATGATGCTACAAAATTCTATAGTTGTAAGCATCAAAAATACACATAATATAAGAATGATATGCGACAAAGTGAGTTTGAACATTGCTACTTGAAATATTACAATAGTGGTAAATCTAGTGACATGTATTCAGTGCTGCCGTTCTAAACATATATGCGGGTAAGGCTCATCAAACAGTATCGACAAAAGTGTGTTTTTTGCGTCCAAAATAAAACGGTGTTTTCAAAATTTTGTTGCAATTTTCTGACAAATTCAGGTGAAGACTGTTATGTTCTTTCTCAGCTATCTTACAGTTGATCAAATTGGATAACACAAAGAAATTATTTATTAATTTGACCAGTCATTACGAAGCGAACTTGATGAAAAAGAAAGTCACATGTACAAGCCGATGAATTATACTTTTAACACTTGTGGCGCTATCTTAATAATTTACTTAACGACAGGGAGTACGGTGCGGCTATAATCAACAAATATATCACATCCCTCTTTTTCAATGAGCATCACCAGTACGAGCACAAACACAGTTAAAAAAAAATCAATCCATATTCAATATAGTCAGCGTACTTTCTTGGATGTCTGATTGTACGACCATGAACAGAAGTCCTGACATTTGGCACCGTTGTTGTGGTTACAGTATCAGGATGAGCAACACTGGGTTTAAAATTTACACCATTATCGTCATTAACAAACGAAATGCCCTGGGATGCCCTAAACAAATCCCTACGGTTCCTGCGAACACGTCCATGACGACTCTGTACAATGTACGAATGAGGATTAGAGTTAGGTCTTGTGACAACAGCACTTTCTCTGCGATTGCGGAATTTGCAGTATACTCTTTCCCCTTCTCGCAGAGCAGGTAACGGCTTAGTGCCTCGATTATAATACACTTGTTGGCGATATTGAGCAGCAGATAACGATTCACTTATGTCAACAACACAAGATTTAAGCAAATTTAAAGCACACGGTATTTTGCTGCGTAATCGCTTGCTCGTTTAGATTTGTGCCAGAGAATATGGTAATCCAGCTACTGGGGTGTTTCGGTACTCAAGCAATGACAAATACGGATCTTTGCCTTTGTAGTCCGCCTTTTTCAGAGAACGCTTAAGAGTTTGAATGGTTCGTTCTACTTGACCATTGCTCTGAGGAAAATTGGGACTTGAAGTTGTAGTTTTAAAACCCCACTCATCAGCAAACTTAAGAAAATTAGCACTTTGAATGGCATGTTATCAGACACGATCTCATTAGGAATACCAAATCGAGCAAATACAGATTTCAGCTTTTGAATAACTGTTGCAGCGGTTTTGCCAGGCAATTCAAGTATTTCTGGAAATTTCGAGAAATAAACCACTACTACTAAGTAATCAACACTTTTAAATGTCATGATATCAACACCAATTTTGTAAAAACGTGCATTAGGAATATCATGCGGGATCAACGGTTCACGCTGGTGCTCCTTTCGAAACTTAGAGCAAATATCACATTCGCTAACAATAGATTCAATGTTGTAAGACATACGTGGCCAATAAAGCAATTCTAGTGCTCGGGATTTGCATTTTTCGACACCAAAGTGGCTCTCATGTATTAATTTCAACATTTCAGGCCTTAACTGCAATGGCACGATAATACTATCACCAAAAAATAAAATACCATCACACACACATAAAGAGAATCACGAATATGCCAATACTTTCTACATTTAACAGGTACATTCTTTTGAGACCTGGGCCACTTGTGTTGACAGTATCGCACTACTGTCTGCAATGTGGAATTAAGAGCTGTAGCTTCCTTAAACTCAGTGAGTTTAGATGTGGCAACTTATTTGGATTACAGTATGAACAACATATTCAAGATCATGTTCTAAACCTACACAATCATCAGCCCTTTTAGCAGTCAAATAAGCACGTGAGAGTGTCGACAAGATACATAAATTTACCTGGAACATACTTAACCGTCATAAACACAACATCATGCGCTGTAGTCTGGGCGGAACTTTGTCAATGGTTGTTTTCATGATTGTCTCAAGTGGCTTATGATCATTTTTAATGACAACACACTCTTTGCCATAAATATACTGGTGAAATTTATGCACAGCAAAAGTAATCGATAACATTTCTTTCTCAATTTGGGCATAGTTTTTTTCAGCATTACTCATGGACCTGGATGCATAAGCGACAGGTTTTCCATGCTGCAGAAGAGAAGGTTCACATTGTATTGTAACAGGCTGTGTAACATCATAAAAAGTAAGTGTCGGGGACTCTACCAGTGCCTTTTTTAGCTGTTGCAATGACGCGTCATGGCTCTTTGTCCACTGCCAGTCAACATTCTTTTTCAAAAGTTCTCTCATTGGGGCTGTGATAGTGGACTCATTAGGGATGTATTGTGATAAATATCGAGCCATACCTAACAAGCGTTGCAAAGATGGTACATCATTCGGCAGCGGCATGTCAACAATAGCCTGCACTTTGCGCTTATCAGGCTTCAGGCCATGTTCGGAAAAAATATTGCCCATATACGTCACAGAGGAAACTTTAAACTGAATTTTGTCCTTATTAAATTTAACACCTCTCTCACGGGCTCGTTGAAGAACTGAACGCTAAATGCGATCATGTTCTTTCTCATTTCGGGCAGCAATAATCAAGTCGTCAGCAATAATGTGGACACCATGAATATCACCGAACATGTCTTCATTACGTTTTTGCATTACTTCACTGGCTGATGACAGGCCAAATGGCATGCGTAAAAAGTGCTTGCGTCCCCATGGGGTATGAAAAGTTGGGAGATAGGATGATTCTTGGGACAGCTTTACATGCCAGTATGCGTCCTTCATGTCAATCACAGTAAACAAGGCTTGATTGCTTAACTTAGATTGCACATCTGCGGGTGTGGGAATGTTGTAATGTTCGTGCAAAATCACTGCATTCAATGGTTTGGAATCTAAGCAGATACGCAGTTGCTTGTTTTTCTTTTCAATCACAACAATGTTATGAACCCATTTGCTCGGTTTGTCTACGTCAGCAATAATATCATTATCAGCCAACTTTTGCAAATACTCTTTTAACCTAGGTTTCAAAGCATAGAGTATCTTATGAGGAGGCTGAACAACACCTTTCACATCAGGTTTTGTGGCAATAACATATTCTTTATCATACGTACCATAACCGGTAAATAAATCACTGTAAATATTATGTACAGTGGATAGAGATAGCTTGCTGTCTCGTTCAGCATCACTGCACATAACACGTTTTAACAAATTCAAGTTTAGACATGCACTGGCACCAAGAATACCGTGCTCAATGACATCTGACACGTAAAACGTCAACTCATGACACTTGTTAGCTTTGTCTCTGCATTTTATTACCGTTTGGCCACATGGTCTCACTATACTACGGCCAAAACCAGTTAATGTAATGTTGGTTGAATGGAGTGACAGCGACATTTGATCAAAAAATTTTTTAGGTAGCACATTGACTTCAGCACCAGTGTCCAGTATAGAAGCAATACTAAACTGAACTCCATCATCATCTTTAACAATCATGTGCTCTGTTAGCTTGGGCTTTGAGGATGTTGATGACAAGGAATCAATTCTGAAAAATTCATGTGGATCGGAATAATTGCCAGTGAAGTCAGCTTCTAACTTTTTGATTTGTTTCTGAGATGAAGATCGGCAAACGTTGGCAAAATGATTCTTCTTGCCACACTTTTTGCAGAACTTACCATATGCTGGGCACTGTCGCGATTGGTGCTGTTTACCACAATAACAACAGTCTATCATAGATTGTTGGTTGTTTTGAAACGCTGTTTTTTGGACACCAGACTTACCAATAGGCCTAAAATTGACCCTACCAATGCTTTGGACTTCACTAGAAGACTGCATATTCCGTTTGCAAATTTTGCTGGCCTCAGCATCTAAACAGATGCTAATAGCTTTGGCCAGCGTAATTTTAGGATCCAAAAGCATATTATCTTGGACAAGAGCGTCGTTGTGGCCAAAAATGAGCTGCATGCATATGAATCTATCCTTTAAGTTGCCGAAGTCGCATTTATCCGCTTCTGTTTTTAGGGCATTAAGAAAAGCTTCAAAAGTCTCACTGTGTAACTGTCTTCTTTGGAAAAACATATGCAGATCATAAATTATGTTTCGTCGAGGCTCACATAATGCTTTAAATTTATTCAAGACTGCATTCAAGTTATCTTCTTTGTCGGATCCAACATTGGTGAACTCAAACTTGTCGAATCGATCACGTGCCCCTTCGCCGGCCCAATGAAGCAAAATTGGTACTTGCGTGAAACCCTTCTTTTTTGACAACTCTGCTGCGTCATAATGAGTGCGGAATGCTTTTTCACACTTTTTCCACTGCTCTGCTCGGCCCGAGCGGGCGTTAAAATTCATAGCTTTAGGGGGATCCAAAGTAGTCATCGGCATCTAATTCTATCGCTGCAGCTTACTGTATTAACTTAGAAATTTTCTTCTGACACCATGTTATGTTCTTTCTCAGCTATCTTAAGTTGATCAAATTGGATAACACAAAGAAATGGTTTATTAATTTGACCAGTCATTACAGAGCGAACTTGATGAAAAAGAAAGTCTCATGTACAAGTCGATGAATTATACTTTTAACACTTGTGGCGCTATCTTAATAATTTACTTAACGACAAGGAGTATGGTGCGGCTATAATCAACAAATATATCACAAAGACCAAAAAATGAACTTTGCAGAAATTTTGTTGCATTTTCGCGCTAATATCTTAGGTAGGTGTTAGATACCGATATAGTAATGAATTGCATAATAAGAATTAGTTGTAGTAAGTTCCTTGCTATTTGGTTCTGCGTACAAGTCACGTGATGTTTTGCGCCCTGTAGATTTGCTTTACCTTTTCCGAGCATGTTAATTCTATAAATCGAATCGTAGAGACAACATGTGCAGTGGTACTAGGAAGGTATTCCAGTCGGTTGGTAAAATTTAATGCGGCGCTGCAAGTATACTTTTGACAATGAGAAGAAACAAAGCTCAGCTCAGAATGCTGTTTACCTTCAAAAAACGATATACCTCGATTAGATTTAGACGTTGATGATGATAGTAACTTCATGGCGTTGTTAGAAGTGTGGTCGGCATACCATGCTGAAACAGGTTTCAGCCAAGAAGAAAGTGAGACACAATATCATCTACTTGGACTGGAATTCTCGTGTGAGACTGCCGCATTGATCTTGGCTTGCCGGACAAAGAGGAAAAGAAAGTAGATAAGATCAATGAAGCACTGGAAGCTCATATGCAAATTGCAAGAGCCCGTAAACAAAACAGTCGAACGAAAAAAATTTCAGAAAAAGAAGACAACGTGAACAAGAATCCTTGGATGATTTTTTGAGGCATTGTGCGACTTAATGAAACTTGCAGCTATTGTAGTAACTCGTGTCTAAATAATGCATTACGAGACCAAATAATAGAAAGATTACTCAACGGAAATACTGTCGAAGAGCTGCTTAGACAAAAAGCTTTGATATTAGACAAAACAATACTTATCTGCAGGGCACACAAAGCTGCCAAACAGCAATGAGAGGAAATCAAAGGCAGCTGCTCAAACATCTGCAACTTCTGCGTATAAATCAAAGAAGAGTCATGATCGTCAGCCCAGTCGCCGATCCACCAAAGAACTTATCGCACGCAAATGTGGCCATTGCGGGAAGCCTTGACGCACAAAGGTAACACAATGTCCTGCTTTATAAAGGACTTGAAATAAATGCCACAAATCAAGGACATTTCGTGTCGCAATGTAAAATGAAACAACTCATATGAATGAGTTACTTGTAAGACCGACTGAGAGCCATGATGAATCTGATGAGAACAGCAATAAATTGGGTTCAATCCAAGCAATGCAAGGACTGGATAAAGCACCCAAAGTTCGTGTGCTTATCGGGGGCTATTATAGCTCAGCCCAATTAAGGTTCCCCCCATATTCTGGAGCAGCTATTTCTACTGCTGATGAAATTATTTTGGAGAACTTGAGAAAACACATCGATAATCTGCTCCTTTCAAATCAAAAGAAAGCTTACTTCGTAGATAGGTCCGCTTTGCAACTGATTGGTCAAATGGACGTTAAAATCACGCTGGTTGACGTCACCATTGAGGAAACCTATATATTTTTTCGAAGATCCGTGGTGGTGTATGCTCATTTCATGCAAGCACATAACCACAAATCTGCAATGGGGGTCTGTGGACAAAGATTTTGTATTTTTTGACAAAAATAACGAGTCATTTCATTATAATTCATCCAGGCCATGGAACCATAGGTTTTAAATTTTTTTTATTTCAAGATATGTCTTTCTACTCTTAGAACTAAGCAAAATGACACCAATATGATAAAAATCAACCCTCTGGTTTGGATTCTACAAGCGATTTTGTCCTCAATCACTAGGTGGCGTTCGGGGGAGGTGAGCACCAATAAATTGGCTGTAGCTTGGAAACCCTAACTCCTATTTTGATAAAAATGGTGTCTACTCCCATGTTTTGGGTATGGCCTTTCTGATTTAAGTGTTTAAATTTAGCTTCAATCAATACTTTTTGAGATATAAGCAGTTTGGGGTACCTGACTTTGTGCCCCATTTTCACCATGAGGGCAAGCAAATATCCCCATCATGACAAGTTACTTTGGTGAAGAAAGATTTCCCCATGTTGATTATTACTGTAAATTCATTTACAATCCTAACCCTGTGGAGTACTAAATACTTACGTTTGCATGAAATATGTAATCTTGGCAACTTTGTGCAATAGATCTGGCCTATCCAAACTGTGTGCCACGGCATACTATACTATGTAGTATGTACAGCCACTGCTATTACTTTATCTTGCATAAATTAGAAAGTCATTTTTGAGTTGTAAAACTTCAGAAATTACATACTTAACTGACAAGTTCAAAGAGAAGGTAAATTTCACCGATGACAAAAATATGACAAAAAGCCTATTGTTTCTTCAGTATCAGTTTCTTTTTAGCATTTTTCGCTTACACCAGTAGCGAACAACAATATGGAAGACCAGGGGCCCCGGGACCCCCTCAAATCAATTTTTGCCAGCCAATTTAAACATAAACCTGGAAGAAATGGATAGTTTTTGTCCTAAAAGTTGCTATCTCAGGATCACATCTAGCCTTTTTATGAACGTAATGCAACAACCAAGGCCGGATTTACCACAATATGGCGCAGTACCAGCTAAGGGCACTAAGCTCAAATCTTAAGACTTTTTATGGTCTTCACCTACATTTGGCAGAACAATGTTGCGAAAATCTCCAAAGTGCCAGGGGCCCAGCGCGATGTAAATCCAGCCTGGCAATAACATGGTTAGTAAGTTTAACCATCTATTGTACTATTTTTCAATTCACCTCCACCTCGCCAATTTTTATGCACAAAATACTTAAAAAAAAAATTAGCCATGGAAAATGCTGATTGAACAAATCGTTGAACTTCAATTGAGGGGGCCTGTGCCCCCTGGCCTGACATGCACTTCTATAACTGGTTATTTTCATGACAAAACAAAAATCTCTAAGGAAAATCTTCGAGTGGGTTTTCATTTACTGCTAAAATGTTGCATGATACAATGCACCTTACTTCCCCCTACCTGGACCAAATCACGTACAATTAAACTTTAGCACCAAAATGCTAGATGTTAAATGTGTTTTGGACTTAAATTGCAACTAGAAGAAGGATTAAACAATTGAAGAGTTTTAATTGGCTTTCAAATGTCAAAAATCTAGTGCTTTCAAAAGGCTCTAAACATGTGCGAAATGTGATTCAATGGCATTAAAATAGCTTTTTTTTTCCAAAAAATTACAAAAAATCGCCCAACAGCTGGGGGTTTAGCCCCCAGACCCCCCGTTGGTGATATGTTTGAGTTACACTGGCTTTCTCAAAACGTCTCCAAAGTTATGTATTTGCACTTTTCAACTCTATTAGTTTAAGCCCTCTCCCTTTGCAAAATCCTTGTTAAGTGCCAACTGGCAAATTTTTGATGACGTCATTGCATGTGATTTGTGGTTTAGGCCTCCCCAATCAAAAATTCTGGCTACGCCTATAAATTGGAGATAGCCTGAAAAATCTTTTTGAAGGCCTTTTTTTGGAGAACACTTGCAGCTGTGTTCTTGGTCCTTGGCCTCCAGCATTCCTGTCCTTGGCCTCGAGAGGGTCTGTCCTCGGAAAGGTTGTCCTTGGCCTCGGATTTTTTTTGTGTCTTTGGCCTTGGCCTCGAGCCTTGTGTCCTCGACTCCACCTCTGATTAAATTAGCAATTAATCAGTCTTAAGTCTGCTGCTGCTTGTACAGCCTAATTACTACATGGCTACTCTGCAACAAAGAACATCTTGAATCATTCAAGTAAAGACAAACATGTTCACTGCGCACTTTGCTATGTTATTCTCAGCGAACAAAAAAGCGATTTTGTCATAAGTTTCATAATTTTAAGGTATAAATATTGTTTTGTAAAGTTTTCAAAAAATATGCTGAATTGTCTTAAAAATAAAACAAGATTGAATGAAACTTTGCGAAATTTTAGAGTCAACTAGCCTCAACATTTTTGAAATTCACAGATTCAAGTACAAATAAACAAACAGTTAGTACTAATAGTAATAACAACACAGACATTTAAAAAATCGTATGGAAATCAAAGTTTCACGATAATGTGACAAGAGCTTGAAACAAGTAAAAATGGCACACAAAATAATTCGTTTTTGTGCAACATGGTAGGACAACGCATCTATTGTAATGTGTTTGTGCCTGCTCAAACAGATCAATAATCAAACTAAAATTGATATACAGTGTGTATATAAAACTTGGTCATAGAACCACACTGATTGTGAAAGCATATCGTAGATTGGGCTTAGAAGCATGAGTCTTATAGGCTTAACAACCTACTCAAGCAAGAATAAGAATCACTGGTGTAGCACTACAACATAGCGATACAATTTCGCAAAGACATTAATTCAAATAGTGATCAAAGAATTCTCTTTGTAGGTCTTTGCTAGATAACCATTTAGAAAATGAGCAGATTAAAAGAGTTGCCAACCTCTCAAGCTTTACAGCTTTTGCGTCAAATGATTCAAAACATTGCTTATTTCAATTAATAAAGCCATCAACAAGGTAAAATTGCATTAAAATAAGCATGAAAGCAATGATATTGATGTTCAACCAATTAGTCATCTGCTAGAAGAAATAATATTTACTGGTATATACAGTAAAGTGAGCATCATTCTGTTACTAATGAGGTAATTAGAAAATTTGTTTGAGATAAACACTTTTTAAAATTAGTAAGAGATTTTAAAAGTGTCAATGTTGTTTCTTGTTATAAGTTTTAGATAGAAAACTACTTAATTGTTCAAGTTTAGAAATTATGCTATGAGCAAATGATTACGAATAAAAGTGGCTAAACAAGAAAGAAGACAACAATCAGACCCAACAATGAGGAGATTTGAATTATCTTTCGGCCAATGTTTACTGTCTTTGTAGTTCAGTGTAACGCTTTTGAACATCTTCCAGGTCTGTGGGTGCAAAGCTATAAGATCTACCAGTTGTGGTTGTAGGAATGCTCAAAATCATGCAGATGCTTGAAAGAGCTACATGGCATTTATCTACTCTAGCAGGCCAGAAAAATGTTTTTGAAGGTCCAAATGGATGCATAAAGTTAACATAGATGTCATTGTTGTCTTTGTCCACTTCTTTCACAAGACCAACCCACCACTTCTCGTTGTAGACACAAGCAATATAAGACATCACTTTTATATGATTAGCAGAAAACTTTACAGGAGCTTCAAAAAAGTTATGAGTTCCAGAGAGAGAAGAATCGTTTGATACTCTCTTGTAGCTGATTGAGCCTACTGATTGAGATGAAAACCAATGGAAGCTTCTGGTTCCTGGTCCAGTGCTTCCTTTTTCAAACCTGCTTTTGAGTTCATTTCTCACTTTTTGCACTTCATGAGCATGAGCATAAAAAAATGTGATCCCAGCAATGTTTTCACGAAAATACAAAAATGCATCTTTCGTCAAAATTTGATTATTTTGCGGTCTGCCTAAACTTGCATTAGCTAGTTTTCTCTTTACCACACCACCAATGCCATCGTAAAGAGACTTCCCGTGGCTTGGTACAAAAAATGACAACAATACAAACCCAAAATCAGATCAATGAAATGAAAGATTGAGAAGATTTTTGAAGTTTTTGTATTGGGCTGCACACCCATCAGAAAAATATTTAATGTGATTTAGATGAGGAAAACTGACTTTGATATTTTCACTTAGCGCTGACTGAAGATAATATACGAAAGCTGTATCATGTTCCAGATCATCCAAAATAAACAGTAAGAAAAACTTTGCAAAGTGTTATTGCACAAAACATAGATGACTACCGGGTGCAATGTGCATGATTCCTTAGACCAATGACAACTTTGAATTTCATCTTGAACAATAAAGTGATAATTTACAGCGAAATCAGCCAAAATTAGACATTTATTTGTTTTCAAAGTTTCCCTGCGATGTCTCAGATAAGCAGCTTGAGCTTTTGCGATGTATGAATGTGCAGAAAGATGGTCCAATTTTTCAGCTAGAAGCTGTAAAAACTCGAATCTTGGCAGGGAAAGGGTCATTATTTGTGTTAGGTCAGTGGACTGCCATTGTTGAAAGTGAATTGGTTCCTCATCGTCCATATTAGAAAACATTTCCATAAATTTGTTGAGCAAGCCATCTATTCCAGGACAATTTTGGCATCTGTGTACCATGCAGATTTTATTTTCAGTGTCACAAACCAGATGATGTAACAATGCGTTGTGCTTCTCGTCAATCGCATCACGCAGCAAAACGACATTTTGGTGGATAGCACAAACACAAACTGAATGAGTTCCACTTTTTCCAAGATGAATGCACCATTTTGGTTTTAAACTGTAAAACAAAGTCAACTTGATTTTGGCTTCAGGATATTTGCTCACGAAGTGATTGTAGAGTTCTTTTACTGTGCATAAAAGCAAACTTTTTTGAGCATAAACTGTATTCCCCAAACTAACTTTGTCTTTGGTTCCTAGCATGGTTCTTGAAATCTCGTCATCTTCATAAATGTCTCTTACCATCTGCTTTACTTCATCAGTGATACCAATTCTTTTTTTTCGCTCAGATTTCCCCAAAATTCCATGATTCTTTCTGACTTCTATCGCTTTTCGTGCAGGATATTCAGAGCGATATTTGTTACCAAAAAAATTGACAACTTTAGTTCTGCTCCTACTTTCTGGCAAAACAATTAAAATTTGGATTTTTTTGTCATAGGATATGTTTGTTTCAGAAAAATTTGATTTTAGAGCATTCAACATGGAATTGTAGTCTTCACAATCTTGTCTAGCACGTTTAGCTTCCAAAGGTTCTTTTTTGTCATCCATAGGAAAACTTTGATCCAGATTAGAAGCCACACTCAAATCTGCTATCAATTGCTTTGTGACAGTTTTGATTTTTCTCTTGCAAGCCTTCCATTTTTTTCGTCCATTCAAACCATGCAACTTCAAAGGAGAACCTCCCACTGCATCCAAAACAGAAGTTAGGTTCGACTTGCTGCGTGATGCTATTTCTTCAGTCATCAAAACAAAAGCTGCTTCATTCTCACTCTCTGAACTATCGCTGAGATTACAAATTGTTTTTGAATGTTTGAAACAATTAGGACATAATTTCAGCCCTGGCTTCACTGCAGAATATTTATTTTCCAAATTTTTGGCTGCTTCTACACTGATGATAGCTACGCCTTTTGCTTTGGATCTAGATTCATGCAGTCCAAATAAATCACAGCATGGCATTTGCTTTCGTGTAAACTTTGAAAGAAAAAGTAGTTTATGATGATGGCACACAGTCGGATTTGAATTTTGAGAAGCATCCAATCTTCGCAAATTTGATCACCAGAGCAAACACACTTTTTCAGTTTCAGTCAAATTTTCAATGAAAATTAAGCCAAGTTTTTTGGTAAATGATTTTTTGTGACAATTGTTGCTATCGTTTGTCAATGTCCCAACAGAGCATGCATTCAAAGACATAGTATAAAAGTACATGGTAAAAATAAAAACTAAAGTACACCTGTAACATCACAAAGATGAGTAAAAAAATAAAATGGATGGATTCCAAATTATTATGAGTTATTGATACGCATTATATCGAAAAAAAACTTAAAATGGTAAACGATTAGGTGCATGAACAGATTGAGCACTGACTACATTGAACATTTATTGGTGCTTTGGCGTCTTAGCTTTTTGAGAATATTTACATTACTTTGTTATTCTATTTCAAAGATTCTTTCTGTGAACTAATTTAGCTTTAAACCACATTGATTATACTTGGTCCACTAGTATCTATAGTTAGTAAGTGTTGTGGCACCATTAACAAACCTTCTAAAAAAGTCTAAGACAAATGAATGGGGTAATGTACTTCAAAAGTTAGATGTAAACTAGTATATGTTGCTATCAGATCGCTTTATTTTGTATTTTTTATGCGGCTGTATGCTGTATAGGCTAAATCTTTGAAAAATGTTGTCAAAATATTCTATACTCTACAAATTATAACCGTAAGATTCTTTGTAATAATAAGTCAATTAAGATGTTTTTTGACGTTTGCAGGCCAGAGTTTTAATATTTTAATCGTTTTGCGTGCTTCTGGCCTAAAGGCTACCAGCTCGGAAGCCTAGGGAAGAGCCACCAGAACGGCGACTACTTAAAAGAAGCAATGCGAAAAATTGTCTTCCCACAGGAATCGAAGCTGCAGCCTTTGGATTACCGGTCCACTGCTCTACCACTTGAGCTAGAGAAGACGCCTCCTCGCATGCTTAATTTTGGCTATTTAAACCCAGCAACTTGCTTGCTGTATGATTGTAATAATAAGTCAATTAAGATGTTTTTTGACGTTTGCAGGCCAGAGTTTTAATATTTTAATCGTTTTGCGTGCTTCTGGCCTAAAGGCTACCAGCTCGGAAGCCTAGGGAAGAGCCACCAGAACGGCGACTACTTAAAAAAAGCAATGCGAAAAATTGTCTTCCCACAGGAATCGAACCTGCAGCCTTTGGATTACCGGTCCACTGCTCTGCCTAGGCTTCCGAGCTGGTGGCTCTTCCCTAGGCTTCCGAGCTGGTAGCCTTTAGGCCAGAAGCACGCAAAACGATTAAAACATAAGATTCTTTTCAAACTGCTTCAATCAAAATCTCTAAAATTTTTGGTATAGTTGGTTTGTTGCAGTCTGTCTCTTTGCAGGATTAGGATTGTAGACAAACTGATTGTTTTAGTCAACTTGGGGGGACCTTTCTTAGCCAAAGTAACTTGTCATGATGGGGATATTTGCTTGCCCTCATGGTAAAAATGGGGCACAAAGTCAGGTACCCCAAACTGATTATGTCTCAAAAAGTATTGGTTGTAGTTCAATTTAAATGTTTTAATCGGAAAGGCCATTCCCGAAAACATGGGGGTAGAGACATTTTTATCAAAATAGGAGTTAGGGTTTCCAAGCTACAGCCAATTTATTGTTGCTTACCTCCCCCAAACGCTACGTAGTGATTGAGGATAAAATCGCTTGTAGAACCCAAACCAGTGGGTCAATTTTTATCATATTGGTGTCATTTTGCTCAGTTCAAGGAGTGGAACAGCGTATCTTAAAATAAAAAAAAATTAAAACCTATGGTTCCAAAATTTCAAAAATCTGGATGAATTATGATGAAATGACCTTAATGTAATTTTAGCCTATTTAAAAAAATCAATGCTTTTGAAACCTGGCATAGAAATTAGCAGTCCAAAAGCATGATGATGATAGAACATGGTAGAGCAGTGACTGGGCAAAATTTAATTCATAGTGACTTATCCTCCCGTCCAACCAAACCACACCCAACTGCTAACACAATCGTGTTTTTTAAATGTTTGCAAGAGCAAAGAATATCAACAAACAAATGCAATGATTGCATTTTGGTATATTTTGTGGTTTGCTGAACAACTAAAACTTGGAAATTCCTAGTTTGCAATTATCTGTTGCACCAACTGCCTTATCTCAAAAATTTGTCAGATTGGCTACTCAATAAAACATTCGCTTCATGTTCATTAGCATCCCTAAATAACAGTACAAATACAAAATAAACACTTATATTTCTGTCAAAATACTTTCATTGAGTTACAATTTATTACACAGCACACATAATGAATTGAGTTACCAGGTTACTTGTGTAAAAAAAAAAATCAAAAGATTGACTGAGTTGCTTCCGTAGTCTGTAGTTTAATTTGCTCGCAAAAATATTGTAGTAGTATTAGTCACCTTTCGATGCCAAAGATAAATAAATGCATCACAAATTCATAAACGTTGAAAAAGAAACAATATTTAGCATGAATGGAAGGAGTGACCGCCCAGTTGGTCGAGCACTAACGCATTCATCTCTGGAGCAAAAGATCTGAGCTTCAAATTTCCGTCAGGTCAAATCAGCCACAGAGTTACCAACGGCTCACCACTGCTGTGACAGTTTTTTGAAAGAAGTTGTGCTGTCCGGGTGCAATGACGTAGAGATGCCCCCCCCCATCTCGTTACACGCTTCAGCATATTACAGAAAGAATGAAAGATTTGATAAGGAACTAAAGACCAAAGAAAACGACGATTAATAAAGTATTTTTGGCCTACTTTTAGAAACTTTCTGCAAGTTTCTGAATAATAGATCCTAAAATTATTTGCAAAAAAGTTTACCACGTTTGTGTGAAAACTTAAAGTTTTGATTTTGGTGAGAACCGAACTCAGATTAAAAGTTTCAAAGGCAAGTACCATAACCACAACACCCAGCAACCTTGTAACGTCACACGGCAAAAAAAATCTTTATAAATGCCTGAAAAATTATGCGTGCTGAAATACGCATGTTCCCTGTTCAGTAGATGGCAATACAAAAAACAAGCCAGCATGCGTAAAAGTTTTACACGTGTAAATATATTTTTTATATGCGTATTTTTTTCACACTTGTGCATAAATACGGATGTTCGGTAAAAGCCGCTTAATACTCGTTTCATTTGTGCTTGTCTATGTCAGCCAAAGTTTTAAAAGAGACAAATTAGATCAGTTTTATTTGCAAGAATGAAAAGGAATATCGTAAGCGTTTGATTAGAAAGAGCAAAACTACAAAAACCTGACCAGTTGAAGATGGGGAAAAAAGCAAAAATGTCATTGTAGTTGTTACATTACGGATAGATGCTAAAACTGCTTCCAGCTTCGTTCTAGTGAAATGAACCAATTGATAAAGCACAGTAATGACAGGAGTGACGGCTCAAATTTAAAGTTGTGATCCTGCAAGGATGTAGTCATCAGCATGAAAAAAAGAGCGATCAACAACAATAAAAAGTAACAAAGATAAGACTTGTTGACTGTGAAAGAGAAGAGCTCTATCAATACCACAGACAGTGCTGCCTTCGAGGATAGGTTCCCGGCCTGTCATTCTATCTCAATTCTTCCAAGGTTTGGATTCATGGAAGAACTGCGTGGAGACTCAACTTTTGGCAAACACCCCAAGGTCTGATAATAAGCAAAAAAGGCTTGGCAATAGATAAAGGTTGTTTGCAATTACTTCTTTATGACCAAAAAATACGTTCTTGTGCTGCCGCCTCAATTTTAAGCTTTCTTTCTAACTTGGCATATTCTATATGTGGTACCACCAGGGCGCTAGAGATTGTTTTGATTATAATCGTAATTTGTTATCTTCTACGCCATTTTCAAATAATGGTAATCAGAAATTGAGTACAAAGGGTGGTAGTCGTAGTCTAGCAATTGCAAATAATCGAACCTTGGCTTAAAATACAAGAACACAGCCACCTTCAAAATTTCTATTTGAATAAGCTAATACGGCAGAATTTCTATTTGAACAAGCTAATGCTAACATTAGAATGACAAGCAAAGTTGGGAAAAACCAAAACATGAAAGATGTTTCGAGCTCTAGTACTGGTTGCAAAGAGCAAAGCAACTTAACTGAAGCTGACCGACAAAAACTAAGCAAAATTTATGACACGGTTGAAAACCTGACAAGGCAAGTCTCAAATTTACAAAGGAGCCTTAAGAGAAGCAATCAGAATATCAAAGAACTTAAATCAGAGAATGAACAACTTAAACAAGCCGTAAACATGAACATTCTGGAGATTGAGAACTTAGAACAATACTTCCGAAGAGAAAATATAAGGATTCATGGTGTACCTAAGCCTCAGGGGAAGAAAGATGATGGAGAAGAAGTGGTTGTTGAGTTGGCTGAAAAGCTAGGTATCAACATTGAAAGTTACGATATACAGAGGGCCCACCGTTTGGGCAGAAAACGATCACCATTGGCAAAACCTCGTCCAAAAATTGCCAGGTTTGTCAAATACAAGCATCGAAACGACATTTTTTTTTCAAAGTCAATGCTGAAGAATTACAATAATGGAAAATTTAATAATGCGTTCATTACAGAAGATTTGACACCACTTCGCTCAAAACTTTTGAACTTTGTTAAAAATGACTGTAATGAAAAATTCGTTCTCTGCCATACATATAACAGCAAAATTCGAATGAAAAGGTCTGCTGGTGAGCAGAGTGTCTTGACTGATGGTGGTTAAGACGAGCGTATCGGCAACTGTATCGTGATTTCGTCCCCAGATGATCTATTTCGCCTGGATGTAGATGTGGATTTTACTAAACTGAACTACAAACCACTGCTTATTAATAGGGTGACCACTACGACAGTGTAAGTAGAGATTCTAGCTGCGAAAACGATGTTTAGTTTGTTAGCTTCTTGTAAAACTAGCTTTTGGTATGTACAAACAACTGATCAGTGGTCGAGTGGATAGAGCATCTGCTACTGAAGCGGTAGACTCGGGTTCAATTCCCGGTCGGGTCAAACCAAAGACTATAAAAATTGGTATTCACAGCTTCCGTGCTTGAAGTTCAGCAATTAAAGGGACTGTGTGAAGCCTCCGCCGTGTGTGGTAGACAGGTGGGCAGGTGGCAGCTTGACTTGAAGACGGAAAGGTCCCTTCGCTGTCTCCTGGCCAAGGCAACTTGGTGAATAAAATGTAATTACAATTACTATTGTACTGGAAACTCTGGCAAAATGGAGAACCAACCTATTTGCATTGTGTATGCAAAATCATGTGTTACCGCAAATCACCATGCGACCTGCCCTAATTGCCTGTGTAGTTTGCACAAATCCTGTTCGACTTCTAAACTCCGAGATAATCCATTTGAAAACAAAAAATTGGTCAGCAGTTGTTTGCTTTGCAACACGCAAATAATTAATGCAAGCCAAGATAAACATTTTGATTTAATGAGGTTTGAAAACTTTACTTTAGGAACTTGTGAAGATAACTCAAATTATTGTGAGTTTTTTGACTATTGCGTGTATCATGATATTACGTCTTTAAATAATGTGGTAAACCTTAAAACAGATAAGCTATTTATCTTGCATTTTAATGTTCGCAGTCTACAAAAAAATATTGACAAGCTAATCACCCTTTTGGCTACTTTTTCTGAAGCACCGTATATCATTGCAATATCAGAAACAAAACGTACATATGGTCAACCATTGGTGAACGTTGATATTACTGGATATGATTTCATCCATCGTGTTAGCATAACAAAAGCTGGTGGGGTCGGTTTTTACATAAAACAAAACTTGTTCTACAAACAAAAATCTGACATTAGTATTAATTCAAATTTTGTGGAAAATATGTGGATTGAAGTTAAAACTAACAACGGACCATTAGTGATAGGGGTAATTTATCGACATTCCACAACACTTGTGAATGACAATGAAAGCTTTTCCACAAATTTATGTGACATTTTCGCTGATCTTCAGGATAGTAAGACTGCTTTTTATGCTGTCGGTGACTATAACATTGACCAAATGCTAATTAATGGCTATCACAGCTTTCGAAAATACATGAACCATATCTTGAGCACTTCAACCAAGTGTGCCATTGATCACACAACTTGCATAACTGATCACTCGAAAACATTACTGGACCGCATTTATGTTAACGATACAAAGCAATCTTACACTAGCGGAGTGCTCTTATGCGATCTGAGCAACCATATGGCTACTTTTGTTAGCATTTTCACCAAAAAATCTCGTGTTAAAAGTAAAGAACAATTTCTAATTCGAGACATGAAAAATTTTAGTTTAGAAAAATTTTTAAGGGCGCTTGAGAATGATTTAACTGCTGCCAACCTAAACAGTATTAAATCAGCTGAAGATGTTTTTGATAAATTCGAAGAATTGCTTCTCATCGTAGTAAACAAATTTGCTCCTCTGAAAAAAGCTTCAAGAAAAGAAAAAAAAGTCAAAAACCTTGTTTGTCACGTGAACTACTAAAATTTGATCAAGCAAAAAAACAAACTTTTTTAACAACTTCACAAGAAATTTGATGAAGATGTTTTCCAAAAATATAAAAAACAAAGAAATGCTTGAAATCGAGAAATCAAACGTGCTGAAGAAAACTACTACAAAGATTTGATTGGTGATAGCAAAGGCAACTCCAGTACGCTGTGGAAAATTATTGGCAAACTGGCCAACTTGGAAAAAAAAAGACATTTCCTAATCAAATAGTCACTGACAAAGAAGTGATAGATGATCCACAAAAAATTTGTGAAGCTTTCAGTGTTCACTTTGCAACAGTTGGGGAAAATATTGGTAAAAACGTTAAATCTCATGAATCTACCACTCTCTATTACCTAATTTCCCCAACTCGTTCTTTTTTCTCCTGCTACTACTGAAGAGATTTACTCTCTAATTGGTAATATAAAAATTAAAAAAGCAGTTGGAGAAAATGACATAACCAATAAACTCCTAAAATTGAGATATGCTGTAATCTCCATTTTTTTGTAACATTTTTAACTCCTGTATTCATCAAGGAGAATTTCCCAATTCCTTGATTGCAGAAGTAGTTCCAGTTTTCAAAAAGGAGGATTCAAACTTGCTTACAAACTATTCTCCGATTTTAATTCTTTCCCAACTCAGTAAAATTTTTGAAAAATTAATATTCAACAAAATCAACAATTACCTTGAAAAATACCATTTAATTTCTGATAAACAATTCGGTTTTAGACAAAATTCTTCTACATCTCACGCTATCAGCAATATTTATGAAAAACTCACAAAAAACTCTGATGCAGGAATGTACGATTGTTGTATATTCCTCGACCTCACCAAAGCTTTTGATACTGTTAATCACGATGTTTTGCTGCACAAAATAAAAAAATTTTATGGATTTTGAGTTCTGGCCTTAAAACTAATACGAGGTTATTTGAACAACAGACAACAATATACAACGATGGAAAATTGCAAGTCCGATTTGACAAAAATTGAATATGGTGTGCCACAGGGTTCTTCCTTTGGGCCACTACTTTTTCTTTTATATATCAATGATCTTCCTTTGCCTAGTGAATTTCGCACTATTCTGTTTGCTGATGACACTTTCTCGGGCATGTCAGACAACAACCTTTCTAAATTACAAAATAGAGTGAATACTGAACTTAGAATAATCGATTTCTGGATGAAAAAAAACAAGCATCAGCTGAATTATTCCAAAACGCATTATTTACTGCTTGACAAACAACTCAATCGCTCATGTTCGACAAACTTCAATATATTGTTGAATTCAATCAATATAAAACGTACCAAATCCATAAAATACTTAGAAATTTATATTGAGGAAAACCTAAATAGGTCTTGTCACATTCAACATCTTTCGTTACAATTAGCATGCTATTCTGGATTGTTATATAGAATTCGAAATTTCTTAGATCGGAAGACTCTGTGTATTAGAGTGGTCCTTATTTCAAAATTTTGGAAAACTATGTGGGAACCGAGTTAAATTTGTTCGTTTTCGATAAAAAACTGTACATGCAAGATATCTCGGAGAAAAATTAAAGTTTACAGGTTGCTCATAAACAGCAAAAATTTTAAGATTATACATATGCTACCGTATATACAATATTATACATCACGAGACAAGCACGGCCTTATCAGAACGATTCTAACAGATGTAACCTTTGTTTGGAAGAAAAAATTGCGATACTACTAGGAAATTCGGTTAACACACTCAACCAATGAACCAAAATTGCATCAAAATGTCGACACCAAGCCAACTAAACCAAGAAATCATCAACCTAATAAAGCCACTTTTAATGCAAATCGGTTGATCTCTGTGACGTAAAATCCCACTTTGTATCTAGAACAGTGTTTAAAATTTTAACTGTGTTTTCACGTTTAACAGAGACACAGCAGCGTATCAGCAGTGTTTGATTGTTATGCTCTGCCTCCGCAGTTAATGCTTACAGTGTTTTGTACCAACCGCCGCTCTGCACTATCGATCCTGGTTTTGGCCCCTTGCTGGTGAGCACTGCAGTTAACCCTAGTGGGATAGCTCGGGCTTGCGCCCGCCACAGGGCTTCCGATGCGAGAAGGGAAGACTTGGGTGGTTTATTGAGCTCTTTTACTGTTTTTGCTTAGTTTTAACCCCACCTGACAAACCCATTAGCGGGAAACAGCCTGTAGTGTTTTTTAATTTCTAATTTTGACTGAACTTCCTGTACCGTTAACTGGGGGCCCATGTCCATTGAGCACTGTAAAAACTGGGAAGACAGTGCACAAGTCAATTATACATCATATATTTTTTATGTGTCTTCTCATGTAGTTGGAAGTTGTTTACCTGAATAAGTTTGACTGGAATCATGTAAGTTGCTAAGTATTAATTTCCGGATAAATTTCAAACCTCATACACTAATTAAACTTGTTAAAATTTGTAGCGAATCCTTGAGGCTACCACAAGTAACAAACAAAAATGACCTGAATGATTTCTTTGATGTGGACAGCACGAATGCTCTGATCCATAGACCTTCATGACAAAAGTACCAAAATTTTCTTCTGGCTCAAAAAAGAATGTTTAAGAATAGAATCAATGGGAACAGTGCATATAAGAGTGGCAACTGGCAAGTCCAAAATAATAAACCGAGCAAAGAATTTGAAAGATCATCTTAAAAAATTAAAAAAAAGTAGCCCGTACTATTCTAAATCTACTCTTTTTTTAAGTTTCAATTAACCAATTTCAATCTTATTGAAATTTACTTTCACAAGTCTATCAACTGCCTATCATCACTTCTGGCATCTGCTTAAAACATCTGCTCAAGATTGCCTTAATTCCTAATGGGACCAGTTAGTCTCTAGCAAATGGCGTCGTTTGAGCATTAAAAGAATGGGGATAGGCTGATAAAGTTTTTGCTACAGGGTAATATGTTTTTTGACATGAATGTCTCAAACACTAAAAGTAATAATCTGGTGCTCGCATCTCCATTAACGCAAAACTTGAACAAAATCGGTAAGGGGTGCCCAAAAGGATTACGGTGCCTCTAACTTATGCTGGCCATAGTCAGTTTACCATACGCCAGAACTGCATGGTAAACTGATTATGGCAAGCGGGGACCAAAGCATCATTCCTTGTATCTGCACAAAACTTGTCAAAATTCAGAAAAAATCTTGGACTTGCAAAAAACGTGGCAAAATCGCATTGACAAGACAATTGGGGTAACCGTAATGAAAAGATTCCCTGGTCGGCTTTAGTACACGTCCTAGAAACTAGTGGCTTAGGTGTTTTTGAACCAGAGGTGCATTATGACATTAAGTGACGAATGGTTGCACTTCTTACGAAAATGAAAACTTTACCAAGCGTGCCATTAAGAAACAACAATTGGAAAAAGTGGTTTGGTGATTAAACGCAGTTAAATGGATTTTTTGAAAAAATGAAAATAGATCAAAAATTTCTATCAATTGACTTTGATTCTTGGAGTGAATTATCAAGCTCATTGATGGTAGACAGAAAGTTGGTTCAAAGAATCTCAAGTCACGCATGCAACGGCAGAGTGTGGTGTGGCAGTGGCACTTATATAGGAATACGTTTGGCTACTTCAAAAATGTGATGAAGATCTGCTTCAGTTCAACATGCATTTCGCATCAAAGCATACCATAGGCATGGTTTTTGCTAAGTGAGAATAAGGACATTACACGTCTTACTTGCCAACATACAATAAGTTGGGTTGCCCCCATAATATCACTGCTTTTAAACAGCTAACACTCTGCAAACAGCGAAGCCCTTATCTTTGCAAAATTGGGTATTTATGAAAAACTTTATTGCCTTTGTGCAACCTCTAAATGTTTTTTTAATTCGGAGATTTTTCACACACAATGGTTTTAGCCTAAAAGTAGCACATTTACTTCGGTTCCCATGATAATTTTTACAGTTTAATTTTTTCAATGTATTTAAGGACCACCCTACTGTGTATGTTATATTACTCGCTCATTTACTGCCGTATTCAATATGGTATAGTTACATGGGCACGGCAAACAAAACACTTATGCAAGAACTCAATGTGAAGCTAAATAATATAGTTCGTACAATAACGTATAGTAGCAAATATTGTCCGGCGACTTCTTTATACAAAACCTTAAATTTTTTAAATTAGATGACATTTACCTACTTGAACAGGCCAAATTTATGTATCAGCTTCATCACAAATTTAAAACTGCTCTCAACGACTGTTTTGTTGATATCACCAAAATTCACAGTCCCAATACAAGCAGAGTCGTTATAGTACTAGTCTGGCAACTAAACGCATAATCATGTGAATGTTGTTGTTTGCATCGCCATCTAGTTAGTGTTGGAGTCCTATAGCAACAGCACAGTGTAAGATGAGATTAGAGAACTTGCAGTAGTTTCACTCCCATTCATTCCATTGTCCGCGATTTTAAGTCGGTGGCTGCCACTCGATGTAAAGTGAACATGCAACCTTTTCAACACCAGAGACGCTAAAGTGTTTTCAATTGTTATGCAACCTTTTCAACACTAGAGACGCTAAAGTATTTTTGAATGTTATATTTAGATTTTCGCTAGCTTTCGCTTTGTTGCAGTTTAAATAACATAAACTACAAACTTAGAAGTAGTGTATCTGCCCGAAGCGTGCTCAACGTAGTTGGGATTCCAATATGACGTCATAATAACCTGACAAACTTCCTAATTTCAAGCGATTTCAGTGCCGTTGTCAAAAATAGGTTGATGTAAATCATGTTGCAGCTGAAAGTTTTGCGTCGAGTCGAAGTGATCGAGACGTTATTGTGATATCACAACTCAATGATATTTTATTGCTTTTTGTGACATCATGGGACATTTATGGTTTTCTTAATAGATTAATTCATGCATTGCTGAACGTTTTAAGATATTAATTACAAAAAGTTGAAAATAGTAAATCGGCGCGAAGTCATGACTCCATTACGACGTCAGAATGTTTTTAACAGGTTTGGTATTTTCAAGCGATTCTGGAGCAATTAAAGATCATAAATTGCCAGTATATATCAAGTCGATGTGATCAAAACGCTATTGTGATGTCACAATGTATTGACAGTTTTTTATTTTGCATTGCGCTTGCCAGACGTTTTTAGTCCTCGTATTGATTAAATGAGTCAGCAAAACTTGAAAATGGTAAATCGGTTCGAAGTAGTCGTGACTGTGTTATGACATTATATTGAAGTGACAAAAAATGCTTATTTTGACGAAATAACAAAGTCATCGATCATAAATTTTAACAATGTCTTTGTTATGTAAGAAAGTTTCATGTGTCAAGTCGAAGTGGCCTCCTCTTTTCGTAAATTCAAAATAATTGATGCTCTGTTGATTGATTTTCTTGTGATGACATTAACAATACTAAAATTAACAAAACCGAAAATGCAAAATTGGCTGGAAGTAGCCGGAACTCTAATTGTAATTGTAACGTCATAATGCTGTTTAACAAATTTCTGGTTTTAAGGAATATTAGAACAATTGTTTATCATGAATCAGTTTATCATGAATTGTTTACCATGGCACCATGGCCCCCCATATTTAGTGGGGCCATGGTGCCATGGCCCCCCTTTGGAACGCCAGGATAGTACAATTAGCATAGAATTGTATGCAAAATTGCGGCATGGCCCCCCCCTTTGTAACTTAGGCAGAAAGTTTGAGCACACTAAAGGGACAGAATCTGGGTGAAGAACTTTTTTTGTTTTGTTTTATCTTCATTTAATTTTGGGCCAAAAACCGAACTAAATTTGAGTGAAGACCTTTTTTTTGGTCTTCACCTGATTTTGGGCCAAAAGCCGGACTGATTCTGAGTGGAGAAATTTAAATTTTCGTTTTCATTATTTTCAAATTTTCTGCCCCTACATTCCAAAATCATGCGTGTGCTACTGGTCATGTCAAGGTATTTGATTGTCGCATGTCAACATTTTGCACCAACTGAAGAGATTGAGATGTTAATGTTGTTGTGATGTCATAATAAATTAGCTTTTTTTGCGAAATATACATTAATGGTTTGCTGCTGAACAGCATTAAATTTTATTTTTGCTTTTATTTTTGCCGTTGAACAGAAATTTTATTTGTGCTTGGCATTGCTTTTGACGTTGTTAGTGATTGACAAGTTAAAACAAACTATTATGATGTTTTCGTCTTCAACTTTTATCTGCAGCAAACATATTTTGATACTTATCTCGGAATTAGCAATTTCATTAACGTCAAAGTACACTGCCGTATGCTTCGAACCAATTTAGGGTAGCACTTCCTAGTTTGTTCAAACCAATGACACAAAACGATTCAAACTCTGGTATCAACTGAAAATGTCGAAAAAACATAATAAGCTTTTTCATTATTATGACATCACAGCAGCGACTCCATCACATAGATTGATGTGAAACTCTTAAGCAACAATAAATATCTTGGATCATTGATAGCGTCTCGATCACGTCGACTTGGTGTAATATTGTCAGCTGCTTCAAAAAGACCTTGCATCGATCTATGATCAATAATTGTGTTGACATTGCTTGAAATCAGCATATTTGTCAGGTTATTATGACGTCATAATGGCATCATGACTATTTCGAGCGTTGTAGTTCATTTCATACCACCAAAGGGAAAACTAGTGATGAAGACAATCTAACGAAAAGCAAAATCTAACATTCGAAAATATTTTAGCGCCTCTTGTGATGAGAAATTTGCATGTTCACTTTGTATTGGCAGCCAGGAAAGTAGCGGTCACCGATTGAAAATCATGGACGCAAAATTGGCAGAATAAAACTACTGTACAAGTACGTTCTCTGTACCGTGTCTATACCTGCCAACAGTAATTTTAGCCACCTTAGGACACCAACACTAGATGGCGGTGCAAACAACAACATTTCTTAAGAATTTTCCAGACTTCTAATATAACGACTATGATACTAGAACAAAAAATAACTTAGTATATTTCAAACCTTGCATTCAAACGTCAGCTGGGAAAAAGTCTCTGACTTACAGAGGAATTGAATTGTGGGGAAAAATTGAACCTGATGTAAAGGAACTATCTTGGTTATCATTCAAAAAAAAGATAAAACCAAAACTATCCAAAACTATATATCATTTTGACCTTCTTTGCTCCATATTTGGAAATTTATCATTTTACTGTGTAACACTGTGCATTGATTTTCTCATGCAATAATACCAGTTGAAGAAAATAAATGTCTGTTACTTTTGAATTTGATGGTTTTTTCTTCTCTAAATTTTCACACTGTCAAGTAACAGGTCAGAAAGCACCTTGGATTGAAAAACCTTCTGGTTCGTCGGTGCTTTTTGGCCTGAACAAACTTACCGCAATTTTGTTTTATGTGTGTTTGTTTTGTATGTGTTTGTATTGCTCAGGCGAATAAACTGTTTTCTATTCTATTCAAACAACAAAAAATAATATTAAGAACAACCAAAAAAGAATAACTTTCAAACAAAAAAGACTGAATTATGCATTGATTCAAAACGGTGAATTTTGAGTGATTTTCTGGCATTTACTAGCAAAATTGCAACAATGCTGAGATATAATGTGCTGTTGAGCACTGCGCAGGCAACTAAGCTTGTTTTGGTTCTCGTTCAAATGAAAATGCTTGCTTTTATGCTTTTGCAATTTTACGATGCTGCAAAAACAGCAAAAAAGTTTTTTTCTCAAGCAAGCAGAGCATTGGGAATGAAACAGTTTTACAAACAAGGTAGTTGACGTTGGTTTTCTCAAAATTTCAGAACAAATGAGGCTAAAAGTTGGCAAAAATTAAGAACAGCCAACCTCAACTAAAAATTTACTGGTTGTTAGAAAAAAAATTAATTTGGGTAAACTTTCTAAACAATTGCTACTTGTTGATCCACTCCTAGTGATGTTATTTACCAAATAAAATTTACAAAAACTGATTGAAACTAGATGAGAGTTTGCCAGTGAACCCAGTGGACGACCGACGCGTAGCTAAAGTTGTGATGCTCAAAAGTACTTTTCGTCTACTGTAAAATCAGCAATTATTCAAAAAGATCTGGTTATGGAACCTTCAGAAAAGTACAAATCCCAAACAATGTCAAAAAATATCAACGTTATCGTGTCTGATTCTAGAAAAAAATAATCTGTCAAGTTGAGCCAGCGTTTCTCAAAGCATGGGTCGCGACCCAAATGTGGGTCACCAAAGCTTTATAAATGGGTTGCTGACACAAGTAGAGCCCTCTGTACTTTGATTATCTTTAATTCATAGTTAAGCAAACGAATATCCAATATTCTATGAAGAAGCCTTAAAAATTATAATCTCTTTTCCAAGTTCATATTTACGTGAGATGGGATTTTCTGCTCTGACATTTATAAAAGAGAAATATAGAAACAGTCTGGGTGAAGAGCATCCAATGCGCGTTTAGCGTTGAGTGATGTTGAGTCACAATTTTAAAAATTGTTGAAGCGAAATGGTGACAAATGTTGTGAAATAAAAGTACTGCTTTTTTGTGTTCTGTTTTTTTGTAACTACTTAGTTAGGTCGCAGCTGTTCATGCAGATAGCGTGTTTAAACGAATTTGGGTCGCAAAAAAAATGGTTGAGAAACACTGCGTTAAGTCATTGAAAAGTCAATTGTTAGTGTAACGTTGCTTCAGCACTTTTTAAGTGGAAATATCCACCCGATGCCGTTTTGATTAAACACGTTTAAAAGATGAAAGATTGCATATTTGGCTTAAAGCTTCAGCGACTTGGTTAACAAGGGAGCTTCAGCCCTTTTAGTCTCCCCTAACTGTGTCACTGAATAAAGCATATTCTATTTTCAAATAAATTCTCAATAAGAAGCAAAATGTTTAGTTTGCTGCTAAGAAATCTGAGTTGCGAGTGATGTAAAAATACAAGATTCTATACTATAACTGCAGTTCAGTGGCCCATTGCAGTTGCTTAAGAAGCTTATTAAAGTTGCTTTACCACCAGCCAAAGTGTGTTTTAACGTACTGCAAAAGCTTCAACTTTTAAGATAACTTCGCACTATTTCGTTCAACACCCGGTCTTCATCAAGTATTAGTGACGATCGGTGGGGGGCATCTGGGTATTCTTTGAACACCCAACAAAATCGTCTGATCTATCGTAATTTGGTATCATATCTTTTTCCAAATTATTTATATTTTGATTAAATTCCTACTTCCTTGCTACAAGGGAAACGCTTTACATGCATATTTTGTCATATGGCGCTCGCTAACGGCTGTGAAATATTGGAGTTTCCGGCATTTTGGCGCTAGAAAGTTTGCTTGTAACTTGTTTACTCTGAAATTAGCGTCTAAGCTGTAATGTATTCTCGGAGGCCAAGTGAAACGCCGTAGCTTTGCAAAATAAAACATGCAGCACTCCGCTCACGCACTAACCAATTACATTGAGTTGAACGCAGAAGTCACGATCAATAGGGATCAGTTCATGCACTAAGTGAGAATCCTTCTACATAAGCATCTGGTTTGGTAAAAGTGTATTTTGCTTAGTAGTTTTTGTTTACCCATGGGCGACTTTTTTCACTAAATGGCCATCTGTCTCTTTTTAGTGTCTAGCTCTGTTCTGCTCAGAAGTTTACGATCAGATATGATATAAGCTTATCCATTTCTCATTATCAATGAATACATGCCGTACACTAGGGTTGGATTGAAGTTGAATTTGAATCTGCTCACGAGTTATTGATGAATTTGAATTCGACTTTTACTGTGCAAAGTCAATGAATTTGAATTTAATTTTTGCAAAGTCAATGAATTTGGATTTGAAGGTCTTAATTAAACATTCGATGAATTTGATTTTCTGAAATCAAAACTTACACTGCGAAAGTAGCGATTTATAAACTGGTTAAGAAAACTGAGAATCAGGTCAGAACACAAATGATCGTGTGCTTTTATTGTGTTTTTTTTTCATTTATTATTATTTTTTGATAAAAATTTTGAATTGGTACAAGTGGTACTGTCTTACTTGGTGAGTTATGCCTACCTAATTCTGCAGCTTCCCTGAGCAAAACTTTTTTGCACAACTTCCAAGAAATACTCGAAAAGGTTAGTTTTTTTAACCCTATTTCTATCTAAGTTAGTTTCTCAATAGTCTGGTTTGTGACATATAGGGTAAGTTTGGATTGTCAAATTGTATGAATTTAGAAGTCCTAACTGCAGATGAACATAATTCTACATCAGTTCAATTAAAGTAAAAATACATTTTGAAATCAACTTTCGCAAAGTCAATAATGAATTTGTATATGAATTTGAATTCAGTTTTTCCAAAGTCAATTAATTTAAATTTAATATAAAGTAAAAAGCCAAAACGTAAGCGAACATTTTGGTTCTTTGCATTAGATTAAGATAACTTAAACGTTCCAATGATTATACTCGGAAATTTGAGTTTAGTTTTTTCAATGTCAATGAATTTGAATTTAGTTTTTTTAAAGTCAATGAATTTGAATTCAAAAATTAAAAGCAAAGTGATGGATCCAATTGTACACTACACATAGTTAAACAAGTTTCTGTCAGCAATATTGTAGGTTGAAGAAATAGACAAATTTTTAATAGCATAGCAAAAATCATATCAAATTGCATGCTAAACCAACATCTCAAGTGATTAGCAACAATTTGTCTGTTAAGGCTTCCACCATCAGTACTATAAATTCATTTATCTTAGCAGAAGCAGAAATTCAAATTGCGTCCAAAGCTATCATGTAATGTCTAATACACATTACTAACTTAGATAAGACACTCTGCATTGCATTGGTCCCAGATCTATGTTTTTGCCTTAATAACAGCAATTCTAAACTTCTATCTCGAACAAATGACCATTTGTATTTTTAATTCTTTGTCTTACAAATATCTACAAAAAAACGGTTTTAGCTTAAATGAAAAGTAAAGATTTGGGGAATCTATGTATTTGGGGGGTTCCCGGGGAGGGGTGTCATCTCTTAACCATGCCAAGCAAATTATTTTTTAGAGACTTAATCAGAGGTTGGCACTTGCGCCGCAATTATTTTTAAAGGGTTGCGCTGACGCTTGCACCACAAGTATTTAAGCAATTTTAAGCGCAATTGCGCTAGTCAAATATGATTATGAATGATTGTTTTTCAATCAAATGTGATTAGAGTTAACAACAAAACATCGACGAGTTACATTGGCTTAGCCAGGATTTTTGATTGGAGGGGGAGGCCAAACCGCAAATCACTTGCAATGACGTCATCAAATTTTTTTGAAAAGAGGGATTTTTTACGGGACATAGATACCTTAGAATGGAGGATCAAAATCCGAGGCCTGGGTTGGCATGTAACTTGGGTTTTGCTAAAGAAAAAATTCTTGAACCTAAAGTTAATAAGATTTCCAAAATTGTCTAAGTTGGGAGACGTGGTGAGCAAACTGGATTAGTCCAAACGTATCACAGAGGGGGGTCTGGGGGCCGCCGCTAGGCGATTTTTTGGATATATTTTTGAAAAAAAATAGCTGTTTTAATGCCATTTGGAACACGTTCGTGCGTTTTTAGAGCCATTTAAAATAACTAAATTTTTAAGAATTGAAAGCCAATTGAAACAATCCGATTAATGAGTCTTTCCTTTACTTAAGGTCAAGTACAAAACACGTTTAAAATCTTGAATTTGGGGGTTAAATTTTGTAAGTGACGTGATCCAGGTTGGAGAAGCAAAGTACATTGCTTCCTGCAATATTTTTAGCAGCAATTAATCAATTGAATATTTGCCTTGGGAAATTTTTATTTTGTCTCGAATACAAGTTATACATTTAAATCATTTGCAAAATTTTGATTTGAGAGGACCCACGCCACCTACCTGGTTGTTACTGTTAGTCTGTTGTACGCGAAAATGCTTAAAGAATCTGAAAAAACATACCGCTTCACTGTTATTAGTTTTATCATTGGTGGCATTTCAATTCGGGGGGGGGGCGGTTTTGCCCCTCCCTGGCTACGCCAATCACGAGGTGGGTTCATAAAAGCTTCGTCGTGGGAAATTCCATTCCTCTACTGCTGGTAATACTTCTATTGGATTTACAGCAGGAGTCATCTTTCGTTGAAACGTTTCTCTCTAAAATATTTTTGCCGATTTTTCAAAAAAAAAATCTGATTGAATAAGTTAAAAAATGGTTGTAAAATCAAATTTTAAACAGAAAAATTGTTTTTGTCATTGTCTTTTTAAAAATACGCTAGTCGTTTTTAAGCAATCGTAAACTTGCTTTGGGCATTAGCCTCGTTACTCGTGACAGTCCTTTTTTACTGCAATTCAAAAACAAAAAACAACAAAAACCATTGATTAGAACTTTTTTGCTAGTCCGGGAAAACTTGAAAGATATTGCAAACAGAAGTGATAGCATTTGTAAAACTCTTATAACATAAGTAAAACATAGATGGTTCAATTTCTTTAAACAAAACAGGATGAGTTTTTAGCGAGCTCCATTTGCCAGAGAGTGATGCTAATTGCTCCAGAAGCACAAAATATGTATCGAAGCTTGTAAAAGATTTCCATGAAGAGCCATTAGAAAAAAGCAGTGACTCGGAAGTCGTTCACTTACCACCACATACAGGCGTTATTTGTGAATTTTTTTAAAACCGCGGTTTATTGAGAGCATTTTTTTGTTAGGTATGAAGATGTTCTTCCCCCAAAGAGGTTAAGCGATGTGCATTTTCAAATGGTTATATTTTTTAAAGGAAATCAATAATTTTTTGATTACTAATTCGGTAGCATGCATAATTGGTTTTGAATATTAGTTTCGTACTGCAGCCTAGTGAGGTTTGAATAGTGAGTCAATTAGAATTATACATTTCAAAACGTCATACTTGGGCTTGCGGCGCAGTTATTTTTTTGGCTTACGGAAATGCTTGCGGTGCAAGATTTTTAAAGAAGTTGCACGTGCGCTTGCGGCGCAATTTTTATGACTTGCGCTGCCCATCTCTGGACCTAATATTGAAAACAATTAGCTCTCTAACAAATAATTTAAAGAAATTGATTTAGGAGTGGTCCAATTTTTGGTTTCCCGAGGGAGTGGTGCCCTTAGACTATGTCAACATATTTGTTTAATATTTGATAATATTAAAAACAGTTAGCTTCCCAGCTTTAGTCATTCGAAAAATTGAATTTTGGGGGGTTTATTTGGGGGAGGGAGTTCTTAGAGAGGCACCCCCAAACTATGTCAAAATATTTGTCTGTTAAATATCTACTGATATCAAAACAAACTGGCACCCTAAGTTGAGCCATTCAAAAACTTGATTTTTGGGGGTTTATTTGGGGGGGATCCCCGGGGGGGGTGACACCCCCAAACTATGTCAAAATATTTGTCTGTTAAATATCTGTTAATACCAAAAAAAGTAGCACCCTAGCTTGAGCCGTTCAAAAAAATTGAGTTTTTGGGGCCCCATTTTGGAGGTTCTTGGGAGAGTTGTCCCAAAAAAGTTTCGGGAGAAAAAATTGCATTTGCAGCTTAACAACTTTACACAAAAAATAAATTTTGATGTTTCGTGGTTTAGGAGAAGAGCGTACAAAATTTAGGAAGAAAAAACAGGAAAAAACGCATCGTGGCCAAAAGTGGGTTAGTTGGGATAAAAGGGTATTTTAAGACATATAATCATATGAAATATCTTTTGCTGCATTTATGCCGTTTTTGATTGAAAACGCTTTTTACGCCAATCGTGCGGGGCGGTTTTCGGGTTCTAAAACCAAAGTCACATGACTTAATGCCTCGAAATTTGGTACAAACATACAACTCATTAATCTCAAACTGCTGTCAAAATTTCATGTAGCTAGATCAAACTGTTCTCGAGTTATAAGTAAAAGTCTGAAATTTCACACTCGTTAGTTGGAAAATGGTCGAGTAAAAACAAAGGTACACGCGACGTAAGCTTCGGTGGTTCAAATTAATGTTTAAAACAACTAGCGTCTACAAACTTGACACAAAAAACAACGTTTTGGTGAAAAAATTGCACGCAATGAAAGAAACTTAAAAATCTGGAGACCAGTTGCAGGCCGCATTTTGGGCGCCATCCAGGGTTTTTCTTGCAATTTTCATCGTTTTCTCGGCAGTTCTGTCACATATATCGTCCTTTGTATTGATCTTTTTCCACAATCGTCAATAGATTTTCTTCACTTGAATGAAGTCGGAAGCAGTTTTAACATCCACTCTCAATTTGACCATGTCGACACATTTAATCTTTTTTGGTGACAGACTTTTTTCCTCTCTTGTTTTTGTTGTTTTGCTCTTTTTAATCAGATGCTAGTTTCTTTTCATTCTTCCAAATAACGCTTATTTAATTCGTCTCTTTTAAACCATTCGGCTTACATAGCCAAAAAGGGTCGTTGCGAGAGAGTAAATTTACCTGGGTCTGGCAACTTGAGGGGACTTAAAATTTGATAATTTAAATGGTTTGATAATTGATATAAAGCAAGTACTTAGAAGTGCTAAAGAACGGAGCTCTGTTGAAACACTAATTCAATTAGAACAAATGAAACTTTTCTTTTTGTTTATTTTTGGTCTTCACCCTACTTACATTCGGGAGAAAATTATGGATATATAACATGAAAAAGTTGCTACTTGGGTGTAAACGAATTATCCTTTTGCGGATCTGTACCGCTCGAAAAACTAGCAAAAGCGATCGATTTTGAAGCACAAATAAAAAGATCCTGTACACCTCCCCGAAAAACACCTTCCAGAAATTACATTTCCCCGAAAAACTCTTGGCCGAAACTACATTATCCTGAATATACTTTTCCCTGAACGTGCATTTTCCAGAAATTACATTTCCTTGAACATACACTTGCCAGAAATTACATTTTCCTGAACGTGCATTTGCCAGAAATTACATTTTCCTGAACGTGCACTTTCCAGAAATTACACTTTCCTGAACATGCACTTGCCAGAAATTACATTAGCCCAAATGCTCATTTGGCAGAATGTATGTTTGGCCAAAATTACATTTCCCCGAAAACTTATTTTCCAGAATTTACACTTGCCAGAATGTACATTTGGCCGAAATTACATTTCCCCGAAAGCTTATTTTCCAGAATTGACACTTGCCAGAATGTACATTTGGCCAAAATTACATTTCCCCGAAAGCTTATTTTCCAGAATTGACACTTGCCAGAATGTACATTTGGCCAAAATTACATTTCCCCGAAAGCTTATTTTCCAGAATTTACACTTGCCAGAATGTACATTTGGCTGAAATTACATTTCCCCAAAAGCTTATTTTCCAGAATTTACACTTGCCAGAATGTACATTTGGCCGAAATTACATTTCCCCGAAAGCTTATTTTCCAGAATTTACACTTGCCGGAATGTACATTTGGCCGAAATTACATTTCCCCGAAAACTTATTTTTCAGAAATTACATTTCCTCAAAAATTCATTTTCTAGAAACTATTTGTCATTCGAAAAATTATACTATGTTTAGATTAGTTATTTCTAGTAAACAGAACAAACTTTTAGTTGAAATTAAGAAACGTTGCGATAACAGTTTAGCTTACTGAATGAGAAATATAACCTAGCTTATTAGTCAATTTGCAATCATAATTTGTGCTTCAAGCGTAACAAAAATTAGCAATTAAAAATCGATGCAAGCATGTTCACAGAGGCAAAGCAAGCTTACTTTAACCCAGGTTACACTTTTTTTAGAAGAGCCAATAAATTTTAAGTTGAGCTGGCTTCTCATAGTTTTTTGCCAATTTGCTGCTTCATTTGTTCTTAATACTATTCCTTGAATTCTGAGAACGTTTATGTCAATTCAAACGACCATGTTTTTAAAGTTATTTTGGAGTCCAATTCCGAATGCTCTGGCAGCTTGAGCAAAGACTTTTTTGCTTTTTTTGCTACATCGTAAAACCGGAAAAGTGAAGAAGTACAAGGTTTTTTTTGAGTTGAGAACATCCAAATATTTATGAGTTGCGTGCGCAGTTTAAAGCAGCATTCTGTAACATTAGAATCGTTGCAATATTTTGCTTGTAAATACTGGAAAATTACTAAAATTTCATCGTTTTGAATTAGCACAGAATTTAGTTGCTTTCAAGATTTGAAGTTTATTCTATTTTGTTTTCAATCTTTTTGTTACTGATGAAGGCTGGCATTTTTTAGATTCTAAGCAGCAATGAGCCTCGGGTTTTTATGAAATATTTTTGTTACAAAAAAAAAAGTGTAATTCGTCTTGAGTTTGCGACAAAATTAAATCTGCAGCTGTAGTACGAAGTAGCCAAAATCTACGTCAAATGCAAGCCAGTAAAACAGCACTTCTTGCATTCCTTGGCAAAAGATTTCGCGCTTTAGCTTACAAACACTCAAAAAAGCTGCAATGGCGTGTATTCCCGCATCCAGCTTCAAAGAGCTTTTAGTTGAAATCTACCGAGAAAGCCACTTCTACGGAAAGCTCATTATGATGTCAATTCCGCCATTCACATTTCATATGATTTAGAACATTTCATTCGCAGTTTATGCGAAGGTAGCAAGAAGATAAGTGACTCCTTCAGGTGACGTCACAATTAAAACCAACGAGTCTTGCTGTAGCAAAAACTGACTGCATAATGCAATGTTAGGAACAGTGGTGCCACTCCTAGTGAATTTTCACTAGATGTAGTGAATTTTGGTCCGGTCTAGCGACCTAGTGTTGACAAGCCAGCAAGTTAAGCCGCTGAGAATTGGATCATTCAGCCGCCATTAAATTTTTGAATTGTTACGTAACAAGATAGATCATGCCCAAGCAGAATAGGCTAAAGCTCTCGGATGAAATTGAGCGAACCTTGGAGGAAAAAATTACCAGGAAAACTCAGGCCAGCGTTCGGCAGTTAGTTGAACAGGAGTTGAATAGTAAATGGGAAAATAAATTTCAAGCAAAATGCAAAGCGTGGATTGCCGAGCAGTTTGAATCTATCAAACTAGAAATAGCAAAAAATCGGAAGGATATTAGTTTGCTTACTGAAAAGACTGACATCATCTTGGGCAGCGTGGCCTATATATCTGACGAGTACGACGATTTTAGAGTTAAAATAGCTGGATCAGATAAAGTTGGAAATAAGAATGAAAAAGTAGTCTCAAATTTAAAACGAGAAATCAAACAAATTGTTAGCCGGCAAAATTATACTGAAGAACAACTAGACAATCTAGAACAATATGGCCGCCGTGAAAATTTGGAAATTCATGGTGTGCCAACTATGCGAAACGAAAATACCAACCAAATTGTCAAGACAGTGGCAAAAGCATTAAATGTACGTGTTACAGATGAGCACATATCCACTTCTCATTGTTTACCGGTAACTTCAGCAACCCCAAAACTCAATAGTTCACAACATCAGAATAGGCAAGATTTCACCAAAGTATCTCCTCCAATTATTGTTAGATTCTCGAATCGAGATAAACGCAATGAACTTTTTCATAACAAGAAGAAACTTCGATATAATCCGACCGGCGATTTTGCTTTTGGTAACGCCAAATCTCAAATTCGAGAAAATTTAACCAGCTACAGAAAAATGCTGTACAATGAAGCTAGACTGGCTAAGCGTGATCTACACTTTAGATTTTTGTGGACGTCTCTAGGGAATATTTGTCTCCGGCAGGATTCGGACTCACAAATTATCAATATAAACTCCTAATCTGACTTGACTAAGCTTGGTTACTGTAGGCTCACCGGAAAGCAAAAATCTTGAATGCGCGGTTTATGATCTCTACTTATATGTTTACTATCTTAAATGGAGCTCTGTTATTCAAATGATGACTGTGTTTGTGTGAACTGTTGCGCTGCCAGGCTTCCCTTTTTTTCAGTTGGTAAGCTAGAGGTTAAAGCCTTAGCTAGTTTCAATTCAACTAGTGACATTATCAGATATGACGGAATATTTTTCCATGTCCAAATTATCAAATTTGTCCTTAAATTTATCTAAACAAGACTTTTTTATTTTACACTTTAATGTTAGAAGCCTTCCCAAAAACATAAATAAACTTGATGAATTTCTAAATGATTTCCAAAGAATGCCTGATGCTATTGCAATTTTAGAAACTAAATTGAATTCTAACAACGTTTCCAAAATTAAAATTCCTAATTATAATTTCCTACGCTCGGATTCACCAACAAATGCTGGTGGTGTTGGTCTATATATCAAGGATACAATAAAATTTAGCTTGCGTAATGACTTGAAGCTTAATCTTTAAGATTGCGAAGATTTATGGTTGGAAGTAGAGTGCAATAAGTCAAATTTGATTGTAGCCGTTGTATATCGACATTTTAAACAAGACATATCTCCATTTCACGATAAACTCTGTAGAAACTTAAATGAATTAGAGAACAATAAGGAAAAATACATATTAAGCCGCGACATAAATATCGACATCCTCTCAGTGCAAACTACCGGAGCTTCCAAAGTTAAGAATTACGTCGACGATCTAATATCTAGTGGATGTAAATTACTGATAAACATTCCCACTAGGTTTGCCGATAACTGCAAGTCTTCATTACTAGATCATATTTACACAAACTTCACAAACAAAAACAATCAAAGTGGAGTATGTATATTTGAAATTTCTGATCACCTACCAATATTCTTTATTGCTAAAAACGTTAAATGATTTTCTAACAAAATAATTAAGTTTATCAGATCTCTAAAAAACTTCAACTCAAAAAATTTCGTGATTGATCTGCAGAATAAATTGTCAACAATCGGTGCAGAAGTTGAAACCAATGTAAATCAAGATGTTGCTAACTTAACTGCCATGTTCAATTCTGTTCTAGATAAGCACGCTCCAAAGCGGCTTATGTCCAAAAAAGAAAAACGCTTAAGTGATAAACCTTGGATCACTCGTGGTATTTTAAAATCAATAAAAACAAAAAATCAACTTTTCAAGAAATATTTTAAAGGCAAACAGGGCATCAGCAATGACAAAATAGTGTTATATAAAAAGTATTTGAATATATTGACACATGTTAAAAACCTAGCTAAACGTAATTACTATGAAAGCATCATAAAAAATAACAACAAAAACCCATCTCAAATATGGTCAGTAATTAATGAAATTGTAGATTACAAAAACTCTGCTTCTAAAGGTAAATTTCCTTCTGCAATAACAATTGAAAATGAAACCATTAAAACTGACTCGCAGAAATTTCTAGACAAACTATGTAAATATTTTGCCAACATTGGTGCAAATATGTCAAAAAATCTTCCACACACGAACACATCATCTTTTAAAATTCACCACAAAACATGCATGAAATCTTTTATACTTCAAGATATTTTTAAGGAAGAAGTTAGTGATGCCATTGCTAGTATCAAGTTCAGTTCTGCCCCTGGAATAGACGAAATTACCCCAAAATTTGTAAAAATAGCGAAGGGCATTTTATCTCCTATTCTTGCAAAGTTGTTTACCTAATGTATGCATCAAGAAACTTTTCCGAGTGATTTCAAAGTAGCGTATGTAATTCCGATACCAAAAACTTCCTCCCCTAAATCGCTCGATGAATTTCGCCATATCTCCCTATTGTCAGTTTTTTCAAAATTGTTTGAAAAAATTCTCAAAATTAAAATGTTAAAATTCATTTCAAAAAACAATATTCTAACTCCCTTCCAGTTTGGTTTTAGAGAAAGCAACTCGACTGAACTGGCAATTACAGCATTTTATGATAAATTGCTCAAGAACCTGAATCAAAATAAAATTACTTGCTCTATTTTTCTCGATTTAAGAAAAGCCTTTGATTCAGTAAATCACAGCATTCTGCTTAAAAAACTATATCATTATGGATTTCGTGGTAAAATATACGAATTATTAACCTCCTATCTTGCAGATCGACAAATCATGACAAAAATAAATGAAAAAAAGTCTGCACCACGCATCATTGATCATGGAGTGCCACAGGGTTCAGTTCTGGGGCCACTGCTATTTTTAATCTATGTAAATGATCTTCCATCGGCATCTAATTTGGAAACAACACTCTTTGCAGATGATACCAATCTGCATTTATCACATCACAATATCATCACCCTACAATCTCAAGTTCAACAAGAAATCGACAAAATTAATAATTGGATGATTAGCAACAAACTAACAATTAACTACAAAAAGAGCTATTACATGATTGTTGGCAACACCAAGTCTGTTGATAAAGCTAAATTCAACCTCACTATTAATCACAATTTAATCAAAAAATCGGAATTTGTGAAATATCTTGGAGTTTTTCTTGACGATAAATTATCTTGGAAAATACACATTGAGAAAAATATGTCAAAAACTTTCAAGAGTTTGTGGAATGATATATGAACTAAGATATTATGTTCCATTGTCTACTCAGAAGTTAGTTTACTTTAGTCTTTTTCATTCACAGCTTCAATATTCTTTATTAAATTGGGGTAGAGCTGCTAAAAGTAACCTCCAAAAACTTGTAATTCTTCAAAACAAAATCTTACGAGCGAGTCTCTTTCGTCTGAAACATCATCAAACAACATTACTTTATTCTGAATTTGGTGTCTTAAAACTGGAGGACATGATTAATAAGGAGTTAGCCAAATTTATGTACAAATTTAACAATAAAATGCTACCAGAGTCTTTCAATAATTACTTTACTAAACTAGATGATGTGCATAAATACAAAACAAGGCAAAAACATCGAAACAAATTTTTTCAATTTTATATTGCATCAAAAACAGGAAAAAAGAGTCTTCGTCATATCTGTATAAATGTTTGGAAGAATGTTCCCACAGAATACCGACAGTGTTTGTTTTTCAAATATAAGCGATACTTTAAATCAAATGCGCTGCTAAAATATAATACCAGCGTGCCTTAGCAAAAAATTTTTAAAAGTTCCGTATTTTTTTTCTTTTCTGCTTGTTATATGGCTAAGTTGGTTTTCACCAAACTCATCCTGATTATGGTGTATTATTTAAATTTTAGTCACTCTTTGCTTTAAATTTTATGTTAATCTGTGTGTTTTTAAAGGCAACAATGTAATATATGTTTAACTGCATTTATATAATATATTATACAATTAAGTGCTGGACAGCCTACCATTTCCGTTTCTGGGTATAAATTTGTATGTTATTTGTTCAATGTCGCTATAATACTTAAGAAAGGATGATTTACTGGAAATTTATGTCCAATCACTGTTCAATAATGTTTAACTCTTTTACGATGGGAATATCCAAAAATAGCAAGTTGGAGCGAGCCAAAAATGAGGCTGTTATTTTCAATTCATGTTGAGATTATGTGTGATCACAGTCAGTTAATTATTTATTAAAAAAAAATTTTTTTTTTGGGGGGGTGAAGGGAGGGGGAAAGCATGGACAATACAAGGCTAATTTTATTGTCATTGTTATTATTTATTTATGTAGGTAGTTATCGGCCTTCTCTTAAAGTACGACTTGCCCATCATATTTGTAAATTGATGTGTATGTTTTAATGTGTTTGTTTGTTCATCTTTTGTAAGCCCTTGCGACATATTTTCCTGTGCAAGTTTTATTGCGATTGGGTGCAGCAGACATTAGATGACCAATTGGTCTTTCGCTGCAACCCTCCTGCGCTTGGTTGCGTTTGGAAAAATAAATAAATAGGCTAATAGGCTAGTGAATTTTATGATCTAGTGAATTTTTTGTAGAATGTGAAAATACCTGAAGACCTTTTTTTTTTAGGGATGACCTAGAAAATTACGTGAAGACCTTTTTTTTTTGGGGGGGGGGAGATCACCTAAAAATTCACGCAAAAACTACGACCAGTGGTGCCACTCCTAGTGAATTTTCTATAGATCTAGTGAATTTTGGTCCGTTTTAGTGTCCTAGTGAAACAATCTAGTGAAATTTTTGTAACTTACCTAGTGAAGACCTTTTTTTTTGAGATCACCTAAAAAGCAGTCTCATTGTCTTGTTTTTAACTTAATTTTAAATTAAAAGGACAAAGCATTGTGAAAAATTTAGTGTTTCACAAAATTCTTGTGAATTTTGAAGAGCAGCCTGTGGCAGCATTGGTAAGGAACAACGTAGAATGAACAATCTTGTCGATATTGTTGTTGGGGAGGTAGCTGGACTGCAACTGTATAAGATGAAAATTCGAATTTCCTGTTGTTAAGAATTCTCTTCTGTGTACTTTTGACCAGAGAATTTTGAGTTAATATTTGTTTGCAACCAGGCTTCTGTCAATCTTTCGAATTGAACAATTTCACCAATTTTCACATTAGTGTCAGAGAAACATTAAGTTTTGCTTTAAATCAATTTTCCCTCACGGCGTAATGTACCTCAGATCAAAATGACAGCTCCGTACGGTGTTTTTTTTTCTTCAAATTTATTGATGCGAATTGGCCTATTTCATTATACTATGGTATAATTATTGCGAGAAAACGCTCACCTAACGAGCTTCATTACAGCAAGACTGTAGGCCAGTGCTTCCCAATTTTTCATCACCGTGACCTATTTTCAATTCGAAAATTTTTCATTGCCCGCATCTAAATCGCTAGCTTAATCGCAATTTATCAATTTTCAGGTGATCTCCGCAAAGAAAAGGTATTCACGCCAAAAACCGCAAATTTTGTGCTAGCTCGCTCTCTGACGGGCCCCACAGCCCCAATGATTAAGACAGTTTTTTAACTGAATTTGCAATTTCCCTGATAGCTCTAGCCCACCACAAAATGCTCTTATGGCTTACAGGTTGAAAGCCATTGCTGTAGGCCATGCGTAAGCGTAATGGTCGTGAAATTTCAGTTTCGTCTTTTCATACGTGTAATTCTGCGCTAAGATCAGTAGGGTAGGCGAGGAAGTGATGTAGTGCCGTCGCTACAGGGGGCCATGTCCCCCGATTTCAGTTTACTCAAAATGCTATTTTTGCAACATCACGTAAAGATAAGGCAATAGTCAATGATGGAAATATAGCAATAATAACTTTCAAACATAATTTTCCTTTGACTCTTCAGATCTTTTGCCAAATTGCTGGCAATCAACTGGTGTACATAATAGTGACGGAATAATCTGCCTTTTTACTGTAACACACCTATACAAATGTGTCACGGAAGAAAGATGTAAGACTGCAGAATCGCTACCAAAACTTTGTTAGTGATTATGGCATGAACAATCATAGGTGGAAACATTTTTTTCAAAGAGCAGCTGTTTTAGATCTTTGGAGCACACTCAACATTTTTTGGTTGCAGTGAGTGGAGCACCATTGTGAAGGGGCTTAGGCCCTCTTAGCCAAGTCACTTAGAAAATTTGACTTCAAAATATGAGCGTTTAAAAGTATTTAGACTTGGCCTGAAGTAAGGGGGGAGGGCTAAAGGGGTTAAGCAATTTAAGTCTTTGAAATGACTTCTGAATTTTAGCAATTTAGTTATTGATGCCGCTTCAAAAAGTGCGAAAGGTGATTAAAATGCCGTTAAAATCGCTATTTTTGTGCTGTAAAATCTCAAACATTGCCCAGTGGTTGGGGGTCCGCCCCCAAGCCCCGGTCTGTGACACGCTCGAGTTGCATCGGTTTGTTTAGTAAAAGGCCTAAATTAGACAATTTTTGTGCAAAAATAATTTTTGTTTCACCCCTCTTTAGCAAAATCCTGGTTTCGTGTTGGGCAGCATTCGCTGCTGCAGATAGAGTTTTTGAGCGATTATGGCAGAGCCGCAACTCAGGGAGGGACCAGGAGGGGCGGCGCCCCCCAAACAAACATTTCGCCTGCCAAACCCCAAAGCGACGACAGGAGAAAATATTGGCAGGCCTAAGTTGCCTATTGTAAGGCTGTTGATTAATGATTTGAACTGATGCGAAATATTGCGTTTTGCAAAACTTTTATAATCGGTACAGTGATTGTGGTGGCACTGGCACATGGTATGCATAAGCCTAATGCATAATCGCAATCCTTGCTTGATTTAGCTGACAAGCTACAGGTTGTTTAGTAAGTAAAATCTTTAAAGAATATTGCAAAATTTTATTGTGACGCAATAGCAACTATTCTAGAATCAAAAAATTGACGTTAGGTGCGGTTGCGGTAGCACCATGGTAGCATGCTAGCATTAGCAATGAGTGCTCGTGGTCACTTTGACTTTGGCCTAAAAGTTGTTTAGTAACTGTTGTACATTGCGTTTTGTCTTGTTTGGCAGTAATGGATAACAATTTTGTCCCGAATGGTTTTGAACCCATACCCGCACCAACCAATCAATTGAACTCAGCTTCAGAGGTTGCTAAAAGCTTTCTTATTTCTAAAACAAACTGCCCAGCACATAGGCGTAGCCAAGGATCCTACCCCCGCCTCCTATTAAAATGTCACCAAAGACAAAAATGCGACAAAAAAGCCTCTTGTTTCATCAGTTTCAGTTTGTTCTAGCATTTTTTGCTTACAACAGTAATTGATAAGAATAAATGACGACCAGGTCTCCTCAATTCAGTTTTTGCCAACCAATTTAAATGTTTTCTTCTATAAGTTCCTATCTAAGGCCCTCACTTAACTTTTTATAAACGTAATGCAATAACTACTGCCGGATTTACCATAATATAGCACAGTACTAGCAAGGAGTTTCGTGCTCAAATGGTGAGACTTTTTTTGGTCTTCACCTATATTTGGCAGGAAGATGTTGCAAAAATCTTTAAAGTGCCAAGGGCCCCGCACAATATAAATCTGGCCAGGGTAATAACATGGTTAGTAGGCATAACTATCTGTTATAACATTTTTAAATAACAATTCACCTCCACCTTGCCGATTTTTACGCGACAAAATACTTTTGAAAAAAAATTAGCTCAGGAAAATGTTCATTGAACAAACTATTAAATTTGAATTTAGGGGGCTTGTACCTCTTGGTCGTACATGTACTCCTGCAACTGGTTATTTTTATGACAAAACAAAAATCTCTAAGGAAAATCTTCGAGTGGATTATTACTTACTGCTAAAATAGTACAGTAGGCAATGTACCTTGCTTTACCCTACCTGGGCCAAATCACTTACAAACTTTAACACCAAAATGCAAGATTTTAAAATGTTTTGAACTTAACTTGTAAGTTAAAGGAGGATTGAACAATTTAATTTTTTCAATTGGCTTTCAAATGTTAAAAATCTAGTTTTTTCCAATGGCTCTAAACACGCGCAAATTGAGATCCAATGGCAATAAAATAGCTAGTTTTCCAAAAAATTACAAAAAATCACCCAGCGGTTGGGGGCTTCGCCCCCAGACTCACGTCTGTAATACGTTGAATTACACCAGTTTGCTCAACATGTCTCCCATTTTACACTTTTTTGGAAGGTTTAAGCTCTCTCCCTTTACCAAAATACTGGTTATGTTCTAACACACTGGCCACGGCTTCTGATCTTCCTATCTACAATAACTTTGTCCCACAAAAAGTTTTTCTTTCGAAAATTTCTGGTAACGTCATTACACGTGATTTGTGCCCTCCCCCTAATCAAAAATTTTGGCTACACTTATGGCCTAGCATGCTCGTATTGTAGAAAAAGGCAGCAATTTTTGGCCTCCCCTGAAAGAAATTTTGCTCCATAGAACAACGTTCTAGTTGCGGCACTGTATTAGGGGCCGCAGACAAAAACGAGATAAGAAGCGTTGCCGGCCTTTTACGTCTTTTTTTTTAGACATGAATACAGCATTTTGAAGTATATATTGGTTTTAATATGCAAAAGTTTAGTCTATTTTAGTATCCCCCACTTTCGGCTAGTGTCCCTTCGCTTCGTTTGCCCTGGCGACGGCACTGGGGTAATGGTTATAGCTTTCTGAGACTGCACTCTTTTGCACTGGAATGGTCTCAAAATGATTAAAAGTATCTTTTGAAGCAATTATTCAGGGGAAACTGATTTGTCAGAAATAAAATACACAAATAAGCAAAAACTTTCTAGCTGGCAAAAATAAGCAATCAAATTTGATCGCTTGCTAAATAATGCTGAACATGGCTATTCATCAAAAAAAAAATTAAAACTTGGAAATAGGTAGGGGGACTATTCAATTTTAGTTATTTACCAATAACTTCTCTCAAATTTTGTCAACCACTTTTTTCAAGTTTCATTCCATTAGCCCTCTCCCCCACCACAATTACCTTTCTCTGAAATATACACAAAATAGATTACCCCTTGTAAGTATTACTGATCTAGGATTTTATGATTTGCCAGCTTGTAAATATGAAACCTAAATTTTACCGTTTATATTCACCTTCTACATAACCCATTTCTGCAAACAGTTTAATCAAGTTTTTGCACTGCTAACTTCTTATGCCAGTTTTAAAGCAATGGTTTTTATCAAAATAGGCCTAAAATTAAGTCCGTTTTGCAAAAAAATAGAAATTTTCTGGCGGCTTGTCGCTCTGCCCCCAGACCTCCAATGGCCTCTGGCTGGGGGCTCCGCAACCAGACCCCGAAACTGCCCCTCTTTGCAGATTTCTAACTACGCGCCTGACTAAGATACTTTAATGATACGACTCTTATGCTGATGTTTTTATGAGTTTCAGCTACTATCGAAATACCGTAATATTACCGATAATCTAGAAATACATTAAAATATCATCACAAACTTCGGAAGAATAGTTCGGTTCTGAAAATCGCACTTATTTTTGTCAAAAATCAAAAATATTTCAAACTGACGTTGTTTGTCAAAATTAGTTACAAGACGTGAGAAACTGCTTTCCTTTGCCCCTTTTATTCTACACGCAGCTTAAAAATTTTTGAAAATGAACAAGCTTAATATTATATATTTTCGTAATGTAAATTCTATCAATAACGAAATTTCGGTTTAATGTGTGTAATATCTGGAAAATAAGTTTTGGGGGAAATGTAATTTCGGCCAAATGTACATTCTGACAAGTGTAAATTCTGGAAAATAAGTTTTTGGGGAAATGTAATTCGGCCAAATGTACATTCTGCCAAATGAGCATTCGGGCTAATGTAATTTCTGTGTTAGAATGAGTGTTAGTCAAAATCAAACGCTGTTTTCTGGCTGGTCGCGTAGGCAGATTAGGGAAAAGCTGAACCAGAACATAGCTTAATTGTTTCGTTTCACTTTCATGTGTTGGATAAAGTTGTCTTTAACAGCTTTCAAATTGGATTTTGGGGTGCTGAATAATCACAAGTGTCACGAGTAAAACGATAACAAATTTTTATTCTCGGAAATGCAGTGAATGTGATAAATTCAAACTATATAGCACTTGTACGCAAAAATTTACATAAAAAATTGTCAAAAATGGTTGTCGTGTCTGCTGCAACTTCTAATCAACTCACACTGCAAACAATCCTAAAGTCAAACAATAATTTGAAGCAGCATACAATCTAGTACAACTTCAAAATTTTTTTATGCAATTCTGAAGAAGTTAACTGCGAGAATTTAACATTGTTTTTACTACAAGTTATTTACAACAAGATGTAACGATTAAACTTGAAAATATCCATTTAAAGATTGCATTTGCTATGTTAACAACATGGTGTAACGATCAAAAGTAGAAATCTGCTAGGAGATGAATTCTTAGCTTCTGATTCACTTTGTGCTATAATGCACAGAGCTGGATTGTGCTGCTTCGAGGTTTTCGCTTTTATCAGCAGCTCTCAGCAATCTAAAGGAATTCCCCAGCTACCTTTTTGACAAACTGGACAAACCTTAGTGGCTTGCGCAGTGATAGAGAATTTATAGGAAATAATCAATTTTCATTTGTGGTACTTCACAAAAGAACAAGTGAAAAAGCGGTGCGCTTGTAAACTGGGACAGGCATAAACTATTCGTATTTTAAAAGTTCCCTCTCTGCTAACCACGGAAATCAAAACTGAAAAAGCTTGACGTCCTTTGTTGCCAGCTTCCGGAAAGTCAGAACGACTTTCATTGGCAGTTAGTTGGCCATATCAACTGCGCAGCCGCAAGCAGCTCGAGTCATTTATGCACAGAGGTAGACTGCATTATTTCGAGCTTTTAGCTCTCATCAGTAGCCCTAATCTAATCTGAAGGTATTCCTCAGCCACCTCTCGGCCAAACTGGACAAACCTTAATGGCTTGCACAGTGGCACAGACTTTACAGGGAATAATAAAAAACAAGTGAAAAACCGATGGGTTCTTAGATTCAGAGCTGGGCAAGTTCGCAAGTCCGCAAATCCGCAATTGCAAACTAATGAAAAAAGTTGCGGACATGCGGACTTTAGCAGTTTAAATTGCGGACTTGCGGTTGCAGACTATTTTTAGTTTTAGTCCACAATTTTGCAACTTGTATACAAATATTGAAATTCATTTCTATTTTCGTAAAATATTCATGTTTTTACCCAGTCAAAAATGAGAAGTCAATTTAATTTTTCGAGTTCAAGTTCGGCAAATATATCAAGTTTTTCGAGTTCAGGCGGACATAAATACTAAGTCTGCTTTTTGACTTAATCGCTTTCTTTTTGTTGACATGCTGTTTGGTTAGGTGAGAAACGAATACATGCCGCGATCTCATCTTTTACGCAAATAGTTGGTTAATTTTTTAGAACATTTTAGAACCCCCTTTTGTGCTTGTTTTTAGAATCTTCTAGAACTGTCTTTGTGGTAAGTTTAACTGTATTGTCTTTAGACCTTTGATCTCATAATCTGTAAGTCTGCAACTAGTGCTCAAATTAGATAGTCTTCGACAGCACGAGTGATATGGTGTCTCAAATTTTCGTAGTTCAGTGTATCAAGTTAGCTGCATAGTAAGTTGGTTAAGTAAAATGTTAACATGCTGATGTTTCTATTTCTATAGTGCGACCTCGAAGCAGTTTTTTAATAGTATAGTCTAGTATAGTCTAGCATAGTATTAGTATAATCAATAGCGTAAATTTTGGTCTAGTAAATTTTATTTAAAGGCGGTGAATCATTCAGTCAATTCCAGTGGTTTACAATACCTAAAATTGAACTATATTTTTTGATATTTTTTGTTTTAATTTTGGGACTGCGGTTGCAAAGATATTCAACAAATACAAAAAGATGTCCCCCGAAAATAGTTTTTGGAAACTCTGAGTTTTGATCTTCCCGCCAAAACCACAGTAGGCCTAATGGTTTAGAGAACTGTGGTAGGCCTAATAGTTTAGAGATAGTTTATTTATAAATAGCTTTGGCCGAATTAGGCCTGATTATCGCTAAACTAATAGGCCTAGTAGTTTAGAGATAGTTAGGCCTAATAGTTTAATAAGATTACAGTAGGCCTAATAGTTTAGAGAACTGTGGTTTTGGTGGGAAGATCAAAACTCAGAGTTTCCAAAAACTTTTTTCGGGGAGACATCTTTTTGTATTTGTTGAATATCTTTGCAAACGCAGCCCCAAAATCAAAACAAAAAATATCAAAAATTATAGTTCAATTTTAGCTATTGTAAACCACCGGAATTGGCTAGATGATTCACCGCCTTTAATTGATATTGATTTGGCTAGCTGATAATTGAGTTCTTGTTTTGCCATGCTCCTTTGGATGAATCAAATTTTTGGTGTTCTGTGAGGAATAACATTGTTATATTTATATCCCAAGTGTGTTATGACTGCAGAAATATAAAGGATACGGTGCACTGCGAGACAGGCTATTAGAAGCGGGTCTAACCTGATTCAAATTGGAGTCAACACTGTTTTTTTGAGTTCGGCAAAACAACCAACTTTTTTTGAGTTTAAGTTCGAATTTGCAGCCCCGGCTCAAAGTATGGCTTAGTTGTTTTTTACCGTGAGTTCACAAAATTAGCCACTGGGGTATCATTTTTTGTACCGGTAGCCAGTGCCGTCGCTACGGTGGGGCCAGGGGTGCCGTCCCTACCCTAACAACTGCTTGTGCCCCCCATTTCGGTTCATTCAGAATGCTTTTTTGGAGCATCACGTAACGACAAAACAACAGGCAATAATGGAAAAAGGAATGATAATTTTCAAACATGATTTTCGTTTGAAGTTTTCTGGATTGTTTGCGAAATTGCTGGCCACCAACTGCTGTACATAAATGTGACCCAATAATTCGTCTTATAAACACGCCTTTTCGGATGTGTCGCGGAATAGGGATGTATGCCTACAGAAGCGTTACCGGTATTTCGTTAGTGATTATGACCTGAAGCAATCAGTGAAAACATTTCTTTAAAAGACCAGCTGTTTTTTTTAGAGCACATTAAAGATTTATTGTAGGTCGCACTTAGTGGCGCAACTAGGGGGAAGGAGCTAAGGGGTCATCAACCCCCTTTAGCCTAGTCATTTAGAAAATATTATCAAAAAAAGAATAAGCGTTTAAACGTGTTTTGGACTTGACCGGAAGTATATGAGGGTTCAAGAGGCTTGACAATTTAAATCGTTTAATGACTTCTGAATTTTAGCAATTTACTGTAATTATTGATATGGTTTTAAAACGCGCGAAATGTGATTTAAATGGCGTTAAAATCGCTGTTTTTGCCACAAAATCGCGAAAATCACCCAGCAGCTGGGGGCTCTGGCCCTTCTGTAACACGCTTAAGTAGCAACGGTATGTTCAGCACGGGACCTAAATTAGACAATTTTTGTGCAAAAAACATTTACTTTTGGTTCAAGCCCCCTCTATCTTTGCAAAACCCTGGTTGTGCTTCTGGTCACATTCACTCCTGCAGACATATTTTCAAGCGATTATACCGGCCGCACGCGAAACGAGCTAATAAACGCTGCCGGGCTTATATGTCTTTTTTTTCAAAGATGAATACAAAATTGTAGCTTTAGAATATCAGTTTTTATGTGCAAAAGTTCAGTCCTTTTTATAGTGCCCCCCATTTTCGGCTAGGGCCTCTCACTTCGTTTGGTCTGGCAACGGCACTGCTGGTAGCGTGTGGTTATCTCGTTCCTACAGTATTTATTGAAACTAGGGACTAAAAATTTAGTTATACAGTTGGTGATATGAATGTTTGTTTGCCTCGTACTGCCTTTGCCTTTTCCTGCCTCGAAAAAAATTGTTTTCTTGGATTATATTGTTGCAAGCGGAAATGCGGATTGTGCTTTGCTATTTGATAGCTTCTCAATGTAATCCAATGGCTTTTAATCTACGAATTCCTAGTTTCATTGTAGCATTTTTAAGGGTTCGTCGGTGGGTTGTGTATTATGCTTCCATGCAGTTTAGGCACTTGCTGTATAAGCAGTAGCGCACCCAGGAGGGCTGGGGGCTACGAACCCTTAGCCAAGTCACTTAAAAACTTTAACCAAAATTACAAGCGTTTAAATCTGTTTTGAGTTGGAACTGAAAGTAAGAGGAGCTGGGCAATTCTTAGATTTGCCATCTGAAAAAGCAGCGATATAACAAGTCATGCTATGGTACATTTACTACAATCAACGATTGTGAGTAATTTCTTTTATTGCGTGGAATGTATCCACCATACAGTATGCTTGCTTTACTTCCCACCAGTCAGAACTTTTGACTTATTTTTGCTAATCAACTCTGAGCAGATCACTTCGGGACGTGGTTAATTGCAAAACTCTTCTAATCAGTTCATAAAAAGTTGCGGACTTGAGGTGCGGACTTCAAATATTACGAAGTTGCAGACTTGCGGTTGCGGACTTTAGGAATTATGAAGTTGCGGACTTGCGGTTGCGGATTTCAAGAATTACGAAGTTGCGGACTTGCGGTTGCGGATTCAAGAATCCTGAAACGTCGTTGCGGACTTGCAGTTGCGGACTAAGCTTTTAAACGTCCAATTGCGGACTTGCGGTTGCAGATTAAGAAAATTGAAAATTGATTAAGAAAAAGAAAATTTTAAGATTTGTGGACTGCGGACTTAAAAAAAAACTTGTGGTGCCCAGCGCTGCTCAGATTAAAGGCAGCCACAAGCTATCCTTAAAGTATGAGCTCCTTCTCTGCGTGATTATGCAAATCAAAACTTAAAAAGCTTGACGTCCTTCATGGCAGACTTCTTTTGTAAAGTAAAGTGAAATCTCGATTATTCTCTATACAGTCTCTGCTATTGTGCGAGCCATTGAGGTTTGTCCAGTTTGGCCAAAAGATGGCTGGGGAATATTTTGGTTTAGATATGCTGAGTGCTGCTAATAGCTAAAAGCTCGAAACAGCGATGTACAGCTCTGTGCGTAGATCACTCGAGCTGCTTGCATCTGCAAGGTTGATGGTTGATTTTGCCTCCTAACTGCCAGTAGATGTCTTTCTGACTTCCTGGAGTCGGCTACAAAGGACATCATGCTTTTTAGTTTTGTACTATCATGTTTGGTACAGATAAACTAAAAACAACCTATGAAACGTCACCTGGCTTGCTACATGTGCCAAAATTATACTAGCGACTCGATCGTGCCTATGTGCCGCAGAATTCGAGACCGCTGGCTGGAGATTACATACGTCCAGCTTAGAAAAGAAAACTTTGCGAACATGAAATGGAAAGCAATTTTTTTCATTGAAAAAAATGCATTAAGGAAGAAATCAATTTGTTTGCAAAATTTTTTTTTGTTTGCAAATTTGCACAGTGTTTTTTAAATTTAGCATTACTTGACAATGACTGTGAATGAGTATCTGAGCAAAGATTTTATAAAATAATTCCATGTACATTCTGCATGGCATGATTTTCAGATTCCAAAGTTTTGCTGTTTTTTTTTTTTTGTTAATTGCCTTGAATATAATAACAAAAAACTTCCTAAAATTAATAATTCATGACTTATTGAGAGAATGAGGGGTTAGAAGACCAAGCACTATGTGGCAGTGATGTAAAGGTAATCGAACAGTTGTCAAATGTCGATTGAATAATTTGTTTATTTTGCTTGAATACTTTCAGAAGTACTTGTACTTGAGTACCTTTAAAACGATTGCGTTTTTACTTTTATCCAAGCACTTTTTTTGGTCAGTATTTTGTGCTTTGTTCAAGTAGTTTTTTTGTCAGTGATAAAACTTTTACTTGATTATAATTTTCGAATACTTTTCACACCACTGATTGTAACTTAAATTAGTGATTGTTACAAATTTTATTACATTTGAAAAAAGTAATGAAGTTACAGTTGCGGTACAATATTTAACTACCGTACCATAGTTACAAGATTACTTGTAACTGCTCACCACTGTCAAAAGTTGATGAAAGGAGTCGCTGCAAGAAGCTGACATTGTAATATAATGACATCATAGCATAATGGATGTATGATTGATTGTATTTGTGTGGTATGTAGCAGAGGTGGAGTCCTCGAAGACGTCCTTGGCCTCGAAGCCTCAAGTCCTTGAAAATTGGCCTGTCCTCGGCTCGAGGACAGCACTATTTTTGAACCGTTGAAATTTCATTGGAAAACGCCAGAAACCTTGCGGAAAATCTGCAAAGACCTTTTTTTGGTTTTCTTAAGTAGATATCGCGTAAAAAAATTTTTTTTGAAAACCTTCTTCACCTGAAAAAAATTTTTTAAGAACTTTTTTTTTTGAGATCGCCTGAAAAAAATTTTTGAAGACCTTTTTTTTTTGGAGAACACTTGCGCCTGTGTCCTTGGCCTCGAGATGGTCTGTCCTTGGCCTTGGCCTCAAAATTTTTTTGTGTCCTTGGCCTTGGCCTCGAGCCTTGTGTCCTCGACTCCACCTCTGATATGTAGTTCTTAATCTGTTGACTGGTGTAGCAACCAAGCAAATAAAAATCACTTGTTCTGTGTTCAATATTTTCTGCATGTCATTACGTCTGACATTGTGTCACTACTTTTTTTTCCTGACTCTACATGTTATTATTGTGTTAGTATCCATTCGCTGTTATTGTGGTGGTCAAGAATAGAAATATGAATGAGTGAATGACCTAACCAGAATTTTTCATCTGTTTAATTGTTTAGGTTTTCTTTTGCGTCAATGTGCTATCTGATGTCATCACTACCTTGCACATGGTTGTTGAGAATATTTTCCATTGGAACAACTCAGCAAACAAAAAAAGATCCATGCCAAAATTTGACAATATCTAATGTCAATATAAACACAAACGAGGTAAGGTTGCGTAGAGACATTTTTCTAATATTTGCTTCCTATTTTGCACTATATGTTGTAAAATTTTCTGTTGCTAGCAGCTTACTGAATTGCTTCCAGATTGCCGCAGATGATGTGTTCCAAAAGATATGGATTTAAAACGAAATATTTCCAAACACTACAATGTTTGGTTTTATCAAAGATTGACGCATTCTTTGCTGGTCTTCAAGTACGTTTTTGAAGTTTGGCTGTTTTTTTGCTTTGTGCAAACAGAGATAATTATAGGAATGGCCAACGCTCACACCGCATGCTATTTTCCATGCCACTTCTTTCCAAGTCACTAAAGCAAAGTTTTTTCCAAGCAACTAATGCACATTTACTTTAGCCATTTTCCAAGCCACTGATGCAAAGTTTCAAACTTTTACTCAAAACTGGTGAATGGTTAGGTATATCCTCATGAAATTGGGAAAGCAGTTTGAAACTAGATGTTCATTTTCCTGAAAGAAAATAATACTGGACTTCTGCCAGTTCCATTTCACCGTCATTCTCCCCTGCATACTTTGAAGGTTATCGATATTTCCGTAAAACTCAGTCGTATGCAATACAAAGAAACTGATTTTGTCTCATGAAAGAAAGAAATGTTGATTTTAAGTCAAATTTGGTTTGGGTAAAACCGATGTCCTACTAAGTATTTGAACCCAGCTCAGTTCATTCACCACAATTTCAAACCCTGGCACCTTCAATTATTATGCCAGCTCAGCATATGAACCCAATTGACTGAACTCAATTGTTAAATTTAGCTTTCAAAAAGTGATTTTTGGGAAGGTTTATTTGGGGGGTTGGTACCCCCAAACCATGTAAAAAATTGTCTTTTAAATATCTACTGATATCCAAAAAAACAACCAGCACCCTAGCATAAGCTGGTGCCTTTAATCACTAGACCACAGCAGGACATGTGTGTACACGACAAAAATCAAGTATTTAAGTTCTTTTTTGTTTTTGGTGCCTCTGTCACAAACCACGTGACGTAGTAACTCCAAAAATGCAGGTGCACAACTTCATATATAGACTTGACATATCTCCAAAGTTCAAGTTTATAGCTGTGGTGGTTTTAGAGTGTTTGTTAAATTTAGCTTTTAAAAAGTGATTTTTTGGATAGATGTTTGGTACCCCCTCCCCCAGACTGTGTAGAAAAGTTGGTCTTTTAAGTATCTACTGATATCCAAAAAAATCTTGCATTCTAGTTCAAGCTGTTCAAAAGAATTAAATTTTGGGGACCGTTTGGGAAGGTTCCAGAGGGGTGGTACCCCTAAACTATGACAAATTTTTGTCGCTTAAATACCTACTAATATCAAAAAACCGAAGCCTTTGATTAAGTTGTTGAAAAATTGATTTTTGTGTGGTTTATTGGGGAATTTTCGGGGGGTGGCACTTTCAAAATATGTCCAAGTATTTGTGTTTTGAGTATTTTGTAACATTAAATAAAAACTAGAACTCTAGCTTAAGCTGTTGAAAAAATTGATGTTTAGGGGGTCCTTTGGGGGTCCTCGGGGGGTGGTACCCCCAAACTCTGTCAAAATGTTTGCCTCTGAAATATCTACTGTTATCAAAAACACAGGCATCGTAAATTTGGTCGTGTAAAAATTTAATTTTTAGGGGTCCCCTGGAGGGGTGGCACCCTCAAACTATGTCAAAATATTTGTCTGTTAAGTATCTGTTGGAATCAAAAAAGGAACTGACACCTAGTTTGAGTGAAAAAAAAAGTTTTTTTGGAGGGTCCATTTTGGGGGGTCTCCAGGGGTGGTATTTCCAAATGATGTCAAAACATTCGTCTCATAGATATGTGCTGATATTAAAGAAAAACTAATGCCCTAGCTTGAGCCAATCAAAAAAATGATTTTTGGAAGTCTATTTGGGGGGTCCCTGGGGAGTGGCACCCATGAACTATGCCAAAATATTCGTCTCCAAAATATGTGCTGCTGATATCAAAAAACACTAACACCATAAATTAAGTCAATCAAAAAATTGATTTGGGGGATCCCTGAGGGAAGTGAAAACTCCAAACCGCGTCAAAATATTTGTATCTTAGATATCTACTGACAGCAAAAGCACTGGCACCCTAGCTTGAGCCATTCAAAAAATTGGTTTATCCATTTGGAAGGGGGCCTCAGTGGGGTGGTACCCCCGAACTTTGTCAAAATATTTGCCTCTAAATATCTACTGATATGATAAAAAACTGGCACTGTAGTTTAGGTTGTTTAAGAAATTGGTTTTTGGTGGGTCTTCGAGGGGTCTTGGCTTCCCCAAACTATGTCAAAATGTTTTTCTGTTAAGTATCTGTTGATATTAAAAAAACTGGCACCGTAGTTTGAGCCAATCAAAAGATTAATTTTTGGGGGGTCCTCGGGGGGTAATACCCCCAAACGATGTCAAAATATTCGTCTCTTGGATATGTGCTGACATGAAAAAAAACTAGTGCCCTAGCTTGAGCCAATTAAAAATTGATTTTTGCAGGTACCCGAAAGAGGGTGGTACCACCAAACCATGTCAAAGTATTTGTCTCTTAAATATCTACTGATATCAAAAAACACTGGCACCTTAAATTGAGTCGTTCAAAAAATAGATTTTTGGGGGGTATATTTTATCATTGAAGGGGGGGGGCGGTACCCCCAAACCATGTCAAAATATTTGTCTCTTGAATATCTACTGATATCAAAGAACACTGGCACCTTAAATTAAGTCGTTCAAAAATAGATGTTTGGGGGGTCCAATTTGTTCCCCAAAGGGGGGTGGTACCCCCAAACAACGTCAAAATATTTATCTCTTAATTATCTACTGATATCAAAAAAAACACTGGCACCTTAAATTAAGTCGTTCAAAATATTGATTTTTAGGGGTCCATTTTGGTCCCTGAAAGGAGGTGGTCCCCCTAAACTACGTCAAAATATTTTTCTTTTTAAATATCTACTGATATCAAAAAACATTGGCACCCTATGTTAAGGCATTCAAAAAATTGATATTTGGGGTGTCCATTTGGGAAGGTCCCTGGGAGGGTGGTACCCCCAAACTATGTCAAGGTATTTGTTTCTTTATTGTCTCTTGATAAGAAAAATGTAGCATCCAAGCTTAAACCATCAAAAAACTGATATTTTTTTGGGTCCGTTTAGGAGTTTTGGGGGTTTGGTCCCCTCAAATTATGTCAAAATAGTTTTATCCTAAAAACTTCTACTGACACCAAAAAAAAGTAGCGCGCTAGCTTATGGTGTTAAGAAAGTGATTTTTGGGGCGTCTTCACAGAGAATGAAACCTGATACCCTCTGATCATAGTTAGCGTCAAACAAAAAATATTGAAAGCGATTTTGTTGTAATCGAAAAAGAAATGAATCTGCTAGATTCATTATGATGTTGGTTTGATAAAAGCGATGGCGAAGTAGATAATTAAACCCAGATCTTAATTTTCAAGCGCGGGTGCCTTAAACCATTCGGTCAGGTGACTACCTCCAAAGTATGTCAAACTAGTTTTGTGTTAAAACTTCTACTGATAACAATGAAAAACTAGTACACTAGCTTGAGGTCTTAAAAAGCTAATTTTTGGGACGTCTTCACAGAAAATGAAACCTGATACCGTCGGATCATATCTGGTGTCAAACAAAAAATATTATAAACGATTTTGTCGTAATCGAAAAAAAAAATTAATATGCTAGATTCAATATAATGTTGGTTTGATAAAAGCGACGGCAAATTAGATAATTGAACCCAGGTCTTAGGTTTTAAGCACTAGCGCCATTATTCATTCGGCCACGGCAGCATGCGTGCGTTCATGACTAAAATCACTGAATAAACTTTGCTGTCACAAGTTTAGGTGCATATGCCCCAAACCATGTGACGTAGCCCCTCCAAATTCGGAGGCACACAAGTTCATATATAGACTTATCATCTGTCCAAATTTCTCGTTTCTAGCTTTGGTGGTTTTGGAGTATGTGTCACCATAATCTGATTTGCTTAAATAAATAAATTAGATGTTCATTTTCCCAGAAGAAAATAATACTGGACTTTCACCAGTTCCATTTCGCCATCATTCTCCCCTGCATACTTTGAAGGTTACCGATGTTTCTGTAAAACTTAATTGTGTGCAATGCAAACAAAGTGATTTTGTCTCATGAAAAAAACAAACTGTGGATTTTAAACCGTTTGTGGTTTGGGTAAAACCAATGCCCGACTAAGTATTTGAACCCAGCTCAGTTCATTCACCACAATTTCAAACCCTGGCGCCTTGAATCATTACGCCAGCTCAGCATATGAACCCAACTGACTAAAATCAATTGGTAAACTTTGCTTTCAAAAAGTGATTTTTGGGAAGGTTTATTTGGGGGTTGGTACCCCCAAACCATGTAAAAAGTTGTCTTTTAAATATCTGCTGATATCCAAAAAAACTAGCGCCCTAGCTCAAGCCGTTCAAAATAATTGATTTTGGGGGTCCATCTGAGAAGATTCCGCAGGGGAGTACTCAAAACTCTTTCAAACAATTTGTTTCTTAAATATCTTTTGATGTAACAAATACTGGAGCCTTAGCTTCAGCTCAACAAATTGATTTTTGTGGGGTTTATGTGGGGATTTCCGGGGGTGTGGTACCCCCATATTGTGTACAAGAAAACTGTAGTTTTAGTATAGGCTGTTCAACACAATGAAGTTTAGGAGTTTTTGGGGGAGGGTACTCTCAAACTATGTCAATTTTTTGTCGCTTGAATTTTTTGTTGCTTAAATACCTTCTGATATAAAAAAAACGAAGCCTTAGTTTATTTCGGCCAGAAAGTGATTTTTGTAGGGTTCTTTTGGAGATTTTCTGGGGATGGAACTTACAAAGTATGCTCAGTGTTTGTCTTTTCCGTATTTCATAATATCAAATAAAAACTAGAACTCTTAACAGAAATCGTTGAAAAAATTGATCTATAGGAGATTCGTTCGGGGATCCTTGGGGGGTTGGTACCCCCAAACTCTGTCAAAATATTTGCCTCTGAAATATCTACTGATATCAAAAACACAGGCATCATAAGTTTGGTCGTGCAAAAATTTGATTTTTGGGGTCCACTTTGGGGGGATTTCCAGGGGGGTGGCACCCTCAAACTATGTTGAAATATTGGTCTGTTGTATCTGTTGATATCAAAAAATAAAACTGGTGCCTTAGTTGGAGCCAAATAAAAAATTAATAAAGAGGGTCCATTTTGGGGGGTCCCAGGGGGGGAGTGTTCCCAAATGATGTCAAAAGATTTGTGTGTTAGGAATGTGGTGATATTTAAAAAAACTAGTTCCCTAGCTTGAGCCAATCAAAAAATTGATTTTCGAGGGTCTATTTGGGGGTTTCCCGGGGGGGAGGGGGAGGGCGGCACCCCCAAACGATGTCAAAATATTTGTCTTCAAAATATCTACTGCTGCTATCAAAAAACACTGGCACCGTAAACTAAGTCGTTCAAAGAATTGATTTTGGGGATCCCCGAAGGGGGGCCATCCCCCAAACCACGTCAAAATATTTGTATCTTAGATATCTACTGACAGCAAAAAACATTGGCACCCTAGCTTGTGCCATTCAAAAAATTGGTTTATGGGGGGTCCATTTGGAAGGGGGCCTCAGCGAGGTGGTACCCCCGAACTTTGTCAAAATATTTGCCTATAAATACCTACTGATATGAAAATACACTGGCACCATAAATTAGGTCGCTCAAGAAATTGGTTTTTGGGGGGTCCCCAAGGGGGGGTTGGCACCCTCAACCTATGTCGAAATGTTTGTCTTTTAAGTATGTGTTGATCCAAAAAAAAACTGGCACCTTAGTTTGAGCCAATCAAAAAATTAATTTTTGGTGGGTCCTCGGTGGTGTAATACCCCAAACGATGCCAAAATATTCGTCTCTTAGAAATGTGCTTATATCAAAAAAAAACTAGTACCCTAGCTGAAGCCAATTAAAACCACGTCAATGTATTTGTCTCTTAAATATCTACTGATATCAAAAAACACTGGCACCTTAAATTAAGTCATTCAAAAAATAGATTTTTGGGGAGCCCATTTTGGTCCTTGAGGAGGGTTGGTACCCCCAAACCACATTAAAATATTTTCGTATTAAATATCTACTGATATCAGAAAACACCTGCACCTTGAATTAAGTCGTTCAAAAAATAGATTTTTGGGGGGTCCATTTTGTTCCCCAAGGGTGGGCGGTACCCCAAGACCACGTCAAAATATTTTTCTCCTAAACATCGACTGATATCAAAAAACACTGGCACCCTATGTTAAGCTGTTCAAAAAATAGATGTTTTGGGGTGGCCACTTGGGGGGGTCCCCGGGAGGATGGTACCCCCAAACTATGTCAATGTATTTGTCTCTTTATTGTCTCTTGATATCAAAGATGTAGCACTCTAGCTTAACCCGTCAAAAACACTGATATTTTTTTGGTCCATTTGGGGGTTTTGGGGGCTTGGTCCCCCCAAATTATGTCAAAATAGTTTTGTCCTAAAACGTTCTTCTGACACCCAAAAAAAGTAGCACGCTAGCTTATGGTGTTAAGAAACTGTTTTTTTTTGCGTCTTCACAGAGAATGAAACCTGATACCCTCTGATCATACCTAGGGTCAAACAGAAACTATTGAAAGCAATTTTGTTGTTATCGAAAAAAAATTAATATGCTAGATTCGATATAATCTTGGTTTGTCAAAAGTGATGGCCAAGTAGATAATTGAACCCAGATCTTAGGTTTGAAGCAGTGGCGCCTTTAAATATTTGACCCTGGCAGCACGTGCACGTAGGTAACTACCTCCAAACTACGTCAAAATAATTTTGTATTTGAAATTTCTACTGATAGCAAAAAATCGCTAGCTTGAGGTCTTAAAAAGCTGATTTTTGGGATGTCTTAGCAGAGAATGAAACCTGATACCCTCTGATCTTATCTAGTGTCAAACAAAAAAATATTATAAACGAGTTTGTTGTAATCGAAAAACATTAATGTGCTAGATTCGATATAATGTTGGTTTGATAAAAGCGATGGCCAATTAAATAATTGAACCCAGGTCTTAGGATTTCAGCACTGGTGCATTAAACCATTCGGCCACGGCAGCACGCGCGAGTGCATGACTAAAATCACTTAATAAACTTCGCTGTCACAAGTTTAGGGTGCATATGCCCCCAACCACGTGACGTAGTGCCTCCAAAATTGGAGGGACGCAAGTTCATGTATAGACTTATAATCTGTCGAAATTTCAAGTTTCTAGCTTTGGTGGTTTTCAAGTATTTATCACCATAATCTGATTTGCTTAATAAATAAATAAACCAGCTGTTCATTTTCCTGGAAGAAAATAATATTGGACTTCTGCCCTGCATACTTTGAAGGTTACCAATGTTTCTAAAATTCAATTGTATGCAATGTAATCAAACTGATGTTGTCTGATGAAAAAAACAAAATGTGGATTTTAAATCATTTGTGGTTTGGGTAAAACCGATGTCCGACTAAGTATTTGAACCCAGCTCAGTTCATTCACCACAATTTCAAACCCTGGCGCCTTTAATCAATATGCCAGCTCAGCATATGAACCCAACTGACTAAAATCAATTGGTAAGTATAGATTTCAAAAAGTGATTTTTGGAGAGGTTCATTTTAGGGTTGGTACCCCCAAACCATGTCAAAAATTGTCCTTTAAATATTTACAAATATCAAAAAAAAAAACTAGCGCCCTAGCTCAAGCTGTTCAAAATAATTGATTTTTGGGGTTAATTTTGGAAGGTTCCGTAGAAGAGTACGCAGAACTATGTCAAATATTTTGTCTCTTAAATAGCTTTTGATGTAAAAAAAACTGGAGCTTTAGCTTCAGTTCAAGAAATTGATTTTTGTGGGATTCACGTGGGGATTTCGGAGGTGTGGTACCCCCATATTATGTACAAGAAAACTGGACCTTAGCTTAAGTTGTTCAACGCAATGACGTTTGGGAGTTTTTGGGGTGTGGGTACTCCCAAACTATGTTCAAGTATTTGTCAGTTAAATATCGACCGATATCAACAACACCAGCACCCTAACTTAAGCCGTTAAAAAATTTGATTTTGGGGGAATATTTATTAAGAATGAAACCGGATACCCTCTGATCATATATAATGTCAAAATAAACAATTTAAAAGCAGTTTTGTCCTAATAAAAAAAATGTGCTGGATTCAATATGATTTTGCAAGTAGAAAAGCGATGGCCAACCAAATGATTGAACCCAGGTCTATTCAATCACAATGGTTTCCCATGCTGGCGCCTTAAACTACCTAGGCCACAGCAGCACATGTGTATGCATGACGAAAATCAGTTATTAAAATCATGTATTAAACTTCGTTATCGTTTTTGGTGCGTCTGCCACAAAGTACGTGACGTAGAAACTCCAAATAGGCAAGTGCACAACTTCATGTATAGACATCATATCTCCAAAGTTCAAGTTTCTAGCTTTGGTGGTGTCAGAGTTTTTGTAAAATTTGCTTTTAAAAACGTGATTTTTTCGATAGATGTTTGGTACCTCCAGACTGTGGAAAAAAGTCTGTCTCTGAAATAGTTACTAATATCGAAAAAAACTAGCGTTCTAGTTCAATCCATGCAAATAATTGAATTTTGTGGGTCCATTTGGGAAGGTTCTGTATGGGTGGAACCCCCAAACTATGTCAACATTTTTGTCACTTAAATACTTACTAATATGAAAAAGACTGAAGCCTTAGATTGAGTTGTTCAAAAATCAGATTTTGTGGGGTTCATTTGGGGATTTCTGGGGAGGTGGGTGGGGTGGCACCCTTAAGGTATGTCCAACTATTTGTGTCTTCAATATTTTGTAATTAAAAAAAGTAGAACTCTAGCTTGAGCCGTTCAAAAAGTTAATCTTTGGGTAGTCCGTTTGGAAGGGAAAATATTTGCCTCTTAAATATTTTTTGATATCAAAAACACTGGTATTGTAAATTTGGTCGTTCAAAGAAGTAATGTTTGGGGGCCCCCCGGGGGGGGTGGCCTCCCCAGAGTATGTCGAAATATGTATCTGTTAAGTATTTGTTGATATCTAAAAAACTGGCACCCTAGTTTGAGCCAAGCAAAAATTTAATTTTTGGGGGGTCCATATTGGGGGAATCCCCGAGGGGTGGCACTCCCAAACGATGTCATAACATTTGTTTGTTAGAAAGGTGATGGTATTAAAAAAAAACTAGTGCCCTAGCTTGAGCCAACCAAAAAACTGATTTTTGGGTTTTTTTGGGGGGAGTCCCAGGTAGTGGCACTCCCAAACTATGTCTAAGTATTCGTCTCCTAATTATGTACTGATATCAAAAAACACTGGCACCGTAAATTAAGTCGTTCAAAAAATTGGTTTTTGGGGGAATCCTCGATGGGGGTGGTACCCCCAAACCACGTCAAAATATTTGTCGCTTAAATAACCACTGATAGCAAAAAACACTGGCATCCAAGCTTGAGCCATTTAAAAAATTGTTTTTTGGGGGGTCCCCAGGGGTGCGGTACCCTCAAAGTCTGTGCAAATGTTTGCCTCTTAAATATGCACTGATATCAAAAACACTGGCAACGTAAATTAGGTCGTTCAAAAGGTTGTTTTCTTGGGGAGTCCATTTTGGGGGAGTCCCCAAGGTTGGCACCCCCAAGCTATGTTAAAATGTTTGTCTGTTAAGTACCAGTTAATCTTGAAGAAACTGGCACCTTAGTTGGAGCCAATCAAAAAATTAATTTTTCGGGGTCCATTGTGAGTGGGTCCCCAGGGGTGGCACCCCCAAATGATGTCATAACATTCGTCTTTTAGATATGTGCTGATATCAAAAGAAAGTAGTGTCGTAGCTTGAGGCAATTAAAAATTGATTTCTGGGGGTTCTCCAAGGGAGGTACCCCCAAACCACGTCAAAATATTTGTCTCTTAACTATGTACTGATATGAAAAACACTGTCATCTTAAATTAAGTTGTTCAAAAAATTGATTTTTGGGAGGTCCCCGGAGGAGGTGGTACCCCCAAACCATGTCAAAATATTTTTCTCTTAAATGAGTACTGATATCAAAAAACATTGGCACCCGAAGTTAAGCCATTAAAAAAATTGATTTTTGGTGTGTCCATTTGGGGAGGTCCCCAGGAGGGTGGTACCCCAAAAGTATGTCAGAGTATTTGTTTGTTTGTTATCTCCTAATATCAAGGAAAGTAGCACCTAGCTTAAGCTATCAAAAAAATTGATTGTTTTCGGGGTCCATTTACGGGTTTTGGGGGGGTTGGTACCCCCAAATTATGTTATAATATTTTTGTGTTTTAAATTGCAACTAACACCAAATAAAAAACTAGCGCGCTAGCTTATGGTGTTAAGAAAGTCATGTTTGGGTCATCCTCACAGAGAATGAAATCTGATACCCTCTGACCGCACCTTGAGTCAAACAAAGAAATATTAAAAGCGATTTTGTTGTAATGGAAAAAAATTAATATGCTAGATTCAGTGTAATCTTGGTTTGATAAAAGCGATGGCCAAGTAGATAATTGAATCCAGGTTTAAGGTGTCAAGCACTGGCGCCAATAACCATTTGGCCACGGCAGCACCCCTGCATTAGAGACTACTTCCAAACTATGTCAAAATAGTTTTGTCTTTAAAATTTCCACTGATAATAACGAAAAAGTAGCGTTAGCTTAAAGGTCTTAAAAAACTAATTTTTGGGACGCCTTCACAGAGAGTGAAACCTAATAACCTCTGATCATATCTAGTGTCAAACAAAAAATATTCAAAGCGATTTTGTCGTAATAAAAAAAAATCAGTATGCTAGATTCAGTATAATGTTGGTTCGATAAAAGCGATGGGCAAGTAGATAATTGAACCCAGGTCTTATGTTTCAAGCACTGGCGCGGTTAAGCATTAGGCCACAGCAGCACGCGCACGTATGTGACTAAAATTACCATAAACTGTGCTGTCACAAGTTTAGGGTGCATCTGCCCCAAACCACATGACGTAGCGCCTCCAAAATTGCAGTGACGCAAGTTCATGCATAAACTTATCATCTGTCCAAATTTCAAGTTTCTAGCTTTGGTGGTTTTGGAGTTTTTGTTCCCACAATGTTATTTGCTTAAATAAATAAATAAAGAAAGAAAGAAAAAAAAAGTGTCGGAATCATCATAATGTATTTTTGAGAGCTGAAAGGGCATGTCCATCATATCATATCACATGTTGGATTCGATATTGTCCCGTCGACGGAGTTAGCCGGATTTCGTATCATCGTTGTCTTTACCACGCCTCGCCATTTCGTTTGATCACATGCATCCTCTTTCCCCAGTCCATTTTTCTTCATCTCATTCTCTACTTGGTTTTTCCACATTTGTTTCGGTCTTCCTCTTCCTCTACTACCACTCACTTCAAATTTCAAAGCCTTTATTATCACATTTTCATCTACTTTCCTCAAATCATGACTGTACCACTGTATACTGCTTGCTTTTGCCATCCTATCTCAAGACTATTTTATGCCCAACATGTCCATCAACTCCTCGCTGTTTCTTCGTTCTAATAGCTTTACACCACACATCCGTGTTCCATCCACACACGCCACAAGGATCTATCTTACTGTCGAACGCTTCTTTCTGCATCCCACTCACCATCAACTTTGTCTTTCCAAGATTGACTCTCATCCCTCTGCTTTCAAACGCTTCTCTCCATTCATCAAAGTTCTCTCTCAATTCTTCCATAGTTTCCCCCATTAGGACCAAATCGTCTGCATAAAGAATTTGCTTCATCCAGCCTTTCCTTGCATTTTCCGTTGCTTCATCTATCACCATTGCAAACAACAAAGGTGACAACACAGATCCTTGGTGTACATCAACTTTCACAGAAAATTCTTCCGACAAACCCGATCCAACTCTTTCGTTTGTGCTCCTTCATAAAGACTCATCACCGCCTTGACCAGGATTTCAGGCAAACCTTTCTTTCTCGTTGCCCATTCCATCACTCTTCTGGGTACTCTGTCAAATGCCTTTTCCAAATCAACAAAACACATGTACATTCTTTTGTCTTTCGCTCGATGTTCTTCTTGCAACCTTCGTACTAAGAATAAGCCATCAATTGTTCTCTTTCCAGGCATGAAACCAAACTGTGCTTCATCAAAATCAACAAATGCTCGTATTCTCTCCAACTCTCTTTCAATAATCTTCATGCAATGTTCAAGCAACTTCACTCCTCTATACGAACCACAGTTCATCACATTTCCTTTTCCCTTAAAAATTGGCACCACAATGCTGGTTTTCCATTCATCCGGGATTCCCTTTCCATCCAAAACTGGTTGGCAAAGCTGTAACATCAATTCCTCTGCAATTCTGCCGCCTGCAACAATCATTTTCGTTGTTACTTCAGAGAACCCTGCAGCTTTTCCTTGTTTCATTTTCCTGATCGCTTCTCTCACTTCCTTGCGAGAAACTTTCTCTACTGGCCCCTCAACCATAGCAGCGTCCACCTTGTGGTCCCAAGCATTTTCCTCAGTCATAATTCTCTCCATATGTTCCTTCCATATTTTACATCGATCTTCTTGACTGAAACCAATTCTTCCATCTCTACCCTTAATCCATTTTCCTCCTTCAACATCTTTTCCATCCCTTTTCATTAATTTTACGAATTAGAAAATCTTGTTTGATTTCTCACGTAATTCTTCCATTTCGTTTTCAGCTTCCGTCTTCATTCTTTAGCAATCACTTTCTTGGTTTGATTTCTAATTTTCCTATCGAATATTTTGTGTTCTTCCAGCCTAGTTTTGCAGAACGTTTTGAATGCTTCCTTTTTCCTTGCTATAGCATTCCTCACTTCTTCATTCCACCACCATTTATTTCCTCCATTCTTTCTGACTTTCTTTTTCCCACATTGCTCATCACATGCCGTCAGAACTCCATCTCTAAAAGATTCCCACAAATTTGTTGTTTCAACATCAACTAACTCCTCAACTATTCTTTCAAATTTTTCTTGCATTTCCCTTTCGTTTAATTTCCAAACCATGAGCTTTACCCTCGATTCTTTCTTCTTCTTTTTCTTTCTTCATTGCTCGCTTTTCCGTGAGGGTTGCGGGGGCAGTAGCTCAAGATTGAGCCGCCACACCTCACGGTCTTCCATCACCTTCATCATTTCGCTTGGGCGAAGTCCCAAGCGATTCCATCCAAGATCCTCAATGTAATCGATCCATCTAGTTCTAGGTCGTCCGACTGGTCTTCTCCCATTCGCTTTGGCATGTAAAGCTTGTTTGGGAGTCTTTCCTGAGGCATTCTGCTTACATGGCCAAACCATCTAAGCTGAGATCTTTCAATTCGGAGAAGTAACGGCTCGATGTTAAGAGATTTTCGAATCTCAGAGCTACGCACCTTGTTAAACAGTGTAACTCCTTCGATTCTTCATAAAAACCTCATTTCGGACGCTTGCACTTGTGATCACATTCTTTTGGTCATTACCCATGATTCATGACCATAAGTGAGAATGGGTACAAAAACTGCTTTGAAAATTGAGAGTTTTGCCTTTTTTCGACGTTCTCGTTTCATGACAACCGAGTAGTGCAAAGCTCGCGTTACTGCAAAACTCGCGTTACTGCAAAACTCGCGTTACAAGCGTCTATTCGGGTATCGAGTTCTTCGCTTTGCCTTCCGTCACTCGTAAATGCAACCCCAAGATACTTGAACTTCTCTACCTGCTTCAGTGTCGATCCAGTCACTTGTAATATGCACTGATCAGGGTTTCTTGAAAGATGAAGTACCTCAGTTTTGGCCGTGCTTATTTTCATTCCGGCGGTGTTGCATGCATCTGCAAACCTATTTAATGCGCGCTGGAGGCCAGGTTCTGTGGAAGAAAGCAGAACCAAATCATCAGCGAATAGCAGGCGACTAATTTTGCAATTTCCAATCGTGGCGCACTCATCAGCTTGGCTGCATTTGTCGATCCAATTCATGTAAGGAATGAAAAGGAGAGGTGACAAAACGTACCCTTGCCGGAGTCCAACGCCCACATGGAACGGCTTTGATTGCTTGCCATTAACTCGAACACAAACCTCTGGTCTGCAGTAGAATGACTTAATAGCGCGTAACAATTGACCATTAACGCCATACTCTTGCAAAACCTTTCAAAGTTTATCCCGAGGAACTCGGTCATATGCTTTTTCAAGATCGACAAAGCATGCAAAGGGATCTTTGCCATACTCCCAAGATTTCTCGAAGATTTGCTTCAGAGTGAAGATTTGGTCCGTGGTGCTGCGACCCGGACGAAAACCGCACTGGCCATCTTCCAGTTTTGATTCGACTACTTCTCGGCATTTCCTTTCAAGGCATTTGGCATATACTTTCCCTGGCAAACTAAGGAGTGATATCCCTCTGTAGTTTGTACATTGCTTGCGATCTCCTTTCTTGAATATCGGAATAATCACACCTGTTTGCCAATCTCTGGGAGTTTTGCCAAGCTTCCACGCAACTTGACACACTCGCGTTAACCAGAGAATTCCTTCTCCAGTCAGCGCTTTCAACATCTCGGGTCTGATTTCATCTTCACCAGCAGCTTTTCCAGATTTTATCCCTTTAATTGCAGTTGCCACTTTTGCTGCAGTGAAAACTTCGTCCCCCCCTAAATGTGTCACTTCGTGTGTGTCATGAGTCGATGCCTTTACAGGATTCAAAAGACCTTCAAAGTATTCTCTCCATCGTGAAAGGATTTCATTCTCATCCGTCAGAATGTTACGGTCAGAATCCTTGATGGAGTACGTGATACTTGATCTTTTGCCTCGTAAACGGCGGATGGTCTGCCAAAATACTTTGTTTGCCGAAAAATAGTTGGAATCCAATCGACGACCAAACTCTTCCCATGACTTCTCCTTGGATTTCTTTACTGCCGAAGTTGCCGCTTTTCGCGCCTCAGTGTACCGGGATTGCAAATCAGATGACGATCTGTTCTGTTGCCAGGCCTTGAACGCATCTTTCTTTGCTTGAATAGCTTCTTTAACCTCTTGGTTCCACCAAGGTGTTCTTTTCTCACTATCGCCCGCCACTCTAAGCCGTTCTCGCCCACAACTTTCAGCAGCTGATGAAATGATTGCTGATCTGAACAGCAGCCATTCCCTCTCGATGTCCTCGGATACATCAGGAAGTTGTCTGAACTTAGATGATATACTGGATGCAAACTGTTTTCTTACTTCTTTGTCCTCCACAGCCTCCCATTTGATCCGGTAAGTCACAGACGACCTGTTGGATCTCTTGTTTGGCCAAAGTTTCGAAAGTCGTAAGGAACATACTACCAGATGGTGATCAGTTGACAATTCAGCACCTCGCTTCACTCGAACGTCCAGCACATCAGAAAACAAATCTGACGAAACTATGCAAAAATCTATCAAAGATTTTTGATCCATACTAGGTTGATACCATGTATACTTGTGAACCTCTCTGTGCTGGACAAAGGTATTCATGATGCGGAGTCCTTTGCTACAACAGAGCTGCAATAAATACCTTCTGTTCTCATTCAGTCCAGTGACTCCATGTTTTCCAATCACACCCTTCCACGTATCTGTGTCTGTTCCAACATGTGCGTTAAAATCCCCCATAAGGACTGTAGATTCAGTAGCTGATACTCGTAGAAGAGCATTATTTACTTCATCCACAAATTCTGATATTCACTCATGGCATTGGGGGCATATACCTGCGATAGGCACAATGACCGATCCAACACCTTGAGCTTCAACATACAGACCCGTGATCCCAAAAGAATCCAATCTGACACACAGTCTGACAAACGGGGGCTTGTGAGAATCCCCACACCCGCTTGTGCAGACATACTAGGATCAGCACCAGAATAGAAGAGTTTCCATCCGCCATCCAGATCCACAGTTCCAGAGCCACGTCGTTTGGTTGAAGAAACTCCAATAATATCGAGATGATACCGCTTTGCTTCCTCAACCAATTCTAGCTCTTTTCATGTGAGGATATTCCAATTGCCCAACAGCAGTTGGTGATGGTTGACCCGTGAGTGTGCGACATTATCTCGAGTACGAATACTCTGCGCTGCCTCCATTCGCCTCTCCAAGCATGTAGCGGGTACATTGCTGGAGCTGCCACAAGAGCTGGCTGGCAGAGATTGTTGCTTATTTTTCGAACGAGCCCCTCTGCCTAAGACTCGAACGCCATAGGGGTTTCGCTGAATGACGACCAGGGAGTCCGTAGGCGCTCCCGTGCCGGATGAGGTTCCACTTGTGAAGGTGGCCCCATTAACGTCGTTCTTGTAATTTTCATTATTTGTGCTCATCATGATTTGTTTTGCAGTTTAATCTAACTGCGGAGAGGTTTCATATCAGAGTTGTCCTTCTCCTAGGTTATATGCTTACCACAGCTGATGGGCATAGCCAACCCAGGTTTTAAGTTTTTCAACTATTTTGATTTGAACTATACTTCGTCTCGCTTCTACCATTAGACCTATCTGGCATGGGTAACCTTATCAGAAGAATTGAATCTCCAGCCAGTACAGCTCTGCAGGTCATTGAGACACATAGACTTTTCCACCTCGTTACGGTGATAGTTCATGGAAAAGCTATGCATTGTAGGTCTAATTGCCGAGCTATGTTATTCTATGCCTACTGTGCGATAATAAGCCAATTATATGTCATACTATGCCTACTAAGCTACGGTGCCCACTTTGGCCTACTATGCTTGTTGTGCCATAATAAGCCTACTGTATGCCATACTATGCCTACCAGGGTGCCATGTTATGCCTACAATGTGATACTAAAGCTGCAGCACCTACTGTGGCACACTATGGTTACTAATACTATGCCTATTTGCCATAACAAGCCTCCTGTATGTCATAATCTGCCTACTAAGGTGTAATGCTATCCCTACTATAATATACTACGCTGCAGTGCCTACTGTGGGATACTGTGCAATAATAAGCCAACTATGTCTACTGTGCCATAGTAAGCTACAGTGCCTACTGTGACATGCTATGCTTATTAGGGTGCCATAACAATCTACTTCATGTTACACTATGCCTACAATGCCATACTAAGCCTACTATGACATAGTACTCTTACTAACTTATGGTGCCAAAAGCCCACTACAGTATATTGTTGTTGTAGCGCATATTTATCCTCCAGTTACCAGACAGCATCAGACGCTAACTTATTGGACGATACGCACATTTTTTTATTGCAATGACTACTTCGTGATTGGAGAAATCCGCACCTGCTTAAAGGAGTTTCCGATGATCCAATGTTCCTGTAGAGTTTTTCAAATTCTTGCCCACCGAATTTGCTGCTTGTTCGAAGCCACCAAGCAGAGATAATTATTGTAAAACGTCTTATCCAAGGACGCAACGGCGTGACCAGGGTGCGGGTTGAACCCAGATCATTCAATCAAGGTCGTCGTAAACAATTCGCCTTTACCCATTTGGCCAAGCTACCAACTATACTACACTCGAATGCTATAGGCCTATTATGTCTACAATGTCATACTACGCTTACTATAACATACTAAGCTGTAGCACCTACTGTGGGATACTATGCCTACTGTGCCGTAATAAGCCAGCTATATGTCATAATCTGATGTTATATTATGGCTGCTAAGCTACAGTGCCCACTGTGGCACACTATTCCTACTGTGCCATAATCAGCATACTATGTCCATTGTGCCATAATTAGCCTAAAATATAGCATAACTATACCCATTGTACCATAATAAGCCTACGATATGTACAATGTCATACTAGCCTGTAGCGCCTACTATGGTTTTTAATAATATGCGTTCTGTTCCATAACAAGCCCCCTATATGCCATACTCTGCCTCCTAAGGTGTTCTGCTATACCAACTATGATATACTAACCACCAGTGCCATATAAAACCAACTATGCCACAGAGCCTACTGTGACATGCTATGCCTACTAGGGTGCCATAATAAGCCTACTTCATGTCATACTATGCCTAAAATGCCATACTAAGCCTTCTATGACATACTACGCCTACTGTAGTATACTATGCCGAATGTGCCATAAGGCTACTACTGTATATGCCACACTATACTTGCATGCTATACTATGTGTACAATCCCATACTACGTTTACTATGATATACTAACCTCCACTGCCTACTGTGCCATATAAAGCCAATTATGCCACAGTGCCTACTGTGACATACTATGCCTACTAGGGTGCCATAATAAGCCTACAATATGTCATACTATGCCTAAAAGTGCCATGCTAAGCCTCCTATGACATACTACGCCTACTGTGGTATACTATGCCTAATGTGCCATAAGGCTACTGCTGTACATGCCATACTATACTCGCATGCTATACTATGTCTACAATGCCATACTACGTCTACTATGACATACTAAGCTGCAGTGCCTACTGTGCCATAATAAACCAACCACATGCCATGCTATGCCTACAAAGCTACAATGCGCACTGAGGTATACTATACTTACTGTGCCATAATCAGCATACTATGTCCATTGTGCCATAATTAGCCTACAATATAGCATAACTATACCTATTGTACCATAATAAGCCTACGATATGTACAATGTCATACTAGCCTGTAGCGCCTACTATGGTTTTTAATAATATGAGTACTGTTCCATAACAAGCCCCCTATATGCCATACTCTGCCTCCTAAGGTGTTCTGCTATACCAACTATGATATACTAACCACCAGTGCCATATAAAGCCAGCTATGCTACAGAGCCTACTGTGACATGCTATGCCTACTAGGGTGCCATAATAAGCCTACTTCATGTCATACTATGCCTAAAATGCCATACTAAGCCTTCTATGGCATACTACGCCTACTGTGGTATACTATGCCTAATGTGCCATAAGGCTACTACTGTACATTCCATACTATACCGCTTGCTATATTATGTGTACAATGCCATACTACGTCTACTATGACATACTAAGCTGCAGTGCCTACTGTAGCATAATAAGCCAACCATATGCCATACTATGCCTTCAAAGCTACAGTGCTCACTGTGGAATACTATGCTTACTGTGCCATAATCAGCATACTATGTCTATTGTGCCAAAATTAGCCTACAATATGGCATAATATACCTATTGTGCCATAATAAGCCTACTATATACCATTTTATGCCTACAATACCATACTAGCCTGTAGCGCATACGTGGCATATTATCCTTACTAATACTATGCCCACTGTTCCATGACAAGTCTATTATATGCCATACTCTGCCAAACTAGGGTGTCATGTTATCCCTACTGTGACATACAAACCTCCAGTGCCTACTGGTCTATATTAAGCCAACTATGCCATACGCCTAGTGTTACACTATACTATGCCTACTGTGCCATAACAAGCCTACTATATGGGTGTCACGCTACGCGTACAGGTGTGTCATGCTAAACCTATTAGAGTGTCATGCTATGTCTACAAGAATGTCGTGCTAAACCTATTAGGGTATCACGCTATGCTTACAATGCTGTGCTAAGCTGCGGCACCCACTGTGGCATGCTATATGATACACTAAGTCTGCACTGCCATACTATGCCTATCGTGCCATACTAAGCCTACTACATGCTATACCATAAACAAAACCATAATTATTTACCTATACAGGAATAAACAAATTCACTCCGGAAACCAGCTTTGCAATTCATAGACTGGAGTCGCGGGGAAGTTGCATTTTGCACTTTTTAGCAGAAACTAGAGTGCCATTGTCTAAATATTGGATTGGAGTGCTATCCTAACGTTAACATTGATCCATCAATGTTCTTAGCCAACCGCTAATATTTTCAATCAATTTTTTCTTGACAATTTTATTCAGTTTTCTTTTATCCACATCGGCAACCAGCAGTCGATGTTGCAATTCCCATGGAATTACCTTTACGTCTTTCAAAATATTTCTGTTTTTTTTGCTAACTAAAATAAAATCAATTTCATATTCATTATTGCCAGATTTAAATGTTATCTTTCTTTTGTCCGTCTTCTTAAAGCACGTGTTTGCTACACATAATTCTCTTTCGTCACAAAACTCTAGTAGCATTCTTCCTTCGGCATTTCTTTGACCTATTCCATTTCCACCATGAACACCCTCAAAGCCTTCTATCTCTTCACCTACATGTCCATTAAAATTACCCAGTCTGAATACCACTTCACTAGGATTTTGTAGCTCGTATTCGCCTGCCAATTCGTCATAGAACCTGTGCTTTTCTTCAAGCGGCCTCCCTGCTTGTGGTCCACACGCTGATATTATTTATATCACTTGCTTTCCAAACGCTAACACTACCACCATAACTCTTTCACTTTTTCTTCGGACAGCTACCACTTTCTCACATGCTCTTCTTTTACCAAAATTCCAACTCCTCCAATACCAGAGCTGTTTCCAGACCACCACAATTTATACCTTCTTCCGAAAACCCCAGAAATCGAGTACCTTCATTCTTCCACCTTACTTCTTGTAAGCTGCACACATCTACTTTCCTCTTTCTCAACTCTTCACATACCTCCACACCTCTTCCACAAAGACTTCCAACGTTCCAACTTCCAAGTGTAACAGGAGAATGTCGATGATTTTTCGAATGAGCCCCTCTGCCTAAAGCTCGAACACCAGGTTGCAGATTGACAATCAGTGGTAACCCTGGAGTGACTACTCAACCGACCTTCAAGACAGCCTGCTCAAGGGTCCGACTCTCTTCTACGCTGTTATCTTTTACTTGTTTATTTTTCATTGGACCATACATTTTTGGAGCAAAATTTCTACAGAGAGCATGCCCTTACTTACCTCCAACCTCAGTTTTAAGACATGAGTGGTCTCGAGACGCAAGTCTTTCCCACAGTTTTCTAATGTTGTACAAAACTATGCTGACATAGTTTAGCTGACCAGCCGAGGTCGTTACCGTGTGGTGGGACTAGGACACATATGTCAGCAATTGGTATTTGCAGCAAGACCGGAGTATTTAAGCCTCACATATCACTACATGAGTGGCTGCCCAAAGTACAAAGGTACTACTTGTCTGCACATACCTACCACACAGACGCTTCTAAATTCGAAAGTTTTATTCCTCTAGTGTGATTAGTTTTCGAGCTAGAGCTGTTTAAACCTACAATTGGCATTTCAGTTTTTGGCTTGGAAACCCGTATCACGCGATCGATTGCCTGCAAAATTTGCACAAAGAAGGATTCATATGTGCCCCATCTAAGTTCTAAATTCCAAGTTTCTTCCTTTAGTTGTATCAAAGTTACAGCGTTTTCAAACTTTGTTTATGAATTCGTAATTTTTCACGGAAAAAAACATTAGGACTTTCGACGCAAAGCGTCGTGGAAGTCCCAATAAATAAATAAATAAAAAAAAAAGAAAAGTGTCGGAATCGTCTTAATTTATGTTTGAGAGCTGAAAGTGCATGCCCAGACGCTTCTTAATTTGAAACTTTTATTCTACTAGTGCAATTAGTTTTCGAGCTAGAGCTGTTTAAACCTATAGTTGGCGTTTCAGTTTTTGGCTCGGAAACCCGATTACATGACCGATTGCCCCCAAATTTGCACTAAGAATGATTCATATGTGCCCCAGCTAAGATCTAAATTTCAAGTTTCTACCTTTAGCTGTTTCAAAGTTATAACGTTTTTTATTGTTGTTTACGAAATCGTAAAATTTGCCAGAAAAAACTTAAGGACTTCTGACGCAAAGCGTCGCGGAAGTCCCAATAAATAAATAAAGAAAAAGAAAGTGTCAGAATCGTCATAATTTATTTTTGGGAGCTGAAACTGCTTGCCCAGACGCTTCTAAATTCGAAACTTTTATTCCACTAGTGCAATTAGTTTTCGAGCTAGAGCTGTTTAAACCTACAAGTGGCATTTCAGTTTTTGGCTCAAAAATCCGTATCATGTGACTGATTGCCCCCAAAATTTGCTCAAAGAAGGATTCATATGTGTCCCTCTAAGTTCTAAAATTCAAGGTTCTAGTTTTAGCTGTTTTAAAGTTATAGCATTTTTTATTTTTGTTGCCGAATTCGTAAATTTTACCGGAAAAAAACATAGGGACTTCCAACCCAAAGCATCGCGGAAGTCCCAATTAATAAAAGGTTTGTTTGCACAAAATTTCAAGGCAATATATCATGTAACTTCGATTTTAGGGCCCGAAAACGAATCCTAAAGTTATGCGTGAAAACAGATCTCATTCAAAAACGGCTTAAGTACGGCAAAAAATATTTCACATGATTATTGTTCACAAATGTTTCACATGATTACGCTCACCTAATGAGTAGTTTGAACACTCTCGGTTTAGAAATCTCTTGCCTATGTACCTTGTCTTAGCCTTTTTCAAAATTTGAATTCGGTTTGAGCAATTTGAGATAGTGCTATGTGGAATGTGGATAGAAAATTTTAATTAGAATAACGTTGGGGTTTCTTATTAAAATTTTGCATTGCATAAATCTCTGTAAGTAGGTATTGTTTTGCAATATTTTGCATCTTTTTGATAACAATGGGCTATTATTCAGTATCAATTTCTATGATTGATTTCAAATTTTACTTTATGCAGACCAAATTTGCAGTTTTGGCAATTGACTTTTTAAAAATTTTTTGTCAGTTTGGAAAAATTTTCCTTTTTGGATACTAACATTAGTAAACCAAAGGTTTTTGTTTATTTTTAACGTTTGACCCTGGTTCACCCAAAGTCAAATTTTGAAGTTTAGGCACTTTTTAGCCTAATTGCAACCAGTGCTGTGTGCTTCAATTAATTATTTTCAGCACTTTAATACACGTGTAGTACTTTATACTTGTGTAGCTGCTTGTCTGCCACAACTAGTAAGCACAACTGCACGTTTACAATGATCAAAAATTGTTCATGATCGCTTGCTCTTAGTTTAATCTCTATTATTCATTCTGAGATTGTTTCATGATAAACTGCAATATTTCTAGCTCACTTAATTGAGTTGCTAAATGCTGAAAATTTCTAGCTCACTTAATTGAGTTGCTAATTGTTAGTTGCTAAAAATATTATAAACGATTTTGTTGTAATCGAAAAAAATTATGACAAAATTGATTGTAGTAATTGTCAATTCATGAAAGTTGATATTTATTTCGATAATCTGTTGAATAGCAATTGGTCTACAGACAATAGGCCTTGATGTCAACACTGCGATTAGCAGTATGTGGAGAGAGAGAAATTGACTTCAAGCAAGTTGAGAAACAGATAAACTCGAATCTGTGCTGCAGCTCAGGAAAAGCAAACTGGCAGTTACGCTATGAGTAGCAGTGTTTCGGAACTTGTTGCTCATCAATCAAGAGATGCTTTTGAAAATCTTAAAATAGCAGACTGTTAATTACTTTGTTTTTTAGAAAAAAGTTAAATTTTTGCTGAACTATGCAGTAGCCGATATACAAAGTTATGATTTAGCGTTGGTAAGATGACGACAAAATCAAAAAGAAGGCTAAAACTATGGCCTTTTGATAAATGTGTTGTGGATAAAGCAAAACTGTATACTTGCATTTTTGATGTTTGATTTTTAAAAAGGCATTCAGGTCGGAAATTTTGTGGTCGATTTCCTTTTAAAAAATTTTGACTGACCTGAAGACTAACTTCACCAAATTTGAGCTTTCTACGACCTTCCATTGCAGAGATATAACAGATTAGATTTTCCCTTAGAGAGGCTTTTCCCCTTAGAAATTTTGCCTGGGTTGCTAATTAGAAACAAAGTTTTAAAAAGTTACTGCATGGTCTAAACTTTCATTAAATATTTTGCAGCAGAGCTATAATTATAAAACAAAGAAAGATTTAGAACTGCAAAATTAGCTGCTTTTCAATAAATTTAAGCCAACTTTGCCAAAAGTTAATCTTCTGTCACAATACAGACAAAATGGCAACACTGAAGTAACTGGAAAACGGCTAATTTTGAACGGCAATATTTTGAAAATGAGAAAGCGGAGAAACTTCAAATTTGGTGAGCATACGTTAAAGGCTTATTCCAATATTTAGGTCGTGAGTCAAAACCTTGACTTGAATGCCCTTTAACTACAAAAGAACCTGGAACAAGAACTTCTCCAAACTTTGCTCAAGCTGCTGCTGAAAACATTAAGCAGTGGTGGCTATGTCAAGCTGGTATCCCTACAAAAGCTGACTACATTCTCATTAACATGATTTTAAATACACGCAAAGATTGGACAATCTTGTTCAAACAACAATCAAAAACAATCCAGTAACAACTGGACAAAATCATCATATCATATCAGATGTTGGATCTGGTATTTTCCCCGTCGACGGTGTTGGCCAGATTTCGTATGGTCATTGTCTTTACTATTCCTCACTATTTCGTTCGATCACATGCATCCTCTTTCCCCAGTCCATTTTTCTTCATCTCATTCTCTACCTGCTTTTTCCTTGCTTGTTTCGGTCTTCCTCTTCCTCTACTACCACTCACTTCAAATTTCAAAGCCTTCACTATCACATTTTCATCTTCTTTCCTCAAAACATGACTGTACCACCGTATACTGCTTGCTTTAGCCTACTGCTTGCTTTAGCCAAAGTAAAAGTAAGGTGTTTTTTTTTTTGAAGGTATGGAGAAAACCTTTTGGGCTCCTAAACCAAATTGTAAGAAAGATTTGAATGATAAAGGCAAACAAGTTTTAAACAATATGAGAGGCAGTAGAGAGAGGGGAGTTTCCTCCGTGGACAGAGTAGCAATGGATATAAACAAACGCAAACTAGAAAAGGTTTTGAAAGTACAACAGAGAAAACACAATGAAGAACAGCAAAAATGGATTTTGAGTCATCCTTTCTTGTTGAGCAAAGCCAAGACAAAGAAAGCAGTTTATCAAGCAATGCTGGTGAAGACGATCCTAAATTTGGCTTGCCTAGAACTTCAAAAAAAAAAACAAAAACGCAAATTTAAAAAAAAGCAACCTGTTGTTAATCTCAATCTTGGTCCCACTCATTGGAGTAAAACCGTCAGTCTGGTGGCGAACAAACAATTTAAAGTGCATCATTTGCCCCGACCTTACAGAAATGGACCTAATTTTTTTTTGCATGTTAGGTTAACTACAAAAATAAGCCCTGCAAAATTTTACACTGATCGGTTTATGTTTAGACCCCCACCTGGGCCCTATTGTTGAGCCCATGCAGCAATTTTTAGACAATTTTGCCGCTAGATGGCACTGTGTTTGAGACACACTTAAATAGTATGTTTTAAAAGACAGCACTAATTTTAATCTTTCAATCAAAAAAAATTGTCACAACTGAGCTACTGGATAGGGAGATACAACCAATTTTATGGCCTCCAAGCTCTCTACTGCCACTAGAAGCCAAAGTGCAATTTGCAGTTTTTAATCCAAATTTGGCAAATTTGGCTTTCAAACTTGTATTTTTGAGGGTGCCCAATTCATTTCTGTTGTTTGTTTTTTATAGTTTGGCCACTAGATGGCATAAAAACATTTTAAACGCTTGTGTACGAATTTGCGCAATTTAATAATCACAACTTTTAGCTTTTGCAAAAAGAAAACTTTGAAAAATATTGCAGACATAGCACAATTCAATGTTTCAAAGTGTAATCTTTCCTACACAATAGCACATTGGAGTAGCATTGTAATAATGACTAAAATTGAAAGTCCACTAAGTTTTTTTAATTGATTCGGTACCACAACTGGCCTGTTTCGGAAATTCTTTGGTCTGGAATAAGTTTTCGAGAGTTTTCAACAACTTGCAGTACATTTTGATAGCATTTTTCTTTTCAAGCAGCTCCTTGAAAATTTTGTGCCAGCTTTACGCCTCGCTCTGCTCCATCATTTACAACTTTAGTATGATTGATGACTAATTTGGCATCGATAAAGGCTGGGTTTTTTTTCCATGAATCAATTGGTTGCTGAAGAAACGACGAATCAACTTTCTAAGTTTAAAAAACATCCAAGAGTCATTTCCCACATAGAAATCCAATTCTCTTGAAAAATCGTCATTCAATTTTGGAAATTTGGGTTTGCCAAAGCCAGAGCCAAATCTATTGTAAAAGCATTCATTTTTTTCAAAATTTAACAATTTCTTTGCCGACAAGTTTGACGTCCTTTGTGGTCGACTCCTGGGAAATCATAACGACTTCCACTTTTCCACGTGGTCGACTCCTGGGAAATCATAACGACTTCCACTTTTCCACGTGGTCGACTCCTGGGAAATCATAACGACTTCCACTTTTCCACGTGGTCGACTCCTGGGAATTTCTTTGCCATTGCCAGTTTGGTACTGTCCTTCACATTGTTGCTAAAAAAACACAGTGGTACAAGCTCTTCAGTAAGATACCACTTGTGGTTTCCAAAACGCCGTAATGCTTTATTAGCAATCACACTATCTATTGTTTTGCAATCAAACAATGAATTTTAAAAAGTTGATCATTTTTGGGAGCACTGGATGATACTGGAGTGGTCAGCCACCTAGGAATGTAGCAAAATACAACAAATTTGACAAATCGTTGAATTTTTTCTTGTTAGCCTTTTCCAAAAACCTTTTCTGAAATAAAAACGTCACAATAAATATTTTGTACTTTGTTCTAAAAAAACAAATAATTTTTATTATGATAGTGATCGTTAAGCTGTTGAAGACTTTTTGGTTTATCAAAATTTGCCTTATCTTGATTTTCGCTCAATTTCTTACTAAAAATGTTAGTACAGTTTTGCTGATGCACAATGCAGTGTAATAATGTTTTATCAACTTTAAATTTTTGTTTTTGAACTAATATCTGTTATATTCTTTGTACTGTGGTCGAATGGTAATTTAAAAGTTTTGAAAAGACAATAGCGTAAGTTTATGTACTTCAATAGAATATTACCTTTCAAGTTGTTCAATAGTTTGGACCCAAGCAAGTTCAGTTTGATTGCATATAAAATTTTGGACATCCAACGTGCTTTATGCATGGCTGCAGGCCTGTTTCTTTTTGCAGCAGGATCGCCAAGATAAAGAAGTGTTAACTTTACCAATTCTTTGTAGTTGCCTCTATTAAATGGCTACTTGAGGTAGTTGTGACACATTTCAATTATTCGGTCTTTTTTATCAGTAAGATTGGCTGGAGTAACACAAAAAGCGAGGTTTTCACAATTTGTCTCAATAGTAAACAAATGCTTCCTGAATCTTTGAAAAATTTAAATTTCTGGACTTTTTGACACTTCGGTTTTCGAAACATCCCAGACGTGGCCCAAGACAACTTCTCCCACATGATGACGGCATGCGAACCAAAGTAACGGCTTTGAAATTGTATTTTGCAATGCTACACAAGCCACAGTTTGAGCTCCAGTGTTTGAACTGGTCGTGTCAAACACCATCCCTGCCAAACTATTGGACACCCCCAGATTTTGATCAGCTCATCAGAAGCATCAGCAATAAGGCTACCAGCAAAACTGGAAGATTTGTGACGAACAGCTGAAACACCAAGCAGCTTGGTACCGCCAATGCCAGATAACAGCATTGGTAATCTTTCCACCTTACCAACTCCATCTGATGCCTCCATTAGCTTACCATCCCAATGTATGTTTGCAACTGCAGGGGAGTCCAATTTTCAGCAAATTTTTCAGTTATATTTTGAATGGCGTTAATTCTATTTCGTTCTGTAGAAGCGTAACTTAAAGATAATATGGATGGATCTCCTTCTGATGTTGGCACAATCTTATGCATTACAGCAGAAATAGCTGATGAAGAAATTTTGTTCCAAACTATTGCCTGAACAACATTCGGTGCTTTTAAGATGTCATGAGGAATGTGAACGCCTACTCCAGTTTTTACGGATCTTTTGTGACTTCTAGAAACTAGATCTGAAGAATTAGTTGGGCAGAGACTCATTTCATCATCAGTGCTGGAATCTGTAGTGGTGCTGTCACTGAGAACGGCAGTGCTGCAGCTTTCTGACTCATCTTCCCATTTCTTTTTTCGCTTGGATTCTTGGTTTTCTCTTGCCAGTTTTCTTTTTACTCGACTGAATGCAGTATTGTCTTTGCCACTCATTGAAACTTTTCTGTCAGACATCATGGATTGCAAAAATGCTTTGTCTATTTCATTATCCATCATTTGTAAAACATTTCTTTGCCAAAATTCCATTGTTTTTTCTTTAATCTTTAGTTTAAATTCATCAATTCTTTCTTTAGGTTTTCCTGAGTTTCTCGCAGAGTGTTTTATTTTCAAAAGATTCTCAAATTCAGCTAACAACTTTTCCACAGCTTCTGCCATTTTTTGTTTGGGAAGAGTAGGTACACCAGCTTTTTGAAAAAATGGAATCACGCAGTCTACAGTTTTTTTTGAAGCATCAGGTTGAGAAATTGTGGTTGAGCACTGACGATGAGCTAAATAGCAAAGCAGAACTTGGTGTTCTGTTGGAAGTTTGGATCCTTTAATTTCTTTGTCATCATCAGTTGGAACGATCCCAAGCAAAACTTTCCTGAAGTTTGAATCACTCATTGTGCAGTACAGTACACAAACATCATGAAATGTCTAATTGAAAATGATTTATGTTTTCTGTATCAAAAACAACAGCTCAAGTAAATTTTTTATACAGTGAGTTGTTTCAAAGTTTCGAAAGTGGTAAAAAACTGCTTTGTCAACTATCCTCGCTTTTCCCTCTATTTGTTTTTCTGAACATTCAATGGAGGTAAAGTGATCCAAAAAATTGATATGGTAGATCAATGAGTGCTGTTTAGGCCTAGCTCATTGATGTTTCTAAAAAGTTTAAATTTTTTTAAAAACAAGGATTTTACTGTGCTATTATATAAACTCAAATATTGCAGGAACTCGACTAGCTTACTGCTAATCACTAAAGAGCATTGCCAATTAGATGCTCATTGCTGCATTCTCAGATCAGTAACAGTGCAATTCGTCTATATTCTGTTTCAAACGTGAAAAACTTGCATTGGCGCCACCAAGTGGCCAAATAATGAAAAACAAACAACAAAAATAAATTTGGCATCCTCAAAAACACAAGTTTATTTGTCAAATTTGGACAAAAAATGCAAATCGGATTTTGGCCGTTAGTGGCAGTAGAGAGCTTGGAGGCCATAAAATTGGTTATATCTCCCTATCCAGTAGCTCAGTTGTGACAATTTTTTTTTGATTGAAAGATTAAAATTAGCGCTGTCTTTTGAAACATACAATTTAAGTGTGCCTCAAACACAGTGCCATCTAGCGGCAAAATTGTCTAAAAATTGCTGCATGGGCCCAACAATAGGGCCCAGGTGGGGGTCTAAACATAAACCGATCAGTGTAAAATTTTGCAGGGCTTATTTTTGTAGTTAACCTAACATGCAAAAAAAAGTTAGGGTCACGAGTAGAAACTTCTTAATTTCAAGGGGCAAATGATGCATTCTAACAAACATGGTATTAGCCATAGAGGGCTAACGGAGATATGTCTGCTGTTGTTAGCTCTGGTGGTGGCAACATCAATGATATGTCCTTGTCGAAGATACAGTCCGTAGACATCGCAATAGGATATGAGAGGAAACTGCTAAGTCAACATTTGAAAAGAACTTGGAAACAATTCAATCATCTTAACTCTAAATGTAACAGATATTTACTGCATTGGGATGGGAAAACGTTGCAAGGCCCAGAACATGTAAAAACATCCACAGAAGTTATTACTATTCTTTTGACTATGGAACAAATATAGAGAATTTTACTCAAAGAGAAGTTTACTTAAACTTGAAAATAACAAATGTAGAATAGCACAGCGGCTAAATAAACAAAAATAATTTTGGACACTTTAGACATGTGGAACACTGAAAAACACTTAATCTTTGGTTTAATGTTTGACACAACATCTGTAAGCATAGGAATTCACAAAAGAGTGATTGTTCAGGGCTCATGCCTGGAAAAAGCCCTTTGGCAGTTTCTTGCTACTAGCTAAAACAAATGTGGTAAATTTGGCATTTTCAATACGATAACATCAGGATCTTTGAGCACATGTTTATGAAGTTGCTTAGTGATTGGTATTGTGTCCAAAGTTGTTTCTTGATGTAACAGAAGGCAATGATCAAGCATTCTAGAGTAGCCTCCGGAAAAAAATTCATACAATTCTGAGTTTTAAAGTGGGGTGAACCAGGGTCAAACCTAAATTTATTTTCGTGAAAATTGCTGTACGAGGGTTTCTAACCAAAAAGAATAGTAACACAAACTGACAGAAAATTCTGAAAAATGAAATTTTTTTGCCGATTTTGAGCCACCGTAATAGGTATGCCTCGTACTGTGACTTTTAGGCCCAGACGTTTAGGCACGGGACGTTTATTTATCGTCGATTATGCGCCGGTACTTTTAGGCTCCAGAACTTTTAGTGCCAGAGGTAAAAACAAAAATTTTTTTCCAAAAAATTTGTTTCAAATAACAGTTTTTTTTTTTTTAAAGCAGTTTTTTAATTTTTTCTGAAAACATTTTTTTTAAATAAAAGCTTTTTCCAAAGCAAACGTTTTTTGAACAAAAAAGTTTTAGTTTGAGTAATATGTTAATATCTTTGAAGCTTTTCATCTGACACCTGTCGAGAAGAATCGTCAGAATGTCAGAATATAGAGCGCAGGAAAAAAAGCAGCTATAGTAAAAAGCCAAGCAATGATTGATGGGAAAAGGTGATTGGTGAGATTGCTGCATTCAAGTCATAAAGAGTTTTGATACAGTCTTTCCATTGTTCGAGTTCTAATTTATCAATGGGATCATCTCAACGTAAAATTTGCTTGCAGATTATTTGTGAAAGTCGCTTGGCCTTCAAAAGTACGGGAGCTACAAAACCAAATGGGTCGTAAAGACTTGCGCTAATTGAAAGGATTCCTCTTCTGGTACAGTAGATGGTGTGAGGGTAAGTTTTACATCGAATGTGAATTGATCGTCATTCACATTCCATTGAATGCCCAACACTCTGTCATCAGTTGGACTTCCAACTAGATATTGCTGAGTCCCTTTTGACCTTTCACACACCGGAATCTCAATCAACATCTCTTCAAGGTTTGCAATCCAATTGGTTAAGTGGAAACCTCTACGAGCCAGGATACTCGAAGCGAGCTATTATAAACGTCAATAGCATCTTCAACAAAAGAAAGAGAGACAAAACAAAATTGTTGTATGTAAAAAACGTAAATTGTATATGATAGAGGAAATAACAGGCTTGTATAAATGTCCAAACTTCATCAACGTATCATTCAAAGGCAACCCGTTGCATTTAGCTGCACAGTCAAATCCAAATCTCACCTCTTTTGGCTTGTGTACATTAGTTACCGAATGATGAGGTAGATACCAAATGGGGTCATTTGATTCAGTCAGGTAAGCTTGCAACACCTTGCGCGTGCAGCCTTTATAAAGATAAGACTCGACAACTTTGGCATACTTCACTCTCAAATTATCATCACATTGAAGTCGTCTTTTTAAGCTAGCTAGTATACGTTGTGCAAAGGGTAGATTACTAGGAAGCTGATTCTTATAAGATTTTTTCCATAGCAGAGGGAGTTGGTAGTGGCCATCAGTTTCGCAGATTTCTGATTGCATCAAGGCATGTGCTAAATGATCTTCCTTGGAAAAAGAATTGTCAAATATCGAAGTTCCAAGTTCAAATTCAGTTTCCCACATTCATGCTACCATCTCTGTTGCGTCTTTCTTGACAATAAAATTTACAGTGCAAATTACTTTCTTTAGAAGGCAATAATGACGGCCCTAGAAGCGACCATCCAAGTGAAGTCTCAATTGCACAAAGCATGCCTCGAGGTCCTCTCCGAGCACTCTAAATGCAAAAGAGCTCGGGGACATCAGCTCCAATTAAGAGATTGACAGAAGCGTGAGGGAGTGACTTCAGTTTTACATCCTGTAAGTGCAATAACTTGCATACTTCTGCATCAGCCAAAACTTTATTAGGCTGGACAGGGATGTTTTCGACGGAATGTACATTGGATAATGAGAAAGAACTGTCGCTATCCAAGTCAGATACAAGATTGCAAGAAACAGTGTCCATGTCATCAGTAGTTCCAATAATAGTTTTGTGTTGTAGCCTTTCTCAAGTACCAGAAACCTTTAAATCTTGCAATAAAGATCGTTTGCAGAATGAGTGAGTTGATCCTTGATCCAAGAAAGCGTAGGTGGAAACAACATTTTTACCGTTGGACACCCAAACAGGAACGATACAAAGGTAAACGTGGGAATTGTTCGAAATACTGCAAGACTCTGACTTGGTAAATCCGCAAGTCACTGGCACAACCGCTGTATTCTCTGAAGTCGCTTTTGGAAGGTGCTCCTTTGTTGTAGAAAATTTATGCATCAGAGTGTGATGATATAACCTTTTGCTTCCAGTCACTGGGCAAGGCTTGCTCTTCGTGCACTCTTGTGTTTTGTGCTTCGAGCTTAAACACTTATGACACAACTTAGATTCCTTTACAAAGGAGATACGATTCTCAACTGGTATTTGCTTAAAGTCTTTGCAGTCAAAGAGTATGTGAGAAGTGCTCTTACACTACCAACGAGAACCACCCTGAGCAACAAATTTGGAACCAGAGATGGACGAAGACTTGGAGTTGGCATTCGCAGATTTCTTGTACATGACTGCTCCGAATGAAGAAGCCTTTGTTTTTGTAGATGTAGTCTTTGGAAAGCGAAAGTGAAGATCACAAAGAGAATTCACTTTGTGTGTTTCCTTGCGAACAAAGTCCACAAAATGAAAGAAATTGGCAAGATGTCTTAGGTAGTTCTGGATTTAAACAGACTTGTTGACCCAACGTTTCTTAAAATCGTAAAGCAACTTGTTTACCAATTCTTTAAGTGTATCTAAAGAGTCTACACTGGTATCTTATCGTATATCATTTACAATTACGCCAGTTTTTTTTAAGAAGTTCTGCAAAACGTTTTAATTGCTTTCCATCACCAGATGTTACAAAAGGAAATTTTTTCAATCATTGCTTGCATGCATCGGATATAGCCCTTGGTGAACCGTATTACTTATTTAGCCTCTGCTTAGCCACGGTATAAGGTGGAACTTCGCTTGTAGCAAAGTATTTTATATGATCCTTGACATCATTTGAGCAATGTTACAAGAGCAAGCAAATCGAAGTCTTCTCCTCACACATTTCGGTTCAATGTGCGTTTCAAAATTGTTCATGAAGGCTTTGTATTGCTGAGGATCTCCAGAAAACTTTGAAAACTCTGGACAAGGAAGAAATGAGCTGTCGTAATTCACGAAGTTTTGATTGTATACACCAGGATAAAGTAGAGGTGAAACGTGGTTATAGATTAGTGGATTGGTATTACTGGGCAGCAGACCGGAAGGGTTAGAAGCAGGAAGTCAGTTGAAATTATAAAAGTGAGCAACTGAAGGAGCCACTTACATATGAGATGATCCAGCGGACAAATCAGGATGAGTGGGCAGGGGACCATGAACATATGAGGAGCTCTAGACTTGACCAGTGGAAAAGGATGGTTGGATGAACAAAGGACCCAGGACCATACAAGGAGACATGGAAGACTGGACAGGCGGAAAACCCAGAATCGGACCAGTAGACATGGTAGATGGGACAGTCAGAAGAACCAGGACCGGACCAGTAGACATGGAACACTGGGCAGGTAGAAGACCCAAGACTGGACCAGTAGACATGGAACACTGGGCAGGTGGAAGACTGGACCAGTAGACATTGTAGGCTGGACCTTCGAAAAACCCAGGACCGAACCAGTTGACATGGAAGGTTTATTGGACAAACCCCCCAAGGACAAGGTGTAACTTGCAGAAAAATTGTTAGATAGGAGCAGAGTTGGTCGAGCGAAGGTTTGTTCAGAACATGGTTTTGAAACGACCGTTTCAATGGTGTTTTTGTTGTCACTGCTCGAAATTATGGTGACGTCACCACTCAGTTGCTTAGTTTCAGTAGCAAATTCGTTGTAGATCTCATACTCTGCCCTTGCCAAGGCAATCTCACGATCAGCCTCTCTTTGATTGATTTCCTTTTTAAGACGAAGTTCTCTTTGCTCAATTTCTTTTGTAAGACAAAGTTCTCTTTCCCTTTTCTCCGCTTCGTGACAAAGCCGTTGCGCTTATTCATTAGCTCATTCTTCAATATGCGCGAAATTCAACTGAGCAAGCTTTAACTTAGCCGTCGCCTTTAAGTGTTTAGCTCTTATTTGTGAAGAGGAGCTACAAGACGATTTAGAAGAACTCTTGGAAGATGTAGAAGAATGCCGAGAAGAGCTGGAAGACACAAAACTTGTTGGCTTGGGAGCAATGGTAGATGGTTCGGGAACAGCTGCAGTGGAAGATGAGGGGTTATCCAAAGTTGAAAACCATTTTGTCTTTCGTTGATTGAACTCGTATTGATTTTGCGTTATCGCTGCAAAGGCCTCAATATCTTTACGTGCAGATGCAATAGCCCATACTCATTCGTCATAAGATTTGTCAATTTTAACCAAAATAGCCTTAAGTTCATTAGTATTAGGGGTAGGTAATGCCTTAATTTTTTCAGCAACTAAATAATTATCGTTCAGAATGCTTTGCAATTACTTTATGGCAAACTCTACTTCCATAGGAGTGGTTTCTGATGCCATTAAACGTATAAAAAACACTACACTAACACACGCACCAATGTAAAGTATATAAGCACAAAAATAGCGCAAGGAAGTATAATTCAGGACTGGATTCAACAAACTCCGAACTTATTGTTGTAATTAGCAGTCAAAGTCTATCGGTTCAAATTTGGAAATGGTAACCACTAACAACCGGTGGTTAACTACAATCAGCAGCTTCGATTGCAACAACGCCATGTGGAATAATATCAGTACAATTTAATAAACTGAAATACGGTATTTGTTGGAAATGTTCATAGGATGAATTTGAAGATGTGAACAAAAAAATCTCTTCAAAGGCTGTTGTCGAAGTTGAAATTAATAACATCAAACTTTGTAGCCAACAGGGGAAAAGTCATTGAAACTTTGTAGATGACGCAAAATCTCTTTTGTCTGCCGTATCATACGTCTCTACATGCATTAACTTGTCTTGAAGATTTATATTGTCAACGGTTTCTGTAGAAAAGTACACCAATTAGCAAATTTAGATATAAAAAACGAACGTAAATATTACTGCGCTGTGCCAAATAACTCACATAATTTGAACAAATGCAGTACGTCAAATGTCCATACAGAAAGTAACAACTACAGCATAATTACGAATTGAAAATCAGACTGAGAATACTAATGGAAATAATTGCAATAAATAACCAAACTTACCAATGGTTTCGTCTTCAGGCAGACAGTAAGCTGTAACTCCATTATTTACATATTCCAAGAACGCAATCTCTTAAGTGAGCCCTCAGGAAACAGTTCAAAAACAACTTGAAAAGGTGGACAAAGGTAGAGTAAATATTGCTAAAGTTGAGCATCAGCTCAAGAGGACAAAGGTCCAAATATAAATATGATGGGATCCACCCAGGACAAGTTTGAAGTCTCGAGGAAGGACTGCAATTCTGTAAATATTTAAATAAACGTGCTAATTTCTGAATACAATCTGATTCTTAACGATTTCAAATTTCAAAGATTCTTGGTAATCCAGAAAGTTAAATTTAACGTCCTTCCTCGACTACAACGAAATTTAACTGATGCTTAACAAAGGAGTTACAGCGCAAAAATTCAAGAAAACAGTGTCAAATGATTGCACAACAGCAATTTGCATGCAGTAGAAAAGGCACAATAAATCGCTTGATCAATTGGCATTACGTGCATTGTGTTACATCATTGGAAAACCTTAGCAGTCAACTATACGCGAAAAGCTAAATGCAGTAAAGCGAGTGTTCGAAACTACGTATAAACAAGTAGAACATAAGCGACTTTACAATATGCAATAAATCAAATCTTTACCAACTAACGTACAAATCTTACCTTACATCTCTGAGAAGAACAATGGGCTAGCTAACTCTCTACTCTCATAGCTCGCCTTAAATGGCTACGTCTCCAGTAGGCTGAAAGGCTCAATACTAGTGCCAAAAATCAGACTAGAGCTAAACTAAGCTAATAATCTTTAGAAATGAAACGCTGTCAATATCCTCTGCTCTCCTCGTAGCTTGCCTAAAATGTCTAGTGGGATCCATAATTAGTGGAAGTTTGAACTGGGGCCCAAACCGATGAAATTAGGACCCTAAAATTGACCAATTCCACGTTAAGAATTTATAGTTTTTAGTTATTCTGATTTCTAATTTACAAGTTACAACCCCGTTACGGAACGTGATCAACATTCTTGCTAACGTCTAAAACTTCAAAATGACCTTCATTACTTCTAGAAACTACTAAGTTCGAGTTAACAAGGAAACTTAACAAAATACAAAATTTTAAAGACTTTCGCTCTTAAAAATAATGAATAATTTGCTGACCATGATTTAAAAAATTGTTTCCTTGATCCTTGGATTCGACCATTCTTGTCTTTGGCCTCGAAAAGTCTGTCCTCGAAAAGTTGGTCCTTGGCCTTGGAAATTTTTTGAGTACTTGGCCTTGGCCTCAAAGGTTTTGTCCTCGACTCCACCTCTGATGAATATGTTATAGACAATGGTGGCCTTGTACACATTTTAAAGTTATGTGTAAGTTTTATAAATTTATAGTCGAATACGAATTTTCCATTGTAGAGCAGCGAAAAAGAGTAAACAACAAGTGGTTGTGCTTTTCCGCTGTGAAATCATGTGTTTTTACTCTCAACGAGCTTATCTCCACTACCAACAAGGATGTACTGGTACTGCCTGCTTTGGAGAAAAGCAACGTTATTTATCAAATCTTATGCCGCTGTGACAGTCGGTATATATGCTGTACCTTACATGGCTACAGGCAGAATTAAACAACACGTCCCCAAATCAATCATTTTGGGATGACACCATTTTATGATGCAAATTGAACAACAAAGAAAACAACATTTTGTTCAATACCATTGGAAATATTCAGCACACTGGAATGGGCTAAAAAGTGATTTGAAGCGTCTTTTGAAACATTTATTTAGAGGAGGGGCGCTAATTAGTCAAAAAATATAACTCACAAATTCCTAGTAATGTTGTAAGCATATAAATATTTGAACCCGTACTGGAATTGGGCATATTTGCAAAGGCTGTCACTGTTGAAAGTTGATGATTTGTGCATTTAAGGTTCAGGGATATTTTATACTATAATTTGGCCGAATTTGCAGGGAGATTTTTAATCATTTCAAATTTTCATTTTTTAAAAGTTATGTTAAAATAGTAATAAGCTGTAGACAGTATACAGAATCTTATAGGCACAATCAAAACCTTTGAGTAACAGCCTAAGACATACTGTTTCGGAATCGACATTGGTCTTTTATTCCTCGTCAGGATTGCTAGGACTACAGCGATATTTATACCTGTAGTCCTAGCTAATGTTCATACCTGTAGTCGTAGCAATACTGACGAGGAATAAAAGACGAATGTTGATTTCGAAACAGTATGTCTTAGGCTGTTAATCAAACGTTTGATTGTGCCTATAAGACTCTGTATACTGTTTATAGCTTATTGTTAATTTTTTTAGTATACGATGAGTGGAGTTTGAATTCAACCGATTCAAAAAAGTGCTCGACAGCGAAGGTCAGAGCAATTAGCACAACATAACACAGTACACGTCAAAAATTAAAATTTAAAAATTTTAATGGGTTTTAAAGTTTTTAAATTTTAATTTTTGACGTGTCCTGTGTTATGTTGTGATTTTTGTAGTATATGTTAAATTAATTTTACAGCTAGTATTGCAAGTATTGCTAGTTTTGCAAATGCAAGTATTGCAAGTGTGACCTAAATCGCAAGTATTATGAGTGCTTATTGCAAGTGTAATTTGATCGTGCAAGTGTATTATAATTTGCAAGTGTAATTTTGCATTGGGGTGCAACTCTAATTCCAAAGACGACCAATGCATATTAACATAAAAGTTCATTAAGTTGTGAGGATCATGTTAGCGAGAGAATCACACAACTTCTCCCTTCACATCCTTATAGAATCGCATACTGCTTCCTTGGTAGGCCAAACAACCAACATCAACCAAAAATAACTCACAAGACTTCAAATCTTTGATGTGCTAAAAATTCCTGAATTATACGAACATAAACTTGCCAAATTGATATTTCACCATCATCATTAACGTCTACATCCTTTATTGTCAATTTTTTTTTTTTATATAACTAGCTAAGTTTTTCAAAAATCTACACAATTATCAAGAACTGCCAGTAATCCTACCTTGTACATTCCTCTTTACAAAACACTCAGATTTCAAAAAAGCATCAGGTACCTAGGCGTTGAAATTTGGAACGAATTTACAATAAGCATTAAAATCAAGCAATCTTTCAACAGATTTCTCGTATCATACAAAAATCAACTACTAAATATGTACTAGTACGTGTTACAGAAACTTTAATATTCAGCATAAAACATTAGTTTTGCGATTTGGGTGGAATTCGTCACATGCTTCATGACAACGATATGTTTTTTATTAATTAATAACATTTCAATATGTAATCAGGGTGTCTGCAGACTTTGAAGGCAGAGAGGTCAACTTACAGCCTCCATTGTCCAATTAATCCCGTGATTTTAATTGTTTACATTATGTGAATTTTGTGGCAAAAAAAAACAATCTTGAACTTGAATGTCAGCCAAACTTAACACTAACCACGGCCAGAAATATGCACGCATTTTACAGCCATTCTTATTCTGAGAACGCTATTTAGCATTGCTATCCAACGGCCAACATATTAGATATTGTGCAGTATATTGCATTTTATACATTATTCAGCACAAAACCTTTCTCAATAAAATTGTTCATAAACTTTAGAGCAAGAAGAAAGTTTTCTCAACGTCACAGGTGACAGTTTAGTAAAACAACTCGGCCATCCAGCTTCAATCTTTGAAAGTCATTAAGCTCAAGTAGTTCAACGTCTTAATTGTTGGAGCAATCCCATAAGTTTGACTCTTCTACTTTTCTGTGACACCAATTCATTGTAAGAATTTATCTCATAGTTTTGAAGGTCCATTTACTGGTTAATGGTCCAACATGGCATTCCCAAGTTTGGCATGTTTTATCTTTTTCATATGTTAGCCTACCGGTACTGTTAAAATTTGAGTACTTTATGGTAGTTAAAGATTATCAAATTCTTAGGGGGCGATTTGGCATGGTCTCCTCAATGTGGCTCACTAAATTTTGTTATCTTTAATATTTGATTCATATTGACCAATCCAATAGATTTAATTTGTTTAGCTTTTGTAGTTAATGGAGGTGTTGTCAACATAATTGATGGATCCCTATAGTAAGGCATCCCCAAATTTTCTCATATTATGTTTTTACCTTTCTTCAAAGTTTTATTTGTCTAGCTTGAGTGGTTAGCAATTTTGAAGGGCGGTTTGAGGACTGAGGAGGACTCTCCAATTGTGGCACTTGAAATTAGTCATAATTTATCTTTCTTTTATATTTACATGTTTTGAAAGTTATATGTGTCTTGCTTGAATGGTTGAAAAGTTTGAATTTTGGAGGACCAAATTGAGAGACCCACACTGTGGTACCATAGTCGTTATAGTACTAGTCTGGCAACTAAACGCATAATCATGTGAATGTTGTTGTTTGCACCGCCATCTAGTGTTAGAGTCCTATAGCAACAGCATAGTATAGCGTCAGCTGAGAACCATACTAGCTTATGTCCATTTTCATACATTGCAGAAAAATGGATTTTAGTGATTTTTTAATTTTCATTTTAAAATAACACCTTGACACTGACAGTTTTCTGAAAATGTATGAAGCTTAAGTTTTGACAATTTTTATCCTTGCATAAACCTTGCCAGTAAAATTAAAAAAATTAGCCCCCCAATTTTTTTTGGCCCCCCATTTTGGACATAAGCTACTTTAATTTGGAAAAACTTGTCCACATATATAAGTTGTTGTGGGACATAAGCTACATGCAACCAGCAACAAACATGTCTGTTGAATGCAATACTTTGTATTTAGATGTAGAAATTTAAACATTTAGAGATTGCAACAATAACCAGGAGTAAATTGGTGGATACATATTGTATACTCCTTTTGGATACTGTAAATAAATTTTAGTAAACTACGTTTACGTGATCATTGCCATTCAAATAGCTGTTTATTTATCCATGTGTAAAACTCATAGAACACATTACCTTGCATGCAGCATGCTTATTGGTAGGCTTATCTACAGTAGCTCACCTAAACAAAAAGTTAAAGTAACCTTGTAACTTATAGCAAATGCAACGTTGTTTTTTTAAATTTTTTGCACACACTTTTTAAGCATTACACTTTTCAAGCTATTAGTATGCATTGGTTTTCAAGCTATTAGTATACTATTAGGTTTTCACCTAAACAAAAAGTTAAAGTAACCTTGTAACTTAAGGCAAATGCAACGTTTTTTTTTGAATTTTTTGCACACACTTTTTAAGCATTACACTTTTCAAGCTATTAGTATGCATTGCATAATCAGCAGAATATTAAAAAATTTTACCCTGTTGAGTTTATCAGTTTAATACTATCGGTACTCTACTGGCATCTTGAGACTATCACTACACTTAAAGTTACTTGAAACAAAATCGTTGAGTTCACCACTGCAAGTAAACCATTATTCAAGAGTATAAATTATAACTTCTTTTTGAACGAACACAAGAGTTCTAAAACATAAGCATGTCTTTATAACTTCATTAAAACATAGTCAGGAGTTTCGCACTGCATTACAGCATTTTAATTACTGCACTTACAGTAAATCGTAGGCAATGAGTTTATTACTACACTACTGACATTGACCAAAAATATTATGCACAAGTTCACCACTGCACAATAAACATCACTTGGTTAAAATACCAATCCTGAGTTTAGCACTTTATTAAAACCTACTGTGTTGTACGTAATTACCGCACTCAAAAAGCATGTGTTTATCACTGCACTTTTAACTGAGCAATAAAACTAAACATCACTTCATTAAAAACTAACTTATCGTAGGCTAATTACTGCACTTAAAAAATCATGAGTTTATCTCTGCACTTCAAACTGAGTTTTAAAAATAAACAACACTTTATCACTTCATTAAACCATACTGTAATTACTGCGCATAAAAATTCATGAGTAGTTTATCATTGCACTTTTAAGTGAGCTATAAAATTAAACATCACATTGTTACTTCCTTAAACTGCACTGTAATTACTGCACTTAAAAATTTTTTAGTTTATCATGTCACTTTTAACTCAGTTTATGAAAATAAACATCATTTTATCTCTTCATTAAAATATCTTCCAGAGTTTACCACTTCATTAAACCGTACTGTAATAACTGCACTTAAAAAATTATGAGTTTATCACTGCACTTTTTAAATGAGCTATACAAATAAACATCACTTTATCGCTTCATTAAAACATAACACTGAGTTTAGCATTTCATTAAACCATATTGTACTGTAATTACAGCACTTAAAAAATCAGGAGTTTATCACTGCACTTATTAAATGAGCAATAAAACAAAACATAAATTGAGTTTAGCACTTCAACAAACCGTACTGTAATTACTGCACCTAAAAATCATTAGTTTATTACTGCACTTTTTAACTGAGCTATAAAACTAAACATCACTTCATTAAATAAATTTGACCATGAGTTTAGCACTTCAACAAACCGTACTGTAATTCCTGCACTTAATAAAATTATGAGTTTATAACTGCGCTTTTAACTCAGCTACAAAAATAGACATCCCATCATTGAATATAACCATGAGTTTAGCAGTTCATTAAACCATATTGTACTGTAATTACTGCACTTAAAAAATCATGAGTTTATCACTGCACTTTTAACTCAGCTACAAAAATAAACATCACTTCATGTACAACCATGAGTTTAGCACTTCATTAAACTGTACTGTAATTACTGCACTTAAAAATCATGAGTTTATCACTGCATTTTTACCTCAGCTATGAGAATTCATCATCATACCAGAAAAATTCTCCACTACACTAAAACATAACCATAGGTTTAGTACTAGATTAAAGCATAGTACCGGTACCATATTATCACTTGAATCGAAAAAAATTCATGAGTCTGTCAAAGCTGCCCTTTACTTAATGAGTTTTTACTTAATGACTTAGTTAAGACCTGAAAGTGCAGTAATTAAGTGTATAATTATGATTTAGTACAGTGATGTACTTAATCATAATCATAAACTTAATTACTGCACTTTCAGGTTTTAACTAAGTCATTAGCTAAGTTGTTCACCTCTGTACTTTAGCTAAGAAGTTCGCCACTGCACTTAAACAATAATAATTCTGTAGCCTTAACTCAGTTAGGTATCTCCACAGAACTAAAAGCATGAGTTAATCACTGTACTGAAATTAATGTAAGTTCACAAGTTTAGCAATGCATTAAAAATGTAACCACAAGTCTATCACTGTACTTAAAAAGCATCAAGAGTTTTAAAACTGATAATGTTCTGCAAAGAACTAGTACTGCACTTGCAGCTCTAGTAGAATGAACAACAACTCAACTAAAATCATCAATTTATCACTGCCTTAAAGTACAGTTTTGGAACAAATTACTCAGTAAAACTTCATGAATGACTGACTTCTAAGTTGTCATAGAAACTGTGATATCTTGCTGGAATTAAGTTATGAATATCAAGATCCAGTTCAGTCCAACTGCTGGCATCTTGCAACGTTTTAGTAATAAAAAATCTGCCGCATTCATCAGTTACATGCTTGTGATGAACAGTGCTTTCAGCAGGACAATGAAAATACTCTGCCTTAAAAATTTTCTTTCCTTTGCACATCAAGTACACTTCTTCTCTTTCTGCTAATTGTGGTAGATTTTCAGTAAGATTTTCTTCATCTCTGCTTCATTATTTTCCACAAGCAAAGCTTCATCAGTTTCTGAGTCCGCCTGATTATCCGAAGAACTAATAACTTTTGGCATTTCAAAATCTTTGTCGAGCACGTCACCATCTATGAATGAATCACTTTCAATTTCTTGCTCATCATGATCCACTTCAGACTCAATGTCTACTGCACTACAATCGGACAGTTTTACCAAATAACTGGTTTCGCAATTAGTGATGCTGCCATCAATATCCCATTTCACTTTCCGTTTGTTTCCTTGTCTACCAATCACTGTTCCTTCGATCCTCGAGTCTCTCCACTTTTCTCCCAAACTTTGAGTACGACCATCTGTATTCTATTGCTGTCGAACTGCCAAGCTTCTGTTGAAACTCGCGATTTCAATTTTATTCGACTCATATTTAAAAGCTAATTGGCTTCATTATGCCATACATCTGAAGTATTATTTTGTAGGGCCTAATATCTGCAATTTTAGATGCAGCATTAGCTTTATGTTAAGTATTATTTTAGTCTTGCATAAATTTGAAATTCCTACAAATTTGAGCATGTATCATTTATAGCATTAAATTTTGAAACAATATTTTGTTTATTCGTTTGAGCCAAGCTTCTCTATCTATGGCTACCACAACAACGCAAGAAATATCGTTAGTTGAATTTTTAAGTCTTCAACCAAAAAGTACCAGTATCGGTCACTTTGAATAGTAGATTGCTTGACTCCATTTTATGGGGAATAGGTGTAAAAAGTAACTTTTTAAAGGACACAAAAATCAATGCCAGTCAGGGCGAGATTAAGTGTGCGGGGCTTGGGGCAAGTAAAAGTGTAGGGTCTGGGCCCTTTTTTCAATCTCAGAAACAAATATCCAAAAAAAGGTCGTCTGGAGGCACAGACTATAATATTATGTTATCACGTCTAGTTGATATTAACTTATGGTGTCAGTTAATACACCACGGAATATCAACTGGTGCCTGTTTTCAGATAATATACTGATAACCTACTAAGTAGAAATCTTCAGTGGCTGATGCTCTATGAAATGAGCTTTTCTGCGGCTAACTCTACACTAAACTGCATTGGTACTACCCTGAGTTTCTCAGCAGAGTAGTTCTAGCTATTGCTACTCCAGATTGCCTTATCTGAATCTAACCCTACCATAAAAGGGTAGACCAAGTCTTATTACCTCAACTGAATCTAGCCCAACCATCAGAAGATACGGTAAAATCTTCGTACAAAATTTTAAAAATACACGTTAATCCTGCTTAAGAGTCTGACCTTAAAACATCAGCCCTGCCTAGATTCTAACCCAAGCTTAATGATCAGAAGCCACTGGTAGATACCACTGACTAAGATCGGAATGATCTTCAAAAGTGTGATACTTAAAGTTAAGCATGGTTACATTGAATAGCAATAGTTTTTAAGACTATTACTACTCTATAAAGTAACGCAAAGAAAAACTTACATTAAATCAAAAAGAAGACCGTAATTTGCTTCTCAGATTGAGTATTTGATGGCATAAGCTATAGGTTAGTCTATTCTATCTCTGTGGTAGGGACTTAAGCTTCGCTGACAACCAACAACATGAAATAGCTAAAGTCCAGCTGTCTACTTGCTAGGACATAAGCTAATATGGCTTATCAAATACATTTTTGACACAGAAAATAAGTCCATGGTAAAACTAAACTGACTCAAGATACCGCTACCAGAATTTTTACATATTTGCGCTTATGTCTAAGTAGTCAAAAAATGCAAAAACATCATTTTCACAAAAAGAGGACATAAGCTAGTATGGCTCTCTTTAGGCTAAAGATTAAAGATCATGCAGTAGTTTCATTCTCATTGATTCCATTGTCCGCTATTTTTAATTTGTGGCCCCCAGTCAATGTAAAGTGAACATGCAACCTTTTCAACACTAGAGACGCTAAAGTATTTTCGAATGTTATGCAACCTTTTCAACATTAGAGACGTTAAAGTATTTTCGAATATTGTATTTTGATTTCCGCTATTTTTCACTTTGTCGCGGTTTAGAATAAAATACACTACAAACCTAAAAGTGGTGTATCGGCGCGAAACATGCTCAACGCAGTCAGGATTCGAATATGACGTCATAATAACCTGATTTCTAATTTCAAGCGATTTCAGTGCCATTATCTAACATAGATTGATGCAAATCATATTGTTGTAGCTGAAAGTTTTGCATTGAGTCTAAGTGATCGAAACGTTATTGTGACGTCACAACTCAATGAGAGTTTCTCTATTTTATTTTATTGCTGTTTGTGACTTCATGAGACACTTATGGTTTCCTTTAATGTAGATTAATTCATGCACTGTTGAACGTTTTTATGATATTGATTATAAAAACTTGATAGTAAATCGGCTCGAAGTAGTCATGACTCCATTATGACGTCACAATGTTTTTAACAAGTTTGCTATTTTCAAGCGATTTTGGAGCAATTAAAGATCTTAAATTATAGTCAGTGTTAATTGCCAATATCAAGTCGATGTGATCGAGACGCTTTTGTGATGTCACAATGTAGTGACAGTTTTTTATTTCATTTTTTTATTTTGCGACTTGATCACTTAGACTGATGTAAAACTTTTAAGCAACAAGAAATATCATGCTATCATTTATCATCAATAACTTGCAATCTAAAATTGCTTGAAATTATCAAATTTGTTCAATGACATTATGACGTCATAATAGAATCACAACTACATTCGAGCAAGTTTTTCAAGTCCAATTTCGTTATTAAAATAGCTGCTTATCAATAGAGCATCAGTTAATATTTAGGTAAACCGTAAATGCATTATCATGCCACAATAGCATCTCTACCTTTTTTGAATCTATATGAAACCTTCAACTGCAATGAATCTTTTAAATACCAGTATAATTAAATATCAATAACTGATGTAAGTAACACTTGGAATAAGAAATGTTGTTAACGTCATTATGATTTCATAGTACTCTCCCGACTTTCGAACCGATTTAGCACCATAAGGTTTGTTAAGTATAATTTCTTCAATGCAAGCACCAAAATGCTGTATAACAGCAAGCATTAAATAGAAATTTTGTAAAAATGCTAATTCATTATGATATCACAACAACATCCCGACCACTACGGTTGGTGCAAAACTTTGACATGCAACGATTGAATACCTTGACATGATTTAAGATGAATAAGTGTTTTAACATCCCTTATAACCAGAAATTTGTTAACATTATGATGTCACAACAGAATCTTGACAACTTACAGTCAATTTTGCACTTTCATTTTGTTAATTAATATAGCAAATGCCAGCACAATTAAATTAATCAACAGTTCATCAATTATTGTGAATTTACTTAAACTGTAAATGCATTATAATGTCACAAAAACATCTCGGGAGAGAAGCTTTCGATTGTAACAAAGACATTGATAAAATTTATGATTGATTACTTTGTTAGAGTCATCTAAATATGCATTTCGTCACTTCATTCTAATGTCATAATACAGTCACGACTACTTCAAACCGATTGTGCAGTTTCAAGTTTGTTGTTTCATTTATTCAATACCTGCACTAAAAAGCTTTTAGTGGCAAGCATTAATACAAAATAAAAAAAACCGTCAATGCATTGTGACATCACAACAGCGTCTCAATCATGTTGACTTGGTGTATGATTGTCAGCCGCTTCAAAAAGACCTTGCATCGATCTACAATCAGTAATTACGCTGAAAGCGCTTGAAATCAGCATATTTGTCAAGTTATTATGATGTCATAATGGCATTGTGACTACTTCGAGTGTACCTTGAACTGATACAACACTTCCAGTTTTGTAGTTTGTTTCATTTCATACCGACAAGGCGAAAACTAGCGATGAAGGTAACCTAATGAAAAACGAAATATAACATTCGAAAATATTTTAGCGCATCTAGTGTTGAGAAGTTTGCGTGTTCACGTTGTATTGGCAGCCAGGAAAGTGGCTGCCACCGATTGAAAATCATTGAAGCAAAATTGGCAGAGTAAAACTATTATATAGCATGTTATCTATACTGTGCCTATACCTACCAATAGTAATTTTAGTCACGTTAAGACAACAACACTAGATGGCGGTGCAAACAGCAACATTTCTTAGGTGTTTCCAGACTTCTAATATAACGACTATGGTGGTACCCCCAAATTTTGTCAAAGAACTTTTCTGTTGCATTTTTTTGTCCTGAAAGTTTCATGTGTCTAGCCTGAGCAATTACAAAGTTTAAATTTTGACATTCTTGTTTGATGGGAAACTCCATTTTGGTGCCCCAAAATTTTGTTATATTTCATCCTTTGTTCATGTTGCCTACCCTGAAAATTTCATGTGTCTAGAACGAGTGGTTAAAAAGTTTGAATTTTGACAGTTTTGTTTGATGGAAACCCCTCATTGTGGTACCCTCAAATTTTGCCAAATTTCATTTTTTCTTTATATTTGCCTATCCTGAAAATTTCATGTGTCTGGCATGAATGGTTAAAAAGTTTGAAATTTGGCGGCCCTGTTTGAGGGGGCCCCTCATTTTGGTTCCTCCAAATTTTGTCATATTTTATTACTTACATTTATTCTGAAAATTTCATCTGACTAGCGTAATTGGTTAAAAAGTTTGAAATTTGGAGGCTCCGTTTGAATGGGACGAAGTCACTTTTGTAACCCCCAATTTTTGTCAAGAAATTCGGAGGGCCTTTTCAAGGGGTACCTCCCATCATGGCCCCCCTAATTTTTGTTAAATTTGTAATGTCTACCCATTTCGAAAATTTAATCGATTTAGGTCTAACGGTTTAAAATTTCAAAATTTTGGAGAACCCGTTTGAGGAGGATTCCCCTAACGTTGCATCCCCGATTTCAGGCGGACTCTAATCCTTCCTATTATCTACAATCGCTCAAAGTTTGAAGACTGTGCGTTTAGCCGCTTAAAAGTAAATAGCTTGGAAAGAAAAAGAAAAAAAGTAAAGAAATAGAAAATTAGTATTCAAGTTGGGGTAAATGAACGTAATCAAAAGAAAGGTGGTTGATAATGTGTTCAAAAATCACCATTTTTTATCAACATCGGTACTTCTGAGATGTATCGATTCAAATTTGTCCACTTTTTGCAGATATTTGGTCTGTAAAATTTTGGTCTTGTGACCGGGCTCCACCAACTCAGTGCGCATCAAGCATTCATAAGCACCCATGTTGTTTCTGAATTTTTAGCTTCGCATATCAAGTGGTTTTAATTTATAAGCGAATTAATAAAATTTCGACCCAAAAATCGTCGTTTTCTGTTTTTTGCGTCTTGATTTACGATCACGTGACCTAGAAACACCAAAATTGGCACATATGACGCTTTCATTAATTCGTGAGTTGGGTTTAAATTTTAACTTTCTAAGTTTAACTGTTTGTTAGTTATAAGCAAATGAATCTTCAACTATCAAAATGGCCCGAGCAAAAATAAAGATCCTACGTGCCCACGCAAAGTCCCAATAAACGCTATTCAGCAATTGCACAGACCACAATGCATACAATAGGTAGTAATAGTTTTGTCACAGACACAATTCAGTTCACCCAGTAGAGAGTAAGATTGATAAAAATAGTTTACTGAGTGGTGAGTACGAAGAATTTAGCATTGAAAAAATGGAAGTGCTTTTCGCAAATCCAAGTAAGTTGTTGCATTAGGCTACTTTATCTGACAATACTTCACCACCTGAAAACCCCTGTAGTCACTATGTTACCGAACGAAATTGTCTAATCTTACTATTTTTTTTCCCTAGGAACTCAAGGGCCTTCACCGGCTGATTTCCTAAAAGCTGTCCAAAGTAAAAACCAGATTCGAGAAAAACTTAAATTTTATTGACAGATAAAATAAAATAAAACCAGGCGGCAAAATGGAACTGAAGATTAGTTTCTTTTACAAAAATAATGATGAATTCTTTTGCCTCCGACTTGTTTGAATGTAGACTGAAAACTGACTAAAAAATTTCAAATAAAGGTGAAAAGCTAACAACGTTACAACAGAAAACTAATTACGTGGTGCCAACTTGCTAAAAGGAAGTAAGGATTTTGAAAAAATAAATCGCCAATAGCCTTACATGTAAATTTAGTAAAAGAAGTGAGACATAAAGGTCAACTAAAGTTGGAAATAACACAAGGTGAGCAATTTGTAAAATAAGAAAAGAATGAGTTCGATTTAAAGGCCTGCCAACTAATGAAGAAATAAAACAAATAAAACATCGTGCCCTTGAAACGAAATTAACTTGTGAGGTTTCAAAATAAAGAAATGTGAAAGCACGTAAAACAAGCACATTCAAAATAGAAAACAGTGCATTACTAATATATAAATAAATCGACTGAACGTAATAAGTAATGTGAACGTTGAAGGCCCACAATAATGAATTTTGAAATAACTTTTGTAACTTTTGTCTCCAAGGTCCAGGTACAAATTAAAACCAAAATTTCTGAGTGACAACAATAGATAAACCAGTTTGAGTAATTAATCAAGTTTTCCAATATATTGAGCATAAAGTCACAAACACAGTAAAAACACAAACGTTTCAAAAATTTCAAAACATATCTAAATAATATTTGCCCAGGAGCAATCTTAGACAGATCCTTTGCGATGTATTCGACCTTGAAAGAATCTGCTGCTAAAGCATTTCTAGCAATCACTGCCACTGTTGCACACCGTACAATATCTTTCCCCTTACTTTTTTGAGGGTGCAGGCAGTGAATGCATCCCAGGCAGTAAGCCCCCGTACGGGTAAGGTCCTCGACATCACTCACTAACACTAGCTGCCTCGGAACCAGGTTAGAACCCAAGGTCCTCCATTTATTACGACCTTCCAGGGTAGGGATGTAAGATGTTTCAGAACCAGCTGTTTCAGAACCTGCTCCAGCTGTTTCAGAACCAATTAACCAAAGTGGCAGTATACATAAATCCTTTTAAAGGTCACCGTTATCTTGAACTCCGCTCAGAGGCAATTAGGAGACAAATGCTGTCCCAAGAAGCCAGAGGGAGTAATAGGTAACAAATCATTTGTCTGATCACTAACTGTGGTCAAGAGTCTGTCATTAACAATGCGCACGGCATTGACAAAAAACGTTTGAAGCTCTATGGGAGTCGGCGTATAACGAGCATTTTCCATAGTTTTATTGACATTTTTGAAAAGTTTTACCATAGTTTCCCAAAGTGTCCCTTGACCAGGAGAGTAGGGAAGAATCTTGACCCAATTCATATCTTGATTTATGTAGCGGGTTTTGAAATTCGGTAGAACTTAACAGTTCCAGTAATCTTTCAGCCGCAGCACAAAAGGTAGAGGCTTTGTCGGAGTAGAATGTGTCCTCTGCCTCACACAGGTTAGTAAAGCGTGAGAAAGCGAGGAAGAAGCTGTTCAAATCAAAACTTGTCAGAACTTCCACATGCAAACAGCGGGTACATAAGCATGTGAACAACAAACTCCAGGCCTTGCAATTGCTGCGCTCTTCTTGAAAATAATACTGACCAAAATAGTTTAAGCCACAAAATTTAAATGGTTGATTAATCATTTTTTTTCAACACTCAGGCAGGTAGGCCATGAGCTGTCGCACCGGTTTAGCTTTCAGTATTGAGGATTTTGTGCAATCTGAAAGATAATGCTTTACGCTTTTGATCCCATAATTTATCCAGAATCGTTGGCAAGTATTCATTAGCGTATAGGAAGGTCTAGCATGTCCAGCTTTAGTGTGTTCAGAAAGAACAATTAGTCACGTCAAGGCATGCGTAGCTGGTAGTATTTGTGGGTGTTTAGCGTCAGTTGGGAGATCTGCATTTTCTAACCATCATCAATTCCAAACAGCATGTCCTCTTCGATGCTCGGACGTAGATTACCTAATTTTTTAAGTTCAATGCGAGGTTTTTTGAAAATAATGGACGCGTTGCGTTCATCGGGATAGTTATTCATAACCACTTCGTACTACCGATGAGTTTATTTATTGATTTTGACGTTTTGCTTCCCAAACCGGGAAGCGAAACGTCAAAATCAATAAATAAACTCATCGGTAGTACGAAGTGGTTATGAATGCGATGTTTTTTGTCGGGGTTACTCGCATTTTTAGTTTAACGCTTAAGAAAAGTTTCATAACCATCAAGTAAGTCGTGAATCAAAACGCCAATCGTGGCTCCAAAACACTGTGATTGAACGTACTTCACAGCTTTAATAAATGCCTGATTCAGATACTTTGAATTGAAAGTAGGTTTTGCAAATTTTATACCTTCACTTCTAGCAGTAAAATATTCAGCATAAGCCATCAGGTAGGCTAGTCGTTTTTTTAAGCAATTAAAGACTGCCAGCAGATTTAATTATCTTGTCGAGGTCGTTTTTGTCAATATTTCAAGATTTACTGTACAAAGTTCTATGTGTACACAAAACAGCTCTTCTGTGCACCTAGCGGTGTGTAGTCTAAACAACTTAAAGACCTATACTTTACTAATAAGATATTTAGTCGTCTTTCCTCCAGAATCTGGTAGTCTAGAGACGGAATCCAAGGATCTGAAAGTGACGGGAGCACAAGATAGGACTGTACACCTGATAGCAGCCACCTAAACGAATCCAGGCCACTAACGAAACCTCCAGCTCAAACTCCAAACAGCCAGAAATACCGGTAAAACTATAATTTACAATCACAATACTGCAGTACAGGACAGGATTCACACGAAAGAATAAAAACAGCAACAGCAGCTTTCAACTAAGACAAGAAGGTAAAGGTAAAAACCGACTGGCACTACAATACTTAATAAAACTGTAAAATCAGCCAACTTACAACACCAGTACAGGGGTTAGCTAACCTTCACTACACTGCAAGCGAACCCTATATCGTACAGTAAACTTATTACGTAACCTGTTGCTTCACTCGTTTACATTATCTTGTTTATAAAAAAGGAATAGGTCTCCAGTCTAAAACACACCAGCTAATAGATATAAAATCTAGCTACAGCTCAGCCAGCCAACTCCTCAAAAGTTCGTTCCAAATTAACAGCTATGCACATCAGTGATTTTACTGCTGAGCTAGAGAGAATAAAAAATTAAATTTTTGTTTTGTACACCATGAACTACAGGAACAGAATTGGGATAAACATTATTATTTTCCTGTAACAAAAATTTTGGTCCTTCTAACCATAACTTGACTGACTCTGGGTTTTTACAAGCAGTTTCATGAGTGCCCACATCAGCAGGGTTTTAAGTCGTGTTAACATACTTCCACGCCTCACAAAAGGTCGCACGAAGTATGCAGTCTATCCTACGTTTAACAAAACCAGCAAGTTTTAAATCCAGATTAGAAATCTATCCAAGCACTACCATAGAATCTGTCCAAAAATGAGTAGTACAATCAATATGACGTATTGACTCTCTAGCTTGTGACATCAATTCACTACAGATTTTTGCAGCTTCAAGTTCCTTGCGAGAAATCACCCAGTTAACCTGATGCGTTAGCACTAACCTGGACTTCCTCAAGACACAACTCACTTTTGGTTTACCATCAACTAAACAGTGCAAGTATACTATGCAACAATACGCAGAAATACCAGCGTCACAAAAACTATGAAGCTGAAACTTAACATCCTTATTATCCAAAGTTACGTTTTCTGGAAGACAGTTACGAGGAATGTTAAACTCCTGAAACAAATTTATAGTACCTAACCATTTTTTTCCGACAATCTTGTATATCCACGCTTAAAATTTCATTCTAGTCAACACCTAGGGCGGCCACTCGCTGCAATATCAGTTTGCCACAAAGGAGGTGGGGCGCTGCCATACCTAGTAGATTGAATTGACTAGGCAGTTGACTTGACATTTCACGTTTAGTAGTCACATTATTACTCTTTACAACTCTTTACAATTAATACCAAACTTATTATGCGGATCCCTGGCTAAACCAAGCATTTTCAAATTCGGTAAAGAATCTGAGAAACCCAAATCAGCCTGACTAAAATTTGTAGCCAAATTGCAATGCGGAACACTAGGTAAAATTTCTTTTGCAAGGAAATTAGCAACCCACTTTCGAAGTTTAAACCCTTGACTACTGAAAAGTTCAATTCTTTTCGAAGCAATGACACAAAGACTCTCTAGAGAGTTACTAGCAAAAAGCATGTCATCCATGTATCAGTTGCGTTCTATAGCCTTCAAAGTTAATTCACAAGCATTAATAGATTTTTCTTCCGCCAAACGTTTAATAGCCAGAAGAGCAACAAAGGGACTGGAGTTATTACCCCAAACATATCTTTATTTTTGAACCACACTATCTGAAACAAATCTTGTTGCTCACGAGGTATTTCAACTTGAAAAAAGCATTTAGCCAAATCGCCAACACCAGCAAATTTACCCAAACGAAATCGAGTTAGTACCTCCGCCAAGTTATTTGACAAGTTTTCACCGGACAAAACAGCTTGATTCAAGGACAGACCATCAACTAGAACTAATCCATCATACACAACCCGAGGTTTAGCTGCCTTCGTAACAAAAAATGACAAATACGAGCAAGAAGGGGTCTTAAGTTCCTGGCCTTTAACGAGCTCGATCCATTTTTCAGATATTAGTTCTGCAAAGGTGTCAACTAAAGTTTGTTTGAGCGTCGAGTTACGTAGAGCTGTTTTACGCAATGACATGCTTCGATTTAGAGCATTTTCGTAGTTATCGTGCAATTTTGCAAGTTTTTCTTGTTCAAAAGGTGTAGGAATTTCGTATTGGCCATCTAAGTGGCGTTGTAAGTCCATAAGCAAATTCATCATTTCTTAAAGGTTGAATTGCTTTGTCAACCAACTAATACTTGCATATTTTTTGTTTTAATGCAGCATTTTCTGCTTTTCATGACTTGTAGTCATACGAGTCAAATTCTGTGGGGCCCACATTGACCTTCAGGGCAGTTACAGAATTAGAAAAATTATCATTTCGGTTAACTCTGCCTTTGCTTGCATTGGGCCCAAGTCAACGTCAGCACATAATTTGGCTCATCCGGGTCTCCACTGTGGACAGTCTGCTCTCAGCAGTGCCTTGTCAGGCTGACCAATTAGAACATTGATTCGCTTACACCTAGGAGCGACTGGAATATGCACTCCGTCAAAGTGTCCAAGTGTGCTTGTGTTCACTGCATGCGGTAGAGTACTTACATCATGCGAAAATCGAGGCACAATCAGGGCATCATTAATCATAAATTGTTCACCACTATAGAGCGACTCCAACTTAAAATTGGTTTGTCCTTCACGAATTTGGTCTGCCAGGGTACTTAGGGTCAAGCTTGTATCAGGAGCAGTTATAAGTCCAGGTTCATGTTTTAAGCTATCCGAAATTAACATAGCTTGCAAAGCCGTATAGTGTTGGACATACGCTTGCGTTAATATTCCATTCACAGGATTAAATACTTTTACCGCACTCGTGCGCATTAGAATTACCCAATTTTCAATGGAGTTGACTTTACAAACAGTTTTCGAGTTTTGTTCATTCTCATTTCCCTCATTTCCTCGAGTAGAAGCGGGATTTACTTCAGCAAACGTAGCGGTCCCAAGCTTTTCTCCACTGTAGCAGTCATGTAAAGAGCCAGCATGTTTATTTTGACAATTAAGGCCACATTTATGACATTTAGAAGGGAAAGGGCATGCTCGAGCAAAGTGATCCAAGGACAAGCAATTCAAACATCGCTTTGCATCAATTATCTTCTGACGTTTGGCTTTAGGTGGGGAAGCTATAAATTTTTCACAATCGACCAAGTAATGCTTCAAACCTGGTCATGCACACACAAAGCAATTTGTAAGGGGTTTGTCTTAAAATCACATGTCGCCAGTAAGTTTCTCCTGACCGGTTATTAGCAGAAGCAGATCCAGTACTTTTCCGATCATTTCTCTAGCTCACTGTCACTTGGTGAACTCGATAACCTTTAGGGCGAGATGAATACTGCGCTTCTTTATCTTTTTTATTGGATTTGAAAAGGGCATGCGCGTAATCCGAAGTCATCAGTTTGATTTCATGGATCACAAAGTCCCGCAAAGAACTGAACCCAGGACAACTCAAGTTAAGTCCTTTTTTATCAAGATAATAGATGTAACGTTGTTTCGGCAAAACAGGTAAGCGATTTGCAGTGTCAAGAAGCAGTTGACCTGAAAGTTTTTCAGCCTCGTCATGGGCATAAGCAAACACTTCTAGAGTGTTCAAACCTTCATTAAACAGGATAAGAGAATTTATTTCAAAAGACACTTTGGGTCCATTACGTGCCACAATTGCGCTAGGTTTCGATGTTAAACCACCACAAACGCCGTATCTTTGTCTGAAAAGGTCGAGTGCTTTATCGATTCTTTGCAAAGTGCTTAAATTTTTCATTGGCACACAAGGCAAGTTTACCATTTCTCACGGTTGTCCTATACAGGAAGCCCTCAAAACTTCAAGTCTACGCTCGTTGTAGGGGCTTTCATCCATTAGTCTGCGGATTTGGTTTTTACAGAAAACAAATTTCACGTTTAATTTTCATTTTCACGTTAATTAATTATCATTTTCACGTTAATTTTTCATTAATTATCATTTTCACGTCTTTATTTTCCATGCATGTAATTGAACAAAATGGTGAGGCGTGGTAAAGACAATGACCATACAAAATTCGGATAACTTCGTCGACGAGAACAATACCGGATCCAGCATGAAATGATGATGATGTTTACGGTCTTTGCACAACTTTTCATTTTGATGTCTTACACTGGACTTATGCAAACGTGAAGAAAATTTACTTTTTCACTAGCTCTCAAATTGAGAACCCATCTGTGAATCATAGGCTAAATTTTTTTCCTCAGATTCAAGATTTGCACTTTCCAAGCGCAATTTTGCCAATGCCTCCTCTGCATCAGCTTCGGCTTGTGCTTTTCATGCCTTAGCTTTGGCTTGTGCCTTTCGTGCCTCAGCCTTGGTTTGTGCCTTTCGGGCCTCAGCCTCGGCTTGTGCCTTTCGAGCCTTAGCCTTGGCATGTGCCTTTCAGGCCTCAGCCTGGGCTTTTGCTTTTCGGGCCTCAGCATTGGTGTTAGATTTGCGTGCGTTAGCAATGTCTTTTAAAGATTGTATTTTTGCCTTTTTACGACCTAATTCAATACGTTTTAAAACCGAGGAGTTTTTTGATGCGTTACTAGTCTGATTAGTCGCATTAGAGGTGCTATCAGCGGAAGTTGCTTCATCTTCATTGGTACTGGCTGATGATGAACGCTGATGCAACTCTTGTGTAAATTGCTGTTTCTTTTCTTACATAAGTTTTAGACATTTGTCATATTGTTCGCTAATGTTACTGGTATCTGACAACTGTTTTGAGGTTTCTGTGTCAGTTATATTGTTTAGCCTAGTCCTTCGCGAGAGTGTTCATAGGATTTTTTTATAGCTTGAAATAGCACAGCGTCTACATCAAACTGCGAGCAAGACGTTAGAGTTGGCGAGTTTAGAAAATGTTTCGTATTTAACATCAATTCACGCCACAACGTTAACAGTTTTTGTTTCAAGTTGCCAGGGCCAAGTGAAACATTGAAATTAGAAGACTTTCCAATGTCCGAAGCCTTAGTGGTAGCAAGTGGGTCAGCTGGAACTCCCTCCCCACCAGGGCCCTGTTTTCTCATGCCAGCAAATATCCCCAGCAATAGATTCTGCAAACCTGGGAGAAGAATTGCGCTAAGGCAGAATCGGTTAGGCCAATTCCAAGTGTCTCAGCTATATTCGGAGGCGAAACCATTTTGCTGTCCAATTCACTTGTATGTCTTGACATACTCCTTGAAGTTGTAAAAAATACCCAATATAATACAGTAAAAGCAGGAAATAAAAATATGAATACCGTCACTGAAAAGTTGGAGTTCGTTGGTGAAAAAACTCGTAAGTTTAGAACAAGCGCAGTTTTTAAGGAAACGATGCTCTTTAAGTACCAGCAGACTGGTCGATAAAACCTTGAGCTTGAGATGGAGAGCCGCAGAACCGTAAAAAATTCAAGATAAGATATGCAGTCTTCCTGAGGCAGTAAATAAAAGGCCTGGGTTAGACAACTTCCAAAATTTTGTCAACTGCCAGAAATGAAAATGAAGCATTTGAATCACAAGAGTGAACCGACTTGAAAAATCTCGTTGCTCTGACGAGACCAAGAAGAAGGAACATCTTGAACCAACTTGATGATGAAGTTTCTAATGAATTTCTTTTGAAGAATTGAATCAGTCGGAAGCTTCAAATTGGAACAGTTAGCTTTCTTTTTATGTTACAAAATGGTATCGTCTCAACTTCTTAATTTTGGCCCCGAGAAACTCAAGAGCCTTCACCGGCTGATTTTCTAAAAGCTGTCAAACTAACAACCAGATTCCACAAAAACTTAAATTCATTGACAGATAAAATAAATTGAAGCCAGGCGGCAAAATTTAACTGAAGATTAGTTTCTTTTACAAAAATAATAACGAATTCCTTTGCCTCCTGAAAAATTTCAAATAAAGTGGAAAGGCCGACAACGTTGAAACAGTAAACTAATTGCAGTATGTGTTGCACACTTGCTTAAAGGAAGTAAGGATTTTGAAAAATAAATCGCCAATAGGCTTATATGTAATATAGTAAAAGAAGTGCAACATAAAGGTCAACTGAAGTTGACCACAATTCAAGGTGAGCAATTTGTAAAATAAGAAAAGAATGAGTTCGATTCTGGGGCCCGCCAACTAATGAAAAAATGAAACAAATATAACAGCGTGCGTTAGCAACTCAACAGAGACAACGCTTCATACAAAAGCCAACAAAACACGCATGGCGTACATGCGATCACTAGCAAAAGTGCACACTTTTAATAGATTGTATAGCATGTTTTGAATTCGACAAAATTGAAGAGCGAAATAAATGATGTTATGTTCAGATGAATTATAACCTTCATAGTGATAGTTGAAGAAACATGTTTGAAAGCTCAACTTTACACGAAACAAATTGGATCGAAATTTATCATAAAACGTTCTTCAATTGTATATTTTAGGAATTTGTTCAATTCGATTTGGATACATGGACGTTAGCTTTAGAGCAATCTCAATTAATTATTCTTACTCTTGGACGGTGGTTGCTGCCACAGGCTGAACTCTCCAGATACCAACTTGCTGAGCAACTACTTGTTTATTTGGGAAAAGCAGCAGATATTTTGAACCTTTTCGAGCTTATTGGCGATGAAGCATTAGTAAGTATACACAGTGATGAGCACAGCAGTGCTAGTAGTGCTGCTACTTTTTCGATAGTGCTAAAGGCAGTGGCTCTACTTTTTTTGTCACCAGCGAAAAGCAGCAGCATTGCTGTTAATGAAGTGATCGACGCTTGCATTGCATGTTCCTTTGTTTTTACCCGGCCATTTTTAAACAAGTGCGAAATATCAGACTTTTGCTTATAACTCGACAACGGTTTCGTCTAGCTGCGTTAAATCTTGATGGCAGTTTCAGGTTAATGAGTTGTATGTTTTATATGTCTTTAGATACCCTTTCTTGCCTGCCAACCCACTTTTGATTGCAATGAGTTTTTTTTCTTTTCTTTCCTTTTTTTCTTTTTCTTTCCTTTTTTTCTTCCTAAATCTTGTACGCTCTTCTTCTCCTAAACCACAAAACATCGAAAACTAATTTTTGTGTAAAGTTGTTGAGCTGCAAATGCAATTTTTGCTCCCAAAAATTTGTTTGGCAACTCCCCTGGGAACCCCCCTAAAATGGGGCCCCACGAAAGCAATTTTTTTTTACAGCTCAAGTCACGGCGCCAGTTTTTTTTGATAACAGCAGACATTTAACAGACAAATATTTTGATATAATTTGGAAGCAACACCCCCCGAAGACCCCTGAAATGGACCCCCCGAAAATAAATTTTTTAGCAGCTTTAGCTGGATGACAGTTTTGTTTGATATCAGCAGATATTTAACAGAAAAATATTTTGACGTAGTTTGGAGGTGCCATCCCCTCGGGGACCCCTTTAAAATGGACCCCCAAAAATCAATTTTTGAACAGCTTAACCTAGGGTGACATTTTTTTGATATCTAAAGATATTTGAATAAACAAATATTTAGATATAGTTTGGGGGTGCCACCCTCCTCGGGGTACCCCCGAAATCAATTTTTAAACAGCTCAACCTAGGGTGTTAGTTTTTGTATATCAATAGATATTTAAGAGACAAATATTTTAGCATATCCAGATAGCAATTTCATCTGGCCCAGATCCGAGCCAGACCGACCACCATGCATTTTGAACAATCGAGGCCAGATCGGGCACCACTCAGTCAGATCCATGCGTGGCCGAAGCGAGGTCGGGCGTCCTAAATGGGCGTCGACCTGGCACAAACATCTGGGCCAAATCGGGCAAAAGCTTACTTGTTGCTCGTGCTAGAGCAAACCCAGATCTGGCTTCGAACTAAAAACTTGCAACAGATCTGGCCTTGATCTTGAAACTGTCTTGAAGATCAGCGCCAGCTCTATCCCAGATCCTAAAACCCCTATTAACGCTTAGCGCCAGCCCACTGCCCAGGTCCCGATCTTAAAACCATCAATGATGATCAGCACTAGCTCTGGTCCTGATCTTAAAACCGAACACAGTATTGCTTTGAATTAGGGCAGTAAAGCTAGGTATAGGAAAATTTTATTCACGAAAAACACAATATGATGAACAAACAATTATAAAATTGGTAACATAATATGAGATATCGCAGCATATAAATTTGAAATACAGGTACATGAAATTCGGGTCGAACTGCAAAAAACTCAAAACAAATACAAAATCAAGAAAACTAAAACTGCCAAATATACAAAATTACGGGGTGAGAAGCTACTGAAGATATGGGAGTATTTTTTTTAACCAATTTCAAATTTTCAAATCGAGCTTCTCGAGGTGGAGTTATCTGATCATCAATCGAATGTCATTTTGGTGGTGCACCACATGATTTTTGCTGCTGTTTTCAATATTAAATCTATTTGTAATAGATTTGCAGTATTAGTGTCAAACGATGATGGTTGCTTGAAATTAAACTCTACACTCACTAGATTATTTATCATCACTCACTAGATTATTATCAAAATTTCTAAAAGCAAATGCTCTCCAACGTTTCTATTACAATTAAGTTGAGTCATCAAAAAGTACCGGTACTGATACCACGATACTTTTCAAAAATAGTACCAGTACCGGTACCAACGGTACCTTTTTCAAGCAAGTACCTGTACCGTGGTACTTTTAGAAAGTACCGTGCCCACCAAAGTACCGTGCCAAAGGTGGGCACAGTACTTTCTAAAAGTATCGCGGTACTTGCTTGAAAAAGGTACCGTCGGTACCGGTACTGGTACTATTTTTGAAAAGTATCGTGGTATCGATACCGGTACTTTTTGATGACTCAACTTAATTGTAATAAAAACGTTGGAGAGCATTTGCTTTTAGAAATTTTGATTTTTAATGAAAAAGAGCACGACAAGCTAAGATCACGAGCAACCATTTACTTTGAGAAAAATCAACATTTCAAAATGATAGTCACTTAACCCAGCTCTTTTGGGTTTTAATATGTCTTTCCCTACAGAAAACACTCGCTCAACCGCTGCCCTTGAAGGCAGTGCAGTGTTATGTCGAATGAAGAGATTTTTCAGCGCATTATTTTGTAAGAGCAAATTTGCCGTTGGGGCTTTTGATCAACGAAACGTTCAAAAATATTTTTAGCACTGTCTCGGCAAGTGTCATTGCTAGTTTTGAACAAAAAATCGAAAAGTTCGTCAGAATGTTCATTATCGTTCATGTCACTCCCCCCATCAGAAGCATCTTGTCGTTCTTGCACTTCCAACATCTCTCGTAACAAATCAACCACTTTAGCCTTGACTGTTTGCTGCATTCCTTTATAAACAAAGGTATCCTCGACATTTTCGTCTTCGATTGTCATCATCGATAGACGAGAATTGCGGATGCAGAGATGTCGCAATTGCATTGTCACTGCTGGAAAGCACTTTTTGGAATTGTTCTTTCAATGATTGAATCAGAATTTTCACCAATAACAAGCACACGGCAACAGTGTTGCTATTCTCTAAACGTCGCGGTTTTCTTACAGTCATTGAAACAGTAGGTCAAAGTATACCCGAAAACGCATTTTCTTCCAACTGCAATTTGTCCAGTGCAATGCAAATCGATCGCATTACGCAATGGTACTCCTTTAGAAATGACACGTCGCGCAAAAATAACAGCTGTTAAAAATGTGTGTAATTAAGTACATATAAAGAGCAAAGTTTAACGTTAAAATTTTAGTAAAAATATTTCAGCTTTTGAATGTAGACTCACACTAGCAAAGCAATTTCGTAGTTTAATGAGAGATAAAGCATTTCACAGTCTACAATTTACTACTGAAGGTTGCTTCCTAATGTAGCAGCAGGCAGTTAAATGGAACATAACAGTGGAAAATTAAAGTTTTCCTAGCTTTGACTGAAACGCATAAACAATCAATATGCGTAGAATTTCACCAAAAGTATTCTGAAAGAGGTACTGCTCGAAATCAATTTTATTGAGAAAATAAGAAACTTCAGGAAATAAAGAGATGCCCTTAACCTTTTTCCACAATTCCCCTTATTCGCAAAAATATGTTTTAATCCGTTTGACTTCGTAAAAATACAAAACATTTTTTTACAGAACTTAGTGTTTGAGAATGCTTGCAGATTAAGGATTGTGCACGCTCGATCAAGAGCGTTCAGAGACTCTCGTTTGTTGAAAACCTTGTTGAGCTTTTCGACAGCGTCATTGACGAAATTCCACCTTGTGGCATTGGGGAAAGAAAGAAGAAAACCGATATTGTTCTTTATTACATCAGATGCTTTGCTACTTCTGTAGAATACCAAAACAAAATAATACAACTTGAGCGTTTAAATATACTATAAAAACAGAATGATACTGCGTTTGTTTCAGATTATGAAACTATGACAAGGAATTGAAACTAAGTATATGCTTTCCGAGTCGGAGTTGTAAACAGGCTGACTAGTTCAAACCCGAATTTGGCCCAAACCCTGCCCGGACCCGAAAACTAATTTGAACCCCAAATCATGCACGAAAAAAGCGAAAGTTAAGTTACGTCTGAAGAACTTAGCTATGCTGCCAAGTTATTTTGATTACATTTTTGTGCACCTAAGACAAAAAGCACGTCTCAGGCCCGAATTAAGCTCGAAATTTTTGTCAACTTTAGGCCCGAACCCGACCCGATTTAAAACTCTGTTCGAAGTGGAGTTCTGTATGTTAATTAAAATTGCACAGAATTTAGTATTAAAATCACAATAAAATGCGGTAAAAATACGCTAAAACACTACAGCCTGTTTCGTACTAGGTACTCATCAGGTGCTATGCATATGAATAAGTTTATATGCATAGCACCGAATGAGTACCTTGTACGAAACAGGCTGTAGTGTTTTAGCGTATCTTTACCGTATTGCATTGTGATTTCAATACTGTATATGCTCTGATTTTATCGTCAAGCACTCTGTGAAGAAGATTTTGCAATGCAATATTTTGCACAGAATTGATAACAATCTTTCGTACCAATGAGTTTTATAGCTTTTTTACTGTATATCTTTTTTGTCATTAATTCCACTGCGTGTATAATAATTCTCAAATACCAGTAAATCACTATTACTCGCCGGAAAATATTTTCATGCGTAGTCGATAAACAGCTTAAGCCATTTCCGTGCCTGGACTGTTTGTTCCACGACGCTTGTGCTTTTCCAAATGCCAATCGATGGTGTTTTTTGTAAATGCCATCCTTGTCAAGAGCTTTATCAGCATCCGTTGTTGCCACTAGGTCAAGTGTATGCACTGTGCATAGCATGTGCTGTGATAAAAGTATTCCAATTGGTTCATCTTCATCCATTTCTTTTCCAAAAACTTACTTGAAATTTTGATTCTACAATTCAAATAATTTTGCTCAATTGAAGTAGTAAAAACTGAAATCGGATAATCACGATTTACTTTACTTTCGACTTTAGAGAGTTGATACTATTTAACAAAAACATGAGTGAATGATTAAGAGTGCAATGGAGCAATTTAAAAGATCCAAGACAATAAACGCATATCCGTTAACACTTGATGAATTAGCAAAGTTAGGTAAAGTACAAGGTATGCAGAAAAAATGTTACTAAAATAATAATGATCAAGTAAAAACTGTTCCAGTTACCAGCCAAAACGAGGGTGAGTTCAAGGACTTGTATTTTATCATCATCTTCATCTTCAGCACTTGAATTTGCCGACTGTTGTTGATTTTGAGCTTCAACAGTTTCGCCAAAAAGTCTATACAAAATCTTTGTTGTACAATATTAAATTAAGGTACGATGAGTTTTGACTGTATTGGACTCTACGAAAGTAAAGCACTCTTTAGCATAAGTCTAGACAGCATTATCACAATATTTCTCAAGATCCTAGAACCAATATCAAACCTTACTTGAAAGCTTTGACAAAGTTTGATTCGTTATCATTAGTTGTGTTGGTAATTTTGCTTTGTATTCCAAACTCCCAACTGATTGCATCCAAGGTTTCTAGCTATTACATCATATGTATGGGCTCCTTTCACACGTTTGCAACTTAAAAAGACTTTGTTTCTTTTAAGAGACGATGGATCCATCCAGTGACATGTTACACCAAGATAGGACCTGTAACAGTAAATGATTAACTGCAATATCTTGACGTCCTTCATGGTCGACTCCTGGGAAGCCATGTCAACTTCCACTGGCAGTTAGGTGGCCATAACAACCACCAATCCTGCAGCTCCAATGATATTTCACATTGTAGCTCAAGTCAAGTATGCATAAGCATATTCCCTACTAAGCATCTGCCTCTGTGCAAGCCCATAAGGTTTGCCAGTTAGGCCAAGATGTTGTTCAGCTGGGAATACCTTTGAAAAGATAGCTGAGGGCTGTCGATGAGAGCTAAAAGCTCGAAACAGCGCTGTCCAGCTCTGTTCAGTAAATGATTAGTTAAATTATTGCCCACCATAAACAGTGTTACCGTAAAAAAAAACACAAAAGTAACATAGCTCCCACAGCTAGAGTTGTGAGTCTGGTCGGGCTTTTCGGGTAGGGTTCGGGCCAGATTTTGGCCTAAAGTTGACAAAATTTCGGGCTTAATTCGGGCCTGAGACGTACTTTTTGTCGTAGGTGCACAAAAATATAATCAAAATAACTTGGCAAAGTTGCTAAATTTTTTAGACATAACGTAACTTACGTTTTTTTCATGCGTGATTTGGGCTTCAAATTAATTTTCTGGTTCGGGCTTATATTTTCGGGTTCGAGCCGGAACTAGTCGGCTCGTTTACAACTCTGCACACAGCAGAGACAGCACTAACTGGACTAGAAGAAAGTAGGAAATGCTTTATTACAATATTACGTTTTGCTAAAGCAATGCCTAGATTAATAGTCAGCACACTTTAGTTCAGTTTAGATGATACAGTACCTATTTCTGCAGGTCCATAGAGCAGCTGTAGTTAATACATGATGAATGCTGAGCAAGATGTCACAAAGCGCTCGCTTTCTGGCATGATATCTAGCGGAAAAAATATTTCACTTAATTTATGTATAATTGAATACTAATACATTCTTGTTAAGTCAAAAGCATGCTGTACATATTAAACGATGCATACACAATGTCATTGTCATCAAACCTTTATGTAGCTCATTGCCAGATTGTACCAGAATGCAACTTTTAAACAATCGAAAATACTCTGCTTCAATTCTTCTAGTTAATGTTCTTCTTGACATAAGCATTTTTCCAGGAATACAAGTAGAAACAAAGTCTTGATAAGATTCAGATTCAATAATATGCAATGGAAGCATATTGGTCGGCAGCATGGCCGAATGGGTAAAGGCGTCGTTTTTACGACGACCTTGATCGAATGGTCTGGGTTCAACCCGCACCCTGGTCACATTGTTGCGTCCTTGGATAAGACGCTTTACGATGATTATCTCTGCTTGGTGGTTTCGAACAAGCAGCAAATTCAGTGGACAAGAATTCGAAGAAATCCACAGGAACATTGGATCATTGGAAACTCCTAAGCAGGTGCGGATTCCTCCAATCACGAAGTAATCGTTATAATGAAAAGTGTGCGGATCGTCCAATAAGTTAGTGTCTGACGCTGTCCGGTGACAGGAGGATAAATATGCGCTACAACAACATATTATCAATAAACACCTTGGTGACCTAAAAACAGTTATCTTTTAGCTTTGCATTGAAAAATATTCGTTGTCTGCCACCCACAAATTAAAAATGCAACAAAACTATGACAATAAACTGAAAAGTATTTTTCGTCAGTTTTTGGTGTCTGGCAGTGTTAGTTAAAAAAAGTCGCTAATTTACTATTTAGGTAGGTTACTCTATTCCAAAATTAAATTTTAAGCATTGGCTAGTATCAAACAAAACTAGGTTATTTAATGGTTCCACGCAGAGCTACTACAAATAAAATAAACAATTCATGTAACAAACCACTTACTTTTTTTCATAGAGCTCTTGAGATAAGGTTCTGGAGGTCTTAGATCTAGGTTGAAAATAATTTAATTTGTTTCGCAGTTTTGTGGTTGCTTGATTGTCACCATCATGTGATTGTGAATGTGCTCTTTTTTGGGCTTGTCTTGTATCATCAAGACATTTCTGAAATTTGCTCAAAGCGAGTGGATGTGCAATTTTCAAGTGTTTCTTTAGATTGTTTGATGATGCAATGCTGGTGGAGAACTTTTTTACCAGTGGTTTGCATTGGACACATTGAAATTCTACATTGTTTCAATTTGTTTTTTTCCCAATAAAAGAAAAATAATCTTTTATATGAAGCCATGGATTATCACCCTCATTAACAACAACAGCTCGTGTTTGTGTACTAATAGGTGATGTTGTGAAGATTGATCTTCTGCCACAAGAATTAAGCCGGTATCTGTATTGCTGTATGAGGGTTTTTCTGCTTCCAACAATGATGTTTTTTCCGTCACGTGGTCTACATTACAATCATAATTAGTAACACTGGCGCCACCAGCGTCAGATTCAGGTTCAGGTAGACATTCTGGCAGAGATGAAATTGTAACAAACTTATCCATATACTATAGCGTATGGGTCCTGAGAGTGGTAATAATAGGAAGGTTTTATTTCACCGGAAATTTTTATCTACTTTTTGATAAATGTTTACTCCAAACTTAAATCTGGACCCTTAAACCAGCGAATATTTTTTTTATTTTTGTCTTACTCTCTTTAACTTAAAATTTTTGGGTGAAATAGTCACTCCCATAATAATGTTGTGCTTTCTTTACTGAAAAGTTATGAATAAATAAAGTGGCTAACCCTATCTCTCTGATAGTGGTATCAGTATCTCGCAAAATCTGAGTCACTATACTCGTCTACTGCTTAATGTAGGACAGTAGCCTATTCTATGCAACTGCATTATCTACATTTTATTCCAAATCTATGATGATGTTGATAAAAATATTCAGCAATTTAGACTTAGTTACTTTCCTGAAATTATTCTTAATGCTTGCAAGTTCAGCAGCGTTCTATTCTAACAACCAAACACAGCAAAAGCGTTGCGAGTTTTGCACCACGATGCGTGCACAAACAAACTAGTGAACCATAACGGATTATTTCGAAGTTAAAAATTTTTAGCTCCATTCCAAAAAAAGAGAAAGAGTTTAATTTTCAATCAACAAGAGACAAGAAAAAACTGAAAATACCAAATACTTTTTTTTTAAAGTACCGTGGTACCAGTACTTGAGTCTGTTGGAAGCTGTTTGTATTTCATGGAAAAAAACAGATTTGTGCAGGCAAAAGCAGTAAGTATTCAGTTCTACAACTGTTTCGGTAAGATCAAAGCCTGCTGTCATTGGATAGATTGCGTTTCTCCTTACCGTTGTGCAATCTCCTTAAAATGCAATTCTCCTTACTGCAGAGTGCATTTCTTCTTACTGCAGAGTGCGTTTCTCCTTACTGCATTTGGTCTTTAAAAGATCCTGCTCACCACATACCAAACCAGACAGAGATCGCAACTGAAGAGTTTTGTCGGAAAAGCTTATTGTGAAAGCAAACAAAATCGACTTTATTGAAAGTCATATTCAAATTCTGCACCACCTCAAAATTGTTAATTAAATTTACACCAGAATAAGATTAGGTATTCTGGATTCAGTTTTAGCTATTCAGAATGATTCTGGAATAGTCAACTATTCTAAAATGCCCACCCCTACTTCAAACACAAAAAAATACAATGCGCAACACATACTGGTTGAGTGTGATTACAAAATTTTTCATAAACGATATTCCACATCAAGAATATTCAACAGCAAATTTTAAATTCAGTTCAAAATCACAAATAAAAGCAGCCTAACCAAGAACTCCTTTTCGCATTACATTGTTAACTAAAAAACTAGAAAATGATTTTTCAAGCTTCAACTTAGCCAAAGCGAGAGAAAAAAGTGTCCCATTGGATAAAAGCCAGCAAAGTTATTTATAGAAACTCTCGTTAGGATAGTTACAGTTCGTATGTGATAAATGACACTGTTTTTGAGAAAAAGTGAGAAATGATATCTTAAATTGAGTTTTGACATGAATCAAAGAACGCTCAGCTGCACCAATCAAGCAAAAATACAAAGTGGCAAAAGCAAGCACGTTTTGGGAAGCCTGAAATTCTACATTGCCAAGGGCTTGCCATCACTTTCTTTGTAAGGAGCTGTGTTGCCAGTTAGCGCAGTGACGCATAGATGGGCCCCGCAAACTTATTACATGCAGCGGCGTAATACAGTGAGTATACTACTGTATAATGAAAGACCTGGGCCCTCATGACAGAAATTTCCTCGTTCATTTCAATTAACGAGTGTTTTTAAGAGGCGCTACCGAACGAAATACTCGCTAAGCATAAGAGGCCATTTTTGCACGTGTATGTAAAGCCTTGCAAAATCCGTTATGTCATTCTTTCTCGGAAGTTGCTTAAAGCGATTGTGGAAAGCAGTTCGAGTAAAATAAAACGCCACATTTTCCTTGCCAACTTAGAGAGGATCTTGAAACACTCTTTAACCGTGCGAGAAATCTTTTTGGTTCAGAAATTTAATGGCGAAATGTTGAAAATCTCTAAAGCGAATTTTTGCTGAAAAATAATTAAATCGTTGCCATGTTTGCTATTAGACTGCTAAAAAAAGCGAATTTGCATTGAGAGCCATTAGCTGTTTCGACTGATAAAGAAATGTTGAGTAGTGCCAGTTGACAAAAATAGCAATACACTCCTTTTATAAGAACGGCTTTCTACAACATGAGGCTCATTTTTGCTCAAAATTTAAGAACAAATGAAAAACAATGCCAGCCTCGGCAGCAAAATAAACCAAAAGCAAACAAACAAAATTCAAACTAATCCAAGAAACTAAAATTTGTGCTGATTCAAAACGATAAATTTTCAGTGATTTTCATGCCTTCGCAAGCAAAATTGCAACTATTCAAGATTACGAAGCTCTGTTGCTCTTGCGCAAGCAATTGAGAAATTTTTTTGGCAGTTCAACTTGAAAAAAGCTTGCTTTTTCGCTTTTGCAATTTTACAGTGCTGCAAAAGCAAGAAAAAAGCCTTCGCTTTTAAAAGGAAACAGAGCAAAAGAAATTAAACAGTGTTTCAAACATGCCCGCTAAAATTGACATCAATGCTCTCAAAATTTTTACAAAATCAAGAACAAATGAGACTGAATATCGGCAAAAAATTAAAAACAGCCAGTCTCAACTCATAAAGTGTACTTCGACTCGCTCACTTTTGAAAAAATTTGAAACTTAAAGACCTAAAGTTATTGTTAACATATGAGTTTACCCTCTGACAACCTCAAGGGTGCTTTACGTCATTTAAAAAAACTATAGTATGGAAAAAGCTGTTCTTATTTCACATTGATCCAAAAATATAATTAAATTCTGTCGTTTATTTAGTAATCATTATCAGTTGAGGAATTTGCTTGCATAGAATAATAACGCATAGCTTACAGTATCTTTTTCCATGACGATGCAGTACATACAGTTCGGTTGAACGCATTATTTTGAAGTAGAAATGCATCTGACATCACAATGAGATATTATTACGTACTAACACAAGTTACAAACATCTCGCAAAGAAATTCGAGTTAGCAGTTTCAACGTATGTTGGACGAGACGGCTCAGAAATGGCAGTTTGTTTACGAAGATTTTTTGTTCATTAGCGCTTTTTAACGAGCGAGAATGGCCTTTACAAGCTCGCTAGCACGTAATGTCATGTGGCCCCTGATTTGATTATTGAATACTCGCCCTCAACCAAGTTTATGTAATACATACCTGAATTATTCCAAAGCTTGGGGACGACAAATGGTTAGGATCCTCTGAATCGGGTATGACTAACCAGTCAAGACCTGTTCATATTTTAACTTTTTTTGATTTTGATGTGGTTTTGCAGTGTTTTTGAAGCAAATTTTTATACTGATCCCAAAACTAAAAATTTTTTTTGCTTGGTTGAGGGGTTTTCACGTTATGCGATAATTTTCGACCCTCACTTTTAAAAAAATAAATTTTTTTACGCTGTTTTTAAAATATACTTAAAACAAATTAATTATTCCTGAAGTGAAATAGGCAAAACTAATTTTATACTTCCCAGAGACATCACGTCTTACAATCCTACTTCATTTGACAACACAACACCTTAATGCTGTCTCTGCGTCGAAATGGGTAGTCATTTCAACCCCTAGTGATGCAGGTAAGGAGGAGCCCCCTATCGCCGAAGCATTTCCATGTTTCGAAGTCAGCTGACTTCATCATCAGTATGAAGAGGAGTCGATACAATGCAAGGAATTTTGATCCCTGAATTAGGCTAACTCAACCAGTAAATTTGAATAACCAAGCTATCAGTATAGGCTATCGTCTTCTTCTAGTAACTTCAGTTGCTAAAAAGGCAGACCTAAATTTTTTTTCTCCCTACGTACTGCTCTGGACTCGAGTTTCGCGTAATACCAACGCTCATTGGCAGAGCTGACGTTCCAACCGAAATTCAAAAGCTAAACTAGTTTAAAACTTGTTGCAAGAAATTCAAGACATACAAAAATCACAGAAGTTCATTAGTGAAAAATATGACAATCTACATAGGCAGTATAGCAAGCTTGTGAAAGCTCATGATGAACAAAAAAAGAGCTTAAATCTGCTAATTTTAAACTAACTGAAATAAAAAGAAATGTGGAAACAGATAATGCAAATTTGGAAGAGTTGAACCAATATGGTAGGCGGAAAAATTTAGAGTTTCATGATGTTCCAGTTACAGCAAATGAAGATCTGACTAAACTGGTGGTTGAAATCAGCGAATTGTTGGGTGTTGACTTAAACCAGTCAGGTGGATCTTTTGCACTCCGGCTTCCTCCCAAACATGTAAGTAATCAAAATTCAACCAATGAAAGAAAACCTAAATCTGTGCCACCACCGATTATTGCAAGATTTGTGAACCGTACTGTACGTAATGAAATCTATAAAAACCGCAAACAGCCAAAAACAATTGACAAAGTCAAATTTCCTGCGATAAGGTATGATTAACTTGTATGTGAACGAAAATTTAACTCGATCCAGAAAGCACCTGCTATGGTTAACAAAAGAAGCTGCAAAAGCAAAAGGCTATAAATACATTTGGACAAAGAACGGCAAAATACCCGCACGAATGATTCTGATCCAATTATTGAGATACGAAATGAGAAGGATCTACGAAATTTATAATTACTGTTACTGCAGTTTGGTAAAACTCGGCTAAAGTTAAACGCGTCTCTCCCAGTAAGCTTTCGTCTATTTCGAACAGTTCAAACAGTTGACAAAAGACAAAGGCGATTGAGATAAGATGTTAAGAAATGCTGGGGAGTCTTGCGGCAAAAACGCAGACAACGACGGTTTTCTAAAATAAATAATACAAACTAAGTTCTAAGCCTACGCAATAGTAAATCAAAGTTATCATTACAAAGCATTAAGAGATCATTAAATTATGATTGATGAGTTAAACGGAACTAAACAATATTGCAAATACAACAAAGCACTCACCAAACTGTTTACCGATCCAAATTGCAGCTAAAAAGATTGGCAAAGAAAGAACGCGGGTTTATAAACAACTTTGAGGTTCTGACGTCATTAGATTGACGCGAGGTTTGGAAAAACAAAAAAGCAGGTCAAATCAGCGAAAAAGCGTGAGAATGGCAAATCATACTTCTAAAGCGGTCAATAGTTAAAATAATTTTTGTATGTAAATTAAATTCCAGCTTGTATGTAACACAGGCCCCCACAATTTACGAATTAATAAATTCCCATTAACCCATACACCAAAGCGAAACACAAATTTCATACTGTAACACAATAGCGATATGTCAAGTTATGCAATATTCATAATTGGTTATGAATTACCAAGTCATTCACGTTTTGAGAAAGAAAGACAAAAATCAAGATTTGTTCGGCAAGAAACAACCCAATTTTGTAATCGGCCGACGCAATAGCATATTTCCCCTGGTGTGTACCAGGACTTGGCGAGCAATCCCTAAATTGTCCGGATAAGTGTCTAAAACTCGGCCCAATGGCCATTTTCCTCTTGGTGCAGAATCATCAAGTAACAGTACAATGTCCTCAACTTTAAAGTTTGTTTGTGGCTGCTGCCACTTAGATCTCGTTTGCAAGATTTGGAGTAATTCAAGTCCCCAACGTAACCAAAATTGTTCAACCAAGTATTGAACATGGCGCCAGCGTTTCCATACGTAATTGTCTTCTTTAGTAAAAATTCCAGTAGAATGGTCAGCTGGTAAACGTAACATAAGCAGGTGATAAGGCGTTAAAGGACCCTCTCCCCTAGTATCCAGCATGATTGGCATGAGCGGTCTCGAATTCACAATGAATTCCGCTTCTGCATAGAAGGTTAAAAGAGAGTCGTCAGTAAGGGTTTGATTTGAAATCAGCACACACAAAACCTGTCTGATGGCTTGAATGACACGCTCCCAAACGCCTCCCATATGGCTTGCTTGTGGTGGATTAAAGTTCCAGGTGATTTGGCGTTGCCGTAAGTGTTCATTTACTCTCGATTGGTTTAGTTCCTGCAAACAGCGTTTGAGCTCCTGATGACCCCCAACCAGATTAGTCCCATTATCACTCCAAATAGAAATTGGCTTACCCCGTCGGCCGACAAACCTCCTTAGACTGTTGATAAAGGTATCAGTTGACAGCAAATAGCTCGGCTCGATGTGTACAGCTCTCATGGACAAACAGGTGAAGACGCACCCATAACGTTTTACCGTACTCCAACCTTGCTTAACATAAAATTGTCCAAAATAATCAATTCCTATAAAGCAGAATAGAGGATAAGAAAATGTTACTCGATCAGCGGGCAAGTCAGCCATATGTTGTTTGCCTGTAGTTGCATTTCTACGTTTACACAGCAAGCGCTGACTCAAAACTTTCCTTACAGTTACAGGTCCTCTAATTATCCAAAAAGTTTGGCGGAGCGAAGTCCAAGTTAACGACATACCACAGTGTCCAATGTTTCGATGCTGCTGCTCAATTAGCAGTCGTGTCACATGCGAATTGGGTGGTAGAATCACAGGGTGACGGGTTTCAAACTCAATGGGTGCACGCCTCAATCTGCCGCCGACTCGAAGCATCCCTGAAATACAAACAGGATTGAGTTTTTGCAATGGACCAGAGAGCTTCTGGTTACCTTTAGGTGGAGTGGTCGAGTCACTCAAGAGAGACACTTCCTCAGGAAAAAACTCTTGCTGGACAGCTTTAATGATGGTAGTTTCTGCACAAGAAAGTTCATCTACAGTTAATGGACCACTGTTAGTTTATTGCTTTAAGAGCTTACTGCGTAGCCAAAGTATCCAAGCAACTGATTTCTTTAGCCGGTAAAGAGATGAAAATCTTGCAAATCGTCTGTTCATGCTTAGCGCCTTTGGCAAAAAGGACGTTTTCGTAACAGCAACAGTGGTACGCCTAAGTACCTTAAATTCCAGAGGCAGATCTGGTAGCACACATTGGGGTTCTGGCCATTCAGATTCCTCCTTCAGCAGAAAGGGTGGTCCTTGCAGCCAGCAAGATTTCAATCTTTCTGTATTCAGCAGGCCTTGTAAAGCATCATCAGCAGGATTTTGAACTCCATCAATAAAGTGCCACTGGCACGGGTCGCTAACTTCTTCAATTTTCGACAGTGTGTTAGCAACAAAAACAGAATAGCGTTTAGTGGTACTTTTTATCATAAATAGAACAGCCAGAAAATCAGTCCAAAAAATTGATACGGTAATTACATCGGAGAGCTCCCACTCAACATTGAGTCTGCCAAAGTAGCAGCCAACCCCTCTCACCACTGCCAAAGTAGCATCAAGCAGTTCAAGTCTGGAGATCAACACGGTCTTAATCGGTGCAAGACGAGCCTTGCCGAGTACGAAACTACAAAAAATAGATCCATCAGGTGCTACAACTTGCAAATAAGAAACTATACCATTGCCCTTTTGAGACGCGTCTCCAAAGTGATGCAACTGACGTTGCGTGAGAGAATCAAACTCCATACTTAAAGTAATAAAACATCGTGGGATTTTAACTTTGTCTATGTCGCTTAAAGTATCCAACCATCTCATCCAAATAGCAGCATCTTCCTCGGGCACAGAATCGTCCCAACTCAGCTTCCTGCGGCACAGGTCTTGTAGCAATAGCTTAGCACTAAGCGTTATTGGGCTCAAAAACCCTAGAGGATTAAAAATAGAACTCAGTACCGACAAAATGCCTCTTCTAGTCGATGGTTTTTTGTTTAGTTGGAGAGAAAATTGGAAATTATCATCAGAGCAGTTCCAAAGCAAACCCAAAAGACGTTCACATACCTGAAGATTGTCAGTCTTGCATGTCAAACTTACAGCGGAGTTCGAGAGCTTAGTGGTTGGAATAGATTTCAAAACATCACAATCGTTTGATAGCCACTTGGTGAGATTGAACCCTCGGTTCTGTAAATGCTTGGTTACTTGCCCTATTAAGTACGTTGCTTCCCCTGCAGAAGCTACTGAAAACAAACAATCATCCATGTAAAAATTTCTTTGCACAATTTGCCTTTGTGTCAAATTGGTCGGATTGATCTTTAGCAGATTCAAGTAAAGAAAACTGAGCACAGCTCGGTGATGATGCTGCCCCAAATAAATGTACATTTATATGGTAAATTAGTGGTTCCAAAGTCAAATCTCCCTGAGGCCACCACAAGAACTGAAGATATCTCCGATCTTTTGGATGTAGTAAAACTTGATGAAACATTTGCTCTATGTCACCCATTACAGCAATTTTCTCCATATGAAATCTAGTCAACACCCCCGATTAGTACATTCAAAAAGTATGGTCCTCTGGAAAGCTGATTGTTTAATGAAGACCCGCAAAAGCGTGCGGCACAGTTGAAAACTACGCGAAGTTTTTCAGGTTTCCGTGGGTGGAACATGAGGTGGTGAGGTAAAAACCAGCCGATAGAATTGTCTTTATTAGAAGCCACTGAGCATGACCGTTTGCAATATAAGTTTCCATAGCACTCACGTATTTTTGTTTCATAGATGAATCCTTTTCCAAGCGTCTCTTCAAATGTGACAGTCTGATGACGGCTTGTTGCCGATTATCTTCCAGCCTCGGCGCTCCTGGCTTCCGCAGTAACGCAAGTTGGTAGTGTCCATCAACAAGCGCTTTCGAATTCTTCATGATATGCAGCGCATATCTATCCTCTTTCGACAACTGAACATCTGGTGTGAAATTAGAAGAAACGTTATCCAGACGCCACAAGCATTCAATTTGTTGTTCTAACAGTTCAGCCTTAGATGACGTAACAAAATTGACTCCAACATTTTCACAAAATGATGAACTCTCACCGTCATCATGTTCGGATTTAGCACCAACCAAAGACCAACCTAAAGTTGTTCGTACAGCATAAGGATTACTCACATTACCTCGCCATTCTTCAATTACCCAAAACGCTTCAGGAGTGTTAACACCAACCAGCAACATTTCTTCACCATCCAATTTTGGTCCTGTCAGATTTTGCAGGTGGGGCCGTTTGATTGAATCCTTCTTCGTGAGCACGGGGTTTGGTTTCACAGGCAATTTTCCAGCAGATAAAACATCCTGCAACAATAATGATTACTCGTCCCACAGCGAGGTCACAAGCAAATTTAACTTTTTCCCTTGGCATAAAGTAGCACTCTCATTTACTGTAGAGATAGAAAATGTGATATCCTCTCCAGTGACATCCGATTCAGTAAGAAGACGCCTGTCACATAAAGTAGTTGTTGAGCCCTGGTCTAAAAACGCAAACGTATGAGGTATTAACCGACTTGTCACCAGCAGACACTTGCACAGGGATAACATTCAGATATACACTGCTAGTCTTTATTGCTGCTACACCAGAGAACTTCATTCGCGGTTGTTGTTGCTGATCCGTAGCAGAGGACTGGGAGTTTTCCGAAATATCAGAAGTATTGGTGGCCGACGACGAGTTTTTACCAGACGGTTTCGCTCTATGCAACGAAGGATGGTGTTTCTGTTTACAACCAGTCACTTTACACAGACTTTTGGAAAAACAGTAGTTTGCTACGTGGCCTTTCTTGGCGCAATTATCGCACAAATGATTTTGTCTCATAAATTGCAATCGATCGTTTATGGTCTTTTGCTTATACTGCGGACAGTCCCAAAGCTTGGGTTCAGCATTACAAACCCAACACTTGTTATATACAAACGACTTACAATTAGTTTTCGACACCACCGTCGAGTGCACATTGAAACTCGAACCTTTTTTACCCTTTTGATGGAGAGCGGTTGCTTAAGACGATTTAGCCACTTCTGCCTCATTAGAAACAAACGTATGAAAATCGGAAAAGGATGGTTCACAACCCTGCCTTTCAATGTTTGAAGAGAACCTCGTCCACCTGAAAGTTTTGCATTGAGTCGAAGTGATAGAGACGTTATTGCGACGTCAAAACATTATAAAAGTTTCTTTATCCTATTTTATTGCTTTTTGTGACGTCATGGGACATTTATGGTATCCTAAATGTAGATCAAATCATGCACTGCAGAACGTTTTTATTATACTGATTGTAAAATTTGAAAGTAGTAAATCGGCTCAAAAAAGTATATACCCTGTGTTATGATGTCCATAGGTGGGCAAGTTAATGCAAAACGTTAGCTTCGTTAACCACTAGTCCGTTAACAAACTTCACTCCTACGTTAACGGTAGTTAATTTAGTCCATTAACATAAAAAACTTTTTAACGGATTAACGAGTTAATGAAAAATTTAGCTTCGTTATTAATGGATTAACGATTAACGGACTTGTGCCCACCTATGATAATGTCACAATGTTTTTTACAAGTTTGCTATTTTCAAGCGACTCTGGAGCAAATAAAGATCATAAATTATAGTAGCATGTTAATTGCCAGTATATATCAAGTCGATATGATCGAGACGCTATTGTGACATCACAATCTATTGACAGCTTTTTTTATTTTGTATTTGTGCTTGCCACACGTTTTTAGTTCTCGTATTGAATACAGTCACTCCTCGACTTACGAATATTCGAGTTACGAACATTCGTGCATAGGAACATCACAATTTGTCAGTTTACATAGAAACAGCAAAACTTGAAAATGGTCAATCGGTTTGTAGTAGTCGTGACTGTAATATGGCTTCATATTGAAGTGACAAAATTGTAAACCATAAATGTATTATGCATTATAAATTGTAAATGGATTATGACGTCCTAACATCATCTCGACCTCTTTTGAATGTATATGAAACCTTCCCATGCATGAATCCTTAGGTAGCAGTATAGTTAAATATCAATGACTGATATAAGTAACACTTGGATAAAGTAATGTTGCCAACATCATAATGACGTAGTACTACTCTTTCGACTACTTCGAACAGATTTAGAACTTTAGGGTTTGTTACTCAATTTTTTCAAAACAAGCACTAAAATGCTGTTCAGTAGCAAGCATTAATATTAATTTTGGAAAAATGCTAATTTATTGTGACATCGTAACAACATCCCAACCACTTCGGTTGGCGCAAAACTTTTACATGCTACGATCGAATACCTTGACATGATTTATGATGAATTTTAATATCTCTTAAAACAAGAAATTTGTTAAACAACATTATGACGTCATGATGGAGTCCCGACTACTTCCAATCAATTTTGCACTTTCAGTTTTGTTAATTAAATATAGCAAATGCCAGCATAATTAAATAAATCAACAGTGCATCAATTGTTATCAATTTACCTAAATCGTAAATGCATTATGATGTCACAAAAACATAATGGGGAGTAGACGCCACTTCAACTTGACACATGAAACTTTCAATCGTAACAAAGACATTGATGAAATTTATGATTGATAACTTTGTTAGAGTCATCAAAAGATGCATTTTGTCACTTCATCATGATGCCATAACACAGTCACGACTACTTTGAACCGATTTAGCAGTTTCAAGTTTGTTGTTTCATTTATTCAATGCGAGCACTAAAAAGCTTTTAGTGTGCAAGCATTAATACAAAATAAAAAACTGTCAATACATTGTGACATCACAATAGCATCTCGATCACGTCGACTTGGTGTAATATTGTCAGCCGCTTTGAAACGACCTTGCATCGATCTACAATCAGTAATTGTGCTAAAATCGCTTGAAATCAGCATATTTGTTGGGTTATTATGATGTCATAATGGCATCGCGACTACTTCAAGCATGCCTTGGTTCTGATACAACACTTTCAGGTTTGTAGTTCATTTCATACCAACAAAGCAAAAATTAGCGATAAAGATAATCTGATAAAAACAAAATATAACATTCGAAAACACTTTAGCACCTCTAGTGTTGAGAAGTTTGCGTGTTTACTTTGTCTTGGCAGACAGGAAAGTGGCGACCACTTATTGAAACTTCTAGACACAAAATTGACCTAGTGAAACTACTGTTCTCGATACTGTGCCTATACCTAGCAATAGTAATTTTAGCCACTCTAGGACACCAACACTAGGTGGTGATGCAAACAGCAACATTTCTTAAGGAATTTCCAGACTTCTAGTATAACGTTTATAGTATTACTGTACACTTGTACAGTACTGTAATATTTTGACTTAGACTTACCATGACCGCCCAGCAATTTCAATAAAGTTGAAAAACTCTTTTGATTAACAACAAATACAATTCAAACCAATATTTGCAGATTTTCATATTAAAACAAAACAGAGTTACCAAACTTCAGCAAATTTTAAAGTTTTTAAACTTAGTGGAAACAAAAAAAAATCAGATACTTTTTGAAAAGGCTTGTTTTGATGTGGTAAAAGTCCTGCATGTTTGTTATACTACCTGAAGTATGCTTTGTCGTTGTTGTTAAAATTTTGTTTGTTGTTAAAATTTTATTGTAGTCACTGTGAAATTGAACTGACCGTTCAACTGCATCATTGATTACTTTCAATTCTGAAACAAACTGTTTGATTTGTTGAAAAGAAGAATCTTCTTTTCAGTATACTACTGAATCGATTCTTGAAAACGTTGGTTCAATTCCAATTACCGGTTGATAAAAAAATAGCCACGATTTATTATTGATAAATCCTTGTGGAGTGCTGTCTTCATATAGTTTTGTAGTTCTAGCTTAGCTTTTCAGAAATCGGTTTTGGGATATTTCAACACGTTAGTAGCGGTGGCTTTCTTTGTTTCATCACCTACTAAATTTGAAGATAGTGCAAGTGGTATGTACCTTGGAGGCAGATACCAAGTATACAAGTCGACTTTGCGATTGTAAGCTGAACATAGAGCTTTATCTCTCATCGACCACTTATTTACCACTTTCCAAACATTAGTGTCAAATAAGGAGCATTTGCAGCAACCGGTGAGGCAAACCAATATCATGCATCAATCACCAAGGCACATACCACTTGCACTCTCTTCAAATTTAATTAGTGATGAAATCAGAAAGCCATTGCTACTACCTTGTTGAAATATCTCAAAACAGATGTATATGAAGACAGTACAGTGCATGGTTCATCAATAATGAATCATGAATATATAATTTTTTGATCTAATTGAAATCGAACCAACGTTAAAAGAGGTACTACTCGAAATCGGTTTTATTGAAGAATTGAGAGCTGCTTGCGCTAATAAAAAGGTGTCCCAAATCTTTTTCCATAGTTTCCTTTATTCACAAAAATACAATTTAATCCATTTGACTCCGCACCATTGGTAACCCTGCATGTTTCAGTTTTGTGGCTTTACAAAAGGCATAATTTTGCAAAACTCAAGAAACGAGATTGCCAACTGGTGGCAGTGAGTAGTCTGTAACCAAATCTGAAAACTTGGTTTTTACTTCTGAAACATGTAACCAAATCTGAAAGCTTGGCTGCTACTCCTAAAACATGTAAACCAATGCTACCAGTACTGCTCTACAGAATGTCTTTTGTGGTGTCACATAATTGCAAAATGCAAGGTTGCCAGTGGTACAGAGTCAAGCGGATGAAAACATTTTTTGCGAATAAGGAGAACCATGGAAAAAGGTTTGAGGCACGTCTTTATTTTCTCAAGTAGTTCTCATTTCTTCAATAAAACCAATTTCGAGCCGTTATCTTAAGTTTATCTTTTTATATCAGTTAAGTAAGGATTCAGTAGTATACTGAAAAGAAGATTCTTCTTTTCAACAAATCAAACAGTTTGTTTCAGAATTGAAAGTAATCAATGATGCAGCTGGGCATTCAGTTAAATTTCACAGTGACTACAATAAAATTTTAACAACAAACAAAATTTTAACAACAACGACAAAGCATGCTTAAGGTTGTATAACAAACATGCAGGACTTTTGCCACATCAAAACAAGCCTTTTCAAAAAGTATCTAATTTTTTTTTGTTTCCACTAAGTTTAAAAACTTTAAAATTTGCTGAAGTTTGGTAACTCTGTTTTGTTTTAATATGAAAATCTGCAAATATTGGTTTGAATTGTATTTGTTGTTAATCAAAGGAGTTTTTCAACGTTATTGAAATTGCTGGGCGGTCATGGTAAGTCTAAGTCAAAATATTACAGTACTGTACAAGTGTTCTGTAATACTGTAATTATATTTATGTTGCAAACAGTATGTGTTGTTGCTGCATTTTTGCATTAAATGCTAGCTTTTTTACATGACCTAGGTCGATATTTAAAAACAAACTATAAAAAATCGCGCCATCTCAATCTATTCAAATTTTGCAGTGGCAATAGCTTAAGTGGTGTATATAACAGTAATCAATACACGATTTTGAAATAAATAGCAAACTACTCCCTCTAGTGGCACTGCAGCGAAATCTCAACTTCAAAATTGAAGTCTTTTTCACTAAATAGACACAAATTTTTAAAAAATTATCAAAAAATGGAGAAATTACATTTTGGCCACTAGAGGGAGTTTTGTAAATAATATCACTAAAATGGTCATAACTACTGAGGCAGAAGTTCAATTCGCTTAGTTTTTTTTTAAAGATGTAAAATGCAGAGGGGCATTTAGTTGAATTACTGTTTTAAGTATATTTTGAAAACAGCTACCTCTAGTGTAAAAAAACTCTTTTTTTTCAAAATTGAGGGTCGGAAATCATTGCATAACGTGGAAACCGTTCAACCTTACAAAGACATTTTTTAGTTTTGGGATCAGTATGAAAATTTGCTTCAAAAACACTGCAAAGCCAAATCAAAATTAAAAAAAGTTCAAATATGAACAGGTCTACTAACCAGCCCACAAATATTATTTATTGTTGGTGCGATACATGATTATAAGTCAAAACTTTATTCAGCTACAAAAGTCTTTTGTGAATGGATTGGACTTTTTGTCGATAACATTCTGAACTATAGTGGACTGCGAGAATTTAAGCGATGGTCACTGCAAAAGCAGCCAATCATAAGACTTCAGATTATCCATTTGCTCATTACAATAGCAATCATTGCGATCAAGGGGCATTGATGGTTTAAAACAAAAAAAGCAATTCATGAAAGACTGGATGTGCAATCTCAAGCTTAAAAGTATTAATCAGACTATAAAGTGACGACGATAATTTTGCAACAAAATTTTTGTCAAACTGGTTTTGCAAAATTGCAGCAATTTATTTTAGATGCTTTCTGGTTACGATATTTTAACTGCTCTTTTGAGCAAATAGCTAACCCACTTGCACCTGGAACATGGAAAAGAAGTGGATTTTGGATTGCAGTCCTGCCAAACCAAACCCAATGTTTCTTATGGCTTGATCGTTTTCGCTGCAACATATCTTCATACAAAGTAGTTTATCGCAGATGTATTGACGCAGATATGGACCCTGCCAACTAGATAAACGCAGATCTTTGTTATCATATCATTAAATGGATTAGTCAAACGCATTACATTCGATTTTACAATACACTAATTATTATAAACACCTATCGTACATTAATCCAAACAAACAGTTAAAATTCGTAATTCGTCTTAAAGCTCTATAAACAAGAAACAAAATTTTTTTCATAACTTTTGTCATAACAACACAGCACGTCAATTGTGATGTCATCACTTGATGACGTCATCAATCACCATATAGTATAAACTTGCATTAAGCATTGCATTTTAGAAATTACCTAACAACTTTGTTCTATATGGCACACACGTTTAATTGTTTTTTGCAAAATATGATGTTATCAGTGATGATGTCATCGCAAATAATGTCAAAAAAAATTTTGATGACAAAACGCAATCAAATCACAAAAAATATTATTTAAAGAACTTTAGTCACGCTTCAGATGTCAAGAAGTTAGAATTTTCATTAAATTCTCAAAATGGGTGACATATTTTAAGTTTGGTTTGTTTGTGAAAATATCTATCAAAATCAACCAAATCGTAAAGAAAGTTTTGTATGTTAAAACTTTTTGTACAAATTTGGTTGATTTTAAAAAACATTTTCATAAACAACCCATACTTTAAAATACGTCACCGATTGTACTTTATTCAACTTCAATTTGAACCTTCAACGTCAAACAAAGCAAAAGTTGTAAGGGTTAACGATCATTAAATTAGCAAGTTAGTACAATTTTAGTGATATTTTTGTTCCTGGATTATGATGTCATAAATGTTTCTGAAGGTTACCTTCGTCTCACTTATTGAGTGACCCAAGTTTGGAAGTTCAGGTCCAGCCATAACAAAAGTGATAGTGAACTAGATGTGAGTTTGCCAGCAAACCCAGTGAACGACTGACGCGTAGCTAATGCTGTGATGCTCAAAAGTACTTTTTGTCTACCATAAAATTAGCAATTTTTCAAAAATATCTGATTATGGAACCTCCAGAATAGTAGAGTCAAAAAATTTGTCAGTTAAATATCTCCTGATATCATAAAACATTGGCTCCCTAGTTTGGACTGTTCAAAAAATTGATTTTTGGGGGTCCATTTGTGGGGGTCCGCGGGGGGCCCCCCCAAACTACGCCAAAATAATTGTCTGTTAAATCTCTGCTGATATCATAAAACACTGGCACCCTAAGTTGAGCTGTTCAAAAAAATTGATTTTTGGGGGGTCCATTTGAGGGAGGGGTCCGGGGGGGGTGGCACCCCCAAACTATGTCAAAATATTTGTCTGTTAAATATCTGCTGATATCATAAAACACTGGCACCTTAGTTGAACCATTCAAAAAATTGATTTTTGGGGGTGTATTTGGGGGGTCCCCGGGGGGTGGCACCCCCAAACTATGTCAAAATATTTGTCTGTTAAATATCTCCTGATATCATAAAACACTGGCACCTTAGTTGAACCATTCAAAAAATTGATTTTTGGGGGTGTATTTGGGGGGTCCCCGGGGGGTGGCACCCCCAAACAATGTCAAAATATGTGTCTGTTAAATATCTCCTGATATCAAAGCAAACTGGCACTCTAAGTTGAGCCGTTCAAAAAATTGATTTTTTGGGCCCCATTTGGGGGGTCGCTGGGGAGTGGCACCCCCAAACTATGTCAAAGTATTTGTCTGTTAAATATCTGCTGATGTCAAAACAGACTGGCACTCTAAGTCAAGTCGTTCAAAAAATTGATTTTTTGGAGCCCCATTTTGGGGGTTTCCCGGTGGAGTTGCCCCAAAAAACCTCAGGAGAAAAAATTGCGTTTGCAGCTCAACAACTTTACAGAAAAATTAGATTTCGATGTTTTTGTGGTTTAGGAGAAGAAAAGCGTACAAAAATTAAGAAGAAAAAAAAGGATAAAAAAGGAAAAAAAAAGAAAAAAACCTCATCGCGGCCAAAAGTGGATTGGTTGGGACAAAAGAGTATCGTAAGACATACAACCATATGAGATATTTTTTGCCGTACTTTAGTCGTTTTTGACTGAAACCGCTTTTCACCCCAAACTTGCGCGGCGGTTTTCGTATTCTAAAACTTAAGTCACGTGACTTATTGCCTCAAAATTTGGTACAAACACATAACCAGGGGTGGGCAGTACCGCAGTACAAAAGTATTGCAGTACTGTAACGCGGTACTTTTTTCGTTCCGTTACCAGTACCGTTGGTACTTTTTCAACATAGTACCGTTTTTGGCACCGTCGTTACTTTTTTAGCACGTTTACTATGGTACTCGGTACTTTTGTGTGGAATGGAATTAAAATCATTCAAAAGGAGTTCAAATTACGGAGAAGCACTTCCAAACCTTGCCCACGTAATAAGGAGTGGTTAGTGGATGATTGTGGATGACTGACGGTTTACCAACGCTGCACTATGTTGCTTTACAGAGCAAATCATAAAAGTTAGCTATATTGCGTTATGTTCTTCGCTTTTTTGTCTGCCCTGAAAAGTGAAGACCAGCCTTTCCTCCATGAAGTCATTTTGAACTGATATTCTTGTCCAAAGAACATTTTTTGCAGTGTATAATTTCGTAAGTTCATAATGGGCTGTCCATAAAAGATGTCTGCAAAAATCGCAAAAATTGACCTTTTCCTCCTTGTCCGTAAAGCGGCCTCACTGCGTCAAACCCCTGTTCGCGTGGACACCACAGAAAACTTACAAAATGTGGAAATGGCCACAGCAATTTCATTGCAGGATTATCAAGTCACCAAAAACATGTTATGAGACTATGGGCTTAGCCAAGGGGATGCCACCAATGATACACATGTGACAAAAAGCATATGTTTTCTTAAGCTTCAGTTTTTTTTAGCAGTTTTTTGCGTACAATAGTAATTAACAATAAACCCTCAATTCAATTTTTGCCAGACAACTTAAATGTATGATCCGAGTCAAATTAAGGGCTTTGCCCTAAAAGTTGCTATCTCAGGCCCTCATCTAACCTTAATTTTTATGAACGTAATGCAATAACTAGAGAGGATTTACCATATGGCAGAGTACCAGGGGCCCCGTGCTCAGATGGAAAGACTTTTTTTGTAATATTTGGCAGGAAGATGTTGCAAAAATCTCCAAAGTGCCAGGAGCCCTGCGCAATGTAAATGCGGCCCGGGTAATAACATGGTTAGTAGGCGTGACCAATTATTGCACCACGTGTCACTAACAATTCATCTCCACCTTGTCGGTTTTACGCGACAAAATGCTTTTAGAAAAAGATTAGCCCGAGGAAATGCTCATTGAACAAATTATTGAATTTGAAGTGAGGGGGGCTTGGCCCCCTGGCCGTACGTGTGCTCTACGACTGGTTATTTTTATGACAAAACAAAAATCTCAAAAGAAAATCTTCGAATGGATTATTATTTACAGCTAAAATATTGCTGGAGGCAATGTACCTTACTTTCCCTACTTGAATCGAATCAGTTACAAAATTTAACCCCAAAATGCAAGATTTTGAACGTGTTTTGGATTTAAATTGCAAGTAAAAGGAGGATTGAACAATTTGATTTTTTCAGTTGGCTTTGAAATGTTAAAAATCTAGTACTTTCAAATTTCTTTGAGCAGGTGCGAAATGTAATCCAATGCCAATAAATAGTATTTTTTTCCAAAGAATTACAAAAAATCGTCCAGCAGCTGGGGACTTCTCCCACATAGCCTCCGGCGGCTGGGGATTCCGCCCCCAAACTCCCTTCTGTGATACGTTTGAGTAACTCTAGTTTACTCAAAACGTATCGCAAATCAGGCGCTTTCACTTTTTAACTTTTGGTTCTAGCCCTCCCCCTTTAGCAAAATTCTGTTTAAGTCCCAAATCAGGTCACGGCTTCTTATCTTCCATTCAACGATATCTTTATCCCACACAAAGTTCCTCTTTCGAAAATTTCTGATGACGTCATTGCATGCGATTTGTGGTTTGCCCCCCCCCCAATTAAAAATCCTGGCTAAGCCTATGTTTTTTGACCATTCAAACATTAGTTTTATTGGCGACACAACTGGTTGGGCTCCTGAGTCCAAGTTACCAAAATTTGAACAACAATTGCACTTTATTTCGTATTGAAACGCTTTAAAAACATGTTTTCAGTACCTTTTGGTATTACAGCTCATAAACCAAGAGTAAGGGGCTAAGGGCTGATATAAACTAACTAAAACTGTGTTAACCCATTAGATCCTAGCGTGACCATATGGTCACGCTTGACCACCTCAGTTTATATGACTGTATTATTCACAGCGCTTTGTTGTTTTTGAAAATATTGTTATTGCTCGGCCATGCGAGACTTACCTAAGCTATAATCAGTTTTGCTTGATTGAAATTGTTTCTTTTCCTGGACTTATTCCTTATTGAATTTGAAGAAGTTTCAAATCGGCTAAAATTACCATGTGACAATATAGTGTACTTTTTCTGCATTATTTATCATATATTTACTTTGACCTAAATAGTTTTACTTTTTATTTATATGACTTAGTGTTACAGCACGATCGTTTATAGTTAGATTCTAGATTCGAACCTAGGTTTTATGTTCTGTCGTTAACACGTTCATTTACCTTATTTGCATCTCACCTTTGTGTTGCGCGTCTTTCATTATTCGCTCGAAAAAAACTTTGCAAAGTTGCCTGAAAGACGCGCCGTTTTGCTTTTTTGTTGATCACTTTGTAGCAATGTTTTAATTCTACTTCAGCAGCTAATTCAGTTTTTAATTTTAAACAGTAGCGTCAAGTGGTTTTTTATTTTGTTGGTGAAAAAATTTAGTTTTTTAGTTTAAGTGTTTTCCGCCCAGCCGGGCAATCCTCGAAAAATCTGTGCTGGACTGGTCTTTTTTAATTTGGTTTTTGGTAATACAAGTTTGCTTTGAATCTCCTGTGTTAGCCTCTTGAGCGCAAGGACCAGGACAGTGAAGACCTAGGCATTCCGCCTAGGACACAGCCATCAATCTATAACATCAAAATTTATCGTCTCCTGACCTGGTTGGATTTTTGGTTTTTGGATTCATTGGTGATTACGGCTTAGAATCTCGCACTCCTCATCGTTTCTTTGATTTGAGTTCCATTGTGATAGCGGACTGCTGCCTTTTGTTGGATTCCCTCAACAGTACGACGTTTATACTCTGGTTGAGAAAGATCCATTCTTCTCAAACCATTGGTTTTCTGCGGCGACTTGAAGTTTCTTCGCTTTGGTTGGTCTGCAACTTGCGACCCCCTTTTTCTGGTTCCTGTCGCCTGCACTTTGGTTTCGTAGAGAATTCCATTCCTACGTTCATCGGTTTCTTCTTTCGTCGTTCTGTGGAGGTGGAGTCATCGATCTTCGGTCTGCTTCGGTGGAATTCAAGCGTCATCTACTTTTGGAAGAACTGAAGTCTTTCTTGTGATCGTTAAGAATTGTACAAGGTGACGTTGTTTATTTATATTGAGTGCGACTTAGTCTTTGCTATAATTATCTTTGTGCTTAATTGTTTTGTTTTATTATGGCCACAGAAAGCCACACTTCTAAGGCATCATTGACTGGGACGCCTAAACGTAATGGGGGTGTAGATACGATACCCACATGTACGAGTACTGACAAGGTTGCTAGGTGGCGGTTAGAAGCGGCCCAGGAAAACTTATCTGACCCCGAGGGAAACCGTGCTAAACCCGATGCTGCTAACACTGGAGCTACGGAAACTGGGTTAGTCGCGGCAACTGCCTCTCGTAAATTGCTTACTGTTCATCGACGATTAATGTTAGACACTAAAAGGCTGATTAAGTCGCTCGAATCATGCGAAACTAAACGTGAATTTGATTTTGAATCACGTAAATTTAACTTACTAAAGTCTGAATATGAAAATTTTCGCTATTCTGCGTCCGAGCTGAAGGACGTCGAATTAAATCAACTTTCATCTGAAATTGCTGATAAGTTTGAAAAATGTGTTAACTTGTTTGAAACCGTAAAAGACAAATTTTGCGATAAAACTAATCCGTTAAATGAAGGCGAAAATGATTGTGATGACGATGATATGGGACCTGCAGATAGTGTGTCATTAATTGCCGCAAGTTCTACGAGTGTGACGTCAAGCAAATCCTCAATAGTAAAGCAGATTGAACTAGAACGTAGACGCTCTGAGCTTCAAGTTTTGGAAGAGTTGGCTAGGTCTCGTAAGGTTAGGGTGGAGGCGGAAGCTAAAGCAAAAGCCGAAGCTGAGGTCGCGGCTGCGTCTGCTGCTGCGTTGGCCGCGGCTGCGGCTGCCGAAGAAGAAGAGACTTTGGCTAAGTTGTGCTTGCAAGCGATTGAGATAGAGGCTGAAGAGAAGCGCATTGCGTGCGGCTCAGAGGCTGGTTCTGTCGTTTCCGGACGCTCAAGACGCAGCGTTCGTTCTACTTCATGTGCCGTTAGTTTTAAAAGTTCGTTAATTAAAAATGCTGAGTTTAAACGCAGTGCTGAGCCTACCCATGGTACCGAAGCTGGTTCGAAACCCGAGGTTGGAGCAATGCTCTTTGAACACAAGGCGAGGGAGCTACGCTTAAGACCACTGGTGACAGAGCCACGCCCAAGGTCCAACGAACCTCAACCTATGCAACTTAAACAAAAGCGTAATAGTGTTACAAATGTTACTAACTCTATCAATGAGAAGTTTAATGCTATGTTTACAAATGACAAATCGACTGTTTTGAATCCCCAAGCTCGGGGCTTTATTCCGCAGCATGTGTCTGGTTCAAGGAATCACAACAGCGCTGCCTATCATAATGATTATGCTGAGAACTCTGAAAATGTGCAGAGATGTGTGTCTCGGCGTGTGTTAGATGCAGAAAATCAACACACTGTTTTACGTACTGCTGAATACGGGAACTCGGGAAATTCAAATGCCGGACCCGATCCTTGCCCTCAATTCCGAGTTAATGCGGCTACTTGGCCGAATGTGGATAACCCTGTTGCTTCGGAAAGCAACCCTAATGCTGCATTGAGTGCTTATTTAGAGCGCCAAGGTAGGAATGAGTATATTAATCTTGCTACCCAAGTAGGGTATGATGGTGCAAATATTGCCTTTGTGTTCTTCGAGAACCAAGTGCGTCATCTCATGAATGAAAGTCCTTACGACGAACGTAAATTAGAAGTTGTTCGAGCAGCATGCGTTGGTTAACCGCGCGAAATGGTGAATCTGTTTTGCGCCCCCATGAAAAGTATGACCACTGCTCAACGTATTGAAAAGGCTCTTGATCGACTCCGTCAGCGTTACAGTGTGTCGAGCGAGTGGTTTAACGTCAGAGCCTAAAGTCATTGCTATACGGCATGGTGCCAAGGTAAATTTTACTGCTTCTTCACTTAAAATGTACAATGAAGACTTAAACACCCTAGAAGTCTTTGCTTACGCCCATGACGAGTACAACAAACTCTCTGGGCAATTATTGCTTGATACTGCTAACTGTTTACCGAGCGCTTTGAAGCGACGGTTTCTTGATTTTTCTGGACAAAAATGGTATAAGTCTGAATCAACCTAGCTTTGAATCATTACGTAAATTTGTGGTGCATGAAATTAACGTGACTACGTCTGACTACGCGCAGGCATTTTTCAAGTCGGAGGACAAGGAAAAATCACGTGAGCCTCAAAGTGGTCGTAGTGAGTTTCGTGTCCGTCAGGTGGCCCTGGATTCGGGAGTAGGCGCTCGTAATGGTAGTGCCGAGTCTCCTGGGTCTGCGGCTGCCGGTGGGCGTGGAGCACCTACAGATCGCAATCGTGGAACCAAGAAGGCTAATGGGCGCCCTCCTATTTGTTTTGTTTGTGCCCGGGCTGACAGTAGACACTATCTCGTCGAGTGCGAGAAGTTTATGAAGTTACCTCCTCAAGAACGACGTCAGACTGTGATAAAGGCAGGAAGGTGTCTTAATTGCTTATCGATGGAACATTTAGCTCGTAACTGCCCTTCTCGGTGCAAGTGCCGAAAGTGTGGTCCTAATTGCCGAGCTAAGCACTCTAGTGCTATTCATGACTGCTATGAATCTCAGACCGTTGGGGCCGCTGGCGAGACCAAGGCCGCTCCTGGCAGTCCTGTTGCATCATCTGTCGCTAACACACCCACTAATAACGTGAAAAATGTCCTTAAAGTGAGAGTTGCTGAGGAAGGTACAGTCTTACTTCGAGCTAGCACAGTTAGAGTGATCAATCAGACAACTGGTTGCTCGACACTGGCGTATGCTCAGCATGACACTGCCTCGCAAGCGACACTCATTTCAGACTCGTTAAGAGAAGAACTTGGGCTTGAAGTTACGACAGATCCTTTTATAACTATTCGTACACTTGCAGACCAAACTGCAAGCTGCATAGGTAAAACTGATTTCAGTCTGGAATCTCTAGTCACGGGTGACAACTATAAGATTACTGGTGCCCTTGTGGTGCCAGCCTTTTCTGATGATAAAAGTACTCTTCCACATGCAGTGGATACCAGTAAGTTGAAACATTTCCATTGAGTGGAGATTCCCGTCATACCCGAACGTAAGTGTGTGGACATTTTGATTGGGCAGTCTGATAAAGTACTTATTACTGTTTTAAAAGAGCTTGAGGGTTCGAACTCGAATGAACCCAACCTGGTGATCACACGGCTTGGACCGATCGCTAGCGGAGGTAGAGTTCAAGGAAGCTCTAAATCTGTGAGAGCGTTGCGAGTCGAGACGATTGCTACTGACCCAGACTGCGAACTTTGTGATAAGCTGCAACAAGAACTTCTCACGGTTAATGATGCTTTACGCGAATACAAGCTCCTTGATGAAGAGGTATTGCCATCAAAAAACGATGAGCTTACCTGCAGCTTGGTTGAACCATTTATTCACGTTGTAGACGGTCGGTATGAAATGCCGGTTCCGTTTAAACCTGATGTTCTTAAAAAACTTCCTAATAATTACGATATTGCGTTAAAGCGAACATTGTCGATGCGTCGTACTGCTGCTAAAAACTCGCAGTTGAAAGAGACTTTGACAGATACGTTTGCTGAGTTACTGAAGCATGATTGGATTGTGCCTGCGGATAAAAATGAAAACGATTCTTATAAAAAATGGTACTTACCATTTTTTGTCACTAAGACGGCTAAGCCTAGAGTTGTCTATGATGGCGCTGCTACAGTTGGTGGCGAGTCATTAAATCGGGCAGTTTTAGCCGGTGAAAACCTTTTAAATGGCTTGGTCGATGTGTTGATGCGCTTTCGTATGGGAAAATACGCTTGCGTAGCTGATGTGAGTAAGTGCTTCTTTCAAATTAAGCTTCCTCGGGATCAACAAGATTGGTTCCACATTATTTGGTTCAAAGATAACAACATAAACAGTGGTGAGATTCAAATTTTTCGCTTTACTCGGCACGTGTGGGGAATAAACTCGAGCCCTTATGTAGCACTCATGGCGCTCAATCGGCTGGCTGCTGACAACCCCACGCATGCGAGTATGGTGACCTTAAATGCAATCACTCAAAACAGATATATGGATGACTTGCTGTTTGCTGGGGACACTTTATCAGACGTGGAGACCTTTGCTAGAGAAGGGATTGAGCTCTTTGAAAGCAGGGGATTCAAGTTACGAAAATGGGTGACCAATGGCCACGCTAAGTCTGTCTTGCGTCAGGTTCCCCAATGCGATCATGCCCCTTCAATTGGCAAGATTGACATTGGGTCGCAGCCTTTGCCGGACTCTACAGCGTTGGGCCTTTCCTGGGACCCAGAAAGTGACACACTGAAGATAAGTGGCCGCAAGTTTGTCGAAGCAGCCACGAGACGCGAGATGGCGAGTCAGCTTGCGAGTCAATTTGACCCTTTGAGTATAGTGGCGCCGCTGCTTCTGGGGGGAAAGTTGATTTTGCAAAAAGTCGCTGCGTTTGGAGTGGACTGGGACGAAGCTGTATCGGATGAAGTTAAAAAAGATTGGAAAAAGTGGCTTGAAACTTCGAATATACTAAATGAATTTTGCATTCCTCGCAATTTCCTTTTGGAACACACCGAGCTCGGAAATGACGCAGAATATCAACTGCATGGGTTCTGTGATGCTTCGGACTCTGCGTTTTCTTGCGCTATCTATTTGCGTGGCATTAGCGCTGGAAAAGCACAAGTCAGTTTTGTGATTGGAAAATCTAAATTGGTTCTCACTCATCAAAAAGGCTGGGTTATATCTCGTAAAGAGTTAGAAGTAGCTAAGATGTTAAGTGAATTGATGCTTCAAACTTCTAAAGCTTTACACGATCGTAACTGTAAAATCTTTTGTTGGACCGATTCACAGGTAGTTCTTAAATGGATTGTGAACCCAGACCTGTCACTTGCTCGCTTTGTTAAACGGCGTGTCGACAGGATTCTTCTTGTGGTGTCAGCTAGCTGTTGGCGATACGTTAATACAAGTTTAAACCCTGCAGACGTGGGCACTCGAGCGCAAAGCAGTAAACAGCCTAGCTCGCTCGATTTGTGGTTAAAAGGACCCTCCTTTCTTTTGCAGGAGCAGGTGGATGCCAGGCCTCCTGAGCATTCGGTGATCGTGCGCGGAACTCTGGCAAGCAGCGTAGATTTGTCTTCTGGAGACGCAGCTTTGGATAGGCTCATTGAAGCTTCTCCAAGTCTGTATACGCTAAAGAAGCGCTGTGCATATCTGGCTGCATTTTCGGAGTTTGTTGTTGCGAAGGCGAAAGGAGTTGCTTTTCAAAAACCTGCTCTGAATGCTAGTTACTTGGATAAGGCCTTTGTTAATATTGTTAAGTATGTTCAATCTCAGTGGTTCGGGGCCGCTATTAAACTTTTTAGTAAAGAATCACCTGATGAATTTGAATCTATTCTTAAACGTTTAGGCAGCAAAACTAATGATCCTAATTCTAAACGCCGCTTAAATGAATTAAAAACTTTGCGTAATTTGCGCCCTTGCGTGGATTTGGATAATTGTTTGCGTATTGAAGGCAGGCTTGAAAATGCAGACTTGCCACTTGATTCTAAACACCCTTTAATTTTACCTGGAAGGCATCCTTTGACTGGACTTATTGTGCAATATCAGCATGAGCAGGCTGGACATGGTGGTTCGGCATATACATTAATGAAAACCCGCGAACGTTTTTGGATTATTCATGGCATTTCCAGTGTAAAATTTTACATCGCAAACTGCGGAAAATGTGCTTGTTAAAAGCTAAACCGGTTCGTCAATTAATGGCAGATTTGCCATCGTGCCGAGTTGCTGTTTGCAACAAACCTTTTAAATTTACCGGACTTGACTACTTGGGCCCTTATATTTTTCGACAGAGTCGCAGTGATTGCAAAGCCTGGGGCTTGCTGTTTACGTGTCTTTGTACTCGCTGCTTGCACGTGGAACTGGTGACTAGCCTGGACCTAAACAGCTTTCTCCTTGCTTTCACTCGCTTTGTTAATTTGCGCGGGGCAGTGGACACTTTTTATTCGGACAACGCTTCGACGTTCCGTGCCGCATCTGATAAGTTGCCAAAATTGTTGGGTCTTCTGAATTTGTTTACTCGTTGCGTAAGTTTAATATAAATTCGGTAAACATTCCTCCGTATGCTCCTAGCCAGGGTGGTAGTTGGGAAAGCATGGTGAAACTGTTTAAAACTGCGTTGGGTCGGGTTATGGAACAGACTCGCCGTAAACCTTCTCTTATTGAGTTACAGACTTTTTTCACCGATGCCATAAGAATTGTGAACGACCGCCCCCTAACGACACTTAGCGATCAGCCCAATGATTTGTGCCCTATCACACCTTCGTCCTTTTTGGGACAGCACTTGGCCCCTAACACTCCTCTTTGTGGGTTGCACGTTCAGGGGGACCTTTGCAACGATTACTTGTATAACTCCACGCTAGCCCACCGTTATTGGCTTCTTTGGATGAAATCATATTTACCCAGTCTCCAGGGCCGTAACAAATGGCGTACACTTCAAACAAACCTTGAACCTGGGCAGTTAGTCCTTGTAGGGGATGCCGAAGACCTGGCCTCAAAAGGAGCGTATAGATTGGGACGCATTCATAGTCTGCATCCACAGTTGCGAAAAGGAAAAGAAATAGTCCGTAGGCCAACTGTGGCCGTTTTGAAAAACAGCTCTACAGCAGGCAACTGTGAGATCGAATATGTTCTTCGTGATCTGGCCAAAATAGCTCCTGTCTGATTGAACCCTTTCATTTGTGAACTTTATTGGTGATTTTATCGTGATCTCGTGATAGCCGAATTGTGATTTCGAATTTAACGTCGTTTTTCGTGAAACTTTATTGCAATTATTTCGTGATCGTGAATTTTTGTGACTGGCTATATTATACTGTGAACTCCCAACTTAATCATAAACGTTTTATTGTTTAAAAGTTTGCCCTCTGCCCTACTGTTGCACTGTTTGTTTACGTTCTTCTGATGTCATAATTTTGTGATGCTACTCACTATTTTCAAGTCCCCTTCATAATTTGTTTACTTTATTTACTCATTTGGTAAGGTTTTAAGTTGAAGCGCGATCTGTGCTTTCACTTTTGTGTTTTTTGTTTGAAACTTACTCATGGATAAGATTTCAAAGGGGCCGCTTATGTTACTGCACGATCGTTTATAGTTAGATTCTAGATTCGAACCTAGGTTTTATGTTCTGTTGTTAACACGTTCATTTACCTTATTTGCATCTCACCTTTGTGTTGCGCGTCTTTCATTATTCGCTCGAAAAAAACTTTGCAAAGTTGCTTGAAAGATGCGCCGTTTTGCTTTTTTGTTGATCACTTTGTAGCAATGTTTTAATTCTACTTCAGCAGCTAATTCAGTTTTTAATTTTAAACAGTAGCGTCAAGAGGTTTTTTATTTTGTTGGTGAAAAAATTTAGTTTTTTAGTTTAAGTGTTTTCCGCCCAGCCGGGCAATCCTCGAAAAATCTGTGCTGGACTGGTCTTTTTTAATTTGGTTTTTGTTAATACAAGTTTGCTTTGAATCTCCTGTGTTAGCCTCTTGAGCGCAAGGACCAGGACAGTGAAGACCTAGGCATTCCGCCTAGGACACAGCCATCAATCTATAACACTTAGTACTAAACCTAATACATCGATATATGTTGGTTACCAGTTTGCTATTTGAACTTGAGGGTAGAGAAGGGAAAAGACTTTGGCGTGACCGTATGGTCACGCTAGGCACAAGCGGGGTCAAAAAATAATATCATGCTACACCAAAACAAGTACTGTAAGTTTGACTAAGTTTTTGGTTATAAGTTTTCACTGAAAGATGTTGTTGATGTGCAACTGGAGGATGAAAATGAGGAACTTGAAGTTGATGGCATTTATATAGCTCCTCCTCAAGTAAATATTGATTCAGACGAGGATAGTGCAGGTGAAGATGAAGGAGGACTCATTGATGATCTGACTGGGCGGCAACTTCGTGCTGATGCCGAAATTGCTTTGAGAAACGGGAATGGAATAAGCAATGAAGATGAATTACGTGCAGTCCATCAACCCCCCAGCACTCCACTGCATGCCAACGACAATTGGACTCGAGACGATCTTGTGACACAAGATCACATTTTTCCGGAAGCTAATCTTCAGCAGTACAGAGATTTGTCTCCACTTCAGTTTTGTGAGCTTTTCATCAACGAAGAAGTTGTTCAACACCTAGTTACGCAATCAAGTCAAATGCTCTTTTTAAAAACTATCCAGAATTGAAGGTAACTGCCGAAGAGTTGAAATGCTTTTTGGGAATTCTCATAAACACAGGTTACAACAAAAATCCACAAAGAAAGCTTATTGGGATCAAGGTGACGATGTGCGCAACTACATGGTACACGAAGCAATGCGAAGAGATCGATTTTTACAAATAATGCAAAGCATGCACTGCGCTGACAACACTCAGTTGAATGATACTGATAAGTTTACCAAACTTCGCCCACTTCTAGATTTGCTTTTCAACCCAAGGTTCTAAAGCGGTTTCTAAAGCATTTCAACCCAACACGTGATCTTTCCTACGACGAGAGCATGATCAAGTATTACGGAAAGCATGGATGCAAGCAATTTATTTGTGGAAAGCCAATAAGATTTGGGTACAAAGCCTGGTGTCTAAACCAAACAAACGGTTATCTGGTAAATCTTGAACTTTACCAAGGGGCGAGATTAAATACCGAAGAAGAGGATGCGCTCAACGCAGGAAAAGCTGCTACTCCATTGATTCGCATGATTGACGAATTGCCGGAAGATATCATAAGGTTACCATTCAGATTTTATTTTAACAATTTATTAACCGGAATGAACTTGTTGTATCATTTAAAATCATTAGAATTTGGAAAAACTGGGACCATTCGGCAAAACTGAATTCCTAAAAAGTGTCCCATCATTGTGCAGACCTATTTGATATCATATCGCACAATGCCAAGAGGGTAAGGCCGGCCAATTTTTGGTAGAAGTGGTGGTCGTGTGCTGAATTCCACTAGGTATGACAATATTGGTCATTTTGTTACACCTCTTCCCATGAACAAACGTCGAAGATGTGCAGCAGAACAATGTCAGTCGGTCGGGCGAAACATGTGTGGAAAATGTGATGTTGGTCTCTATGTAGCATGCTTTGAGGACTATCACACTAAACGCTAATGACTATGATGTTTGGTATTGACTTTTCAACAATGTGTTAACTTTGTTTTTCAGCCAACAATAAACAAAAATTCGTTTACAACCATTGTTTTTTTTATACTCACAGAATTAGTTCAGAAAACAAAAGCAGACACAAAATCAAATGGTTTTTATCCGCATTGCGCGAAGAATGCGGTTTCTATTTGCTTTAGCTAACCCAATTACGTCATTATGACGTAATAATGACACCCCGCGCTGACACACTACTTCAAAAAATTTTAAATCTAAATAGCTAATATTTTAATTTCAAAATATTGTAATTTTTGAAGTCAAAATGATCCCTATTAATAAATTTATTCATTTCGACTGCGTCATGATGACGTCATGACAACGTCATCAACATCAAAACCTTCTCAAAACTCTTTCTGTGTCAAGTCTAGCAAACTACCAAGGTTGTTGAATAAGATTTAACTACTAGCAACCTAGTAAAAAGCAAAGTCATTATAAAACATATTAACCCAAAAATACGTAGCTCTAAGTCCTAGCGTGACCATATGGTCACAAGAGTTTTTTAGCCTCAAAACAGCCAAATTAAATTGTAAAAAACAAATATTCGTGTTTTTTGTGGTTTTGCTTCCCAAATGACTAATTTATCTAATTTAGACCAAAATCTGAAAAAAAAATTTAATTCAGGAACTAATGGGTTAAAAAGCAACAGAATGGAAATTTCAGAGCAATGAAGGCAACTGAATTTTCATGCTTTGTAATGAAGGAATACGGATGTCCACAAAGCAGGAAACCCTCTCTCCCCTTGTCCGCAAAATGTCAGCACTGGACAACCACCCCTGACTGTGGAGTACATCTTTTATGGACAGCCTCTAATAATATCTGTTAAGTAATTCTTCCACTGGCCACATAGCCTATGTGGTAACGTGCTCTCAGTTTTGGTGCGGGAGGTCAGGGGTTCAAATCATGGGCTGGTCAAATCAAACACAGGTTTGCCAATAGCTCGCCACAGTTGCGACTTTTCTTCGAAAAGAATTGTGTGGCCCAAGCGCAATGTCGTGGCGAAGGGCCAAGCAAACTCGTTACGCGTTTGGGCGTAATACAGCTGGTATAATGAAGATTTGATTTTTTTGAAGTAGGTTTTTCCGTAGATTTATTCACTGAGCATGCTATACCAGTCACCACTATACGCAAATAAGAGACTCAATCATTGTTCAACGCATAAAATCACCGAAAATATTGTTTCCAAAATGTGCAAAATTTTTCTTGTAAAAAGTACCGAACAACGGTACCAAGCACCGATACCGTCGGTACTTTTTCAGAAATGTAACGAATAAAGTATCGCCGGTACTTTTTTAACAAAGTAACGGCAAAAGTACCGTCGATACTTTTGAAGTACCGAGTGCCCACCTCTGCTCATAGCTTATTAATCTTAAACTGCTGTCAAAATTTCCTGCAGCTAGATCAAACCGTTCTCGAGTTATAAGCAAAAGTCTGAAATTTCGCACTCGTTAGTTGGAAAATGACAGAGTAAAAACAAAGGAACACCTGACGAGAGCGTCGATCGTTCCAATGAAGTAAATATTAAAATTCTAATTAATTTAGCCAATTTTTTGCGGGAATGACGTCATTATGACATAAATGGCTGGGAAAAGTGGGGTGGGGCCAACCCTAGCTTGAAACTTCAGACTATACCGAGGATCGCTATATAGATGAAAAAAAAATCTTTCCGGAGCCTGTAAATGCATTTTCGATAGGTGGGCTAGTTAATGCAAAACGTTAGCTTCGTTAACCACTAGTCCGTTAACAAACTTCACTCCTCCGTTAACGTTAATCCGTTATTTTTAGCCTTAATTAACGGAAGTTAATAAAGTATGTTAATTCGTTAACATTTTGCGTGTAATTTACATTTCGTTTTATTCACTTGCTTCTAGAACGCGTATTGACGCTGTTGAGCTGATTGTAAGAAAATATTTATTGCTATGGTGGTCTTTTTGTGTTTTGGAAGTTACATTTTACAGTCTTATATGATTTTAAAATAAAAATAAGTTCAAATGCACTAACAAAGGTACGATCGGAAAATGTTTAAAAATTGTGAACAGCGATAATTAAAAGTCCAATAAGGCTGCAGCTTAGTATTTGCCACAAAAAAGAGCTCCGTTCTTCGCATTCTTCTATAAAACTCGTGGTAATATGCAACAAGTGTTACCAGTGCAAACTGGTTTGTACTGGTACGATGATTAATTGGTGCAAGATATTAACGATAAAAACTTTAACGTAAGTTAACAGAACTTAACGGAAGCTTCTTTAGTCCGTTAACAGAACTTAACGGAAGTTAATTTAGTCTGTTAACATGAAAAAACTTTTTATCGGATTAACGAGTTAATGAAAAAGTTAGCTTCGTTATTAACGATTAACGGACTTGTGCCCACCTATGGTATTTTCTAACTAGTCTACATTTCTTTATTCAAAAAACAAGCTTTTTTTGTTTTTGTCAAGTATAAAGGGAAAAAAAAACGTAAAAAAACAAGCAACAAAAAAGTTTTTTTTTTGCATCTTTAGCCATCGCCCTACGAGGAGGAGGCATGACACAAAGCCCCCCTTTCAATATGTTGCTACATGTCACTTTTTTTCATAAATCTTTTCGAAGGTGCTCCTTATTTTTCATTACTTGATTTACTACAAGATAAGTTGGTAATAATAAGCTATAGACAGCATACAAAATGTTATAGGCACAATCAAACCTTTGATTAACAGCCTAAAACATACTGCTTCGGAATCGACATTGGTCTTTTATTCCTTGTCAGTATAGCTAGGACTACAGGTATGAACATGAGCGTAAAAGAGGCAAAGAATCTCAAATTAACCAGATCATGACATAATCTTATTTTCCCAAAAATACTAAGTAATCACAATATTACAAGAGATAATCATAATACTTCAGTTCAAAATAATTTCCTATAGCATGCCACAGACAGCTGTTTTGCCCAATCTCAGGGCTCATCAGTAAGGCTAGCAAGGCCAAAGGACAAATATCACCAGTGATAAAAAACTTCAAAGCATGCGTCTTTACCAATTTATCAATGAATGAATAAATCTTTACGGATTAGGTTTATAATATGTAAATTTTTCAGTCAATTTTAGCCAAACTAAGTAAATCTTAACTGAAAAATTTTTACGCAATGAAACTAAAGCTAGTAACTAAATCTTTACCAAATGAAAAGAGTTGAGAGAGTATGAGGAAAATAGAGAGTTAGCTTGCCTATCGTTTTTCTGAAAGATGTAAGGTAGGATGTGTACTTTAGTCGGTAAAGATTTGATTTATAGCAATAATTTTATTCCGTAAAGATTTAATTAATAGCTTTAGTTTCATTGGGTAAAGACTTTTCAGTAAAGATTTACTTATTTTGACTAAAATTGACTGAATTATGGGTAAAGATTTTTCACTGATTGATAAATTGGTAAAGATGCATGTTTTGAAGTTTTTTATCACTTGTGATATTTGTCCTTTTGGCCTTGCTAGCCTTACTGGTGAGCCTTGTGATTGTGCGAAACAGCTGTCTAGGACATGCTATTGGAAATTATTTTGAATTAAACTGTTATAATTATCTCTTGTAATATTGTGATTACTTAATATTTTTGGAAAAATAAAATTGTGTCATGATCGGGTGAATTTGAGATTCTTTGCCTTTCTACGTTCATGTTGATACCTGTAGTCCTAGCTATACTGACGAGGAATAAAAGACCAATGTCGATTCCGAAACAGTATGTTTCAGGCTGTTAATCAAAGGTTTGATTGTGCCTATAAGACTTTGTATACTGTCTATAGCTTATCATTAATTTTCTCAGTACATTGTTCTTAACCACTAGGTGAGTTTTCAAAGATCATTCATTGGAACAACCGACACTCGCGTCTCGTGTTCCTTTGCTTTTACTCGGCCATTTTCTTACTAACGAGCGTGAGATTTCAGACTTTTGCTTATAACTCAAGAACAGTTGTGTTTAGCAACATGAAATTTTGACAGCAGTTTGAGATCAATGAGTTGCATGTTTGTACCAAATTTCGAGGCAATTAGTCTTTTGACTTTGGTTTTAGGATCCGAAAACCGCCCAGAAAGTTTGGCGTAAAAATCCGTCTTAATCAAAAACGGCTTAAGTACAGCAAAAAATATTTTACTCGGTTATACGTCTTAAAATACGTTTTCATCCCTAGCAATCCACTTTTGGCTGCGATGAGATTTTTTTCCTTTTTTTTTTCTTTTTTTTCCTTCTTTTTCTTCCCAAATCTTGTACACTCTTCTCCTGAACCTCAAAACATCGAAATCAATTTTTGCATAAAGTTGTTGAGCTGCAAGTGCAATTTTTTCTCCCGAAATTTTTTAGGACAACTCCCACTGAACCCCCCAAAATAGGGCCCCAAAAAGTTAAACAATAAATGCATTTGAGCGACGGCTCAAATCCATTTATTGTTATATTGTCATCAAATCATTATTCATTTTGTGGAACAATGTCCCAAGTGCTCTTGTCCTGAACCCCCTTAACTGAATTTGATTTACGCTCACCAAGTTTATGGTTTGAGCACTCTCGATTTAGAAATCTCTTGACTATGACCCTTGTCTTAGCCTTTCTCAAAATTTATATTAATGTAATATATGTATCAAATATATTATATTTTAAGAAGTTACACAGCAGACTTGAAACATAAAGTTTTTTGTTTCCACGACTGTGAGGTAGCACTTACCTCACATATCTGCTATCCCATTAGGCTAGTGTTTCATCAGCATCTGAATTCACACATAGCCTATCTTGGCATCCCACCCGAACCTTCAAACCACACACGAGGGCAAGTTCTACACTTGCCATCGTACCCTCTTCTCAGATTACTCTGATCTAAGTCTGACAACAAGGTCACCAGAAAGAGGATTCTCGACCAGTATCACACTGGCACTTCACTTAGCTCAACCGCATTGCGCTAGCATCACTAAGCATGGACACCATAAATGACATCACATTAGCAATTTATCACAATAGTACGCTATATGCATATTTCAAACTTGTTTGTTATCATCAGGCATACATAACTGTGTAAATACCTAGTAAAATTTTTTTTTGAACCCCAAAAGCCAAAATTAGCCTACTAGCCAGTAAAAGCAAATTGCTATATACAATGCCAGTCAACGCCCATACGAATAAATTTTCATTTACTCGTATGTGCTTTGAAAATTCAGAAGTTACACAGCAGACTTGGAACATAAAGTTTTTTTTTCACGACTGTGAGGTAGCACTTACCTCACAGTCGTGATAGCAGATATGTGAGGTAAGTGCTACCTCACAGTCGTGAAAAAAAACAACTTTATGTTTCAAGTCTGCTGTGTAACTTCTGAATTTTCAAAGCACATACGAGTAAATGAAAATTTATTCGTATGGGCGTTGACTGGCATTGTATATAGCAATTTGCTTTTACTGGCTAGTAGGCTAATTTTGGCTTTTGGGGTTCAAAAAAAAATTTTACTAGGTATTTACACAGTTATGTATGCCTGATGATAACAAACAAGTTTGAAATATGCATATAGCGTACTATTGTGATAAATTGCTAATGTGATGTCATATATGGTGTCCATGCTTAGTGATGCTAGCGCAATGCGGTTGAGCTAAGCGAAATGCCAGTGTGATACTGGTCGAGAATCCTCTTTCTGGTGACCTTGTTGTCAGACTTAGATCAGAGTAATCTGAGAAGAGGGTACGATGGCAAGTGTAGAATTTGCCCTTGTGTGTGGTTTGAAGGTTTGGGTGGGATGCCAAGATAGGCTATGTGTGAATTCAGATGCTGATGAAATATTATATTTTATAATGGACAAACATTTTGACATAGCTTGGGTATAACACTCCTACCCCCCCCCCCCCCCCCCCAGTGGTGTAAAGTAACGAATTACTTTTACTTGAGTAGATTACTTGAGTAGTTTTTTTCGGTAACGAGTACTTTTTTGAGTAGTTTTTTTTAAACTAGTTTTACTTTTACTTAAGTACTTTTTGTCTGAAGTAACGCTACTTAAGTACTTATTATTTGATAAAAGTACAAAGTAGTTTCAAAAGTTGAGCCGCACTGTTTACTGCACTTTGACTGCGGGCATCCGCAGTAAATCATTCGTAAATGCGCAGTCAGGCTATTCTCCCTTCCTTTCTTTAAATTCCACGCTTGACTGCGCTCATGTGCTTTTGAAAACAATAGCATTTTTTCTAATCAGGTAAGCTGTTGGGCATGGCGCAAGCAAAAAAATAGTTGGACAAGATTTGTGTTTGCTTACATCGACTTCTTAATCAGGACTAGGAACTAAAGCTCTACCGAATAGTTAGCCTGCAACACCATAGGTTAACCTAACCATTTTAACACCAATAAAATGCAAACGAATCGTCAGTTTTCCTGAAGTCATGAGTAGAGTTAGTAGGTTAGAATGCATTTACAATCGAGCTGTTCGTAATTAGGGTGAAACTTCCATTCGCGTTTTGCGGTTCTGTAGGACTGGAGTATTTTGGCAATTGCAGAAATTTATTGATAAGTGGAGATATGAGATCCTTGCAGGTGCGTAATCAGGAATTTGCAATGACGGGGTGCTGATTCAGAGGCTTGAAACAACATCAAACGATCTTACCCCAGATTTTGATCAGTTTTTACGCAGATTGAGTCGGTTTTATAGTCCAAGTTTAGACTATCTCCAAAAAAAGGTCTTCAAAATTTTTTTTCTGGCGATCTACAAAATTTTAACAATTTTAAAAATACTGCTGTTCCCGAGCCGAAGACAGGGCAATTTTCGAGGATTTGAGGCCAAGGACTTCAAAATGTGTCCTCGAGGCCAAAAACGTCCTCGAGGACTCTAACTCTGCTGAGTAGCACTGTAGCAGTAGAACTTCGTCGTTGAGTAATAAACTGATGAAATGTTTAGTTTCTCTGTTCTTGGGAACCGTGTCTTGCAGTTTGAGGGCCTGGGATTGAACTGATAGATATGCCGCTAAGATGGTATAGCCTAGTGGTTAGAGCATCTGTATATCAAGCTGAAAATATGGGCTCAAATCTGGTCCAGTCGTGCCAAAGACTTAAAAATAGGTAGCCTACTGCAAACTGTATTCACATTTTCCTGCTTCACATTCTGCATTGATGGTGATAATTGTGCTTACACCTTTGTATGGTAGAGAGGTGGCAGCTTGCCTCAATGACCTTGATATCACTTTGCAGTTTCCTGGTCAAGGCAACACGGTGAATAAATCAGTAAAACTGAAAGCAAACATGGTGGAATTCAGGAATTGCATGATAAACTTTGTCAAGGCAGGTTTTTTAAAGTGCAGCAAGTAAATTGAATTGGAATTAAATTAAGCTGCAGTTTAACCTACTAATGCTGTGACAGGACACTGGTATCAATCAATGAGTGACTGTGCTTCACTCACAGTTTCAGTTATGTTTCTGCCGGCTTCTGTCTGCCTTCACATATTGTGAAATAAATTCAATTCAAAAAAATTCACAACAAGTTTTTCTTCATTAATTCAAAAAAAGATTATCGCAGACTACTGAATTGGCTTTGGTGCGTGACTTTTGGCGCACCCTGCAGATACAGTAGGCTGTTCTTTGATAAGGCAGTTCCACGCTGTTTTTACTTTTTAGCATATAAATTTAACAAGTTTTTTTGATGTCATATATGGTGTCCATGCTTAGTGATGCTAGCGCAATGCGGTTGAGCTAAGTGGAGTGCCAGTGTGATAGCCTACTGGTCGAGAATCCTCTTTCTGGTGACCTTGTTGTCAGACTTAGATCAGAGACAGAGTAATCTGAGAAGGGCGTACGATGGCATGTGCAGAAATTGCCCTCGTGTGTGGTTTGAAGGTTCGGGTTTGATGCTACCTCCGTGTGTGAGGTAAGTGCAACCTCACAGTCGTGAAAAAACTTTATGTTTCAAGTCTGCTACGTAACTTCTAAATTTAAAGACGGTGAATCATCCAGCCAATTACGGTGGTTTACAATAGCTAAAATTGAACTATATTTTTTGTTTTAATCTTGGGACTTCGGTTGCAAAGATATTCAACAAATACAAAAAGATATCACCCGAAAAAAGTTTTTGGAAACTCTGAGTTTTGATCTTCCCGCCAAAACCACAGTTCTCTAAACTATTAGGCCTGCTGTGGTTTTGGCGGGAAGAACAAAACTCAGAGTTTCCAAAAACCTTTTTTGGGGATATCTTTTTGTATTTGTTGAATATCTTTGCAACCGCATCTCCAAAATCAAAACAAAAAATATCAAAAATCATAGTTCAATTTTAGCTATTGTAAACCACCAAAATTGGCTGGATGAGTCACTGCCTTTAACAATGGCAGTGAATGAGTATTTGAGCAGATATTTTATGAATTGATTCCTTGAATATAGTAACAAAAATCTGCAACAATTAATATTTCATAACTTCTTAAGATAGTAAGGGGTTAGAAAATCAAGCGTTTGTGGCAGTAAGAGAGAGAGAGACTTCTTTATTTACCAAGTGACGCGTAAAGCAAAGAAAAACACCGACCCTCTGCAAAACCATACTTCAGTCTTTTGCAAGATACATCACGTTTTTCCAAATTTCTCAAGTGCCAGCAGCAGGGATGCGAATAGTTCACCATATAGTTCATAAATGTAGAAAAGTGGGCTTAGCAACAGAAAAGTGGGCTTAGCAACAGAAAAGTGGGCTTAGTGATGTGAAGGTAGTTGACCAGTTGTCATATGTCAATTGAATAGTTTGTTTATTTTGCGTGAATACTTTCAGAAATACTTCTACTTGAGTAGTTTTTAAATGACTACTTTTTTACTTTTACTCGAGTACTTTTTTTGATCAGTACTTTGTACTTTACTTCAAGTAGTTTTTTTGTCAGTAACGAAACTTTTACTTGAGTACAATTTTCGAGTACTTTTTACACCACTGCCCCCCCCCTCGGAACCCCCCAAAATTCAATTTTTAACGGCTCATGCTAGGTCGTTGGTTTTTTTGATATAAGCAGTTGTTTAAAAGACATTTTTTGACATACTTCCAACAGCTTAGGCTTGGATGGGATGTTTTTTTATTATGATCAGTCACTGTGTTGTCAATTAAAAATATATATATAAAAAATGTTAAAAAATTCTAAACTCTCTTTTCCCAGAAGATATTTCTGATTAATTTTTTAACAGGAAAGTGAAAGTTTTTTTGTTGTTGAGAATCTCATTATTCAACATTCGTTGGTCGTTCACTGAGATTGTTTCTCATCAAGCTCCTATAATTTTTTACTATGCAATCAAACTGGTTTTAGATATTTGCTTCCTATTGTCTGATTTCAAATGCTATATTCCAGAATTTTTTTCTAAAAGTGCCACGCAAAATAATGGTTAAATTTAAAAATGAGCAAAACATAAAATTTGACATAACATACCAAATACCCTACCATCTCATTCAAATAGAGTGATGTTAAAGGCGGTGAATCATCCAGCCAATTTCGGGGGTTTACAATAGCTAAAATTGAACTCTAATGTTTGATATTTTTCGTTTTGAGTTTGAGGCTGTGGTTGCAAAGATATTTAACAAATACAAAAAAACATCCACCAAAAAAAAATTTTGGAAACTCTGAGTTTTGTTTTTCCCGCCAAAACTACAATTCTCTAAACTATTTGGCCTACTGTGGTTTTGGTGGAAAAAATAAAACTCAGAGTTTCCAAAAAGTTATTTCGGGGGATATCTTTTTGGGTTTGTTAAATATCTTTGCAACCGCAGCCTCAAAACCAAAACAAAAAATAACAAAAAATATAGTTCATTTTTAGTAATTGTAAACCGCCGGAATTGGCTGGATGATTCACCACCTTTAGTTATTAACTTATCTTATCTACCAAAATTGGACCGCTAAACCCAAGTTTATGCTAAATTGTTGGACGAAACGTTAAATCACAATGTTAGTGCTTGAGCATTCGAGACCTTGAAAGTACCTGAGTTACACTAGATTGTCAGTTATAGTTTTAGTTGATTTTATTTTTTAGGTTTCGCAGCATGGTCAGTTAATTTATGCTAGCTTGGGATTATGGTCATGGGCTTTGCTTCAATACACCTATATTATTGTCAAATATATCAGCTATGATACTGAAGCAAAAATGTAAGTACTTTTGAGCAAATCAATTGGGGTATTTGAAGTTAGGGCAATCGTATTACATTAAATTGGCTTTGACTCCATCCCTGTTGACCCAGCCATTCCAGAGCTTTTTACTTCAAACACGATGTAGTGGCCTCCTTAATTTTAATTTTTATTGTCAGCCCTGACGTTAATTACAATAGCAGTGCCATCCCAGTTCTATCCGTAAGCAACGCCACATTTAAGCTGCTGCTATTGAGCTGCAATTAGTTTTATCCTAAAGCGACGCTAGAATTAGGCTTCTGCTATTTTAATGAGGATAGTGGCTGCTTGACTTGAAGACCAATTTGGTCCCATCGCAGTCTTCCTGTGCAGCAAAAATAATACAGAAATCCTAAAGCAGCAGGCAGCAGGCGATATTTCAATTCGTTTTATAGTCTGTACTGGTCGTAGTCGTACACATATTGATTTTCTTTGTTTTTTGCTAGGTTCAATTTTGTCTTCGTATGCATAAAATATTAAAAAATAATGTCTAATGGAGCCTCCCTATCCACTGCAATGTTTCTTGTCCACTTTTCCTTGCTATTGTCAAAAACTATTACATCCATTACGCTGTTAATCATAGGTTTGATTGTGCCTATAAGACTCTGTGTACTGTCTATAGCTTATTATTAATTTTCTCAGTACATTGTTCTTATTAAATTGTCATTGTTGAGTCACTGTACATACTACTGCAAGTCACTGGTTCTAGTTTAAAGCCTTCTCGGCCCTGTTGGAGACATAGCCATTTTAGGCAAGCTACGAGGAGAGCAGAGGGTATTGATAGCGTTTCATTTCTAAAGATTGTTAGCCTGGTTTAGCTTTAGTCTGAATTTTGGCACTAGTTTTGAGCCTTTCAGCCTACTAGAGACGTAGCCATTTTAGACGAGCTATGAAGAGAGTAGAGAGTTAGCTAGCCAATCGTTCTTTTGAGAGATGTAAGGTAAGATTTGTACTTTAGTCAGTAAAGATTTAATTTATAGCATATAGTTTCGTTCGATAAAGATTTAATGAATAGCTTTAGTTTCATTAGGTAAAGATTTTTAGTTAAGATTTACTTATTTTGGCTAAAATTTGACTGATTGATTGGTAAAGATGATATACATAATTGGTAAAAATTTATTCATTGATTGATAAATTGGTAAAGATACGTTTTGAAGATTTTTATCACTTGTGATGTTTGTCCTTTTGGCCGTGCTAGCCTTACTGATGAGCCTTGAAATTGAGCAAAACAGCTGTCTAAGGCAGTGTTTTTCAACTGGGGTGCTGCAGCACACCGGTGTACCGTGAAATGTTGTCAGGGGTGCCGTGGGAAATTCTCCAATTTGTGTGCGCCTATGCTGTGTAGTGCCCAGCAGAGTAATCATGTAGTACTGTTACCATAGGGGGCACAAGTCCGTTAATCCGTCAATAACGAAGCTAACTTTTTCATTAACTTGTTAATCTGTTAAAAAGTTTTTTCGTGTTAACAGACTAAATTAACTTCCGTTAAGTTCTGTTAACTTCCGTTAAAGTTTTTATTGTTAATATCTTGCGCCATTCATTCGTCGTACTGGTACAAACCAGTTTGCACTGGTAGCACTTGTTGCATATTAGCACAAGTTTTATATCAGAAAGCGAGAAAAGAAGCTCTTTTTTGTCGCTGTTCGCAATTTCCAAAGATTTTCCGATCGCAGCATTTCAACTTATTTTTATCTTGAAATTAGATTAGACTGTAAAATGTAACTTCCAAAACACAAAAAGACCACCATAGCAAAAAATGTTCTTACCATCAACTCAACAGTGTCAATACGTGTTCTAGAAGTGAGTGAATAAAAAGAAATATAAATTACACGCAAAATATTAACGAATTAACGGACTTCATTAACTTCCGTTTATTAAAGCTGAAAATAACGGATTAACATTAACGGAGGTGTAAAGTTTGTTAACGGACTAGTGGTTTACGAAGCTAACGTTTTGCATTAACTTGCCCACCTATGACTGTTCCATATCAGAAGGTGGCAGCAGCAGGTGGTGTTTGCCTTTTGCCTGCAGACGAGAAAATTGGTCACGCATGGATGCAGCGGCAATAGCAATGACGGCGATGTTGTTATTGTGGATTGCAAGATAGTGAAAGTGTTACATATTTTTGATAGCTTCTGAAAGCCAATTAAAGTAATCCCGCTGGGAGTAATAGTCTAAAGCTTTCGCAAAAAATTGATGGACTCGTTTATAAATTTTTTTTTAACTGCCTCTGGTTAAGTGCTGATACAGTGATACAGTGTTTTAGTTTGGCATACCTGGCAGATATTTTCATTATCTGAATGAACTGAGCACACGAATGCAAGGCCGAAATGAAAACCTGCTTACAAGCACAGATAAAATAAATGGATTCCGTTCCAAGGTGTAATTCTGGCAGCAACATGTGGAAAGCGGCAATCTTGAAATGTTCCCACTCACCAATAAATGGCAAGGTGTTAATACTGCTGCACTGTGTGAGGTAATTGTTAAACATTTGAAAATTCTTGAGCAGATGTCATTTTATTTCTCTTCAGCCACCACAGAGTACCTTGGCTGGGTTAGGGACCCATTCAGCTCAGCAACAGTTGTTGGAAAGGACGTGACTTTACAGGAGCAGGAGGAACTAACTGAACTGAAACAAGATCGTGGTCTTAAGCTAAGCTTTACTGATCTACCTTTGGACAGTTTCTGGTTGGCAGCTGCCAAGGAGTTCCCCATGCTCACCCACAAAGCTATTTTGACATTGCTCCCATTTTCCACAGCATTACTGTGTGAGGTGAGCTTTTCAACCCTGACTGCTATAAAAACTAAAAACACAGAAAGACTGAGAGCTGTGGGAAAGAGCTTCGAGTGTGTTTTTCATCGATTCCTGCCGGGATATCTGCTCTGTTTTTATCCAAACAGCCCCAGATTTCACACTGAGTGAGAATAAATATAAACGATTGTGAAATACTTTTTGTCTTTGCTTTTATTTGATTGCGATTGAAGATGTCCAATTTAACATCTTTCTTCAATGTTAAAAAAGCTTATATTAGCAATATAACCCTTATATTGTGAATATTTAGTCTTTTCCCCACATTTTCAGCTGGTGGTGTGCCACGGGATTTTTTTGATGAAAAAAAGTGTGCCTTGGCTGAAAAAAGGTTGAAAAACATTGGTCTAAGGCATGCTATTGAAAATTATTTTGAATTGAACTATATAAATATTTCGTGTAGTATTGCGGTTACCAGCACTTAATATTTTTGGGAAAAAAATTGTGCTATGATCTGGTTAATTTGCGATTCTCTGCCTTTCTATGCTCATATTCATACCTGTAGTCCTAGCTGTACTGACGAGGAATAAAAGACGAATGTCGATTCGGAAACGGTATGTCTTAAGCTGTTAATCATAGGTTTGATTGCGCTTATAAGACTCTGTATTCTGTCTACAGCTTACTATTACACCCAGTTTCACAAATGGAGACATCACATTTTCCTCTCCCATCTTACATGTTAAGTTTCTCCAGTTTTTCCAAAGGAATGGCCCCTTCCACGCTCCATACGCTGTGATCTTTCCCACATCTGTTGCCATGTTCACAGCCTCTTGCTATCGTCATATCTACTCAGGATCAGTGGTGAGGAGAACTCTTCTTGCTAGATCTCAATCATTGCCTTCTTGACTAGTTTGCCTATGAGCCTATACGAAAATTTATCTTGTGGGTTTACACTCTCTATTTTCGACCTTTGGTGTAGCCCTTTGGATATGGCCTTGTGGTTGGGTCTCAACGGAGTTCCACTGTTTCCCCATGCCTAGGATTCTGCCATAGCACATTCTTGCCAGAGCCTGTCCCGTACGTGTCAAAAATGTGGAAGTGACAATTTCTAAATCACTTTTGCATCCACCCTTATCACTTCCACCTCTTAATAATGTAACTTTGACTTCAACTTTTTCATCTTGAAAATTTGTTGGTCAAGATTTTTTCCAGATACTTACTAAAATTAAACTTTTTATGTTTTCATCATCTTGAAAGCATTATTTAATATTGTTTTAACCATTCATTCAGAATTTAAACTAAGAAGCAATTGCTTGTACGGATATAGGGACAAATTTCAAACCGCTCTGGATGATAATGTTTTAATCGCGTCTGTCGCAAAGTGCAATAGTCTTTATTTTGCTAAGTTAGGTGGCCTTGGAGCGAAGCCCCAACAATCGTAAAATTTTTAAAAATATTAATTCGTTTGTATGCCGTATGTGGCTTTCCTCAGAATTTCTGCGTAGCAACGTGTATTTTTAAGACTGCTAAATAACAAAACACTGCAAAATTTTTTTAGTTGTAGGTGTAGACGCCATATTAGAATGATCTTTATAGTAACAGTATATTCTGCAATAAGACATATCTTGCAGGATAGCATCATGTTTAAAAGCCTTATAGTAATATTATACTTGCTGGTTTGAGAAACTTTCTGATGTTCTTCCTTGTTTGCTTTTTCAGAAAAATTATATTGTCACAGTGTGAAAAATGAAATGATACAACCTGAAGCTTTGTTTACTTTACGTTAGTGAATGGTGTGTATATCACTATATGCCCATAATTTTTTTGCCCCAAATGTTTAAGAAAATTTTAGGGCTCAAATAGCAAATTTTTAAACGTTCTAAGATTAAAAAATAAGTTGGTTGGCTACGTGGTTCATTTTTGGGTTGATGGGGATGAGGCTGAACCAGGATTTAGTGAACCACAAAACTTTTTAAAAATTTTCTTAGCAAATGCTGGTCTATCAAACATTAGGTTTTCGTCAAATATTTTACAAAAAATTACAACTCATTCAAGTTTTCGATGTTTGACATGAATATTGAAAGTGGAAGCAGTACCCTTTTTACCTCTTCAAGCTTTCGCCTCCACAAAAATTTGCCACTTTCACCACCCTGCCTACATGTACAGTCCGCGACCACGGTCTTTCAGATGCAAGAATTGCATTAATTAAGCCGAAGACAAACAGATTTGCCAGCTGCAAGCAAAAACAGCTGCTTTTTGGGCAAGTGATTGCGCTATTATCTTCTCCAATTTTGCTTTTACGCTTACAGATTGTGTTGCCCTAAGCCGTTACTGATATCGCTAATGCAAGAAATTTCACCAGTGGTGATGCAAGATGGGCCGTTTTTGTTTTTTCGACTTTATCTTCTTGTTGGTAAGTGGGACTATTTTGATCATGTATTCATTGGTTAATTAAGTTTATTTTTCAGCAAAGCTTAGAAACAAGCTAGCAAAGCTTCTTATTTTAGATGAATTAGTTATTAAGGTGCTTATTTGTATTTATAACAATATTGAGAAGCGTTGATATTAATGCTTTTTCGGCTTAAAGAGATACTGCTCTAGATCGGTTTTATTGAAGAAATAAGAACTACTTGAGGTAATATTAAAGAGGTGCCCCAAACTTTGTTTCGCTATTCTTCTTACCCAAGAAAATAGATTCAATCCTTTTGACTCCATTCGATTGGCAACTCTGCGCTTTGCAATTACGTGACATCACGAAAAGATGACTTTGTAAAATTTCTTGCAGAATAAGAAACGCGATGTTTGATCATAGAACAGTGGTTCTTAAAGTATGGGTCGCGCCAAGGTGATTCAAATCCGTCAGAACGATTTTTTGAAAGATCAGATTTTTTTTCTTTCCGTTTATTAAGTCTTTCAAAATTATTGCATCATACACATGTAGTTGACTTCATCTCAATATAATAAGATCATTGCATCATAAGTAGTTTTCTAAAAGTTCTAGTGGCAGACCAGCAGCTGCAGAACTAGCCGAAATTACTTTTTATAATAATGGAGTAGTTTGAAACAATTTCCTGAAGTAGCACATTAAATTGCAGATATTATTATTAAAAATGGTGTCAAAATACTGTGTACTTTAACTGGTTATCTGTGTCTTATCTGAATAAATAGCAGAGTGCTAACATTAAAAAAAAAATTCTTCTACGTTTGAGGTTTGGGTCGCAAGATAATCATCAAACTCAGATTTGGGTTGCACTCAAAAAAGTTTAAGAACCACTGTCATAGAACCTCTATAAACATCACGGTGCTTATTCTGCCAGACATTTTGCAAAGTCATTCTCTTCTACTGTCATCAAACACTGCGATGTGTATTCTTCAAGATTTTTTCATAGTCATCCTTTTCTAATGCAAAACGCAGGATTGGCAATGGAACGTAGTTTGCAAGTTTTCTTTCATCTTCTGCCCTCATTTCCTACCATTCAACACCATTGGTTATGGCGCTTTTTACGTGGCTTTAGTACAAATCAGTAACTCACTCTTGATTTTCAACATGTCTTTCTGGCATAGCACACTGGATACTTTCTGAAATTTCTTCCAAGCAGATCTTATCCTTGAAGTTAGAGCTTCTTTACTTCTTCAATGGAAAGCACATATCTAAGATAAGGAAACTTGTTTAATTGTTTATAATTGCTGTAAATCATCTTCATTTAATTTCACTCTTTTATCCATAATGGCTGGAATTAAAATGTTAAAAGGTTACAATAAACGACTGCAAAAAGATGTCCTACTGCAAAAAGGTTTTGTATGAGAACATTAATGAGCAAAAAAGCTAGTGAAGTCACAATACAAAGCAGCCCGAAAGAAAGGATGAAAAAACACATGGATGGTCCAAAAGGGAGAATATTGCTGGTTTGTACATGATAAAAAAGTGAATCTAATGTAGTTGCGTAAAAGAAAGTAGAAAGTCTGCCTCTGCCAACAATAGAAATGGGTGAAAAGGTTCCTGTACTTCTAGACGTAGTGATAGTGTAAGAGTCTGTAGTGTGTTCTTTTCATTAAATAATTTTCTTTCACTATGAATTTGGCGGAGCTATTTGCATATATTTTTATCAATGTACTGGTGTATATCAGAGGTGGAGTCTGCAAGGACGTGTTTGGCCTCGAGGACATATTTTAAAGTTCATGGCCTCGAAGCCCACAAGTCCTCGAAAATGTCCTGTTCTTGGCTCGAGGACAGCATTGTTTTTATTGGTTGAAAAAGAAAGTAACCATAAAAACAAAAAAACCTACAGTTTTAGCCTGTCTATTAGTTTCCTTTCCTTATTCAAAAAATAGTGTATAGTGTGGTAGCCAAGTCATAGTAAACCTTATTCTAAATGGCATTGTTTGAAAGTTCTAATCGGAGAACGAAGGGCTAAAGGCCGTATAAAATTATTCTTTTTATTTCTGTTATTATTTCCGGTGCGGGTGGTACAAGCAGCAAAGCACTAAAACCATCTAGGTTCATAACAAGGGACTTGGGGTCCGAAACAAATATTTTTGAGTTGCTAACGCTAAACCATGACCAATGTTCCCTTCAATTTTTTGTAGTCTACGTGCGCACTTCTTTGGAAATGACTAATATTTGTTTAACTACCCATGTGCAACAATATGTCTGTGTGCAGTCTCCGAAAGCTGTGTGCCCACGCACAGTTGAGAGGGAACACAGCCCATGACCTATCTATCTATCACAGCTTAGAGGGAGCATATCTGAATGTGGACTCTGAAAAAAGTATATGTGCATGATAATGAAATGTAGTACTGTTACCAGTCTTGGCCTATTAGACATGGTATGTTAGTGTATCCGTGATTAAACAAACAAAACTTATCTTGAAAAGGCCAACTTGTTCTGAAAATATGAGAGCGAATATTGGGAAAAAATTTTTTTAAATTAAGAAAGAACAACTCTAATCACTGTTAAGTGGTGTGGGGACCAAGCCACATCTGCTGAACGATTTTTGTGTTGAAAACTACAGGGTGTCCATAAAGTCTCTTTACAATTTAAAAAAATTAATACAACGTCAAATCATGAGATAACGCAATGAGGGGTGTTTTATGTTAATCAGTATTTCAAAAAGCTTTTCTTGACACTAAAATTTATTGTTTGAGATAAAATTTTAACGTGTGTAATGATCAAGTTACATGAACCCCCATAAAATGACTACTCCTGAAGAAAAACCCCATCAAAATAACCTTTTCAACCAGCTTGTGATGCAAATTACTACGGCAACGTGAAATCGCGTGATTAGCATCACAAGCTGGTTATACACAATTAGCATCACAACCTTGTTCTGTTCAACCAGCTTGTGATCTGATCAAGCAACTTCACGCTGCTGATCGCGTTTGTACCACAAGCTGGTTGAACAGGTAAAAGCCTTCGATTTTTATTGGACAGCCGTCACGTCCCTGTCCCTGTAAATTTCTTGTATTATAAACAAATTGAAGGACGTGATGGTGGGTTTCTTCCATACTTAGTTCTGTAGTCTTGATGGTTTAAACATCTGATTTTCTCGAAAAACCAGGATACACATTGCGCTTTTTCTTGAGGAGTAGTCATTTGAGATTTGAAGGGGGTTCATATAACTCAATCATTGCACTTGTAGAAGTTATATTTGAGGCACTTAAAAATTTTATCTAAAACAGTAAATTTTAGTGCAAATGAAAACTCTATGAAATATAGATTAACATAAAACAACCCTCATTGTGTCACCTCATCATTTGAAGTTTTAGTGATTCTTTTGAATTGTAAAGAGACTTTATGGACGCCTTGTATATTAATGTTGCCGAGAAAGTAAAGGCTTTGTTGTTACGATGACCCCAATTACATGATCTAGGTTCAACCCGCACCCTGGTCATGTTGTTGCGTCCTTGGATAAGATGCTTTACAATGATTATCTCTGCTTCAAAAACTGCATAAGAGTGGTTTCTAGAACCATCTAGTCTACCGGGCATGAAAATCGATACTATAGGTAGGCTAGCCTACTAACTGTTCTTCCTGTAAAAAGCACATGAGTAGCATAACGCTAAATTATTACCTTGACGTTTCGCTCAGCTGAAAATGCCGAGCATCATCAAAAGTTGAGTTGGAGGAGTGTCGTGCACTCCTCCAATACTAGCACAAGCAGTACATGTCGCAGATAAGTTACTACAGAATAAATATCAAAAGAACCGAGTAAATTAAGTGAGGTATAGATGATTATAACGTCATAATGATCAACGTGCGAGCTGGGGCTAATTCAACAAAACGTAAAAATTCAATTGTTATACTGTGATTAAAAGAGAGAACGTGGCTAAGTCATACGTGGTAAAAAAATCGAAACTAGCTACAAAACAACATTTACTGAGCACTTTTGGCTAAAGATCGGTACACTGATGGCAATGTCTCACCATCTGAGCGGTTGATAACATTAGTGTGGACATTGATAAACCAACTTTCAGCAATTAAAGTGACTCTGAACCCAAGCAAAAAAAAAATTAGTTTTTAAGTTTTTGGCTGTTAATGCAATGTCATAGCAGCATACATTCACAAACTAGTTTATTTTTTGGTACTGGGTTTGGTTTTTGCTTGAAATTATCGATTTAGTGTTTGGGTATAAATCAAAATCACTCCGTTATTTTTCCGCAAAACAAAACCAAGCAGGTAATGCTGAGAGGTAAAATTGATCTATAATGTAACAATAGATAATTGTGGCCATTTGATTTTTGTAAGTTGCGGCATAATAGGAAAATATTTTGCCGGTTAGGTCAATATTGGATGCAAGCAGCACTGAACTGTATACTATTGCATGGAGAAACGCTTTCGTAGTCGTGACCGGACACATTCGGAATTTGGAGCAATTTGTTGAAAAGCTTGCTCCAAATTCACGTGAAAACCAAAAAAGGTCTTCACCGCAATTTGATGGAATATTCGGCCGAAAATTGACATTTTATCAGCCATTTTTTTGTCCATACGTCCATGACGGTTTCTTTTAGTAGGGAACGCTGAATTTCCATAAGGGAACGCTAAATCTCCATGGGAGGACGCGTCCCCCCTACAATTTACGAACTGGATAAGCGCTAGGCTACCGGTACGTAAAACGTCCAGAAATTGTAGCTAGCCTGCAGTTAACACTAGCATCAGACTTATATTGTGGAACTAGATTTCACAATAAGCGGCTATTGCTTGCTTGGGCCCAGCATTGGCACGTAGTTTCATTGGTTTAATGGAATAGCTATGTTTTCCAACTGGGGCGTACTGCTTCACTTATAAATTATACAATTAAAAAGTAAAAAAAAATTTATTGCAAAGATACAGGCAGTAACATAAACGCAACAAAAACTACAGGCGAAAGTTTGCCAACTAAAAATTCCAAACAGATTCTTAAGCAATGTTGGGACTGTGGCGGCCGTTCAGATGATGGACTGGGATTTTGATGAAGCGAGACGATGGCAGCTTGGGAGGTTGCCGGAACTGTAAAAAAATAATTTAAAACGAATATCATACGTAATACCTATAGAATAGCTTAAGAGTAAAATTTCATCATCATCATTATCATCATCATATTTATTTATTTACCAAGTGACGTCATATCACAAGAAAAAACTGCAACTTCCTCTAGGTCTATCACCAAAGCATCGAAATATGCAATTCCTTTAAAACCAACACACAAACTTGCAAAGTCAAAGCAACATTTAGTCGCTTGGTGAGGAGACAGCGAAGGACCGAAAGGTCATCTAAGTCTACTGCCACCTCACCAAGTTAAGGTTAAAAAGCAGCTTCTAGATTTTCTCAGTCTGCTACTTTCTATGATAAAAAATTTTATGCAAAATTAAAAACAAAGTGTTGCAAAGATATGTACACTTTGTACAGTGTATACACATAACTCACAGTCAACATGTAAAGAAAATGCAAGTCAACATTAGAATTGTTCTAACTCTAAGCATACTAAAAAAAAAAAATACTGTAACTACAGATTGGATAGAAAATAAAATCAATACAGTTTACAACGCTTATTTATGTTTTATAGAATTTAAAGTGGACAATTGGAGTGAAAAAAACCTCCTTGCTTTGTTTTGTATTGTTTGCCAATATGTCATTCGTACTGGTACAATTTCCAATACCAGTATATATCAACCTCAGTCAGTTACTGCAAAATTACTTATAATTCAAGGGCACACCAAAATGAGAGATGACGTATAGTATAAACGTGTGATAGATGAATGCATTATCTCATGCCATTCAAGCAATAGAATAGGTTATTGTTGAACTCAAGCATAAATATGCAACTATGTTTCCTGTAATTACTACTGCATTGCTGATAGAAAGCTGTTATTCTAGCTTTTATCGGTTTCATAGGTTGATAAAAATTGAGCTTTAACAGCTTTTTTAAACCTGTAGAATGAAACTTCTTTTATACTGCTTGGAATTTCATTCCAAACTTTAATTCCTGCGAATGATAGAGACTTTTGCCCTAATCTTGTTCTAGTTCTTGGAAGAAAGAAGTTGTTTTTGTGGCTCAATCTTGTCTTATGTGTATAGCAGTTTTTTATTAGGTTAAACTTATCTGAATTTGCAAAAGATAATACATTATTGTGAATTTTGTACATTAGCTTTGCAGTTTCCAGAGAGAAAATATCCTTGAGTTTTAAGCATTTAGCTCGATAGAACAAAGGATTAGTATGCTCACGATATCCACTTCCAGTTAACAATCTGATGCTTCTTTTTTGCAGAATAAAGAGAGGTGCTAATGTTGATTTTGAAGCATTCCCCCGACTACTTATGCAGTATTGTAGATGAGAGTATATGAGGCAGTGGTAAACAGATCTTAAGGTTTGCTCATCTACAAAGTGTTTTAATTGATTAAGGGCCCAAGATCCCCTTGCTACCTTTGAACATTGTTCCTTGATTTGTTGTTTCCAGTTTAGATTGTCGTCTATGAGAACACCTAGATACTTTATGTGATGTGATTGCTTGATTGGATTATTATCTATTGATACTTTGAGTTCAGGTTTATTTTGTTTTGTTGTCAATACCATAAACTCAGTTTTGTTAAAGTTGATTGATAATTTATTCAACTTGAACCAATAGCTTACATTGACTAATTCATCATTAATATTTGTGACTAATTCATCATTAATTCATCATCATAATTAATTTCTGCAAATTAATGTAAACATTTCTGTAGTCATCTTTTTACAGGGACTCTGTAAGCCATAACAATGGTGCATATGAAAGTTTCTCTGGTAATACTAGTTTCATTGACAAAACACAGCTGAGGATAAAAAAAAAGCAAAACAGAGCCGTTGGTATTTGCTTTCAATAAAAAAACTGTTCAGAACTGCTTTGGTGCTCAGTGCTCTCGAAAGTTTTCAAAATACTACATATCTTAAAATTCACTGTTTCGTTAGATTGGATTTAAACTGATTATTTAAACTGAATGTTTATCAAACTTATAGTCTTAACAACTGCCATAATATTTCTCAGCTGCAGGAGTAAAAATCAACTGGTTGCTATTTTACATATACCACATAACCGCAGTTTCTCCCAACTCGACAACGCAAAAATACTGCGTCTCCAATCGCGATAAAGAGCCTGGTTTATGATGCGACACATCCTGGGGCGACCAACCTGATGTGAGACAACTCATCGAGGGGCTCTGATGCAAAGTGAAATTATGGGGGGGCAGTTGCCCCTCCTGGTTACGTCACTGACGTGCGCATCTACAATTAAACTAGGTAAAATTCGTGTCTTTTTGAATAAGGGACATTTTCTAAAAAAAGACAATTGCATTCTCGCATTAATGCGTTAAACCGAGGTTTGACTGTATCTTGAGTCAAAGTTTGCAATTTTGGACGAATTTCAAGCAAAACTAAGATCAGGCGGCACAGTTAACAACCAAAATATGCTGACACTCAATTATTGCAAAAATACGAAACTACCTGTAGACTGAGCAGCATTGCGCAGATGCGGTTCTGTCGCAAAACGACCGCTGGTGACTGAGTCCGATACCCGAAAGGTCGTCTTTGCAATGAAGTAGAAACCTACATAACACAGTTAAATTGACACAAACTGTGAAAATATAATTAACCGATTCAAAAAGCTTTGCTTATTGAACTTCTAGCTGTAGCAGCGTTTATTTAAAAAGACACTGTCTATAGTAGGGTTGCCTAATGTGCGGCCCATTATTATTTCGTGAAAAGTAGCAAATTTGCGTTTCGTTGGCCACTACATAAGCTACGCTTTAACTTTTTTGGTTTTTGGTGTTTATATTTTTATCTCCGCGCAGTTTGCATTTCAAAACGCGTGTCACAGCAGATCTATACTTCACAGTTTGTAAAAGGTGTGTTCAGTAGTACAACTATTGGGAAATAAGCGTTGCTTGGGAGGGGGGTTGAGGCCTCCATCTTAGCCAAGTAATTTAAAAAGTTTCAACCAAATAAAGTAAAAAAAAGTCAAATTTTTTTAAAGGTTAACTCCGCGGTTTAGCAATGATTTAATATGGTAGGGCAATTCAAAACTTACATGAGCATTACGCAGTATTCGGAATAAAAATTATCCAAGCATTTTATGAGAGTTTTGCGGCCCACTAAAGCTCAGAAAAAAAGGTCATGCAGTCAGCTTTTCAATAAGTTTGAGCACCACTGGTCCAAAACATAAATTTTAATCTACAAGCTTTAAGCAACTGATTCCCAAATCTCGTCTATACAGGGTGTCTCAAAAGTAAGTATACACTTTCAATTTTGATTTGATTTTTAAGTACTCATCATAGGGCATTCATTTCTTCAGAGAATATAAAGTGGATAAGCAGTAAAATTTAGGTATTGTTTGCATTTTTCATCAATCCACATAATGACTAGGAGATTAACCCAAGAAATGAGGTGCAAAATTGCTGATTGACAAGAAGCATATGGATCAGTAAGGCAAACTCAGCCCTTTTTTAACGGGGAATTGAGGTTTTTCCTCCCAGAGCTGAGAAATAATGTTAAATAATGCTTTGGTTAAAAAGCTGAGAAATCATGCTTCGGTTAAAAACTGTTTAGCAAGATGGAGCTCTTGCACATTACGCCAGGAAAGTCAGAGATTACTTAAATCAGTTGTTTCCCCGATAGGTTGATCGGGCGCAGATGTCCTCTGGAATAGGCAACTTTTTTCTTTGGGGTTTCCTTTAGAGTAAAGTTTACTCCACATGGCCTCAAAACCTTGAAGCGTTGAAACAAAAAATTAGAGTATCATGTGGACTATAGCTACACAAGAGTTATTGTAAAGTGTCGGGCAAGAATGCATCAAAACGTGGTAAAACGTCTCAAAATTGGTGTTTTTTACGTTGAGATCTAATATCCTGTCAATAAGTAAATTCAACGAGATAGTAAGATGCTAATCTGTTTCTAGTAGTTTATAGGATATTTTTGTAAACTTTTGACAAATTTCAATTAGCCATTAGATTGTTATTCAAATTTTAAAGTGTATATTTACTTTTGAGACACCCTGTATATACAGTAGAACAAATAAAATGGTAAAAAATACCAATGCTTTCTGTGTCGACCATTTAGTCTAGTTAACTAAATTATGAAGCACAGTTACTAATGCTTGTATTTATCACAGTGAAACCGAACCGACTTGCCACAATTTTGGTAGGCCTAATTTTGGTACATAATTTTGGTAGGTCTAATTTTGGATTTGCCACAATTTTGGTACATACTAAACTGGGGTTATGGCTTGTAATTTTCTCACACCAGGATGGCCTAGCACAAAACATAAAGAACCATGAAACGAAATCTCTTTGATCTATATGGTTTTACTGCGAAAGTTGATTGTGTACTTTCCTTGCTTTCTAACTGATTGCGAGCAAGACATGTTTCATTCCAAACTCGGGTTATGGCATGTTTTTATTCTCACACTAATAAAACCAAGCACGAAACGTAAACAGCCGTGATATGAAATGAATTGCTTTTCTTTTCTACAGATGAGTTTCTAATGCGAAACCACACGTCCTTCATGATGCCTTTAACATTTAACAGCCTTTTCAAGTTGTTTCTAACATAGTTATAAGTATCGTAGTCACATGAAGACAAATTCGTGCTTGCTTGCATCCAAATCTATACTTTCATGAAAGGTATAATCTGGATCTCCCACTGAGTCATCTTGATATGAAATGCTGGCGATATCAAATTTCAATTTTTTCGGGGTGTTGGCAAGGAAATTGCTCCCAGCATTTTGCTTTGATGGCTTTTCGAAATTTATTGCTTTTGTTTCAAAACCAATAAATAGTAGAGTGGAGAGAAAAACCAAAATTTTTGAATTTAAAAAAGTGGTCTTGATATATGGCCCTAAATACCATATGAAATACTTTTATCACAATGTTGAGTTCTTGCACCCTCTAGTGGCCGTGCAATTTTATCGAACGTGCTTAAATAAATCACTTTTACCATATCTCACTACCCACATATGCTAGAAAGCTAGTTTTTAGCTTCAAAGTTGCAGAAACAGCACATTTATATCTCCATGAAAAAGAACTTTGCCATAAAAACGTACGAAAAAAAAAAAAATTACAGCCGAATGATTGATTACAGATTTACTGATTATTGATAAGTTTTCAGTGCTCAGCTTCAATTGCATTGCAGTTCGCATTGGCATTGAAAATACGTCAGATGAGGTTTAAATTTATGTATATTTGCACTTTTAGTGTGCCATGCTGCCTTATCAGCTTAAAATAGTTTCTTTAATGGCAATTAGTCTTACTCAACTGGGTAATGTGCAGCACAGTATAGTAACTAATGTTTAAAGTTATTGCATCATCCAGGATTGGTTGGCTCTTGCATTATCACATTTTTTATGCTTAACTTGAGGAATTATATCTAGTTCATTCAAAAACAGGTAAGATTGTACAGTTTATTTCAAAAGCACTGAAAGATGCCAAAGTACAAAATTAGAATTAGAAAAGCAATTTGTACCATGATTAGAAAAGCTACAGTTCTGAAAAGAAAAAAATTTAGCAATATATTTTAATAAACAATTTAATACCATTGTTTATTGTATTGTAAATACGGTATATACTGTGCTTGCTGGCATAAATTTAGTTATTTGTGAAGCAGCATGCTAACCAAAGAAAAGATTCAAGTCTAATGTTACTTGTACAAAGTTGTATGGGGGAGAAAATTTTTAAATTTCTGATATTTCTGCCAAACATTTACCCTTTGTGTTCTGCTTTTGATGTTCAAAAAAAGGATGATCATTAAATGTCATTCTCAAGCCACACTGAATTTCACATTGCTTTCTTTGTTTATTATCACAGCCAAAAAATATCAAAAAGTTTATCAGTATCTTGCAAAAAATTAGTTTCAAGCTCTTTGTATCGATCAAATGTTTAAGATTTTTATGGTTTTGCTGTTACCATAAACTTTGATGACTGTATAGTTGACTTCGATGTCCTAATTAATAAATTCTGAAATTCTTCGTGCAATACTCAGCTCACATATTGAATAAACATTGCACCAAATTCAATTGTTCTTTTTCAACAATTTGAGCTCTATCCAAGTTCCTGAAGTGATTAAAGTTGAGCAAATGCTCAAATCACTTGTCTTTTGGTTGGCAGAAATCCTGGAGGGAAATTATTGGAACTTAAAAATATTTTGCCATCGAAAAACTTTTTACAAGATTAGACTTTGATCTTTTATTAGTTAGCATGCTGCTTCACAAATAACTGAACTTATGCCAGCAAGCACAGTATATACCGTATCTACAATACAATAAACAATAGTAGGCCTATCAAAATGTTTGTTAAATATATAGCTAAATTTTCTTTCTGTTAGAACAGTAGCTTTTCTAATCATGGTACAAATTGCTTTTCTAATTCTAATTTTGTACTTTGGCATCTTTCAGTGCTTTTGAAATAAACTGTACAATCTTACCTGTTTTTGAATGAACTAGATATAATTCCTCAAGTTAAGCATAAAAAATGTGATAATGCAAAAGCCAACCAATCCTGTATGATTCAATAACTTTAAACATTAGTTACTATACTGTGCTGCACATTACCCAGTTGAGTAAGACTAATTGCCATTAAAGAAACTATTTTAAGCTGATAAGGCAGCATGGCACACTAAAAGTGCAAATATACATAAATTTAAACCTCATCTGACGTATTTTCAATGCCAATGCGAACTGCAATGCAATTGAAGCTGAGCACTGAAAACTTATCAATAATCAGTAAATCTGTAATCAATCATTCGGCTGTAGTTTTTTTTTTTTTCGTACGTTTTTATGGCAAAGTTCTTTTTCATGGAGATATAAATGTGCTGTTTCTGCAACTTTGAAGCTAAAAACTAGCTTTCTAGCATATGTGGGTAGTGAGATATGGTAAAAGTGATTTATTTAAGCACGTTCGATAAAATTGCACGGCCACTAGAGGGTGCAAGAACTCAACATTGTGATAAAAGTATTTCATATGGTATTTAGGGCCATATATCAAGACCACTTTTTTAAATTCAAAAGTTTTGGTTTTTCACTTAACCCTAATAAATACGTGAATAGATGTAATTACAATTGCCAAAGTTGTGATATATACGTAACCCAGTTTCAAGCATTTTTCGCTCTCCTCAAGTCGATTTAACATACAATTTAAATAAATTCAAATACACACACAATGTCTAGCCTTGGCATAAAAAACCTAAATTTGAATAAATTAGCAACCAATTTGACATTGCCCTTTAAGCCTTGGATGCATTGGCATGTAGTTGGCATTTAAAAAGATGCATTAATGTTTTACCAAGTCAGTCCTACCCGCCCAAAACCGAAAAGAGCAAACTTCAGAAAAAATGAATCGTTGAATTTTAATTGTCTCTCGTCAAGTATAGCAGCGGTAACTAAAGAAAAAAGCACAACATAATAGCAAAACTTAACTTACAGCAACGCGCAGCAACACTAAATAGTATTACAGTAGCTGCAAAAAAATTATCATGAAATTTAAATAAACTTACTTCTGTCGTTCACTATAAACAATCAGCAGCACTACACTAGTAGGTTACCGTGGCAAATCTATGCTAGCAAAGTATTACCAACCATGCACCACAGTATGACGAAGCTATCAATATATTCAGCATTAGCAAGTTAAGACTGTTCCAGTAGGCTACGGTAATCAGTAACGGAATGCAGATAAACGAACCTGATTTTGCAGGTACCATGCACACGAAATCCAAATAAGGCTCAAGTGACAACAAAACGTCCAAGCATCTCTAAACATAATCGTGAACATAAATAAGCCTACAATACAATGAAATGAGATTACTACAAACTCTAATCCGTGTTGTGTCAAGGCTACTACAGCAGGCTCGCTTCCGTCAGGTATCCGAGCCCCTATGATACCTCAGCAAAAGAAGTCATCGACAGCAAGATAAGACAGTATAAAACGGTTCAATACTTCAACTACTGCAGCAATCAACACTATCATTTATTAATCAATCACCAACAACCCAGGCTAAGCAAACTACGCACAGCCGAATGAGCCTAAAACATGCTAAAACTAGTAAACAAGTATACATACCATAGCTCAATCTAATTGATACAACATTCCAACAGTTTCATTCACCTTCAAGACAGCAAACTTAACCTAAACTTAACTCTAAGCAACCTTGGTCATCAACCAACTTAATCACTCACAAAAAGACCTAAAATAGTAAACATTTTGTGGTTGTCAACGAGATTATTGTTGCCATTTATATTCAAAGCGGAGTAAAAAACAAAAAAGCGGAAAACTAAGCACGCATGCCGTCACAATTGGCATTAAAAAGATACATCATTGGCATGTAGTTCGAAAGTTTCAAATGATGATAAAATAAATTAAAATTTTGAATTGATTGTGCAATGGATTTACGCCGATGTAAATAATAAAGTTTGAAGCTAATTAGACTTAGTTGTTAATATTTTGTTCAATTGTTTTCAGACTTAAGTCTAGAAAGTTTGTAGATTTGTCCACTGGGTGAAGTAGAAGAGTCAATTGCGCAAATAATTTGTTTCTAAGGAACAGTATAAAAGTCATCTTGCTCAGACTAACAAAATGATAGTGATGGGCTATATGGGGTTGTGGGTATGTAAATTTAACATCGTCTTCCAGTTGTGGTTCATTTACTTGTAAAATGAGATCCACACACCAATGAAAGTTATACCAGCATGCCACAAAATCCATGCTTTTAACCTTTTGGTATACTGCTGGCAAAAAATCACATGTTGCAGAAAAGTTTAAGTCTGAGCAAATATACTTGCATCCAATTTGATTCGCTGATATTGGGTGATAAAAGTAATGTGAACATGTTCCAGGATATTTAAATATGGTTAGGTAAGCCTATAGCCTACCGTTTATTTGTTTTAAACGTGGCAAATGAAAAAAAAAGCTCTAAACAATGCCCTAGCTATTATTTGATACCTGATAATGCATGTTAATTCAGTTTGACAAAGCTTGGTTTCATAATAGCCATGAAAAGTAGTCATTAAAATGGGCATAAAACATTTTTTTAAAAAAAAAATCAGAGCACCCCATAACCGAGGCGCAAAGAGAAACACCTAAATTATTAAATAACTTAAAAAGCAATCTTTTCAGCTTACAAATAACCGTTTTATTGTATTTGGCATGGTCAAAAATGGGGGGGTAGCAATTTACTGCATCCTCCTACCTTAACTTTGAGCATTAGAGGTAAAAATCACTCATGCATATCCTCAAAATTCACTTTCTCGCACAATTTTAAACAGACCATATCTCAGGAACAGCTTGTGCTAGAAAGGTGAAATTTTTTGCGAACAGGGTTTTTTTACTTTGTTCTACCTACCCCCATGCCAAGTTTGGAGAAGATTCTAGAAGATGGGTTGACAGCCTGTCAAATCAAGCATGGATTGATCCATAGGCTAGGCAGATAGCCTAGATTTAAACAATTATATAGCTTCACTTACACAGCTGGTCGTAAATAGCCTAACATCACTTATTTTCTTGTCAGTTGCTGTTGTCAATGCAATAGTAGGCTATGCCAATCTTTGAATACAACCATCAGCATCAGTATTAGGCTAACTAGTGGTCTCGCTACCGGTAGGCCTAGTCTAACTAGCACTAACCTAAACCAGGCCTAATATAGGCAGAACAAAACAACATATTATACTTTATCTTTGGTTTGCGCTGTTACCCTACTTACTTTCAATCCTAGCCTACACCAGGCGAAACTCTAATCTTGAACTGACTGACTGAACAAGCGTACTATCATGCATTACCACTTGTGACGCGGAAGTTAGTGACGTAAGTTTTTATTTGTGGAATGGATCAGTGATGTTTGACATGATGTCACTCAGTAACGATGAAACGGAGAGAAATAATTTTTTTTGCACAAACCTTAGAAACCTCCAGAGTTTTGATTTATTTAGTTTTTAACGAAATTCAAACATCGTTCAGCCCCTGTTTAACCGTCTACGATAACTATTAACATATTGTAAAACCGTGGATTCTTCCCAATTAATATGTTGATCAAACAACCTTAAATGTTCACATAAAGCGGATTTTTCTGGTTCCGATTTTTTGACGGCTCTTGTATGTTCTGCAATACGACTTTTTATATCCCGTTTCGTTTGCTCCACATACACAAACTCACAATCAGCACAAGGTATTTTATAAACTAATCGACTCTTTTCATGCTCTGCAATAGGATCTTTGGGTGAGGTAAGAATGTTACCAATGGTTTTAACCGGCTTCATCGCAACTTTCACACCAGCTTCGTTAAGAATACGACCGATACGTTCTGAAGTACCCTGTGCATAAGGTATGGAGGTGAAGTGCTTAAGATGCTGTGTTGTGTTCTGTTGTTTGACCTTGGGGATTGGGTAGGAGTGCCGGAGAGGGAAACCGTTGAGTTGTAGAACAGACAGAACATGGGTGGTTTCGTGTCGTGCATCTGCTGGGATGGTGTTGTGTGTGTTATCTCTGTCATGTAGCGTCTTGGTAACTGCGAGTTTCTGGTGCTGGGGATGATGAGAATCAAAGTGATCAGCACATTAAGCAGAAATGGGTGCATAACTTAAGTTCAAAATTGTTGACACATACACAAACGGGTATACTAGAAAGCGGCTTTAACTTTGCTTTAAGCCCCAAAAGCCTACTGATGGGGTATATTATTTGTGGAGTTGAAGAAGGCTTACGCAAAGCAAATGACACAGCTGCAGTTTCTACCGCTCATTCAAAAGTCGCCAGTGTATTGAAGACTGCACGACTCCCCAAAAGAAATATCGACAGAGAAGAGGAACAAGCTTTGAAACAGCTAAAGGAGGACAAAGACATCGTGATTCTCAAAGATGACAAAGGTAACTGTACTGTTATAATGGACAGGCCAGACTATGATCAAAAAATTAACGCACTGTTAAGCGATAACGATATTTACAGTAAGTTGGTAATCAAACGAAATCCACTTAACAATATCACAAAAGATGTCAATGACTTTGTATGCCAGCTTTTGCTGGATAATAAGATTAAACAGGACAAATATTATTGGTTGCATTGTAGTAAAGCTGTTATGCCTCGATTCTATGGGCTACCGAAGATCCATAGAGTAAATGTTCCTCTTCGTCCGATCGTGTCTTTTGTCAATGCTCCCACGTACAACATTTCAAAATTTTTATTTAAAACTATTAAACTTCGTATGACCAATCGTTTCAGTGTTAAGAATTCAATTGATTTTATAGATCGCATTAAAGATGTTGTTATGGAAGAAGATGATATTTTGGTGTCGTTTGATGTTGTGATCCTTTTTACTTCCGTACCTATTGATTGCGCCATTAAGTGTATTTTTGATTTTCTCGTGGTTGATGATTCTCTGCCTACGCGTACACAACTCAATGCTCATGACATAAAAACTGGCCTTGAAATCTGTTCTAATTCCACTGTTTTTTTCTTTTCAAAACGTTTTGTTTAGACAAACGTTTGGTCAGAGCTGGGCAAGTCCGCAAATCCGAAATTGCGGACTAACGAAAAAAGTTGCGGACATGCGGACTTGCGAACTTTGGCAGTTTAAATTGCGGACTTGCGGTTGCGGACTATTTTTAAATTTTAGTCCACATTTCCGCAAGTTTTATACAAATAATAAAATTCCTTTCCATTTTCGTAAAATATTGATGTTTTTACCCAGTCAAACATGAGAAATCAATTTAATTTTTTCGAGTTTAAGTTCGGCAAAAATATCAAGTTTTTCGAGTTTAGGCTGACACAAATACTAAGTCTGCTTTTTGACTTAATCGCTTTTTTTTGGTGACATGCTGTTTTTTTGAGTTTGGCAAAACAACCGACTTTTTTCGAGTTTAAGTTTAAATTTGCTTTTTTTTAAGTTTAAGTTTAAATTTGTTTAATTTAAATTTCTAAATGACTTGGCTAAAGAGGGCATCAGCCCCCTTTAGCCAAGTCATTTAGAAAAAATTACCAAAAAAGAATACGAGTAGTAGTACGTTTATTTTTGGTTAGGAACACACACATACATAATTTCAATAACACACTGTGAATCACAAAAGAAAAAAAAAAGAAACAGTTATATCCTGGTGAGAGGCTGTGAAAGACCTCATGTCAAATCCAAGGGCTGAACTTGTGCGGTCGTCGAGTCTGCAGCTTCTCATCTAAACGTCGATGCAATAAACGGATATAAAAGTACTCAAATCAAACAAAAAAGAAAATCAAAATAACGGAACGAAAGCAAAATTTAAACATCAAACAATAAACACTCATTTTTTGTAATGTATGTAATAAATTTTTATTATATCATCATTTAATGTTAAAACATACGTTTATCAAATTTAATAATTATGATGGTAGGTGAAATTGGCTGATAAAGGTTAAAATTGTTTGCTTTGAAGGTATGTTTTTGCTTTAATAGTGTAAGCGTAAAAATTTATGAGTAAGCGTTTAAACGTTTTTTGGACCTGACCTGAAGTATATGGGGGCTCAAGAGGCTAGACTATTTAAATTTTTCAATGACTTTTGAATTTTAGCAATTTACTCTAATTATTGATATGGTTTTAAAACGTGCGAAATGTGATTTAAACGGCGTTAGAATCGTTATTATTGCCGCAATGTTGCAAAAATCACCCACCAGTTGGGGGCTCTGCCCCCTATTTGACACGCTTGAGTAGCAACGGTTTGTTCAGCACGGGACCTAAATTAGACAATTTTTGTGCAAAAAACATTTACTTTTGGTTCAAGCCCCCTCTCTCTTAGCAAAACCCTGGTTGCGCTTCTGGTCGTATTCACTCCTGCAGACATATTTTTCAAGTGATTATACGGGCCCGCATACGAAACAAGCTAATAAACGCTGTCGAGCTTATATGTCTCTTTTTTCAAAGATGAATACAAAATTGTAGCTTTAAAACATCAGTTTTTATGTGCAAAAGTTTAGTCTATTTTTATAGTGCCCCCCATTTTTGGCTAGGCCCCCCTCACTTCGTTTGGTCTGGCAACGGCACTGCTGGTAGCGTGTGATTATCTCGTTCCTACAGTATTTATAGAAACCAGGGACTAAAAATTTAGTAATACGATTAATGGTATGTTTTTTTGCCTTGTACTGCCTACGCCTTTTCCTCCCTTGAAAAGAAATGTTTTTTTATAGAATATATTGTTGCAAGCGGAAATACGGATTGTGCGTTGCTATTTGATTGCTTCTCACTATAATCCAATGGCTTTTAGTCTTCGAATTCCTAGCTTCATTGTAGCATTTTTGAGGGTTCATCGGTGGGTTGTGTATTATGCTTCCATGCAGTTTAGGCACCTACTGTATAGGCAGCAGCGCAACCAGGAGGGCTGGGGGCTACAACCCCCCTTAGCCAAGTCACTTAAAAACTTTAACCAAAAATACAAGCGTTTAAATCTGTTTTGAGTTGGAACTGAAAGAATAGGGGCTGGGCAATTTTTCAGCTTTCCATCCGAATTAGCATCTCAATAACAAGTCATGCTGTGGTATGTTAACTACAATCAACGATTGTAATTCCTTTTATTGTATCCACCATACGCTTGTTATGCTTCCCACAAGTCAGATGTTTTGACTTATTTTTGCTAATCAACTCTGAGCAGATCACTTCGGGACATGCTTGATTGCAAAACTCTTCTACTCGGTTCATGAAAAGTTGCGAACTTGCGGTGTGGACTTCAAGAATTACGAAGTTGCGGACTTGCGGTTGCGGACTTCAAGAATTGCGAAGTTGCGGACTTGCAGTTGCGAACTTCAACAATTACGAAGTTGCGGATTTGCGGTTGCGGATTCAAGAATCCTGAAACGTCATTGCAGACTTGTGGTTGCGGATCAAGAAAATCGAAAATCGGTTGCGGATTTGCGGACTGCGAACTTAAAAAAAAACTTGCGGTGCCCAGCACTGCGTTTGGTACTCTCATGGGATCATGCATCTCTCCCATTGTGGCTAACATCTTCATGGAGCATATAGAGAAAGCCGCACTCATGTCATTTCACACGCCACTTTACCTTTTTTGGATGTTCTAGTTATACGACATGACAAAACTCTTCGCAAACAAGTTTACCGCAAACCCACCCACACAGACAGATACCTTCGCTTTGATTCTCATCATCCTCAGCACCAGAAACTCGCAGTTACCAAGACGCTACATGACAGAGATAACACACACAACACCATCCCAGCAGATGCACGACACGAAACCACCCATGTTCTGTCTGTTCTACAACTCAACGGTTTCCCTCTCCGGCACTCCTACCCAATCCCCAAGGTCAAACAACAGAACACAACACAGCATCTTAAGCACTTCACCTCCATACCTTATGCACAGGGTACTTCAGAACGTATCGGTCGTATTCTTAACGAAGCTGGTGTGAAAGTTGCGATGAAGCCGGTTAAAACCATTGGTAACATTCTTACCTCACCCAAAGATCCTATTGCAGAGCATGAAAAGAGTCGATTAGTTTATAAGATACCTTGTGCTGATTGTGAGTTTGTGTATGTGGAGCAAACGAAACGGGATATAAAAAGTCGTATTGCAGAACATACAAGAGCCGTCAAAAAATCGGAACCAGAAAAATCCGCTTTATGTGAACATTTAAGGTTGTTTGATCATCATATTAATTGGGAAGAATCCACGGTTTTACAATATGTTAATAGTTATCGTAGACGGTTAATTGCTGAAAGTTGGTTTATCAATGTCCACACTAATGTTATCAACCGCTCGGATGGTGAGACATTGCCATCAGTGTACCGATCTTTAGCCAAAAGTGCTCAGTAAATGTTGTTTTATTGCTGGTTTCAATTTTTTTACCACGTATGACTTAGCCACGTTCTCTCGTTTCATCACAGTATAACAATTGAATTTTTACGTTTTGTTGAATTAGCCCCAGCTCGCACGTTGATCATTATGACGTTATAATCATCTATACCTCACTTAATTTACTCGGTTCTTTTGATATTTATTCTGTAGTAACTTATCTGCGACTTGTACTGCTTGTGCTAGTATTGGATAAGTGCACGACACTCCTCCAACTCAACTTCTGATGATGCTCGGCGTTCTGCTAATCATGTGCTTTTTACCGGAAGAACAGTTAGCAGGCTAGCCTACCTATAGTATCCATTATCTCTGCTTGTTGTCTTCGAACACGCAGCAAATTCAGTGGACAAGAATTCGAAAAAATTCACAGTAACATTAGATCACTGGAAACTACTAAGCAGGTGCGGATTCCAACAAATTGGAAGTAGTCATTGCAATGAAAATTGCGCGGATCGTCTAATAGTTAGCGTCTGACGCTCTCCGGTGACAGGAGAATAAATATGTGCTACAACAACAACAACAACAAAAATTGCCCTGGGAATCCTAAATAAAATAAAAAACTGTGTCAGAAAAAACGCTACATGAAGAATTAAAAAAGCGAATGTGAAATTCAATATAACCATAATTGTTCGAATTTCTGGAAAGATGTGCACTACATCAATTTTTCACACTCGCTTTTTTTAATTATTGGAATGAGGATTCATTGAGATCGGGAGAAGCTTCTGTGAAAAATTTTGGCATTTTTAGAAAAAAATAATGATTTATTATTTTAACGTTTCTACAATTGTGAGCCTTTCGAAGAGAGGGTTCCGGGGCAAATTGCAAATGTTTTCAAGCTTTCCTTAATACAGCCCTTCTGGGATTTTCAGGTTACTTTTTGTCGTTAAATACTTTATGTTAAATTTTACTAAGTGTCCTATGTTGGCCGAAACTCGTACGCTCATTCATTGATAGGCAATTAATAGGCTATAGAGCAGTGGTTCCCAACCTTTTTACTACATTCCTCGTTTGCTGACTAAAAAAAAGGTTTCCTCTCCTGATCTAAATATGCAAGCAATACAGAACACGCAATCACTAATTTAACGAAATGCATAACAAAGGTTCTCTGACTTGCGCTCGACAGAATTCTGGTCTAACTGCAGTCCACAGAAATCTGGTCTATGGAAGACCATGTTTTCTGTGAAAACAAAATATTTGTGGAAACGAAACATTGTAAAATAGCGCCACCAGGCGTTACTTAAATTAGAAAAACAAAGAAGGGCAAAAAAAAGCCGTGATGATCGGCAGCAAAGGCTGTGAATTTAACACTTAAAGGCGGTGAATCATCCAGCCAATTCCAGCGGTTTACGATAGCTAAAATTGAACTATAATTTTTGATATTTTTTGTTTTAATTTTGGGACTGCGGTTACAAAAATATTCAACAAATACAAAAAGATGTCCCCCAAAAAAAGTTTTTGGAAACTCTGAGTTTTGTTCTTCCCGCCAAAACCACAGTAGGCCTGATGGTTTAGAGAACTGTGGTAGGCGTAATAGTTTAGAGATTGTTTATTTCTAAATAGTTTAGGCCTAACTATCTCTAAACTATTAGGCCTAATAGTTTAGAGATAGTTAGGCCTAATAGTTTAATAAGATTACAGTAGGCCTAATAGTTTAGAGAACTGTGGTTTTGGCGGGAAGATCAAAACTCAGAGTTTCCAAAAACTTTATTCGGGGGGACATCTTTTTGTATTTGTTGAATATCTTTGCAAACGCAGCCCCAAAATCAAAACAAAAAATATCAAAAATTATAGTTCAATTTTAGCTATTGTAAACCACCGGAATTGGCTGGATGATTCACCGCCTTTAACGAACATAATAATAAGGTTGTGTCAAATTTTATTAATGCCATTATTGCTTCCTTGGAAAGTTGCAAATTAGATAGGTCTGCATTTAAATGAGTAAACGAATGCCGTAGCTTGCAGAGCTCCTAGATAACTTTGAGAACCTATGTTCTACACTACAGTTTGCAGGTTTCCAATCCTAATTTGCTTAAGATGCTAAACTACAGCAATACGTTCGCTATAAACACACTTCTTGACAATAATTAATCCCATGCCGGCCAATATTAATGAAGCAAACAGCCGCAGTGCGAATGCCATTAGTTATCTTAAAATCGAAGTTCTGAAATTCCTCCTTTGGGAGGAATTCCTCCCCGGTTGAGAACCACTGCTATAGAGAGACATCACGTGCACTACAACGTTAAGAAAAGTTTGGTTAAAAATTAGAATTGTGAAAATGAGGGAAAACTAAAGTTTTTCTAACTTATTTTTTGCGGTATTTTCGTTTGTTAAATTGCAAATCATTAAAATTGCTCAACGGAGTCATGGGGACTTTGCCTTCGCTTCCAGAATCCCTTTTTCCCAAAGACTTGAGCTTGGAAACACCGGATACGATACCTCAATTAATTTCAAACACATAAATTATTTACAGTAATTTGCTAAACTCTTAGATAATAATATTGTCGTCACTATAAAATTATTAAAAACTATGCTAACATTTAAAAAATCGGTCCAAAGAAGTCGTTAAACCAAACAATAAGGGTTGAGTTGGAAAAACTACTGAAAACGTGGGAAAGGGGGATCCATAATCAGTGGACGTTTGCACTGGGTCTTAACTGACGAAGTTACGGCATTAAAATTGACCATTTCCATCTTTAGAATTTAGTTATTCTCATTTCGAGTTACGACCTTAATTGTTTCATTACTACGATATTGCTACACAACGTAGTACACATTGCTGCTAACGCGTAAAACTTCAAAATTACAATCCCTGTTTTCAGAAACTATCATTTTTGAATTATCATGAAAAACTTCACAAAATGCGATATCTCAAACACTTTTGCAGTTTACACTTAAAAATAATGGAAAATTTGCCGACCATAATTTTTAGAAAAATCGTGTCCTTGGCTTTGGCCTCGACCACTCCTGTCCTTGGCCTCAAGAGATTTTGTTCTCAAAAAGTTGATCTTTGGTCTCGGATTTTTTTGTGTCCTTAGCCTTGGCCTCGAACGTTGTGTCCTCGACTCCACTTCTGGTGTATGTTTACGACTAGCTTAATTATGGTTTGTGTGCTATGTTAAGCCTGCGTTTTTATTTTACGTTTGATGAACACTAGCAAATTAATAAATACTTCATTTCGCGAAAAGCAATATTAGTATTCCAAGTACACACAAATACACTTGCAGCAGGGATAGATAGCTACAAGTAGACGTCGCGGTTTTCAAGTCAAGCAGTCACCTTCGAAATTAAGTTAGTACTATTTAGTAATTCAGAAAATCTGAGCAACGAGAAGTCACAAATCGTGATGACATTGAGATATTAATTGCAATTGCCCAAAATATGTTTCTTAAGTTTAGTTTTAGATAACCTTTTAGATTCAGTTTGGATATCTGCAGAGATTGCATTCCAAACCTTGCACTTTTATATTTGGTGGATCTTTGAAGTCTAGGAGTTCGAAATCTGGGTATGTAGAGAGATAGGTTATTAGATGGGCAAGTGGAACGGGTTAGTCTGTTTAGTCGAAATTTTACTTGTTTTACAGATATTAGACAAAATTGCAAAAGTAAATGTAGGCCTAGGTCTAAACGTTTGGTGTTCACCGGGCATAGTTAAAATAAACCTGATTCTGGCGTTCTTCCAGTAAAGTCATAGTCACAGCAAGCTTGATCTTGAAAGCCTTGTTGCTTTTATTGACATTTCGTTGGTCATGACGACCAACATCATCAGAATGCGAGCATACAATAAAGAGCTACGACTGAAGCTACGTAGCATCAATATGAATTGTTAGATTCTATAAAGTTTTTAATCCGAAAGTTAATTATTACATGAGAACAATAAAAACACGCTTGTAGAAAACCGGATAGTGTTAAAACTTTGGTCACAAAAACTACAGTATAAACTTAAATGATATTAAAGCATCAGGATATTAGAGCAAAGAACGATAAACGACAGGAAAAGATTCACCATCTGAACGATTTATTACTTTTGGTCTAGAAAGAATAAACCAAGATTCGACAGTTAACCTTTTAAAAAAATTACTTTCAGTTTTTAAAATATAAGATGTTGGTGGTGGTGGTGGTACTACCCGAACCCTTCCGAGGGATGGGGGCACGTAGGAACTCCGCGGAGACCCAACAATTGGGCTACACCCCAAGGTCTGGATCATAGATCAAGAATAGAGAGAGAGGAGCCGAAGATGGATTTACGAAGAGGTTCAGAGGCAGGACAGTCGAGGAGGAGGTGATTGAGGTCCTGTAGAGGGTGTCCACAGGCACTACAAGCAAAATTCTCCTTCCGACTGATCCTGTGAAGATACGAAGATAAAAGAAGACTGTGGCCATGGCAGCGAAGACGAGAAAGCTCACAGCGAGTAGGGCGACAAAGGAGAAGTTCCTCTAAAGAGACTTCGGGGACTTGGTGGTTCATATAGGAGTGGGAGACGTGACGTCTCCATATGTGGTACTGAAAATAACGGACTTTGGCAACGACTGGGAGGAGAGGGCATGGGATTGCGTCAGTGGGCAGGGAGGCACCAGCTTTGGCATGTAAATTTGCATTTTCGTTACCGGGGAGACCAGCGTGACCGGGGACCTGTTGGAAGCACAAGGTGGTGTTGTTGGAGAGGGAGGAGGCAAGGGACCAAACTTCCCCAAGAGACTCAGGCAGGAGATAAGAGGGGGCTGATAAACGGATTGAGAGGGCCGATTGGGAGTCAGTTAGGAAAAGGACTGACTGGAATTTGCAGGTCATCAAGTGGCTAGTACATCAATCGAGACCTTGCTTGAGGGCAAAGGTTTCAGCTGTGAAGCTGGAGGCAATTGGACCAGTGGAGAAGTACATGGAATAGGATGTGTTGCATGTGGAGCATGTGACATACACTCCAGCACCACCGGGATCAAAAAAGGAGGGGACAGATCCATCAGTCCATACTTCGATATCAGAAGGGGAGAGGGAGGATAGTCTGTTTGAAGCAGACTGGAGTCGGGCTGTACTGTTGCCTGTGCAGTTGAGAATGAAGGGGGAAACGGTGAAGCGGGTTGCAGTCCCTGGGGGAAAAGAGGGGCACATGATCAGAGTCTAGCGTGGGGATGGGAGGGATTGAGTAGCCGAAGAACAGAATGATCTCCAGGAGGGTTTCTTCTTTGGTCGACAGGGCATGTTTCTTGTTTCCAGGGCATTGAGGTTGGAGAAGTCTGGGGGGAGACGCAAAGCACGTTCGGAAAAGGAAAGGGCCTGATGTTCTGGAGTTAGCTTTAGAGGAGGGAGTTGGACCTCAAGAAGGAGTAGGGAGGAGGGGATGGAAGAGAGGCACCAAGTAATAACCCTGCACGCAGCTCTGTGTAGTACTTCCAAGTGAATGGTTGCGGCGTTTCATAGGAATGGGAACCATTCAGGAGAGGCATATGTGAGCACCGGTCGCATTAAGGCTTTGTAAAGTAGGGAGAGAGATTCTTTCATGGGACCTCAGGAGGCAGTGGCTATGGAGCGAAAAGCTTTGTGGCATGGATAGAATTTGGAACACAGGGATTGGATGTAGGCCCCAAAGGATAGAGTCCGATCAAAGGTTACACCAAGGAATTTAGAGGAGGGATTGAACGAGAGAGAGATGCCCAGGAGGTACAGTCGGGGCTGGAAAGTGGCTTGATGGGGATCTGTAGAGAAAAAGGAGGACTCACACTTCTTTGGATTGAGAGGAAGTCTCCTTAAGTTGGACCACGTTTCTAGGATATTTAGGGAGGATTACACGACAGAAGATGCTTTGAGGGGTCTGGGGAGGAGGACCAGATGGCCAGATTGTCAGCATACAAGTAGGCATGAGCATTCCGAGGCAAATCGTTGGTGATGTCATCAACAAATAGGATGAAGAGGACTGGACCAAGTACCGAGCCCTGTGGAACCCCTCGTCTGATGCGAAAGGAAAGGCTGCAGGAACCACTAACCTGGACTTTAGTTCTACGGTCAGAAAGAAAGAGCATACCCAAAGAACGAAGCAAAGGGGAGTTTGAGCGAGAGGAGTTTATGAGACAGAGCAGAGTGCCAGACCGAGTCGAAAGCCTTGGAGAAGTCAACAGATGCCAAAATGGTTTGTCTGGAGGTTTTTTCTTTTGGAAGCCGTCCCAGATTGATTGAGACAAAGTAAGAATTTGGTCAAGAGACGACCTACCAGAGCGAAAGCCGGCCTGGCAAGTGGAGAGGAGATGATTTGATTCAAGGTGAAAAATTAGGCAAGAAAGAATCAAGCACTCAAAAAGCTTGGAGATGCAAGAGATGAGTGAAATGGGGCGGAAAGAGGACGGAGAGAAAGTGGGTTTTCAAGGTATGTGAATGGGGATGATAGTGGTAGGTTTCCAACAAGAGAAGAAAGTATGAGAGGACCAGGACCTGTTAGGAGGAGAAAGAAGGAGGAGTTGTGCTGGCTCAGGCAAATGCTTTAGTAAAGGATAGGCAATCTGGTCGGGGACAGATGCGGTGGAAGAGGAGAGTTTGGAGATGGCAGGGGAGAGTTCAGCCAAAGAGAAGGGGGAGCAGAAGGAATTGTGAAGGGAAGAAGCATCCTCACAGCTAGCTTTACGAAGTTCATTCATGAACTGTCGTTCGGCTCTGCGCTAGGTACGGGGTGTTGCTTGAGATAGGTGTGAGCGAAGATAAGAGACATAGTGATTGGCAGTGTCAAGAGGGGAACTGCAACTGGAGAAAAGAAGGGTCTTGGGAGGTGTTCTTTTTGCCCGAGATGGCATTGAGGAGCCTGAAGACAGCACAAGGATCAGAACGGGGAACAGATTAGAACAGGTGGCTTGCCATGTTGCGGATTTGGCTCTAGAAATGACTGAGGACGCCCTACGAAAAGCATCTATGTATCTTAGGCGGTGAGCCTCAGACCGGTGTGCCTTGGAGCATGACCTCAGTTGCTCCCGCACTGCAGATTCCGCTTCCTGAGACTACCAGGCCTTTTAGGGAACGACCAAGGCGGCCAAAGGGGATAGAGACCTTGGCAGCTTCGACTAAACAGAGCGAACCGGCAGCGGGCAGCCTGGTGGATGTTGCCTGGTGGATGTTGACAGCCTGGTGGATGTTGACTGCATCAAGAGAGGGGAGATGCTCAACAATATATGATTGGTAAACATCCCAATGGGTCTTTTTGTAGTTGAATCTGGGGGAAGAGTGTTGGGGTGACGAACTGGAGAGAGGGGGAGGACAATCTCCATGGGGAGATGGTCAGAGCCAAGTCCAGGAAGAGTGCGCCACTCACAGTGGGGAGCGAGAAACGCAGGAGCTAACGAAATATTGGGGGATGAACGGCTCCCAGTGGAATGATGGAGGAGCGTGGGAGAGGTGGGGTCGTTCAGAATTTCCAGACCGAAGGATGTGATCCAGCAAAACAGGTCATTTCTGGGCGGGTCAGGGGGGATGAGACTGAACCAGGTTGGATGGTGAGCATTGAAGTCTCCAAGGATAAAAGTGTCAGAGGAGTTTGGAAGGATGTCATGAGAGAAGGTCCTGGTGCGATAATCAGAAGGAGTGCTTCTGGTGGGAGGAGAGTATAGGTTAAGGAATTGTAAGGGAAAGTGGTTGGAAAAAAGAACTTTAACACGTATGTAGTCTGAGTAGGGGTCCTGGAAAGAAAGAGAGGAGACAGAAACAGAAGAGAAGGCCAGGTCAGAGTGGATAAGAGTGAGGACACCACCACCGGTGTTATGACTTCTGGAGGAAACAGGGTCTTGTCTGGCGAATGTTCGATCCGTACGGAGAGTAAAATATCCAAGAAAAGATGTTGGTCATCATGACCTACGCAACGTCAATAAAAGCATCAAGACTTTTAAGATCAAGCTTGCTGTGACTATGACTTCACTGGAAGAACGCCAGAATCAGGTTCATTTTAAGTGTGAGCGTTTGGGTGAACACCGAACGTTTAGGCTGGGCCTATATCTACTTTTGCAATTTTTAATTTGATTAGAAGAAAATACAGCTGCGAAATATTGTGTAAATGCAGGAGGCAAAAGACAGTCAGCCTTTCCATTGTAAAAAACTTTTGGTCATTTGAAATTTAACCACAGCTGTATAGATGAAAGCTTGTTAGCAGTAAGCCTACAATTTTCTTCACCCATTCAGACTAGTCGAGGCTATAAGTTGATCAGGAAACAAGGTTTTTAGTTTTTAAGACTAAGAATCACGGAATGCCTTCACAAAATTCTTGGACTAAAATTCGAAAAACGCAAGTTGGTGCAAAAGATACAAAACAACTTAAGCGAAGAAGATATGCTGAGCTTAACAGATCACTTGAAACAATCAGAAATACGGACAAAATATGCAACATCAACAAGACATCAAGTGAAATTGGACAAATTGAGAAAAAAACAAAACAAGTCTTTTGGTCCATCTTCAACGAGCAACATCAAGCAAAAGTGGGTGCATAATCTAAGTTCAAAAACCCATTCCGAATCTCAAATTAATGTTACTCCAAACAGGATTCAAATTTGCCATCGCACCATCTCAAATCCCTACCCTTGACTTTGTGAGTGGCATTGAGTTTGGTTTACGTCAAGTTGAGGATGGTGCTCAAGTGATAACTGCTAGATCAAAGGTTACGGAAATTTTAAATTCGGACCAACCTCCTAAAAGCACTTGAACCAAAGATGAAGAAATTGCTCTTCAACAACTGAAATCGGATATTACGAATAAAATTTTGAAAGCTGATAAAGGAAACTCAACCGTTGTCATGGACAGTTCAACTTATGACTCTAAAGTTAAAGATCTTCTAAGAAATGATTCTGTGTGCAGGCAAATACCAGATAAACCTAATCCTTTAAACTCGGTGGTGCAGACGACCAATAAGTTTTTGTGGCAACTGCAAAAAAATGATAAAATTAGTCAATTTGAATATTTTGATCTCTGAAGTAATGAAGGTGTAATGCCTAGATTTTACAGTTTACCTAAAATACACGAAGCTAATTTGCTACTTAGACCCATTGTGTCGTTTGTGAATTCGCCTACTTATAATTTTTCGAAATTTTTGCGCAAAATTGTTTTGTCTTTTTTGGAAAATTCGTACAGTGTAAAAAACTCCAATGAATTTGCAAATTTAATTCGTAGCCAATGTGTAGGCCCTAATGATATTTTTGTGTCTTTGATGTAGTGAGTCTCTTCACCTCTGCTCCTACTGACCCAGCTCTTGATCTCGTTTTACAATTACTAGCTAATGACAACACTTTGCATGACTGTACCACTCTCGATATATCAGACATAAAAGTTGGCTTAGAGATTTGTTTTAATGCTACGATTTTTACTTTTGATCACACTAATTACCGCCAAATGTTTGGTTTTCTTATTGGTTCGTGTATTTCTCCGGTGTTAAGTAATGTTTTCATGGAACATGTTGAGCAATTGGCCATTTCAATCTTTCCCACTCTCCCTATTCTTTGGTGCAGATATGTAGACGATACTTTTTGCATGTTGGATAAATCACAAACAGAAACTTTTCATCAACATTTGAATTCAGTTTGCAAGCACATCCAGCTTACAAAAGAAGAAGAATTTGAATTCTCCCTACCTTTTCTTGACGTTATTGTTTCTTGATCTGACAACAACATCACCCAAATTCACAAAAAACCTACACACATCGACCTACCCACACCCTATACTTCGCACCACCCAAAACACCAGAACTTGGCTGTAACCCATTCCCTGTGCAACAGGATATCCTCCCACATCACAGACCGTACAGAGCGTCAGATGGCTAGAAGGGAAGTACGCCAGACCCTCAGAGCAAATGGTTATCCCTGTAAGTACACTTACCCCCCAAAACCAAGATAACATCGTGAATTACCCAAGTTCACCAAATTCACATCACTCCCATGCATTCAAGGAACTACAGAAAAATTAGGAGAATTTAAAATGAAATTGGTGTCAAAGTTGCAATGAAACCTATTCGGACCATTGGCCAATATCTACCATCCCCTAACCATCCTGTTACCACTGAAAAAATTACTTGCATGCAAAGACTGTGATGTTGTTTATGTTGACCAGACCAAACGAGATCTAAATTCCACCAAAGAGCCATCAAACAAAACCGAGAAAATGTTATATTATTTGATCACATAATTGGTTGGGCCAACTCACGAATTTTAAAAACTGAAAGTAATTTTTTTAAAGATTAACTGTCGAATTTTGGTTTAATCTTTCTTCTTCTTTCTTTATTGCTCGCTTTGTCGTGAGGGTTGCAGGGACAGTAGCTCGAGATTAAGCCTCCACACCTCACGGTCTTCCATCACCTCCATCATTTCGCTTGGGCGAAGTCCCAAGCGATTCCATCCAAGATCATCAATGTAATCGGTCCATCTAGTTCTAGGTCGTCCAACTGGTCTTCTGCCATTTGCTTTGGCAAGTAAAGCTTGTTTGGGCAGTCTTTCCTGAGGCATTCTGCTTACATTGCCAAACCATCTAAGCCTAGATCTTTCAATTCGGAGAAGTAACGGCTCGATGTTAAGAGATTTTCGAATTTCAGAGCTACGCACCTTGTTAAACAGTGTAACTCCTTCGATTCTTCGTAAAAACCTCATTTCAGATGCTTGCACTTGTGATCGCATTCTTTTGGTCATTACCCATGATTCATGACCATAAGTGAGAATGGGTACAAAAACTGCTTTGAAAATTGAAAGCTTTGCCTTTTTCGACAATTATCGTTTTATGACAACCGAGTAGTGCAAAGCTCGCGTTTCTGCACTAGCCTTGCCTATTCGAGTATCGAATTCCTGGTCTTGCCTTCCGTCACTCGTTAATGCAACCCCAAGATACTTGAACTTCTCTACCTGCTTCAGTGTCGCTCCATTCACTTAGAAAACGCATTGATCAGGGTTTCTTGAAAGATGAAGTACCTCAGTTTTGGCCGTGCTTATTTTCATTCCGGCGGTGTTGCATGCATCTGCAAAGCTATTTAATGCACGCTGGAGGCCAGGTTCTGTGGAAGAAAGCAGAACCAAATCATCAGCGAATAGCAGGCAACTAATTTTGCAATTTCCAATTGTGGCACACTCATCAGCTTGGATGCATTTGTCGATCCAATTCATGTAAACAATGAAAAAGAGAGGTGACAAAACGCACCCTTGCCGGAGTCCAATGCCCACATGGAACGGCTTTGATTGCTTGCCATTTGCCCGAACACAAACCTCTGGTCTGCAGTAGAATGACTGAATAGCGCGTAACAATTGACCATCAACGCCATACTCCTGCAAAACCTTCCAAAGTTTATCCCGAGGAACTCGGTCATATGCTTTTTCAAAATCAACAAAGCATACAAAGAGATCTTTGCCATACTCCCAAGATTTTTCGAAGATTTGCTTCAGAGTGAAGATTTGGTCTGTGGTGCTGCGACCCGGACGAAAACCGCACTGGCCATCTTCCAGTTATGATTCCACTATTTCTCGGCATTTCCTTTCAAGGCATTTGGCATATACTTTCCCTGGCAAACTAAGGAGTGATATCCCTCTGTAGTTTGTACATTGCTTGCGATCTCCTTTCTTGAATATCTGAATAATCACACCTGTTTGCCTATCTCTGGGAGTTTTGCCAAGCTTCCACACAACTTGACACACTCGCGTTAACCAGAGAATTCCTTCTCCAGTCAGCGCTTTCAACATCTCAGGTCTGATTTCATCTTCACCAGCAGCTTTTCCAGATTTTATCTCTTTAATTGCAGTTGCCACTTCTGCTGCAGTGAAAACTTCGTCCTCCCCTAGATGTGTCACGAGTCGATGCCTTTACAGGATTCAAAAGACCTTCAAAGTATTCTCTCCATCGTGAAAGAATTTCATTTTCATTTGTTAGAATGTTACCGTCAGAATCCTTGATGGAGTACGTAATACTCGATCTTTTGCCACGTAAACGGTGGATGGTCTGCCAAAGTACTTTGTTTGCCGAAAAATAGTTGGAATCCAACCGACGACCAAACTCTTCCCCTGACTTCTCCTTGGATTTCTTTACTGCCAAAGTTGCCGCTTTTCACGCCTCAGTGTACTGGGATTGCAAATCAGATGACGATCTGTCCTGTAGCCAGGCCTTGAACGCATCTTTCTTGGCTCGAATAGCTTCTTTAACCTCTTGGTTCCACCAAGGTGTTCTTTTTTCACTATCGCCCGCCACTCTAAGTCGTTTTCGCCCACAACTTTCAGCAGCTGATGAAATGATTGCTGATCTGAGCAGCAGCCATTCCTTCTCGATGTTCTCGGATACATCAGGAAGTTGTCTGAACTTAGATGATACACTGGATGCAAACTGTTTTCTTACTTCTTTGTCCTCCACAGCCTCCCATTTGATCCGGTAGGTCACAGACGACCTGTTGGATCTCTTGTTTGGCCAAAGTTTCGAAAGTCGCAAGGAACATACTACCAGATGGTGATCAGTTGATAATTCAGCACCTCGCTTCACTCGAACGTCCTGAACATCAGAAAACAAATCTGACGAAACTATGCAAAAATCTATCGAAGATTTTTGATCCATACTAGGTCGATACCATGTATACTTGTGAACCTCTCTGTGCTGGAAAAAGGTATTCATGATGCGAAGTCCTTTGCTACAACGGAGCTGCAATAAATACCTTCCGTTCTCATTCAGTCCAGTGACTCCATGTTTTCCAATCACACCCTTCCACGTATCTGTGTCTGTTCCAACATGTGCGTTAAAATCCCCCATAAGGACTGCAGATTCAGTAGCTGATACTTGTAGAAGAGCATCATTTACTTCATCCACAAAAGTCTGATATTCACTCGTGGCATTGGGGGCATATACCTGCAATAAGCACAATAACCGATCCAATACCTTGAGCTTCAACATACAGACCCGTGATCCCAAAGGAATCCAATCTGACACACAGTCTGACAAACGGGGGCTTGTGAGAATCCCCACACCCGCTTGTGCAGACATACTAGGATCAGCACCAGAATAGAAGAGTTTCCATCCGCCATCCAGATCCACAGTTTCAGAGCCACGTCGTTTGGTTGAAGAAACTCCAATAATATCGAGATGATACCGCTTTGCTTCCTCAACCAATTCTAGCTCTTTTCCTGTGAAGGTGAGGATATTCCAATTGCCCAACAGCAGCTGGTGATGGTTAACTCGTGAGTGTGCGACATTATCTCGAGTATGAATACTCTGCGCTGCCTCCATTCGCCTCTCCAAACATGTAGCGGGCACATTGGTGGAGCTGCCACTAGGGCTGGCTGGTGGAGATTGTCGCTTATTTTTCGAACTAGCCCCTCTGCCTAAGACTCGAACGCCATAGGGGTTTCGCTGAATGATGACCAGGGAGTCCCTAGGTGCTCCCGTGCCGGACGAGGTTTCACTTGTGAAGGTGGCCCCATTAACGTCGTTCACGTAATTTTCATTATTTGTGCTCATCATGATTTGTTTTGCAGTTTAATCTAACTGCGGAGAGGTTTCATATCAGAGTTGTCCTTCTCCTAGGTTATATGCTTACCACAGCTGATGGGCATAACCAACTCAGGTTTTAAGTTTTTCAACTATTTTGATTTGAACTATACTTCGTCTCGCTTCTACCATTAGACCTATCTGGCATGGGTAACCTTATCAAGAGAATTGAATCTCCAACCAGTACAGCTCTGCAGGTCATTGAGGCACATAGACTTTTCCACCTCGTTACGGTGATAGTTCATGGAAAAGCCATGCCTTGTAGGTCTAATTGCCGAGCTATGTTATACTATGCCTACTGTGCCATAATAAGCGAACTATATGTCATACTATGCCTACTAAGCTACGGTGCCTACTATGCCTGTTGTGCCATAATAAGCCTACTGTATGCCACACTATGCCTACTAGGGTGCCATGTTATGCCTACAATGTGATACTAAAGCTGCAGCACCTACTGTGGCACACTATGGTTACTATTACTATGCCTATTTGCCATAACAAGCCTCCCGTATGTCATTATCTGCCTACTAAGGTGTAATGCTATCCCTACTATAATATACTACGCTGCAGTGCCTTCTGTGGAATACTAAGCAAAAATAATAAACCAACTATGCCTACTGTGCCATAGTAAGCTACAGTGCCTACTGTGACATGCTATGCTTATTAGGGTGCCATAACAAGTCTACTTCATGTTACACTATGCCTACAATGCCATACTAAGCCTACTATGACATAGTACTACTACTAACTTATGGTGCCAAAAGCCCACTACAATATATTGTTGTTGTAGCTCATATTTATCCTCCAGTCACCAGACAGCACCAGACGCTAACTTATTGGACGATGCGCACATTTTTTATTGCAGTGACTACTTCGTGATTGGAGAAATCCGCACCTGCTTAAGGAGTTTCCGATGATCCAACGTTCCTGTAGAGTTTTTCAAATTCTTGCCCACCAAATTTGCTGCTCCAAATTTGGTTTATTCTTTCTAGACCAAAAGTAATAAATCGTTCAGATGGTGAATCTTTTCCTGTCGTTTATCGTTCTTTGCTCTAATATCCTGATGCTTTAATATCATTTAAGTTTATACTGTAGTTTTTGTGACCAAAGTTTTAACACTATCCGGTTTTCTACAAGCGTGTTTTTATTGTTCTCATGTAATAATTAACTTTCGGATTAAAAACTTTATAGAATCTAACAATTCATATTGATGCTACGTAGCTTCAGTCGTAGCTCTTTATTGTATGCTCGCATTCTGATGATGTTGGTCGTCATGACCAACGAAATGTCAATAAAAGCAACAAGGCTTTCAAGATCAAGCTTGCTGTGACTATGACTTTACTGGAAGAACGCCAGAATCAGGTTTATTTAAAGATATTAGACAGTTGTGGAGGTAGTTTGTTTCAAAAAAGTAGCTGTATAAATTTAGCAGTTTCATGATGATTTTATGTAATATCTCATTAATACCTTTGCTTATGCTTTAAAAGGCTGTTATTTTAACATCTAAAAATTAACATAAATTAGCGCTCATGCTAACAAAACTTAATTCGTAAACATTTTGTCATCCTTCAACTAAACTGCGACAGGTATAAATAAGACTGTACAAAAATGTATGAAGCAATGCCGTATTACACTTGAAATCTACAACAGCGGCAAGAATTAAATCAAAAGTGAAGCGACGATACGATTTAAAGCTCACCCACAATCATCCCTGCCAAATGTAGCATTGCGAGCAGCAGGCAAAGGATTTTTACTTACACATCATGAATAAATATCATTACCATAACGATCCATGGGTTTGCAAATGCATGTAGACTGTAGAGCGATGAAGAACAGGTGGGTCATCACGTTAAGTCATTTTACGTTCTTCAACTTGAGTTTCACTAAGCCTAAGCAAATTAACATCGCAATTTTCAAAAGAACTATCGTCAGTAACATTGTTTCGCTCATTCCGAGTATGAGTAATTTCACTGTGTTGCAGAGAAAAACTAATGTCAGCATTTTTTTCAATGCAATAACGATTTTGTTTGGGCAATGATCTAGGATTGGGAGCCAAGTCCCGCAAAGATACAGTGATTTCTCTACAATTATTCAACACAACGTGATTATAACGAGGGATTGCCTCAATCAACTCGGCCTCCTCCACTAGCACATAATTCTACTTACAATTATGACGCTTGACAAACACAGGACCAGGTGCTATCCAAGATGGTAGTGACACCGTGTTAAAAGACGTGCGAGTGTGGAAAAGCAAACGCTCATGTGAAGTACAATTAAAAGCGGTACACAAAAGTGGCCTTATCGAAGTAAGAGCAAGCATCTTGCAACACATATTCGCAATGAGTCAACGGTAATTTTTTGTGCCTATTGCTAACTGCACTGTTTGCCAAACAGTACTATTACAACGCTCAGTTTGCCCGTTCGGCCTTGGATTGTATCTTGTCGATTTATTAGTTTGGATGCCATGCTATGAAGTTGAGATGCCATGCTATGGTTGAGATGCCATGCTACGACTTAAGCTCGTATGACACGAAACTTGGCCTTGATTACTGTGCTCATAATTGAGAAACCCAAATATAATGCAAAACAATTCAGTAAGTGTTTGAATTGCAAAAAACGCTTTTATATCGCTACATGTATATGCAAAGGAAAACGCCTAAATTGATTAACAATTACAAGTACCGTATTTATTCGAGTATAAGTCGCATGCGTGTATAAGTCGCACCCTCATATTTGACATGAAAAACAGGACAAAAATTTTTTTAACATTACTCATTCATTGCAGCTACGTTACAAAGATTAAAAAACATTGAAGTCATCACTGCTGTCACTGTCCTCAAACAGTCCCAGTTTACCTCTGGAACATTCCATAAGGGTTGCAAGCGATGCAATGTAATGTGACTCATGTGGATAGGCGATAAGTAATGTGATCATATGAAAAGCGATAGTGTAGAAAGCAATAGCATGAAAATATCTCAGAAAAATTTTGTATTGCATACAATGCACTTCATATATTCGTGTATAAGTCGCTGACTTATTTGGCAATATTTTGGTACAAAAAAATGCGACTTATACTCGAATAAATACGGTAAGTAGGCTATTGGCCCTTTGAAATTAAGACTGATTCGCTTGAAAGACTGTGTTGCGTTAATTAAGCTCATATCATTTTTTGGGGAGAAAAAAAATTCCTCTTACTTCACTGCAGTCTTTGCATGCATGCATCACGGATTTTACGTCGTTTATCAAAAAAGGCAGATTTTAACTTTTATCTTGGCAAACAGGTGTGATTGTTCCCATATTCAAGAAAAGATATTGCAAGCAATGTACTATCTACAGAGGGATATTACTTCTTAGGGCCGGTCTATACTGTGTGTAAAATCGTCAACTTACGAGCGTAATCTTTGTTTATGTTAAAGGAAAATTCCGTAAGCCCAGGCGTACCACCTTTCGGGCGTAGCACTTTACAAGAGTAAAATTGCCAGCAAAAAAAACTTGCTAAAAGAGCAAATTTTTTTTGCTGGTGCGCTCGTAAGCTCACAATTTGCGTGAAGTTTTAAAAACTGGTTTGCCAGGTCTCGGGGTAGGCTAAAATTAGGTTCATAAGTTTTGTTGAAAAAAAGTTGATTTTCAAAAGTGAAAGTATGCGTGTTGGTTTGAAATAGCGTAGTTTAACATGAAAATGGTCAATTTGCGGCTCTATGAGGAAAAACTTGCAAAAAAGAGGCCTAGATCGATAGGCCCAAAAGTGAACTATAAATTGTTTGTTGTTATGTAACATTTGGTTAGCCTATTCCAAGTAAAGAAATTTGAAAATTAAAACTGATGTGTGGTGTAGCGATGCAGATCACAGTCCTGACCAGGGAAATTAGCTCAGGCCAAAACCAGTACCAATAGGCCTACCAGTATGGTACGGTAGGTCTACGTCTTGGTGGTACTCGTACTTAGAGTGTAATATACCACGTTGTTAAAGTAAACTAGTAATCTTTACCTGATAGCTGCTGTAGGCTAGTTTAGTTCAAAAGGTTTAACCTACTGGTGCACTTTGCAGGTGCAGTTATGCTGCATTATACCGGTAAGAGATAGGCCTACCGGTACTGGTAAGCAAGCAACTTAATAGCCTAAGCTACTGTCAGAAAATATGCAAAGTTAAAAAATTATTCTGCCGATAAAATCTAGGCTCTAATTTTTTATATCAACGATACTCAAAAGTAGTAGAGCCTACACTATCAGTTAGCCTACAGCTACAGTAATAAAAGCAGAATTAAAATGCTAAAATCTAGGTGTACCCTGGTGCTAGCCTACTGATATGATGGGCTGTGCAGTTATAGCTATATAGGCATGTAAAATTATTCTATTTCAAGATGTGCTCACTTATTATTCAGCAACTATCAGGTTTTAGACTTTTACAAATAGTTAAGTGGAATTGCAGACACTGCCAAGCCAATAGGTTTGGCTTACTGTCATGTCAATAAGATAGCGAAATCAAAAGTTGTTATATTCTGCAATTGCTTTTCAGAATTGTAAATTAAGACTCTATTGGCAAGTATTTATTGCAATAAACAGAATATGGTAACTGTAAGTATTTGGAATTTAACAAATTTATCAATAATATGGTCCTTTGGTCCAGACTCAAAGAGACTTTTTGATGAATTTATGAAACAATGTTGATCTTTAATACTCAAAGATTTCAAGAATGATAACCAATCTAACAGTGGCATTGTCAGGTTTTCAAGGTTAGTTAAGTGTATGTCTAGATTGACAATCTTTACCAGCTATTTGAGCTTTTATTAAAAGAAAAAAAAACTTCAAGCGTTTTCATAATGAAAATAAAAAAACAAATTTGGAAGTTTTATCTCAATCATTTGCTTTTTTTAGTTAAAATAATCATTTAAAATTAGCAGTGGACCAAAGAAAATTTGTCACTTTTAAAGTTTTTTCTAGTGTGATTATGTGACAAGACAGTATTCACATCACTGCAACTTAACTACACAATTTCAAGTTTCTTGTAACATATGAGTAGCATTGCTTGTTTTTCTTAGGTGCAACTAAGATTTTAAAGTGTCATATTTTTAAAACCATAAGGTGCACCAATGATACTTCAAGTTTTTAAGAAATCCAATTTGTGCCTTATACTCTGATGCATTTAATCTGTACTTCTGGTTATGCTCTCTTACGACCAGTTGATCAAGTGGTAATGCATTTGTCTCTGGAGTAGAGATCTGAGATTTAAATCAGCCTGGTCAAATCAACACAACATTGCCTGCGGCTTTGTATCGATGCGACATTTCTTTCAAGGCAGCTATGTTGCTCGGGTGCCATGATGCTGTGGTGGGCCGTGCTAACTTTATGCGCTGCGATGTATTACAGCTTGTATAATGAAAGACTTGATTTGATTCCATAATTTCATTCAGAGTTAAACCATTTAGATTTTTAAAAAGTTTTTTAGAGTTTAATAAATTTAATGTAATGTAGTGCATCTTATAGTTTGGCGCACATTGTGCCTAAAAACAAAAGCTATAGAAGCCATTTGGTGTGCTTTATGCTAGAAAATAATAATTATACAAGCCATTTATCGATACTACAACAGCGCACTAATTAACAGTTGTATGTTTCGGTTTGCTGCGCCTTATGGTTTAAAAAATGCTGTAGTAATATCTTCTCTAGAACTAATTTTGATAGAATAAAGTATTCTTTGTTTAGTTTTCAAAAAGTTGTTTTTTTTTGCTTTAATTTTGCTAACTTGATTTGTTAGCTTTGTTCTGTAATATAGTATTGGCGCTTTTTTTGAGATTTAGTGTGACCGGTTTGATGCAAGAAAATTTGACACAGCAGCGATATGGTTAGGGTTTTGCGTCAAACATCTTTCGAGTCTGTTTCGGACTAAGGTTAAAGTTGGCCAAGTCAATCGTCGTGTGTCAACTGGTTGCCTCTAAAAATTTTGCACTCTTCTCTGAGTGCAACTGTTTTATGCATAATTGGTCCGTTTTTTTGATATGTCTACTGTTCATTACAGTTTTGGACACTTTGCAGAATTTTGAACTTTTTTTGGTAGGAGTAATTACTATTTGTTTTACTCTAGGTCCTCCAACAAGTAGAAGATAGTTGGAAAATTGTTGGAACTGCATGATTGAAAACCAGAAGCCATCAAGTTCCATTAATGTTTGCTGTGTATTTCTACAACATGCTTCATGGTCATCACAACCTACTGGAAATTGATCATGATTTGGATAAGTGCTGTTGACTAACAATATGACATGTTCTCTTTTCGTGATACAAGTAAAAAGCAGAAGTAAAGGCATCAAATTTCGTTAATGTTTGTTCTGTATTTCTTCAACATGCCTCATGGTCAACACACCGTAATGAAAATTGCTCATGGCTTAGGTTAAGTGCTGTTGGCTAAACTTGTGACATTTTCTTTTCCCACCACAAAATCAATCAAGACATTAATGATTATTAATGCTTCATAGAGTTGCTGCTTGAGATTTCCCGGATCTAGGCATTACTCATTTTCAAGTTTTATAATCAAAATGTTGGTGATGTATAATAAAATATCTGCTTTCTGAGACTGATTGGACATTGGCATCCTTTTTAATCCTCTGGTTATTTTTTCCTACAAGTTTTGATTAAACCTATGAGACAGGTTTTGCTTTAAGCAAAAACTCTGGAGATGAACTTTCCTACAAGTTTTGATTAAATCTCTGAGGTAGCTTTCGGTTTACACTTGTTTATACATCAATACCATCAATAATAATATGTGCTTGTCTAATCTGCGCTGATATCTACGTGAAGCGGCAACCAGATGGAGGGTTCCTCACTCCCTCCGAAACATTACAATTGTAAGAGATGCCCGATGTGTTACTTTCTGAAATATTAACTGCTTTGCGCTTAAAATTTTCTTCCTTTGCTTGCAACAAATTTAGTTTATTGAGTTTTTGAAAATATTGAATACAGTTGTATTACAAAAGTTGCAATATCTGTCTTATTGAGAGAATTCAAAAGTTCTTCCTCGGAGTACAGTAAACTTATTGAATGCTCTAATTGCACAATCAATTTTCTGCAGTTTCAGTAGTAATAATATTACTGCAGTATAGAGTAATTGAAATTTTTTAGCTACTATAGTTCGCCCTATTTTCGTTTTATGTTTTATGAAAGTGCAAGTAGCTCAACATCTTTGAGTTTTTTCTAAATCTTCGGCTAATGCTAGGGTAAGCATTTTTCCGAATAAGTTTAGGTTCAGCAGGTGAGGGATTGAATCCCAAACTTTTATTACCAAATTTTTGTTCGTTACTGTGATACAAAACTACCAGAGTGGTAGTAAAAAAAAAGCGTTCAGTTGAAGCGTTTGTGCGAAAAAAGAAAAGATGAATACTGCGATTAGCATGTGAACAAAACTTTTAGTTATAAAATCACGAGTTATAATGCAATTCAATCTGATTGATTACAAGGAATTAACTCAAACCGCTTGGGGGGAGGAGTCAATACAATAATGATAAAATGCGTGTTGTTTTTGTAGAAGGGATTAAATGCAGATAAGATTGTAGTTTAATGTGTTCGTGCACTCAAACCGTTCGACAATTTGAGAGGATAACGTACACCTGCATGCTACGCATCACGCACCGTGTATTGTGTTTGGAGGGGTGGACTGGATAAAGTTTATATTAAAAGCTGATATGGGAGAGAGGCGAAAGACACTCAACATTTGGCTTTAACGGACACGAGACAGAGGTGGAGTTGAGGGCACAAGGCTCGAGGCCAAGGACACAAAAAAATATCCGACGCCAAAGACAGTCTTTTCGAGGACAGACCTTTTCTAGGGCAAGGACACAGGTGCAAGTGTTCTCCAAAAAAACATAAGGTCTTCAAAATTTTTTCAGGTGTTCTCAAAAAAACAAAATCAAAAAATCTCCAAAAAAACAAGTTTTTCTACTAAAAACGATCTACAAAGTTTTAAGGATTCCAAAAATACTGCTGTTTTAGAGCCAAGGACAGGGCAATTTTTGAGGCCAAGGACTTAAAATGTGTCCTCGAGGACTCCACCTCTGTAAACGGAATGTATCAGTAGAACTGAAAAACAGTTGAAAGCTGAAAACAAAATGCACCCTGCAAAACATTGTGATCAGATCTTTCCACCGAGTCACTTTTCGCTAAGAGGAATTCAAAAGAGGAAGAACCGGACCTTTGAAACCAGCCTCTACTGCCCATCAGTGCAGGCCCGGCGCCACGAGGGGGCATTCCGGGGCCGTGCCCCCCCAAATGACTGCTTGTTTGCCCCAAGCGAGGACTGTGCTTCGAAGAGATTAACAGGCTCGGGGCTACTGGAGTGCAAATCGAGGCCTAAGACACTCAAATGGAGCTTATCGCCTTAGAATTTGCGAGCAAGAACTGTTTTTTCGTAGTTTTTGTGGACTCACACCGGATTTCATGAAACTTCGGTGACGAAGACCTTCTTTTTTTTGGTCTTCACCATAGGATTTGCAAAAAGTCGCAAAATTTTGAGATGAAAACCAGAGTTAGTGAAAATTTTTGAACTGAAGACCTTTTTTTTATGTCTTCACCTTTTTCGTATGCTCCACACTCTTAAATTTACGTAAATTAACTTCTTGTGCTCCCCCAAAATTTATTTCTGCCCCCCCTCCATTTACGCTATTCTGACGCCGGGCCTGCATCAGTGGCCTATAAGTTTATTTTTGCAATTTTGTTGTGTTTACCAAGTTGCTTTGGCCAGGAGACAGCAAAGAAACTTTTTGGTCTTCGAGTTAAGCTGCCACGTCTTGTCTACCACACACTGTGGAGTCTTCATGGTGTCCTTTTTTATTGCTGAATCCTAAGCAAGGAATCGAATCCAGATTTAGCTTTTCAGCAACAGACACTAGATCGCTGATTGGCCATACGTTATGTTGTTTTTGTGAGGAAGGTAGAAAAAAATTCACGTTTAAATTATCAAAAAGACGATACTACTTCTCGTAATGCATCTGACCCAAATTTAACCAAAACAACGAAGAATTGTAATAAATCTGTGATTTCCGTCATCCAATTCAGCATAATATTATGGCCACCCACAGAATACGCTGTTACGCTTGTAAGCGCCGTTTTGTATAGTGTAGACACCCTCGACGTACGAGCGTAAAAAATTTTGAAATTTTGTATGCACAGTGTAGACCGGCCCTAAGTTTGTCAGGGAAAGTATATGCCAAATGCCTTGAAAGGAAAGGAAATGCCGAGAAATAGTGGAATCACAACTGGAGGATGGCCAGTTTCATTCGGGTCGTTGCACCCTGGACCAGATCTTCACTCTGAAGCAAATCTTCGAGAAATCTTGGAAGTATGGCAAAGATCTCTTTGCATGCTTTGTCGATCTATCCATTAGCCTTAACAGTTCATAGCTTATCTGTGAAAAGCTACTTGAATATTTTTTTAAAGCAGTTTAGTCTTGAACATTGATGCTTGGGCATTCTTTATTCAATTTTCAATTGTTACTTCATCACTCATTAATTCAATATTATGACAAGTAATAATTATTTTTGCAAGCAGTTCAATTTTAAAATCAAAAGTTTAATTAAAATTAAAATTTACAACCAACCATATTCACACAGGCCTACTAATGACAAGAGTAAAAAGCGCAATAAAATTTGCAAAAAGCGTGTCAATATTTTGACTTCCAAATCCGATACCTATAATGTCGTGTGTGAAACAATGGTATACCACATAGGAAACAAACTGGATCAAAGCTGGAATGCCTTGATTATGATTGGGAATTGTAGGCTTTGATGATTGCAAATTGTTGGTTGTTGATGAGAAATGGTATCTTTGGTTAACATTTCACCACTCTTAAACTTTACATCAACCATTGAGAGGTCGATTCCGTGTTAAACGTTTTGAATTGATGCAATCCAAAGAAGTAGCTGACTACCTTAAATTTCAGAAAAGAATTTATTATGATTATCTTTATCCTTTGGCTTGTTTCATAATTCACAATCATCTGTAGGTCGAAATAAATTACATTTTGTGGAAAACTTTGTCTGACAACGGACAGTGGATAAATAAAAATACGATCACAATTTCCACCATATAATCTGAAAAAAAAAAAGCATTTTTGATAACGACAAGAAGCAGATATCAGGCAGACGCTATTACAGAAGCTACTCATATACAGAGCATTATGTGAGTAAAACGTAACTAAAGGCAGTACTTAAATTGTAGGGGGGACGTGTCCCCCATCGATAGCTAGTCAGCGTCTCCCCCATTGAGATTTAGCGCCCTCCAATCGAGATCTAGCGTCCCCGACCATCGAGATTTCAGCAATGGATGATCAGACAAAAAAGTGCCTGTTAGCTCGAATAAATCCCACCAGTCTCGGCCAAATGCTGTGCCAAATAGCGGTAAAGACCTTTTTTTGGGTCTTCACTCGATTTAGGGGATAAATATCCTTCAATTTTCGGTTCGGTGAAGACCTTTTTTTTTAATTTTTGGTCTTCACTCGATTTAGGGGAAAGAAGTACAACTTGAATTAAAATTTTCTCTAAATTTCAATCACATTCCAAATGCGTTTGGGCAAGGCTGCAAAAGCGTCCCCCCATGCAAAATTTTACAGTTTAAGTGCTGACTAAAGGTGCAATGGAACTGAAAAACTATACTGCCTTAATTGGTGCATTCATTATCATGCAAATCCAGCATCTATGAAAGGCTATAAATAGCTAACAAGCAAGCTGCCTCAATTCTGACTGACAGCTTACTGTCAAGCTGCCGACAATCTACCAATCTCATTGGCTTAAAATTTGGGTAGCTCAGCTTAGATAAATTAGCTATTTTGGAACTTATTCTGGAAAACCTACAACAGACAATAAAATAGGCTATTGGCGTTGCCAGTTATAGGAACGCTCTTAAATCGCTTGAAGCTAAAGTTGATGATGAGCAAATGGCATTAACTGTTAAATCCCAAAAGTTTTTCAAGAAAATTAGACAATTTTTTTGACAATATAGACATGTAGCCTATGTTATTATTTCTAAACTTCTGTCTGTCTTTGTTTTTGACAATTTAGGCAAGTTTTTTGGGGCTCTAAATAAACAGGCGTTAAGAAACAGTTGGATATCTGCCTCTCACTTTCTACGTCTTAGCAATGAAACACCAATTGCTAGAATAGACCTGCGCAAATTTTAGGTGGAAAGGCCAAAAATAAAGCTTTAGTAGGCTACTATTGCAATATTAAAAAATAATAATAACCAGTTTTCTATGTCATTGAAGTTATAGACTTTCTCAAATTCTACTTCATTTGTCGCCTACATACCCATAATTTTTTTTTATATTTAACTTAATTTAGGTTCCTAGTCTAAACTTCGTCTGCTTCTATTTACTTTTTATGTAGTTATGTGCAAAGCAGAAAGCGTTTGCACTATTTGTTCATGGGTGACATAACGTAACAGAGTTTTGTGAAGGTCTCTATGAGTCAGTCAGTCAGAGATTTATTTCGTTGAAAAGATACAGTATAAAAAAAAATGCAATACGACAGTACTCATCCATGTTAATCAAACAGGAAACCAGAAATGACCTTACACTCTTCGAGTATACGGTCACGTGTGAGTGTAGCTATTAGTCTTTGTTGTTAAAAAATCGAATACTTAGTCAGATCGAAAATTTAATGTTTAAGAAATTGACAAATTTCTATAAGCAGCAACATATTTATTTTTGTGTAGTTGCATTTTTTTGAATCAAGTACAACTTCTATTTTTGCTTAAATTGATTGAAAGGTAAAGTTTTAATCTTTAAGGGCTTATCATTCCAAATCGTAACTCCCATAAATTTGATTGGTTTTTGACCACGTTTTGTTTTGTAAATCGGTAAGTACAAATCATCCTTGTTTACTTTCCTGGTTTGGTGATGGGTGATATCTTGAAAAATAATAAAAATAATTATTGAATAATTGCGGTAACTTGTTCCTTTGAAACAAAAACATAAATTTGGCAATTTCAAAGTTTAGTAGTTGATTAATCTTAGATATTTCAAATTTTATGAATAAAGGTTCAAGTTTTTGTTTCACCTGCCAGCGTTCTGTTATTTTCAGACATTTGTTCTGGAACATGCAGAGTCTATGCAAATTATTTTTAGGCGAGCTGTGACTTTATCAAACCATGCGAACAACCAACGATATTAGACGTGAGCAAAACCCCCATAGCTAAAATAACCGAAAGAATTGAAAAATTCTAATTTTATGTTAGTTTTACGCTTGGTACTTTGTGACGTCATACAGAAGTGACGTAGAAAATGGAGCAAATCAAAGCCCCAGCTTAAACAGATTTATTAGCAACAATTTTATTTTAATACAAAGAGCACACACAACAAAAGCTACGTCGAGTTGCATCAGGAGCATGACAGTTGTGAAAAATGCTGCTCTTCAACATTTAGGGCCGTGGAAAAGGAGGAAGGACTTAACTCCTCTGTAAGGAGGAGACAAAATTTTAGAACAATTGCTATCATTTGGCATAATTCGAAAATCAGTTTATTCTTTTTTCGTGCAAGATGCTCCCACGTTTTTCGAGGGTTTCCTCTGCTGTTTTCCAACTCATTTGCATAATATTGTTTTTTAGCTAGAGCCTTTATTTTTGTTAAATTATTAGCAAATTTTTTTATTCTAATTTCATAGCTTCATCACCCCTAGAGTGGTGAGATTTGCCTTTTGCGAAGAATTTGGTCATATATATTTTTAGAAATCCTGGGTTTGCTATTTAATTTTTGTTTTATTCTAGAGAGATGTCTAATGTGAGCATGTTTGTTTATAACGTTTAGTATTAGCGTTACGAATGCATCAAATGTAACATTAAAGTAATTCTTGTTTAATTCTTTTATGTTTGTTAAAAAATTGTTAACTGTAAAATTTAATTCTTCGCAGTAAAAATCCACATTCAATTGCAATTTATCTCTGAATAAAAAGAAAGTTTGGGATTTAGATTTAATAAAATGTCCGGAGACATTGCAAAATATTGGATAATGGTCAGAGCATAGGCGTAGCCAGGATTTTTGATTGGGGAGGTAAACCACAAATCACATGTAATGACGTCTTCAAAAAATTTCAAATAAAAACTTTTTGTTGGGCAAAGGTATCGTAGAATGGAAGATCTGAAGCCGTAGCCTGCTGGCACTTAACCAGAAGTTTGGTAAAGAGATAGGGCAAAAACTAATCGTTAGAAAGTGCAAACGTCTGACTTAGGAGACGTGTTGAGTTAGCTAGTGTACTCAAACGCATCACAGTCTGGGGTTGGAGCCCCCAACCTCCGGCGACTATGAGGGTCTGGGGGCAAAGCCCCCAACATCTGGGCGATTTTTGTAAGTTATTGGAAAAAAGCTATTTTAATTCCATTGGATCACAGTTTGCACGTGTTCACAGCCATTTGAAAGAACTAGATTTTGAACGTTTGAAAGCCAATCGAAAAAACTTAATTGTTCAATTCTCCTTTTACTTGCAATTAAAGTCCAAAACACGTTTAAAACTTTGTATTATGGTGTAAAATTTTAATTGTATGTGGTTTGTTACATGTAGGGGGTAGCAAGGCATATTGCCTCGTGCAATATTTTAGCAGTAAATAATAATCCACTCCAACATTTTCCTTAGAGATGTTTGTTTTGTCATGAAGTTAACCAGTTATAGGAGTACATGTACGGTCAGGGGGCACAGGACCCCTCAATTCAAATTTAATAAGTTGTTCAATGAGCATTTTTGCTAGTTAGTTTTTTAAAAGTATTTTGTGTGTAAAAACTGGCGAGATGCTGGTGAATCGTTATTGAAAAATGGTACAATAGATGTTTACGCTTACTAATCATGTTATTTCTAGGCCGGATTTACATTGCGCTGGGCCCCTGGCACTTGCGGGATTTTTGCAACATCTTCCTGCCAAATCTAAGTGAAGACCAAAAAATGTCCTACTACATGAGCGCGGGGCTCTGACACTGTGCCATATGGCAAATACGGCGCTGTTTATTGCATTACGTTCATAAAAAGTTTAGATGAGGGCCTGAGGTAGCAACTTTTAACGCAAAAACCCTTGATTTCTCCCTGGTTATTCGTTTAAATTGGTTGGAAAAAATTGAATTAAGCCGGTGCGCCGGCCCCCTGGTTGTCAATATTATTTATTGTTAATTACTGTTGCACGTGTCTACTGTTGTATGCAAAGATGCTAAAAGAAACTGAAAATGAAGAAGCAAGGCTTTTTTGTCAAATTTTTGTCATTGGTGGCATTGAGATGGCCCAGGCCCCCTGAGCCACCCCCTGGCTACGCCTATGATTTTAAGATAAGATCGCGCCTTTAAATTCTTTCATTAAAATAAATAAAACATTTAAAGCAAAATTAAAATGTTTTTTTTTCCAAAACGTGGAGGACTCGAGTCAAGTCACTTGACGGTTTTTTGAAACCTCCAAGAATTGCATCACATGACTATGACGTGGACACGTAGTCGTCATTCTTATTATTTATTTTTATATGCTAAAACCCTAAATTAAAGAAACTGCAATTCCGGACGAGGACAACGTACTGGCTATGCTCTCATTATATTTATCATTGATGGTATTTCAATTGAGGGGGTTTGCACTATGGCCGAAGTTATGGCATTATGTTCATAATAACGTTAAACAAAGGCCTGGGGTTGCAACTTTTAAGACAAAGCTCTAAGGTTTCTCGCAAATTTTGCATATAAATTGTTAAAAACTTGAATTAAGGGTTCCCCGACACGGGACCCTTGGTGGTCAGTTGGGGGCCCCGGGGCTCCCAGGTTGTCAGTTAGAGGCCCCAGGACCCCCTGGTTTTTGGTTAGCGGCCCCAGGACCCCCTGGTTGTTACTTAGGGGCCCTGGGACCTCCTGGTGGTCAGTTAGGGGCCCCAGAGCTCCCTGGTTGTCAGTTAGGGGTCCCGGGGGCCCCTGGTTGTCAGTTGGGGGTCCTGTGGTCTCCTGGTTGTCATTTAGGGGCCCCAAAGCCCCCTGGTTGTTATTTAGAGACCCCCGGGCGCCCTGGTCGTCAGTTAGGGGCCTCAGGGCCCTTGGTTTTCAGTTAGGAGCTCCAGGGCCCCCTGGTTGTTATTTAGAGGCCCCAGGGCCCCCTGGTTGTCAGTTAGGAGTCCTGGGGTCCGGGGCTCCCTGGTCGTCAGTTAGGGGCCTCGGGGCCCATGGTTTTCAGTTAGGGGCTCCACGGCTCCCTGGTTGTTAGTTAGGGGCCCCGGGGCCCCCTGGTTGTCAGTGAGGCCAGGGCCCCCTGGTCGTTAGTTAGGGGCCCCGGGGCTCCCTTGTAGTCGTTAATACTGTTGGTAATTACTGTTATGTGCCTAATTACTGAAAAAAGAACTGCAACTAAACATCGCTAGGCTATGTTGTCATAATTTTTTGTCATTGGTGGTATTTTGATTGGGGGGGGGCCGGGCCCCCTGAACCCCCCCTCTGGCTACGCCTATGGGTCAGAGATGTCGCAGCAGATTAGTCCAGGATTAAGCGTGTAGGATGTATCATTTGTTACTATGTGGACCATAATAGTAGACAATTTTTCTGTTATGCGTGTGGGTACGATAATAATTGTAGCAAACTACAGCTTAATAAGCAATTAATCTACGTTTCGGTTGACTTTGCTTTCTGTTTTGTTGGTATTCAATATTAAAATCGGCAACTAGATAAAAACAATGTTTTATGTTTATTGATCTTAATCTTTGAATTGCATAAAATTCTTCAGCATCACTGGCTGGATGTCGATAAATTTCACAAATTATGATGTCGTGGGTCGAATGTTTATTGGAGATTAGTTTTATTCACAATTCTTCACAGCCTTTTAAGTTCAGTTTGAATTCTTGAATTACTTTGAACTGATGTTTTTTGATGCATATATTGCTACCCCTCCTGCATTGCTTTTGGAGTCTTTATAAAAGAAATTATAATAAGGAATTGAAATATTATTTAAGGGGTCACCTTTTATACACGTTTCTGATATACGTACGACATCGAGAGAGACTGGCAAAGCTTTGTCTGCTTCCGTTTACTTTCTATGCAGTCACATGCTTGCAGCAAACATTCGCACAATTCGTTCATGCGTGACATAACGTAACACTGTCTTGTGTTCCCTTTGAGTTTATGTAGGTCTTTGTGGTAAAGTTATAACAATAAATACAGCATTTATAGCCTTTGTGCTTTAACTGATATAGCTTGATTGTAACGTCATTGTCGTTATTCAGCGACTAGATTGATATCTTTTAGTCTGAAGCAGCATCTTTCAGCTGCATAGAAATAACTCTACAATTTTAATTATTTTCTCAATTTGAAGATTCCACCGCTTGTATTTTGTTTTGCGTGTATCCATAAAAGTCTGCAAAATTGAAAGAATACTCTTAAAACCAACTTATGAGTCTAAAATGCATCTCTTTCCTACAGAGTAATTTCAACATGGCTGAACGAAAATTCACTATAATTTGTTCACGCACACAGTGTCGCGATACCGCAGCAGTGCAATATAACAATGTTCCTTAAGCTGCAGGTCTGTATTGATTCCTAATTCTTTATGATTTAACTGTAGTTAAACTGCAATTAATAATTTCATTGTGATGTTTTGACGTCGGCAATTACAGTCTATCAAGTTAACTCGCGCAGAACACAACTCTGTCATAGTGCAATTGTACTCAGTAGAAGTAAAAAGCTCCAAGCAGTGTCATGAAAACACTTTCAAAAGTGAGAAAAGCTTTTAAATATAATCCGCGGACATCCTCCTCGGTTTTGACTACCAGTGCGTACCTTATCATAACTATTTGTGTTGATATAACTCCTTGAATAATCATCGTAACTTTTCATTTTAAAACTATGTTATGTATTTTAATATTTTGAAATTCAACCATCAGCAACAAATGCAAAATTCAATACCTTAAACAAATTAATGATAAGCTATAGACAATATCTAGAGTCGTTATAGGCTTAATCAAATCTTTGATTAACAGCCAAAGACATACCGTTTCGAAATCGACATTCGTCTGTTATTCCTCGTCAGTATAGCTGGGACTACAGGTACGAACATGAGCGTAGAAAGATAAGGAATCGTAAATTCACCTAATCTTAACACATTTTTTTTCCGAAAATACTAAGTAATCACAACATTACAAGAGATAACTCTAATGCTTCAACTCAAAATAATTTCCAAAAGCATGCCTTAGACGGCAGTTTCGCCCAAACTCAGTGCGCTTCAGTAAGGCTAGCAAGGTCAAAATGACAAATACCACCGGTGATAAAATCTTCAAAACATACATCTGTACCAATTTATCAATGAATGGATAAATCTTTACCGATTAGTTTTATACTTCATAAATCTTTACCCATCAATTTTAGCCCAAATAGGTAAATCGTAACTGAAAAATATTTACCCAATAAAACTAATGCTGAAAAGTTTGACGTTCTTCGTGATCGACTCCTGGGAAATCATAACGACTTCCACTGGCAGTTAGGTGGCTAGATCAACCACCAACCCTGCAGCTGCAAAGCAGCTCGAGTCATAACATGCACAGAGCTGGAAAGCGCTGTTTCCAGCTTTTAGCTCTCATCGGCAGCTCTCCAGTTCGGCCAAGAGTCTTGTCCAGCTGGGGAATAACTTTGTTAGAGAAGCTCAGGGCTGCCGATGAGAGCTAAAAGCTCGAAACAGCGCTGTCCAGCTCTGTGCATGTTATGACTCGAGCTGCTTTGCAGCTGCAGGGTTGGTGGTAGATCTAGCCACCTAACTGCCAGTAAAAGTCGTTATGATTTCCCAGGAGTCGACCACGAAGGACGTCAAACTTTTTGGTTATGATTTCCGTGGTCACACAAGGGTTCAGCGATTTTCTCACTTGTTTTTTTAAGTACCACCAGTGAAAAATTGTTTATTCCCTAGAAAGCCTCTGCCGCTGTGCAAGCCCTAAAGGTTTGTCCAGTTTGGCCAAGAGTCTTGTCCAGCTGGGGAATAACTTTGTTAGAGAAGCTCAGGGCTGCCGATGAGAGCTAAAAGCTCGAAACAGCACTGTCCAGCTCTGTGCATGAAACTAAAGCTATTAAGTAAATCTTTACCGAATGAAACTAAATGCTATTAATCAAATCTTTACCGACTAATGTACAAATCTTATCTTACATCTCTCAGAAGAACGATAGACTAGCTAACTCTCTACTCATAGCTTGCCTTAAATGGCTACTTTTCCAGTGTTCTAAAAGGCTCAAAACTAGTGTCAAAATTCATTGTAGCATATAGTTCCATTCGGTAAAGATTTAATTAATAGCTTTAGTTTCATTGGCTGAAGATTTTTCAGTAAAGATTAACTTATTTTGGCTAAAATTGATAGATAAAGATTTATGTATTATAAACATAATCGGAAAAGATGTATTTTTAAAGATTTTTATCACTGGTGATATTTGTCATTTTGGCTTTGCTAGTCTTACTGAAGCGCACTGAGTTTGGGCAAAACAGCGGTCTAAGGCATGCTATTGGAAATTATTTTAATTGAACTATTATAATTATCTCTTGTTATGTTGTAATTACTTAATATTTTCGGGAAAAAAAATGTGTTATGATCAAGTTAATTTGCGATTCTTTGCCTTTCTACGCTCATGTTTATAACTGTAGTCCTAGCTGTACTGACGAGGAATAACAGACCAATGTCGATTTCGAAACACTATTCTTAGGCTGTTAATCAAAGGTTTGATTATGCCTATAAGACTCTGGATATTGTTTATAGCTTATCATTAATTTTCTCAGTACATTGTTCTTAATAAATTAAACAAATTAAAACCACTAACAATCACAAAAGTTCTTTTTTCTTCATTACCCGCTTTTCCGTGAGGGTTGCAGGGACAGTAGCTCGAGATTAAGCTGCCACACCTCACGGTCTTCCATCACCTCCATCGTTTCGTTTGGGAGAAGTCCCAAGCGATTCCATCCAAGATCATCAATGTAATTGGTCTATCTAGTTTTAGGTCGTCCAACTGGTCTTCTCCCATTTGCTTTGGCAAGTAAAGCTTGTTTGGGGAGTCTTTCCTGAGGCATTCTGCTTACATGGCTAAACCATCTAAGCCTAGATCTTTCAATTCGGAGAAGTAACGGCTCGATGTTAAGAGATTTTCGAATTTCAGAGCTACGCACCTTGTTAAACAGTGTAACTCCTTCGATTCTTCGTAAAAACCTCATTTCAGATGCTTGCACTTGTGATCGCATTCTTTTGGTCATTACCCATGATTCATGACCATAAGTGAGAATGGGTACAAAAACTGCTTTGAAAATTGAAAGCTTTGCCTTTTTCGACAATTCTCATATTATGACAACCGAGTAGTGCAAAGCTCGCGTTTCTGCACTAGCCTTGCCTATTCGAGTATCGAATTCCTGGTCTTGCCTTCCGTCACTCGTTAATGCAACCCCAAGATACTTGAACTTCTCTACCTGCTTCAGTGTCGCTCCATTCACTTGTAATATGCACTGATCAGGGTTTCTTGAAAGATGAAGTACCTCAGTTTTGGCCGTGCTTATTTTCATTCCGGCGGTGTTGCATGCATCTGCAAAGCTATTTAATGCACGCTGGAGGCCAGGTTCTGTGGAAGAAAGCAGAACCAAATCATCAGCGAATAGCAGGCAACTAATTTTGCAATTTCCAATCGTGGCACACTCATCAGCTTGGCTGCATTTGTCGATCCAATTCATGTAAACAATGAAAAGGAGAGGTGACAAAACGTACCCTTGCTGGAGTCCAACGCCCACATGGAACGGCTTTGATTGCTTGCCATTTGCCCGAACACAAACCTCTGGTCTGCAGTAGAATGACTTAATAGCGCGTAACAATTGACCATCAACGCCATACTCCTGCAAAACCTTCCAAAGTTTATCCCGAGGAACTCGGTCATATGCTTTTTCAAGATCGACAAAGCATGCAAAGGGATCTTTGCCATACTCCCAAGATTTTTCGAAGATTTGCTTCAGAGTGAAGATTTGGTCCGTGGTGCTGCGACCCGGACAAAAACCGCACTGGCCATCTTCCAGTTATGATTCGACTACTTCTCGGCATTTCCTTTCAAGGCATTTGGCATATACTTTCCCTGGCAAACTAAGGAGTGATATCCCTCTGTAGTTTGTACATTTTAATTTTTCTAGGTAATCTCAGTAGATTTTTCTATGTAATTGCTAACGTTTATCAGTTATCAGAAAAGTTTCTTTGCCTAATGCTAACATTCATCAATCGATTTTCCTAGTTTAATTTTAACATTTATCAATCAGTTTTCCTAGTCTAATGCCAACATTTATCAGTGAAGTTTTCTAGTCTAATGCAAACGTTTATCAATCAATTTTCTTTGTCTAATGCTAGTATTTATCATTCAATTTTCCTAGCCTAATGCTAACATTTATCAATCTATTTTTCTAGTTTACTGCTAACATTTATCAGTTAATTTTCCTACTCCACTGCTAACTTTATCAATCAATTTCCTAGTCTAATAATGGTAATATTTATCAATCAATTTTTTTACTCTAATGCTAATATTCTGAATCAATTTAGGCTAATATTATCATTCAATTTTCCTAGCCTAATGCTAACATTAAAACTAACAATAAAATGTCTAAAGCGAAAAGTTAAACAGCATTAAATAGTGCTGTCGTCCAAAGCAAAAAAGTGGTTACTGGGTATTGGTAGCCGAAGTTCTATTGCAGGTAGGCTCTGGAAGGTTTAGGGCATAAAGCTGAAAATTTTATTAAGTTTGATGAAAAAAAAAAGTTTTTTGACTAGAATCGGACCACTTTTCGGCCAGAAGTTAAGTGAAGACGAAAAAGTGACAAATAATTATACGTCTTCATCTAAAATTGGAACACTTTTCTGCCGTTATTTAGGTAAATACCAAAAAAAAGAAAAGGTTTTCAACTAAATTTGTTCCAATTTTTGCCGAATTCCGGTGTGGGCCAACGACCATCAGTGACAAACAAGTGCAAATGCGCAGATCAAAGAATCTACTTGAGCCCACAAGAGCCAACAAGGGGGAACCTACTTGGGCCAATCCTGCCAAAATAAATAGTTAGGCCGAGACTATACCCTCGACAGCAGCACTTATTAAATATGCAAGCAAAAATCGAATAGCTTGAATCGTTAAAGATAAAAACTCTTTCATTTTTAATACAGCTGTGAAATAGCTTTGAACTGCAGTGCACAATATTAAAAGCAAAAATGCATGTTGCTTAATAAGTAAAGATATTTTTGAGGATATTGAAACGTAAAAACGCATTTTATCCGAAATACAGTAAAATAACTTTTATAGATGAAGATAAAACTTTCATGCAGAAAACCAGTTACTTAAACTAAGATTTACATTTTATCCCTAACGCAATTATAACAGCAAAATTAAAACAATCAAAGTAAGAGCTATACAATATTTGATCTCAAAATGCAGTAATACAAATGTTATCTGCATGACTTATCATAAGTTTGTACACCCAAACTTGTATAATTTAAAACAAAGACAATTTTAAAAGAATCAAAAAGTTATCCCTAGCAGTAAAAGCAAAAATTTAGTTTAAGTCAGCAATTTTTTCGCTACTGGAGTATATATAAACTGCTACAGCTTTCCAAAGCCAGAATTATAAACGAGAAATTTTCAAGTATTAGATAGTTCTTTATTTGATGTTTGCAAATCTTCATTTGCAAACATCAAGATATAAAAAATATGCATATTCACAAACAAGTTCAGCAAATAAAGTTTAGGAAAAAACTTGCAAACTTTTGGTAGCAATGAAATGGATTTAATTTCCTTCATTAGGATTGTTGCTATCTCAATTTTAAAATAAACATGTTTGAAGTTCGATATAAACTTTTCTTCAACGTGTAATTACCTATCTGACAGACTCTTCACTAGGAACCATTAGACTAACAAACTTTCCACGCTTCTACAAAAATGCTTTGAAATGGCATTGAACCTGCGGTAAATTAGTCATGGAGTCAATTTCTTCTCGCATTCTTGGCTACTGCTGTGCTTAGGTAAACATCTCTTCAGCAAAAAATCAGCGACATAAGTTGTCGCATTTATTTCTATAAGTGACTATTGAAGACCTATATTTATAGAATACATATCCCTAAATAGTGGTGATTGTTGCATTGTCATTGACGCAGCTTTGCTGAACACTCTTGATCATTGAAATTGGTTGTCGCAAGTATCCAATCAAAATATTTTTCAGTTTCTTCCATTTGATTCAGACATAACAATTTGCAAAAATGCTTCTAAACGCACGTTGAAATTGAATGAAAGTTGGTCGGTCGCAATTTCCGTTTTTGCTGTCTCACATTGCCGAAAAATTTTCCAGCCAGTCTTGGTTTAGTTGTTTTGTCATAAGAAATATTGGGTGGTTTGTTGCATTTTCTACTTCTAGGTTGTTCCATAATTGTATGATGGTGTTAATTATAGTTTTCCATTTCTTGAATACATTTAATTTTGAAGCGAGTTTGTTGCACTGTGCCGGTTACCAAAAATCGAATGGATAAGTGCCAACATTTCATGCAAAAATTTCACATGCTTAATATTAAAAAGTTAAATTATTTTTATAGTGAAATAGGCAGAACTAATTTAACAGTTCACAGAGACATCCTTACTTCTTACAATCTTACTTCATTTGACAACACCTTAATGCTGTCTCCACGTCGAAATGAATAATCGTTTCAACTGCAAATGATGCAGGTGAGGCGTAACCCCTATCGTGGTAGCATTCACGTGTTTTGAAGTCAACTGACTTCATAAGTGTTAAGGGGTGTGCACACAGTGCAAGGAATTTTGATCTTTGAATTAGGCTAACTCAACTGGTGATTTTGAATAATCAAGCTACCGAAATAGGCTATCGTTTTCTCTTAACTCCAGCTAAAAAAAGCAAAAATAAACTTCTGATTGATATTAATGTTTGAAAAATAAAAGCGTCGAGTGGTAATGCGTTCGTTTCTGGAGCGGCAGGAAGTCTTAGGTCCAAATCTTGGGCCTATTAAATTAGACTCAGTGTTGCCAACGGCTCGCCACCGCTGTAGCATTTCTTTGAAAGGAACTGTGTTGCCAAGGTGCAATAACGCAAAGATGGGCCCTCAAACTCGTTACACACATTGGTGTAACACAGCGAGTATAATAAAACATTTAATATGAACAAATTTGACAAAAACAGTTTTTTGGTAAAAAATTGCAGGCATCGAAGAAAACTCATAGCAAATGTTGAGAGCAGTTGTGGGTCGCAAAAACTTGTGGCCCGCCGTCAAACTAATCAAATCAAACCCACGTTTCTTGTGCATTGCTGCTGATGTAATTGTACCATACCTGCAATACTTCTTTGCATTTTAGTTCATTAAAGATGTTTTCTCCGAAAGCTGTACAATTGCAGAAATGATACCCCTTAACTAAAAAGGTGAAAAAACTAATTTCACTAATTACCGACTTGTTTCAGTTCTTTCTGTAGCAAAATTCTTGGAACGCCTAGGCTCGTATGTTTTAGATTCACCAATTTTTTTTTTCTTGCATAAAGTTCTTTATGAAGTTCAATATGGGTTTCAAAAAAATATTTCTCTTGTTCATTCTGTTCTTGATTTAATCTCCAGTACCTTGAGCACATAAATGAAAATCATTTCACCGAGCTAACCATGCTCGACCTCCAAAAAGCGTTTGACACTGTTTCACATGATATATTGCTGACCAAGTTGGAACATTTTAGCATTTGTTTACCAGCTCAATCTTTAGTCCAATCTTTTTTGAAACGTTAACAATTTGTTTGTATTAATGGCACTAATTCAACGATAAAAGCAATATTTTATGATGTTGCACAAGGGTCGAGATTAGGCCCTTTACTATTTCTGTTATACGTAAACGAACTTCCAACGCTGTCACTGGTATACAAAGAACGTTTGCAGACGATACCTGCTGTAGAAGTGATGACTTGAACCCTGAAATCTTACACGAGAAGATGTCACTGGACCTTGCGTCATTTCATAAATGGTGCATTGCCAGAAAATTAAACATTAATCTTCACTGCTAAATCTTTTTTTTTTGATTATTCCACCTAAATTGAACAGGTAGCAACTTTCTATAACGCTAAATTTGAATAATATTTCTCTATCTCCTTGTAACAAGGTTAAATATTTAGGTATTTATATCGATGAACAATCAAACGTGAAATGTCATGTTGAATATATCAAACTAAAAAATGCCTTGCAGTCGGCATCAAGCATGGCAGTACAGTACGATACTCCTCAGTCTTTGCTAAAAAAGTTCGCTACGCACGTTTTATGAAGGTACGGTACTTGTTACGCTGTTTGAATGTGCGTACCAAACGTACTGTGCCTATTTTGTGCTTCATTTCATTTTGCTTACAATTCTTGTTGAGTTTCAAACTCGTGGTCTCTGCAAGCGCTCTGGTTGTTAAAATGTGATGTGTGGTTGTGGGTTGCACGTCTTTCTTGCCACAAAGCTTCCGGTGATTACGAGCTTGATCTATTTTCAAGCGTTTACTGAAAAGTTTAATTTTACAGTTTGATTTGCGACTTAAAACCTGGTTTTTTAGTCGTTGAAATTCAGTTGGCTTTTCCTAAGTTTGTGATCATAATTCATTGATAGGAAGCACGATTTCAGTTCTAGCTTTAAAGAGGCATCAAACGTTAATTTCACTCATTTATTCTACGTCAAGCTAAATTTTATATTTTTTGACATTTTTTGCTACTAATTTCAAAGTTCTGCCACTTCTAGATAGGTATTTGAATTCATTTTTCCCGCTATTTGTTCACATTCCGCAGAAACAACGCTGGCGTTCAGATGCTTTTTGAGCTGCTGCTAGGTAAAACTGCAAGTTCAGTGCGATAAGCTGCGCAAAACCTGTACAACTCTGCTTTTGAGCAAAAACTTGTATCTGTCCGTAGTTTACTGATTCCTAGTATTTTAATTAATATGGAGAAGAAAATCGATGCAGTTTTGTCCAGTATTAAAGCTTTAAACAGGGACAGAATGATGTTTGAACATGAATTTCGTTGAAAAGTAAGTAAATCAAAACTCTTGAATTTTCTAAGGTTTCTGCAAAAAAAACTATTTCTCTCCATTTTATCGCTGCTGAGTTGCATCATTTCAAACATCACTGATCCACTCCACAAACTAGAAATACGAGGAGCTAGTCGTGCAAAACCTACGCAGGGAGCCGCACTCAAGCGTAACAGTATGTCGCTTTTGTAAGCTAAAAAGCTGCTGCTACATAATTGCTATCCCCTCAGGCTGGCATCCCTGCCCCAACCCTAACTGTAATGCAAGGTTTTGAAGCAAAAAAAAGATGGCTTTGTGCATTTCCTTCCCAGTTCCTGCATACTGCATCACACATTCAGTACCCAACCGCGAATCGAACCCGGGTGCGGAGGGTTGGTAGCTGAGCATGATAACCACTACACTGCGCAGCTTGCAACAATGCAGTGACAAAATGTTGTATTTAAACCAAATGTATGAGAAAAAGGCAATGGCTCGTGCGTGAGCGTTTGCATGACTAGCTTCTACTAATAGAAATTAATGTCACTAGCTACCAAAATTAACGTCACTAACTCCTTGCGTCACAGGTAATACTATGCGTTTGTTCAATTCTGGTTTAGAGATTTGCTGGTATAAGCTAGGCGTGAAAATACAGCGGGTAACAAAGCAAACTAAAGATAAAGTATAAAATGTTGTTTTGTACTGCATATACTAGGCCTGGATTAGGTTAATACTAATTAGGCTAGGCCTGTCGGTAGCGACACCACTGAAGAACAGAAGCTAAACTGCTAAAGGAAATGAGTAGGTCTAATGATGATACTAGTGGTTGTATTCAAAGATTTGTATAGCCTAATATTGCATTGACAAACAGGAAGTGACAAGAAAAAAAATGATGTTAGGCTACCTCCGACCTGTAAGTGAACTTATGCTTTTTATTGGTATGGTGCCATTTACCGGTAACCAATTGATGTGAGATACTGGTATCAGTTTACTTGTGTCACTACCCCTGTCCCCTAGTTATCAGCTTAAGCCATACAAAATGCTAGCTCTAATTCAAAATTGCAATGAATTATTTTTAATTATAGCCTATAGGTGATCTAAGTTTCATTTGGTCAAACAATTAAATTATCTTCCTGTTTTTTATCTGTTATGGAGCACAAGCTCTGAAGCAAAATTTCCACTATGCAAAAGTGAATATCGGTATCGCAAACCACCATGCCTTCTCATTATTGTACGAAATTTCATTCCATTACCATTCCAATATCTTACAACAGATAATATTATTATACAAAATATTCTGTTTCTAGGCTACAGTATTCCAAAGTTCTACTATGTCATTGCTGTACGTAATGTCATTCCGTTACTGTTCCAATATTGTAGGGTTGCCAGTGATCCTCTGACAAAGCATCAATCCTACAATTGCTTAATTGTAGGATTGTAGGATCCATGCTTTGTCAGAGGACAAAGCGACCTTGTTGCAAGGTGAGTTAAGATTAATTAATCATTAAAAAAACATAGAGTGTTTGCAAAACGATCCATTCTCAGATTCTTGGCATGTCTACTAACTGCTAAGTGGCTACCCAACTGTAGTATTTTTGTAGGTTATTGCTGTTAAATAAATTTACTGTGTTTGCCATTTGCCATGTGGGTTGTTGCGCAGGAGAAATCTAGTAGGAAGAAGTACAAAATTTTTGCAGCAATTTGGCATAGATAATTCAAAAATAACTATGGTGCAGTGCGAAAGCCCCTCAGCCATTTAAATTAGAGCATGGATGATGGGAAACTCTCTAATTTACTTACGCATACCCTAGGAATGAAGACCTGTAAATGAAGGAAAAATATCTGATTTTGAACTTTTTTCAGTAACTGTGCTAACTGAATGTACTGTGTATTCACGTAGTCTTAACTAGCTGTTGCAATTTATGATGAGAGCAACTGGAGCCATTGCAGTGTTGCATGACGATGATCATTCCAGCACTGCTAATGATATCACCATTGATGGTGCTATGTTCCTACTTCATCTGATCTAAACAATAAAGAAACCGCACTGTTGTGAACGTAAAGATAAATTTTGTTTTTGATGAAGCTCTCTGTTCACGTTGTTTTGTAATAAGGTATGGTTGAAAGTGCTTGTCTTTAGCTAAGTTTTTGATTTGAATCTAATCAATTAATTACTTAATTAAAAACGCTTGTAAACACTTGAATAACAGTAAAACTGTAGCTGCCGACGTGCTAAAACGCTTGGCTTTAGAAAGATCCTACAAAGCATACAGGAACACCAGAACCCTGAATGTGCAGGCCTTGCTGTGGTTCTGTAGATTTTAGTATTACTGTGCCGGTATTGGGTAATGACTGTGGGGTGCTTATTGATTTGTTGCAAACTGACATCAGGAATCAGTTTATTAAATTATAAAAATGTGCATCTGGCCATACTGACTCAGCAAATTGCATTTTAATTTTTGTCATTGTTTTTTGTGCTTGTCATAAAGATCAGCTAGAAATGCTGGGCATATGCTAAGAAACGAAACTGACGTGCAGTAAAAGAGCATTCACGTCAAAAACAATTTTGCTCGGTTTTCTCTCAAAAAAGTTTGACAGATCTGAAAACCAACTTCATCAAATTTCAGCTTTCGATAACCTTTCGTTTTCAAGATGTAGACTTCCCTGCAAAATGCTTTTCCCATTAGAAATTTTGCCAGGGTTGCCTACTACAAATAAAATTTCAAAAAGTTGATGCATGTTTTTAATTCTCAATAAGTCTTTTCTACAGTGTTGTTGGCGAAACAAAGTGAAGGGTCAGAATTGTAAATTAGCTGCTTTTCAAATAAATGTAAGCCAACTTTCCAAAAGTTAATCTTCTGTCACAATACTGGAAAAATGGTAACACTGAAGTTAAAGGAAAACTATTATCTTGAAAATGGCCAGAGGTAGAAAGAGCAAATTTGGTGAGAATGTATTATAGGCTTTTTCCAAACTTTTGCTCAAAAGTGAAAAACTGGAGTTGAATGCTCTTTAAGTTCTGGTTTTGGTGTAATTGGGACTTCCGCGATGGTTTGCGTCGGAAGTCCTTATGTTTTTTTCAAATTTTAAATTTACGAATTTGTAAACAAAAATAAAAAACGCTATAACTTTGAAACGGTTAAAGGTAGAAACTTGAAATTTAGATCTTAGCTGGGGCACGTATGAATCATTCTTAGAGCAAATTTGGGGGCAATCGCTCATATGATACGGGTTTCCGAGCCAAAAACTGAAATGCCAATTATAGGTTTAAACAGCTCTTGCTCAAAAACTAATCGCACTAGGGGAATAAAAGTTTCGAATTTAGAAGCGTGTGGGCATGCACTTTCAGCTCTCAAATTATGACGATTCCGACACTTTTTTTCTTTCTTTGTTTATTTATTTATTCAGCAAATCATATTATGGTGACAAATACTCAAAAACCATCAAAGCTAGAAACTTGAAATTTGGACAGATTATAAGTCTGTACGTGAACTTGCATCCCTGCAATTTTGAAGGTGCTACGTCACGTGGTTTGCGGCATATGCACGCCAAACTTGTGACAGCAAAGTTTATTAAGTGATTCTAGTCACACCAAAGCTAAAACTTGAAATTCGGACAGATGATAATGTCTATGCATGAACTTGCGTGCCTCCAATTTTGGAGGCGCTACGTCATGTTGTTTGGGGCATATGCACCCCAAACTTGTGACAGCAAAGTTTGTTAAGTGACTTTAGTCACGTACTCGCACGTGGTGCCGTGGCCGAATGGTTAAAGGCGCCAGTGCTGAAATCCTAAGACCTGGGTTTAATTATCTAATTGGTCATCGCTTTTATCAAACTAACATTATATTGAATCTAGCATATTCGTTTTTTTTTCGATTACGACATAATTGTTTGTAATATTTTTTGTTAGACACTAGGTATGATACCAGGGGATCAGGTTTCATTCTCTGTGGAGACATCCCAAAAATCAGCTTTTTAAGACCTCAAGTTAGCGCACTAGTTTGTTTTTGCCACCACTAGAAATTTTAAACACAAGAATATTTTGACGTACTTTGGGGTAGTCACTTACACGCGCGTGCTGCCATGGCCGAATGGTTTAGGGCGCCAGTGCTTGAAACATAAGACCTGGGTTCAATCATCTACTTGGCCGTCACTTTTATCAAACCAACATTATATCAAATCTAGCATATTAATTTTTTTTTTCGATTACGACAAAATCGCTTTCAATATTTTCTGTTCGACACTAGGTATAATGAGAGGGCATCAGGTTTCATTCTCTGTGAAGACGCCCCAAAAAACACTTTCTTAACACCATGAGTAAGCGCGCTACTTTTTTTGCGTGTCAGAAGAACTTTTTAGGACAGAACTATTTTGAGATAATTTGTGGGGACCAAAACCCCCAAATGGACCCAAACAAATATCAGTGTTTTTGACGGCTTAAGCTAGGGTGCTACATTTTTGATATCAAGAGACAATAAAGACACAAATACATTGACATACCAAGTGGCCACCCCAAACATCAGTTTTTTGAACTGCTTAACATAGGGTGCCAGTGTTTTTTGATATCAGTCGATTTTTAAAAGAAAAATATTTTTGACGGGGTTTGGGAGTACCGCCCCCCGTTGGGGAACAAAATGGACCCCCCAGAAATCAATTTTTTGAACGACTTAATTTTAAGTGCCAGTGTTTTTTGATATCAGTAGATATTTTGGAGAAAAATATTTTGACGTGGTTTGGGGGTACCAACCCCCCTCGAGGACCAAAATGGGGCCACCCAACAATTAAATTTTTGAATGACTTAATTTAAGGTGCCAGTGTTTTTTGATATCAGCAGATATTAAAGAGACAAATACATTGACGTGGTTTAGGGGTACCACACCCCTCAGGGACCCCCAAAAATCAATTTTTAATTGGCTCAGGTTAGGGCACTATTTTTTTTTTGATATCAGCACATTTCTAAGAGACGAATGTTTTGACATCGTTTGGGGTATTACCCCCGAGGACCCTCCCAAAGATTAATTTTTTGATTGGCTCAAACTAAGGTGCCAGTTTTTTGCGCTGTCAACACATACTTAACAGATAAACATTTCGACGTAGTTTGGGGGTGCCACCCCCCCCCCCTTTGGGGACCCCCCTCAAAACCAATTTCTTGAATGACCTAAGTTACGGTGCCAGTGTGATATTTACAGGCAAATAGTTTGACAAAGTTTGGGGTACCACCCTGCTGACGACCCCTTTCAAATGGACCCCCCAAAAACCAATTCTTTGAATGGCTCAAGCTAGGGTGCCAGTGTTTTTTGCTGTCAGTAGATATTTAAGATACAAATATTTTGACGTGGTTTGGGGTTATGGCTCCCCTCGGGGATCCCCCCCTAAACCAATTCTTTGAACGACTTCATTTATGGTGCCAGTGTTTTTTGATATCAGCAGTAGATATTTTGAAGACAAATATTTTGACGTAATTTTGGGGTGCCAAAAATCAATTTTTTGATTGGCTTAAGCTAGGGAACTAGTTTTTTAAAGATCACCACATATCTAAGACACGAATGTTTGGACATCATTTGGGATAACCCCCCCTGGGACCCCCCCACAATGGACCCTCCAAATATTAATTTTTTGTTTGGCTCGAACTAGGGCGCCAGTTTTATATTTTGATATCAATAGATACAACAGACAAATATTTCGACATAGTTTGAGGGTGCCACCCCACTGGGACCCCCCCAAAGTGGACCCCAAAAATCAAATTTTTGCACGACCAAACTTTTGATGCCTGTGTTTTTGATATCAGTAGATATTTCAGAGGCAAATATTTTGACAGAGTTTGAGGGTACCACCCCTCCCCCCCCGAGGACCCCCTAAAGATCAATTTCTTCAACGGCTTTTGTTAGAGTTCTAGTTTTTATGTGATGTTCTGAAATACTGAAACGACAAACACTTGGACATACTTTGAAAGTGCCACCTCCCGAAAATCCCCGAATGAACCCCACAGAAATTAATTTTTGAAAGATTTAATCTAAAGCTTCGTTGTTTTTTTTTGATATTAATAGGTATTTAAGCAACAAAAAATTGACATAGTTTGGGGGTACCCTCCCCCCAAAAACTTCCAAACGTCATTACGTTGAACGGCTTAAGCTAAAACTCCAGTTTTCTTGTACATAATATGGGGTACCACATCCCCGGAAATCCCCACGTAAACCCCACAAAAATCAATTTGTTGAGCTGAAGCTAAGGCTCCAGTATTTGTTACATCAAAAGCTATTTAAGAGACAAAATGTTTGACATAGTTTTGAGTACTCCCCTCCGGAATCTTCTCAAATGGACCCCCCAAAATCAATTATTTTGAACGGCTTGAGCTAGGGCGCTAGATTTTTTGGATATCACTAGACATTTAAAAGACAATGTTTCACATGGTTTGGGGGTACCAACCCCCAAATGAACCTTCCCAAAAATCACTTTTTGAAAGCTAAATTTACCAATTGATTTTAGTCAAGTGGGTTCATATGCTGAGCTGGCGTAAAGATTAAAGGTGCCAGGGTTTGAAATTGTGGTGAATGAACTGAGCTGGGTTCAAGTACTTAGTTGAACATTAGTTTTACCCAAACCACAAACGATTTAATATCCACAGTTTGTTTTTTTCATGAGACAAAATCACTTTGTTTGCATTGCATACGATTGAGTTTTACAGAAATATCGGTAACCTTCAAAGCATGCAGAGCAGAATGATGGTGAAATGGAACTGGCGGAAGTCCCGTATTATTTTCCCCCGGGAAAATGAACATCTAGTTACATTTGATATCATTACAGCATTGCGTTTTCTAAATTTTGTATAATAGAACTTCTCGAAATTATTTTCAATCAAATTAACAATTAAGAAAATACGAGTCCTTCCTATTGAAATTTTTCAAAACAGCTTCCAGCAATGCAATCTGATACTGGTATGACTTTTGCATAACAGTACGAAAATTGTGGCTAGGCCACTGCCATTAGGTACACCGAGGTAATTTTGAGTTTTTGGCTAGTGTCTGGTATTATTTTACTTGATGAGTTGTGTGATAAAATTAAAATCAATATAACACTTATGAAATAATCAGTGCTGGACACCGCAAGTTCTTTTTTAAGTTTGCAGTCCGCAACTTTTTATGAACCGAGTAAAAAAGTTTTGCAATCAACCACGTCCCGAAGTGAACTGCTCAGAATGATTGGCAAAAATAAGTCAAAAGTTGTGACTTGTGGGAAGTATAGCAAGTGTATGGTGGATGCATTTCACGCAATAAAAGAAATTGCTCACAATCGTTGATTGTAGTGAATGTACCGCAGCATGACCTGTTATTGAGCTGCTTTTTCGGATGGCAAACTTAAGAATTGAATAGCCCAGCCCCTCTTACTTTCAGGTCCAACTCAAAACAGATTCAAACGCTTGTAATTTTGGTTAAAGTTTTTAAGTGACTTGACTAAGGGTTCGTAGCCCCCAGCCCTCCTTGTTGCGCTTCTGCTTATACGGTAGGTGCCTAAACTGCGTGGAAGCACAATCCACAACCCTCCGGCGAACCCTCAAAAATGCTACAATGAAGCTAGGGATTTGGAGATTAAAAGCCATTGAATTACAGTGAGAAGCCATCAAATAGCAAAGCACAATCCGCATTTCCGCTTGCAGCAATTTATTCTAAGAAAACAATTTTTTTCGAGGCAGGAAAAGGCAAAGGCAGTACAAGGCAAAAAAAGCATTCATATCACTAACCTTATTACTAAATTTTTAGTCCCTAGTTTCAATAAATACTCTAGCAATGAGATAAGCACACACTACCAGCAGTGCCGTCGCCAGACCAAACGAAGTGAGAGGGCCCTAGCCGAAAATGGACTAAACTTTTGCACATAAAAACTGATATTTTAAAGCTACAATTTTGTATTCATCTTTGGAAAAAGATACATATAGGCCCGGTAGCGTTTATTAGCTCGTTTCGCATGCGACCGGTATGATCGCTTGAAAAATATGTCTACAGGAGTGAATGCGACCAGAAGCGCAACCAGGGTTTTGTTTAGGTGAATTTACACAGTATCCGTTTTTCGGACGTTTTCGTCCGTTTTTTTACCTTTTTGCTTCTTCTTGACTGAGTATGCGCTTTTTCATCCGCATTTTTATAAGTCCATATCCGCACTAGCTAGACAGTCACATACTGAACAAAAGTTTTCCAAAAAAAATTTTTTGTAAAGGGGTACAGCTCTATTTTGAAATATCGCTCTTATCCTTCATACACAAAATTTTTGAACAAAATTTTTACCTATATACAACAGTCTACTTAGTGCGGATATGGACTTATAAAAATGCGGATGAAAAAGTGCATACTTTTTCAAGAAGAAGCAAAAACGTAAAAAAACGGACGAAAACGTACGAAAAACGGATACTGTGTAAATTCACCTTTAAGTAAGAGAGAGGGGGCTTGAACCAAAAGTAAATGTTTTTTGCACAAAAATTGTCTAATGTAGGTCCCGAGCTGAACAAACCGTTGCTACTTAAGCGTGTTACAGAAGGGGCTCAGCTGCTGGGTGGTTTTTGCGATTTTGCGGCAAAAATAGCAATTTTAACGCCATTTGAATCACATTTCGCACGTTTTAAAACCATATTAATAATTACAGTAAATTGCTAAAATTCAGGTCATTGAACGATTTAAATTGTCTAGCCTCTTGAGCCCCCATATACATTAGGTCAAGTCCAAAACACGTTTAAACGCTTGTTCTTTTTTTGGTTGTTTTCTAAATGACTTGGTTAAAGGGAGTTGATGACCCCTTAGCCTCTTCCCCCTAATTGCGCCACCGACTGCGAACTAGAATAAATCTTGAGTGTGCTCTAAAAAAAAACAGTTGGTCTTTTAAAAAAATGTTTTTACGTATTGTTTCAGGTCATAATAACTAACGAAATATCGGTAACGTTTCTGCAGGCATACATCCCTATTCCGCGACACATCCGTAAAGGCGTGTTAATAAGACGGATTATTGGGTCACATTTATGTAAAGCAGTTGGTGGCTAGCAATTTTGCAAACAATCGAGAAAACTTCAAACGAGAATCATGTTTGAAAATTATTATTCCTTTTTCCATTATTGCCTGTCGTCCTGTCTTTACGCGATGCTCAAAAAAAATATTCTGAATGAACCAAAATGGGGGGCACAAGCAGTCGTTAGGGGGGGATGGCGCCCCTGGCCTCATTGTAGCGACGGCACTGGCTACCTGTACAAAAAATGATACCTCAGTGGCAAATTTTGTAAACTCACGGTAGAAAACAACTAAGCCATACTTTGAACCAGGGCTGCAAATTCGAACTTAAACCCAAAAAAAGTCGGTTGTTTTGCCGAACTCGAGAAAACAGTGTTGACTCCAATTTGAATCAGGTTAGACCCGCTTCTAATAGCCTGTTTCGCCGCGCGCCGTATCCTTCATATTTCTGCAGTCATACCACACTTTGGATATGAATATCAGAGGTAAAGTCCTCGAGGACGTCCTTGGCCTCGAGGACACATTTTGAAGTTCTTAGCCTTGACCTCGAAGCCTCAAGTCCTTGGCCTTCGCCTCGAAGCCTTAGGTCCTCAAAAATTGCCCTGTCCTCGGCTCGAGGACAGCACTATTTCTTGAAGCGTTGAAATTTTGTAGGAAAACGCCAGAAACCTCGCGGAAAATTTGCAAACACCTTTTTTGTTTTCCGCAATTGGAGCATAGGCTTAGCCAAGCGGGCCCCCTCCCCCCAATTGAAATTTCACCAATGACAAAAATGTGACAAAAAAGTCTATTGTTTCTTCAGTTTCAGTTTCTTTGTAGCATTTTTCGCTTATACCAGTAGCGAACAACAATATTGAAGACCAGGGGCCCCGGGATCCCCTCAAATTAATTTTTGCCAGCCAATTTAAACGTCAACCTGGAAGAAATGGATAGTTTTTGTCCTAAAAGTTGCTATCTCAGGATCACATCTAGCCTATTAATGAACGTAATGCATTAACCAAGGCCGGATTTACCACAATATGGCGCAGTACTAACTAAGGGCCCAGCGCTTAAAATCTTAAAGACTTTTTATGGTCATCACCTACATTTGGCAGAAGTGCCAAGGGCCTAGTGCAATGTAAATCCGGCCGGGCAATAACATGGTTAGTAAGCGTAACCATCTATTGTACTATTTTTCAATAACAATTCATTAATTCAACTCCACTTCGCCAGTTTTTACGTACAAAATACTTTTTAAAAAATTAGCCATGGAAAATGCTGATTGAATAAATCGTTGAACTTCAATTGAGGGGGCCTAGGCCCCCTGGCCTAACATGTACTTCTATAACTGGTTATTTTTATGACAAAACAAAAATCTCTGAAGGAAAATCTTCGAGTGGGTTTTCATTTATTGCTAAAATGTTGCACGAGACAATGCACCTTACTTCCTCCTACCTGGACCAAATCACGTACAATTAAACTTTAACGCCAAAATGCAAGATGTTAAACGTGCTTTGGACTTTAAGTGCAACTAGAAGGAGGATTATACAATTTAATTTTTTTAATTGGCTTTCAAATCTCAAAAATCTAGTGCTTTCAAATGGCTCTAAACAAGTTCGAAATGTGATTCAATGGCATTTAACCGATCAGTGGTCGAGTGGATAGAGCGTCTGCTACTGAAGCGGTAGACACGGGTTCGATTCCCGGTTGAGTCAAACTAAAGATTATAAAAATTGGTATTTACAGCTTCCCTGCTTGACGTTCAGCAATCAAAGGGGCAGTGCGAAGCCTCCATCGTGTGTGGTAGACAGATGGGCAGGTGGCAGCTTGACTCGAATACCAAAAGATCCCTTCGCTGTCTCCAGGCCAAGGTAACTCGGTGAATAAAATGTAATTACAATTACATTAAAATAGATTTTTTTCCAAAAAATTACAAAAAATTGCCCAGCAGCTGGGGGTCAAGCCCCCAGACCCCCAAAGCCTCCGGCAGCTGGGGGCTCCGCCCTCAGCCCCCCCATCTGTGATACGTTTGAGTTACACTGGCTTTCTCAATACGTCTCCAAAGTTACATATTTGCACTTTTCAACTATATTAGTTTAAGCCCTCTCCCTTTGCAAAATCTTGGTTAAGAGCCAACAGGCAAATTTTTGATGACGTCATTGCATGTGATTTGTGGTTTAGGCCTCCCCAATCAAAAATTCTGGCTACGCCTATAAATTGGAGATTGCCTAAAAAACTTTTTTGAAGATGTTTTTTTTGGAGAACACTTGCGGCTGTGTCCTTGGCCATGGCCTCAAGCATTTCTGTCCTTGGCCTCGAGAGGGTCTGTCCTTGGAAAGGCTGTCCTTGGCCTCGGATTTTTTTTGTGTCCTTGGCCTTGGCCTTGGCCTCAAGCCTTGTGTCCTCGACTCCACCTCTGATAAGTATAACAATGTTATTCCTCACAGAACACCAAAAATTTGATTCATCCAAAGGAGCACGGCAAAACAAGAAGTCAATTATCAGCTATCCAAATCAATATCAATTAAATAAAATTTACGCTATTGATTGTACTAACACTATGCTAGACTTTACTAGACTATATTACAAAAAAACTGCTTCGAGGTCTCACTATAGAAATAGAAACATCAGCAACCAACTTACTACGCATCTAACTTGATACACTAAACTACGAAAATTTGAGACACCACATCACTCGTACTATCGAAGACTATGTAATTTGAACACTAGTTGCAGACTTAAAGATTATGAGACTAAAGGTCTAAAGACAATACAGTTAAAATTACCACAATGACAGTTCTAGAAGATTCTTAAAACAAGCACAAAAGGGGGTTCTAAAATGTTCTAAAAAATCAACCAACTGTTTGCATAAAAGATGAGAACGTGGCATGTATTCGTTTCTCACGTTACCAAACAGCATATCAACAAAAAGAAAGCGATTAAGTCGAAAAGCAGGCCTAGTATTTATGTCATCCTGAACTCAAATAACTTGATATTTTTGCCGAACTTGAACTTGAAAAAATTAAATTGATTTCTCGTGTTTGACTGGATAAAAACATGAATATTTTACGAAAATAGTAAGAAATTTCAATATTTGTATAAAACTTGCGGAATTGCGGACTAAAACTTAAAATAGTCCGCAACCGCAAGTCCGCAATTTAAACTGCCAAAGTCCGCATGTCCGCAACTTTTTTCGTTAGTCCACAATTGCGGATTTGCAAACTTGCCCAGCTTTGGAAATAATGCCCATTACCACCTAAAGCCTCTTGCCAAAGGGTGACAGTAACTTGAAAATTATCTTATGTAAATCAAAACAAAGCTGAAAAAAACTAAATCTAAAAGAAGTTTTCATTTTTTCATAGCCCTGATTTTGTTTAGAAACTTTTTGCCAAAGGGTAACAGTAAAGAGAGTTCATTTTTTTGAACTAAAACACAAATCAGAATTTACGAAAATAGTTAAGATAAAAAAAAATATAGGAAATTAGTAACCGGTTCCTGCATTTAATGTGTGACAGTATCTCTAAAAAAATCTGATCTAAATTTTTAAAAAAATCCTATCTGAACTAAATCTAAAAGTTTCCACTCTTGATTTTTTTCAAGCCAGTTGCTGTTCTACAGAAACTTTATTAATGTGCAATGTTTTTATTAATATGCTCTGATGAACGTTTTTCTATATGCCAAGTCGTTCCTGCAGCTTCTCTTATGCTATGGATTTCCAAAGCTGGAAGATAATAATATACTTTTTTTCGACTTTGGAAAACGACAGCATAAGAGGAAGTCGGTTTCACTGCAATAAGCATAGATATTAGTAACTGTGTTCCATAATTTAGTTTAGTAGACTGATTGTTTGACACCAAAAGCTATTGTATTTTTTACAATTTTATTTGTTCTACTGTATATATGAACGAGACTAGGAAATCCGTTGCATAAAGCTTGTAGTTTAAAATTTTATGCTATAGACCGGGAGTGATCAAGCTTGTTGAGAAGCTGACTGCAAGATTTTTTTTCTAAGATTTAGTGGGCCGCACAGTTCTCATAAAATGCTTGGATAATTTTTCTTCCGAATACTGCTTAATGATCATGTGAGTTTTGAATTGTCCTACCTTGTTAAACCAGTGTTAAACCGTGGAGTAACCTTTTATAAAATTAACTTCGTTTCGTGTTATTTGAATTACTTGGCTAAGATGTAGGCTTCACCCAACCCCCAAGCAACGCCTATTTTCCAGTAGTTGGACTACTGAACACATCTTTTATGAACTGTGAAGTATAGATATGCTGTGACACTCGTTTTGGAATGCAAACTGCGCGGAAATAAAAATATAAACAATGAAACAAAAAAGTTATACCGAAGCTTATTTAGAGGCGAACGAAACGCAAATTGGCTACCTTTCATAAAATAGTCATATGGCTGCACTTTGGGCAACCCTACTATAGACATTGCCTTTTTGAATAAACGCTACCGGTACTACAGCTCGTAGAAGTTCAATAAGCAAAGCTTGTTGAGTCGGTTAATTATATTTTCGCAGTTTGCATCAATTTAACTGTGTTATATGGGTTTCTACTTCATTACAAAGACGACCTTTTGGGTATCAGACTCGGTCATCAGCGATCGTTTTGCAACAGAACCACATCTGCGCAATGCTGCTCAGTCTACATGTAGTTTCGGCTACTTTCAGTAGTGGAGTGTCAGCATATTATGGTAGTTAACCGTGCCGCCCGATCGTAATTTCGCTTGAAATTAGTCTAAATTTGCAAACTTTGACTCAAGATACAGTCAAACCTTGGTTCAACGAATTAAAAATGCAATTGTGTTTTATTAGAAAATGTTCCTGATTCGAAAAGACACAAATTTTACCTAATTTACTTGTAGATGCGCGCGTTGTAGTTAAAATTACTTTTTTTGCCCGCTTGTGTCTTGTATTAATTAAACCCTTGCAGGAGCGACGAGAGAAAAAATGGTGTTGCATAAAATTAAGTTTGGATGTCTGGATAGCGTCAAAGCCCCTTGATGAGTTGTCTCACATCAGGTTATTATTATTAATGGGCAGCGGTGCAAGCGAATCTACTACCGTTAAGTGAAATCCACCTACACATTGCGTAGGCCTCATTTGGGCCCATTGCAACTGTAGCTGCTATGTAATTGTTTTGTTTGGTTACTGGTCGAACTCAGAAAGCCTTCCAGCTTCCTTTAAGTACGTGGCCAGCTTGCTAATGTTGCATTTCGTTACCACATTGTGAACAGTGGTTTTGGTGATTCCAAAATATTTAACACGAATATCTTGGTAAAGCTTGCAATTGCCTACATGATGATTTGGTGTTTCATCCTCTAGACTACATTTTAGACACAAAGAAAACTCAGCACGACCTGTAGTTTTCTTGTGCCGTTGTAGATTGCAGTGCCCAGTTAAAACTTGCACTACTCTGTTTAATTGAGGCCTCTTAAGGTGAAGGAGACGCATTGTTAGTCGAGAGGACGTCCAACCTACAGACTCCTTCATCCTAAAGCAGTCTTTCCGTTTATTCCACATAGATTTCCATCTATCTGTGGACCAGTCCTTAACCGTGCTAACGCAACTGGCATACAGGACTGTAATAAAAGGTTCAGGACCATATATTTTTGATTTAGATCCTGATTTGGCTAGATAGTCTGCCACTTCGTTACCATGTACCCCTGCATGACCAGGAATCCAGGCAATACTGACGTGGTTTTGTTTACCTAACTGATTTAGGTTTCTAATGCAGTTGAGCACTGTAATTGATGTTACAGTGCACTTTATGAGTGATTTGATAGCTGCTTGGCTATCAACCAGCACAACAATATTTTGATTGTGCATTTTTTCCCAAAGCAGGTTCTTTGCCATTTCTGAAATAGCTAAGACTTCTGCCTGGAACACAGTGCTGTAAATTCCAAGGTGAAAAAATGCTTGTTTTGGGGAGTTGTTTGGGTATTCTGCGTAGAAACTCGCACCTACTCTCCCATCTAGTTTTGAACCATCAGTGTAAACCTTGGCAGTGCTCTGATTTAGAACGCTTTCAAATCTGATAGCATTCTTTTTATCCATAATTTGACATGCAAAATTTCTTTCGAATACCTTTGTTTTCTTTATTCGGTCAGCCGGCATTTGCAGCAGCGGTAAGAATCTTCTAGCCTCATTGCAAACATCAACATGGCTTTTCGTTTTCCCAAAGGAACCAATTGGGTTGACGTGCCAGAGCCCACTAACAGAGATTTTGTATGACCCTCGCACTGCCTCAGCCAATAGAAATTCCTCAATGGGAGTTATGTTGAGCAATATTTCCAGAGCACCAGTAGGGGTGCCAGGAAAACCTAATAAAATCATCAAGCAAGCAAGTCTCTGCACCTTTTTGAGTTTCCTCACTAGATACTTTTTGTTGAGGCTATGATTTTATTAGTAAAACCTAATAAAATCATAGGCCCAGGACACACATGCATACGACATGATTGGACGTATCATAGCTGTGTATATCCATTTCATCATAGATGGTGTTATTCCCCACGTTTTACCTACAATTTGTCTACATTGCATCAATGCTGTAGTTGCTTTGCGGGTAATACGGGTAATATGTGGTTTCCAGGTTAGCTTGCTGTCCAAAGTAACACCCAACAGCCTTGCTTCCTTGGAAAGTTCAAGTTTTTTACCATTCATTGACAAGGAACCCAAATCTGGATTCCGTTTGTGAGTAAACAGTATGATTTCAGTTTTCTTGCTGCTAAACTGTAGCTCTTGATTTAAAGCCCAGTTTGTAGCAATATTTATTGCTTTCTGAGCCATACCTCTGATCCAAAGCATATCAGCACCAGTGACCAACACTGCTAGATCATCGGCATAGGCTTGAATATAAAAGCCCCTGCTGCGTAACTCTAGCAACAGGTTGTTTAAAACACAGTTCCACAGAAAAGGGGACAGGATACCACCATGTGGGTTCCCCTTCACTACTTCCCTTTTAACGTGATCACCATATAATTCTACTTGGACTGTGCGATGTCTTAGCAAATTCTCTATCCATGAGGTGAGAACCTTAGACATGCCCAGCCCTCGCAGAGCCGCAACAAAGCTACAGAAGGTGACATTGTCAAAGGCACCGACAATATCCAGGAAAATACCCAAAGGTGGCTTTTTTCTAACAAGGCAATGCTCTACACGGCGCACAAATTCATGCAAGGCAGTTTCCGTAGAAACTCCAGCACGAAATCCATACTGCGATGCAGAAAGCTTTGCCTGCACGTAATTGTCTTCATTAATATGATACAAAATTAGTCTTTCCAACCATTTCAGTTGGAAAGAAGTTAAAGTGATCATACGGAAGGATTTAGCTTCAAAATAGCTTTCCTTACCGGGTTTGGGGAGAAATATATCTGTGCCTTCTTTCCATGCCAATGGCACATAGCTGTGCCTCAGGCATGCTTGAAAAATGACGTGGTAATATTCTTTCAGTTGATTCCAACCTTTCTGTAACAGCACAGGATAGAGTTTGTCTGGCCCTGGTGCTTTGAATGGTTGAAATTCGTTAATAGCTGCTTCCATACGATCAAATAAACATATGTTTGCAATCATTTCAGTGTCTTCAGGTCTCATGAATGGATTGTCCACTAAGTCGGACCTGGTTGCACGATTTTCTGTCTGCTGGCTACCCGGTGATAAGATATCCAGCAGATAGTTCAAAGTTTTTAGTGGAGACTTTGTGAATTCTCCGTTGTGTTTTAATTACGTTGCTAATACACACCGTTTTATTCCTTCGAATAATCTTAACGAGCCGTTGGTGTTTGACTATTCATACTCTCTACAAAGCAATGCCATGAATCGCGTTTTGCTCTTCTGACAGCTTTTTTGAAGCAGGATAGGGCGAGCTTTTGAGCCTCCCAATCTTCTTCTTGTTTTGTTTTAATGGCTTTTCTCCAAGCTCGGCGTGCCTCTTTTCGAAGGCTTGCTAGCTCAGAATTTCACCAAATGTTATCTTTCGTACGAAGCGACTTTCGCATAGGGCAAGCAGCTTCATATGAGTCGGTAATAACTGAATGAACCTTGTTTGCCAGCACATCAATGTCTTCTTTTGAGGAAGGCACTGGTACTGGTCGTAAAATTCGTTCATTTAACTTTTGTTCGAGTTCCTTTACATACTTGTTCCAGCACGTACGACGAACATTACGAAACATTTTCGCTTGTTTTCGGATTCTGCTTTTAACCTGGAACCTAATATACATGTGATCCGAGAATGATGGCACGTCGCTAACATGCCAGCTTACTACTCGGTCCCATGCACACCGGTTTACTAAGGTCAAGTCCAGAACCTCTTCGCGAGTTTTAGTTCTGAATGTTAGTTTATTACCCACATTACAGAAATTCAGGTCTGCACTAACACAATACGCTAGCAGATCCTCTCCTCGAGGGTTTATATTGGAGGATCCCCATATAGTGTGATGTGCATTTGCATCGGTTCCTACAATTGTAGCGATTTGTTCATTTTCTGCGAAGACTAACAGATCCTTCAATAAATTGGGCGGAGCTGCTTCTTCGGATGCCATGTATGCCGATACGAAAACAAAACTGTCACCGCTTTGGCACACATTGTTAACTCTAACTGCCACAATATCCCCATTTGAAAACATCGGGATTAGAGAACAACAGAGATCAGGAGTAGCATAAATGCACGCCCGAGGACGGTTACCCTTTTCAATTCCTTGAAAGAGGTTCCAGCCTCGTAGCTTACTCTGATTTTAGTGGCATATGTCCATGGTTCTTGAACTAACACTAACCCGGAACATACGTTTTTTGTAACTTCACACTTGTTATAGCTTGCTGCTTTACATCTGTGTAGGTTGATTTGCCAACACTCTAAATTATGTAAGGATAACTTAGGTGTCGTAATGGCTTTATTTGATTTCCCCCCCCCCCCCCCCCATCGCTTCACCTTAGACTTGCAAGCAACTTCTGAGAAATTACTTGGATTCTGAGGTTCCACAGGGGAAGTTGGGGTGGTGTTCGGTTTCACAACCGACCATACCATGTTTGCTGTACCCTCAGCTTCTGAGACCGATTCCTTTAGTAAAGGAACCTTCTCAACTTGAGGGCTCAGATTTGATGTTTTTTCGGCATCTGGGCTAGAAGATGCACATAGCCGAGTGTTATCTTTGTTGGCATTGTCACTCAAGAAATCAATGATTCTTGGTTGTGACCGTGCCACTTCTTCTGAATTTAGGGGTATGATCCGTGTTACTTTTCTTGATCTAATAATATTAGACATAATCATAGGGTTGGTTTTCTTTCAGCTGGGAAAAGTTCCAAAGACCAGATTATCCAAACTAGCAGGAGGCCACTAACTGCCATTTCTGCCGATAACGACACTCCAACACCGCAATTGACAGACTTATCCCTGGAGCACTGGCCTCGGCGGAGCCCCCCCAATGCAGCTGTAGACCCCTACCCAGGTGCCATCTGGAACTACAGGTGCACGGGGATTTTCATAAGCTGATGGACACGAAGTCCTATGTTGGCTAGACTAGGACCAGCATCCTCTCTATCTTGTAGTCACGACACGGCAGCGCGTTTTATCCGCTGTACCCTATACTCGCATTGACAATCCGTCTCAATATTGGTCCATCACCACCGGTTTCCATTTTAGCTGGCAACCTCCTGTTGGCCTTTGACTCAGGGTTCGGAATATTAGAAGGCAGGACTTCGCAGTATCAGGCCTTCGCTTGCGCTATTGCCTGGTTGCTAATTCCTGCACTCCTTAACCTCGCCGTTATTCATCGGCCGGTTGCCATTGCCTCAATTCGCCAGTGTTTCCACTGTTTCCACCCGACACCACGAGGAGGTTTGAGGTTGGACTCTGTCAGGCCTCACATCAGGTTGGTCGCCCCAGGATGTGGCGTAGCAAAAACCAGACACTCTGTCTCGACTGTAGACAGTATTTTTGCGTTGTCGAATTGGGAGAAACTGCCATTATATGGTTATGTATAGTAACCAATCGATTTTTGCTGCAGCAGCTGAAAAATATTTTGGCAGTTGCTAGGCTAGCTTTGATAAACATTCTGTTTAAATAATTAATTGACCTTTAATCCAGTATAACGAAACAGTGAATATATGCAGTATCTTGAAATCTCAATATCATTAAAAACTTTCAAGGTTAATGTGCACCAAAGCAGTTTTGAACAATTTTTTCATTGAAAGCAATTACCAACGGCTCTGTTTTGTTCTTTTTTTATTCTCAGCAGTGTTTTGTCAATGAACCTGGTATTACCAGAGACACTTTCATATGCACCATGGTTATGAATTACTGAGTCACTACAAAAAGATGACTAGAGAAATGCTTACGTTAATTTGCAGAAATTTTTCTTTTAAGCTATCCTATCGTTATTACGTATGATATTTGTTTTAATTTAATTATTTTTTACAGTTCTGGCAATCTCCCAAGCTGCCATCGTCACGCTTCATCAATACCCAAGTCCGTCACCTGAACGGCTGTCACAGTCCAACATTGCACAAGAATTTGTTCGGAATTTTTTGTTGGAAAATTTTACGTCTGTAGTTTTTCTTGCATTTATCTTACTGAATGTATCTTTGCAATAAATTTTTATTACTTTTTAATTCTATAATTTATTAGAGAAGCAATACGCTCTAGCTACAAAACATTGCTATTCCATGAGACCAATGAAACTACGTGCCAATGCTGGGCCCAAGCAAGCAATAGTCGCTTATTGTGAGATGCAGTTCCACAATATAGGTCTAATGCTAGTATTCACTGCAGGCTCGCTACAGTTAATGGACGTTTTACGTACCGGTAGCCTACCGCTAATCCACTACTTAAATTGTTGGGGGACACGTTTCCCCCAATGAGAGTTAGTGACCCCATCGAGATTTAACGTTCCCCTATGGAAATTCAGCGTTCCTCTACTAAAAGAAAGCGTCCTGGCCGTTTAGACAAAAAAATCGCTGATAAAACGTCAATTGAAAATGAAGCTAGGAGCTCGTTTATCGGGATGAAACATTTTATTCAAAGCAGCGTTCTTCGATGTATTTTTACTTAAGTTGAAGTTTCGCTTCCCAGTTCGGGGAGCATCCTCAGAACAGTATAAAACTTGTAAGAAAAAAATGCAGGTGACTAGAAATACACTTATGACGTAACAACCAAAAATATAGAACATTTGTTATTACAAAATGCAATATCTCAGAGAAATTGTTACATCTGCCAAAAGTATTATATAATGCGTATTAAGTTACGTGTGGCCTATCAAAAAAAAATTCGCTATCAAAAATACAGCATGAAAATTTAATAATAATTTGGTTGTGATGTTTTGACGTTTGCTGGCCAGAGCTTTTATAATTAATCGTTTGCGTGCTATCTGGCCTAAAGGCTACCAGCGCGGAAGCCTAAGGAATTTTAAGGTTCGATTCGATTCCTGCGGGAAGACAACTTTTCCGCATTGCTTGCTTTTAAGAAGTCGCCGTTCTGGTGACTCTTCCTTAGGCTTCCTCGCTGGTAGCCTTTTGGCCAGATAGCACGCAAACGATTAATTATGAAAATTTAATCCACAAGCATACCATAAACAGCGGGCAGGTTAGCGCCGTCAATTCTGTTTAAAACGTTTACTTCAGTTGAAAAAACTTCAGTTTCTGTTTAAAACGTTTACAAAAGAGATTGAAGCTTCGGGTTCTCGTGCATTTTTGGATGTTTTTCTTCATCGTGAGGTTGATGGCTCTTTTTCCACTAATATTTACAGGGAGCCCACGCACACTGGAAGATATCTACCTTATACATCTCACCATCCTGCCGCTCAGAAGCTCAGCATTGCCTGAAACCTCTTCTCAAGAGCCGATAATATAATCAACAAGCTAGAAGATGAATTGGCCGAGTTAATCACATCCACCAAACACTACAAAACAATGGATTTCTTAGACATATGTGCTCTAGCGATCAATTTCTTGCTCAGCAGAATGAATCTCACCCTCCATCTCAACCGCCTGACACATAGTCTGCTTTTATCTCAATTCCATATGTGCTGGGAGTTTCTGAGCCTATTAAGAGAGTTTTGGCCCAAGTCGGCATTGGAGTGGCTTTGAAACCACATTGTATGTTGTCATCTGTTTTTCGCAAACCTAAGGGTCGTATTGTGGAGTCTGAAAAAAGTGGGCTTGTGTATGAAATTCCATGTCGTGATTGTGATGCAGTATATATTGGGGAGACTGGGCGTAGTTTAAAAACCAGAAAACGTGAACATTTCTATGCAGTCAAAAGAATAGATGTAAAGAAAGCGGCTTTATGCCAACATATGTAGATTTTGATCATTTTATTGCGTGGAATGACGCTAAAATTTTGAAAATGGAAGCCAATTACAGTAAGCGTCGCATAGCAGAGAGCAATAGCAGAAACCACATTTTTCATAAATCAAAGAGCAACTAAAGTAACCGGTTTAAACAGAATTGACGGCGCTAATTTGCCTGGCAATGTAACAATTTTTCTTTGATATTGCATGTTGTAATATCAAATGTTCTATATTTTTTAGTTGTTACGTCATAAGAATGTATTCCTGGTCACTTGCATTTTTTTCTTACTAGTTTCATTTCTAATTTTGCAAACAAGAAATGCGTTACTGTTCTGAGGATGCTCCCCGAGCTCGGGAGCGAAACGTCAACTTAAATAAAAATGCATCAAAGAACGCTGCTTTGAATAAAATGTCAGTTCCTCGCCGAATATTCCATCAAATTGCGGTAAAGATCTTTTTTTTTGGTCTTCACCTGAATTTTGAGCAAGCTTTTCACCAAATTGCAGCCGCATTTCAAATGCGTTCGGTCAAGACTACGAAAGCGTTTCTCCATGCAATAGTTTACAGTTTAAGTGCTGCTTGCATCCAATATTGATCTAAGCGGCAAAATATTTTCCTATTATGCCGCAACTTAAAAAAATCAAAATGGCCACAATTGTCTATTGTTGCATTACAGATCGATTTTACCACTAAGCATTACCTGCTTGGTTTTGTTTTGAGGAAAAAAAACGGAGTGATTTTCGTTTTTGCCCAAACACTAAATCGATAATTTAAGCAAAAACCAAACCCATTTTCAAAAAATGAATTAGCTTGTGAATGTATGCTGCTATGACATTGCATTAACAGCAAAAAACTTAAAATCTAAATTTTTTTTTTGCTTGGGTTCTGAGTCATTTTAACTGAAAGAGTGAAAAGTATAGAAGACAAATTTGAACTTTATGAAACAAGGTTTTTGTCAATTGATCGTAGATTGGCTCAGCAAGATGAAAAAATTAGCGACTTAACCAATGACCTTGATACCGCTGTGAAGCTATCTGACTTTAGTGAAGTTCGCTACAGGGTAAAATGCTTGGAGAAAATAGCTGACAATGCTAGGAGAGAAGCCTTGCGACAGGAATCGCACAACAAAAGGCTCAACCTGTTAATTCACGGTGTTGATGAACTACCAGGTACAGTATGGGAAAACAAATTCCAAACTCAAATGAAGCTGTATCAACATCTCAATTGCTGTCACCAGGAATATAAATTAAATCAAGTTTATTTGCTTAACTGATGGGGCAGAAAACTTTTTTTCCAAGATTTAGAACTAAACGATTACAAAATAGTTTTAAATATCCGAGTCAAAATATGGAACATGGTCCTAGAAAACTTACAGAAATGGCCATTCAATCGATTTAAAATGAAATATAAAAAATATGTGTTATCTACTTAGATTAAAAAATAAAGGAAATTAAAAGTTATTTTATCAAAATCAGTTACTTGCGCCAAACAGCACTATCTTCGAATAAGATAAGAGGCTGCTTGACTCGATGACTGAGAAGTCCCGTCGCAGCTTCTTGTTTCAATTGACCAATTACTTCCTGTGTTTGTGCTATTGAAATTTAATGTGTTTTTGGTCATTTGGTAAATTGTAAATAAACCGTTGATTGATTGCCAACGTTTCGATAGGCTATGCTCATGGCATGTACTACCAATCTTAGTCAGGGCTAGAATGCAAAGTTAAAAACAAACGTACGATAGATGAAAAATTACGTCAAAATATTAATCACATGTTAACGCAAAAATTATAACAAATAGGAAGCGAAAAACTGACAGATTGGCGGAGCGTGAAAAACAGCAATATCACGTCAAGGGGTTTGAAGTAGAGTAGCCGTATAAATGCTTGGTACTTTGTCATTTTGCTTTTCATTCATACTGTTGGGGATTTGGTGAATGAAATAAGACTCGATAAACCGGTGTTTTGTGAAGTCAAGTTCGAAATCTAGAATTTTTTTGAGTTGGTCCAATCCACGAAATGTTCATTGTCAAAAACATGCTTAGTGAGTGCCGACTTATTGAATCGTAGATGCCGAATGTCTGCTAAGTGTTCTTTATTGCGGATGGAAAAACTGCGTTTTGTTTCGCCAATGTATGAGAAGTCACAGTCATGGCAAGGAATTTAATATACTGCTCCTTGCCGCATATTGTCGCATAGATGTATGAAGTTTTTAAAGAAGGACTTGAAATCGATCTAAATTCCATAAACCTAGTTGATATGCACCGCTTGCCGCAAAGGCCTATTTACGATAATCAGCATAAAAGAATCACACGCCCAATTATCATTAAATTGGAGAATGCTTTTGATAAAGACAAAATCATGCGAAATCTTGGCAAACTGAAAATGTACATTTCGAAGAGAAAAGGAAAACCAGAAGAAGAAACACCAGATTCTTCAACATCATTTTTTGGAGCGTATGCTTCCACCCAACGCTTTAAGGCCATTATTCGTTACTGAGCATTTACCTAAAGCCTTCTACGAACAAAAGAAATGACTTTTTTCGGCATTTTGAGAAGCACTTAAGGCAGGAAAAACAACAAAGTAGACCGTTTGAAATGAGAACTATTGCCTGTTTGTGGGCGATGTCCAAGTATCTGTCTGATATTGTTTATTTTCATGCTTTTTTCTAAGATCTGCTGCATTGTAGCCCATACAATTATATTGCTGTTGCTCTATTTTCATGAGCATTATTTGTGACTAGCGGACTACATAATTTTTTTTTGCAATTTTTTGCAGCGTAGTACGGCGGATTGGTGAAAAATTTTGGAAGAATTGTGGGTTTGATAAAACAAGCATGAAACTTGGCAGGCTGTTAAAATAGGTCCATTAAAAGACATTTGGATATAGGGCCATTCCAGATTTATTCTATGAACTTAGGTTTTGCCATTTTACAAAATAGTAGCCAAATCATCAAAACGAGCATTTTGGGGGGGGCAAATTTACAACTCACCTTAATTAAAAGTTATTTAAGATGACATTGAGGTCTGAATTTTTGCATGGTGGTAGCTCCTCTAATAACTTTTCGTAAACACAAAACAAAATTTTGATGACGTCATCACAAGAGAAGTGACGTCACACGTTACTAAATTTATAGTTAGCTGTTTTTTGCCGATGTTTTGGACATTGAAAGCTAAACTAAACGTAACTCCAAGTTGTGGTGACTAGACTGTGGTCTGTCAGTTTTCTGGTAGGCATAGACAGATACAGGTTACTGTTACGGATTAAATATAAGCTACCTTTGACACTGAGATTAATAATTATAATAACTCCATAAAAGCCAGCAAAATTTAGCCATAAAATGCAGGCCAAAAGCTAAAGCAAAAGCCTAAGTAGCCTGTAACCAACACTTAAACAGCCTATTGATGTTCATTGTTCTCTAATAATTTCGATTTGACTTTATTTAACTTTTGTACTTCACATTATTCTTTTTACTAAATGCATTTGCTTTCAGGTGTATTGTTACTGTGAAAATTTCAGTGTTAGAATTTTACTGTGAGTAGCCTACAGTGCGGCTAAAGTTTACAAAATTGTGGATCTTTTGCAACCAGGGACATCAAAACAGCACCCAGAAACAGATTGGACCAAGTGTGTTCTTTGCCTAGAAGAATCGTCGGAAGTACTTCGCTATCCAGCTAAGTCCAAATGCATCACGCAGGAATCAGGGTATAAAACAATAACCGAGCTTCTTGTAGGATTTGAAAGGATTGACTGTTTGTCCCCATCAATCAATCTTTCAAGGCTAGATGATGGAAGTGGCATAGCAGAAACATTAAAGCGTTACGAAGCTAAGTGGCACGACTCGTGCAGGCTGCTGTACAACTGTACAAAATTAAAGCATGCAGAAAAACGCAAGAAATCGCAAGAAGAGGCTAATGATGACGACACTGGAAGCTTAAAGAAGTCCACCCGCAAGAGTGAGAATCATGCTTTTATAGAAGCATGCTTTTTCTGCGACAAACCTGCACCAGAGGGAGAATTTTTGACTCGAAAAGCATCAACATTTGGTCTTGACATGAATGTTTGGAAAGCTGCGATGAAATTACAGGACAAATCTCTTCTAGCCAAACTGAGTGCAGGAGACTTGATTGCACAAGACGCCCAGTATCATCTGAATTGCTTAAACTCTTTGTACACCAGAGCAAGAGAAACAAAATCACCCGAAGATTCTGATAGGGATAGAATGAATCACGGCCTTGCATTCGCTGAGCTGGTATCTTATATTGTAGAAACTCGCATGGACTCTTCAGTTACACCCATCTTCAAACTCAGCGATCTGGTTACTCTATACACAACAAGGCTAGAACAACTTGGAAGTAATGTTGTTGGACGAGTTCATTCTACTGACCTCAAAAAGAGAATTAGAAGTGGGAAACAAGTCGTACTTGATGCCTTGTTTGGAAAATCTTGCTCCAGTCAAAGTGTGTCTCTCTACCCCCAGAGCACAGGTCAGCATCCTTGATGGTGCTGGCATTGTCAATATGCTACAACCAGGGACAGCAAAGACATTTAAAGCTTATGCCAGTGATGTCTTTGTGCCTTATATTTTATCCCATCTTCAACATGTGGAAAGACTAGATATTGCCAAGGATCGGTACATTGCTGACAGCTTGAAATCGCAAATGCGTAGCAAGAGAGGAAAGGGAATTAGGCGAAGAGTCGAGCCACGAAGTGCAGTTCCTGGAAATTGGCAAGAATTTCTGCGTATCGATGACAACAAGACGGAGCTTTTCTTTTTCCTGGCTTCTAACGTGGCTGAAATTGAAACTAACAAACATCTCATCACCACACAAGGCAATGGCGTTCTTTCCTCCAATCAAGAGGATGTCTTTACTCTAGTTCCATATACGAACTAGGAAGCTGATACTCGTATCTTCCAGCACCTGAAAGATGCTGTACGACATGGATATAGCAATGCATCGATACGCACAGTCGATACAGATGTAGTGGTCCTGGCTATAGCATCAGTCAATCGCCTAAATTTATCTGAACTATGGGTTGCCTTTGGAACTGGGAAGAGCTTCAGGTTTATCGCTGCTCACAAAGTTGCCAACACTCTCGGTCTCGACCGATGTAAAGCCTTGCCGATGTTTCATGCTTTCACAGGATGTGACACGGTATCATGTTTTGGGGACAGAGGAAAAAAACTGCATGGGTCACCTGGACCACCTATGAAGATATTAAACCAGCATTCATTGCCTTGGGTAATACACCAGACTGAAGTGCCATTTACGAGTGGATACAACAGCTGGAGCGATTTGTGGTTGTTTTGTATGATCGCACCAGCACAGAAGAGGGTATGAATCGGGCAAGAAAACAGCTGTTCAGCAAGAAAGGCAGAGCTATTGTTGGTCTACCTCCTACACTAGCTGCGCTTATTGAACACACCAAGAGAGCTGCCTACCAGGCTTGTCATTGTTGGGGCCAAATGATGACTCCTGCTCCAAAGCTTCCGTCACCAAATGACTGGGAGTGGAAAAAGAAGGCTTCTGGTGGATGGGATTTAATCTGGACTACCCTACCGGAAGCACCAGAGGCATGCAGGAAACTCTTGCGTTGTGGCTGCAATATCGACTGCAAACGTGGACGCTACAAATGTCACAAGGTGTCTTTAGAGTGTACAGCTCTATGTCAGTGCGGTGGACACTGCTCTAAGTGACAGGGCTGAGAGAATACAACATTTAATACTGATTATAATGCTATTTACATCATTTTGAGGTATTAGACTGTAGTAAGGTGTTTTTGTACCCTTCTACCATGTTTTGTACAAATCCATTTCGGGGATGTTCGATACATTGGGTTTTAGAAATACTGCAAATATTGTATATATTGATTTTTGTGACTTTGCCCTGATTGATCAGATGAATGTCTGGCTATTTTTCCTCAGATGTGGGATGATATTGGATATTTTTCAAATACTGATTTTGTTGTGGGCTCTCAATGTTTTGACATCTTAGCGGTCTCATTTTAGCGCTTTAAATGACTTTAGCTATACAAATAGCTTTGTCTGGTATAAAAATTACAGTAGGCCTAAGTAGAGTCTCGGGCAGGCCTGCAACTAGAAGCAAATGCTTAGGGGGGCGAAAAATATTTCAGGGGGGGCCAAATTACTTACACCGGTATCATGTATTAGTAACCGATTTTTTGTAGGGGTTGCGAACATTTTTCCAGGGGGGGCGGAGCCTCCCCTGGTTGCGGGCCTGGTCTCGGGCTTAAACTAATTTCATTGCAATTTTATGGCAATGTCCAGCGCTGCCCATCTTCGCCCAACTGTGTAAAATGTATTTGAAACTTTGACAAAAAAAACTCAAATTATAAAAGTTTGATATGACGTCATAAATTGTGATGTCATAGCTGATGTTTTCATATTTGGCGATGGAAGTCCATTGGAAACGGTATTTATGTGTATTGTGTAAATCTGCATTAACGTCTTAGAAATACCAATACAAAAACTAAATAAACGCAAATTTTATTTTAGGGAAATCACTGCATTTTACAAAATTTGGGGCTTTATTTCTTTATTTCTGGTGTTGCTCCTACTTACTTTTAAATTGTATTTTAACTTCAAGCTAGTGATTAGTTGCAACTTCAACTGTTGTGTATTTATATAATAAAAAGGAAAATCATTGGTTGTCCTAAATTAAAAATTTCAAACACGCAATTGCGGCCATCTTGAAAATTGCCGCCATTTTTGTTACAGGTTGAATTTGAGATGGCCCTATATCCAAAAATCACCTTTGAGGCATAGACTACTTACAGAAAAAAATTCATGCTTGTTTCATCAAACCCACAATTATTTCACCAATCCGCTGTACTAGCGGTATAAGCTTAATTATTATTAATTAATAGATTAAAATAATAGCATTGTATTTCAATGACATTTATCAATTATATGCAGCAGCTCGCATGGTACTGTGCTATGCTGTGTATCGTACTCACTGCTTTTGTGTTTTTGCCGTTCGTAACCAGGGCATGGTATGAAATGCAAGACGATTTTTCCATATTTCATACTGGCAATTTTTTTTCATTCCATTTCCATTCCATACTAAAAATCTTTCCATTCCATATTCCCTTTCGTGCTAAAATTTTCCTCCATATTCCATTACATACTTCGATACCAAGAAAGTTTCCACCGAAAGCTATGCATAATTTGTATTGCACTCTTGCAACGTTGAGCATACCTTTGCAAGTAGTCGCTCGCGAAAGTAAGCAGTATGGTATGATGCATCTCATCTCATATTTGAAGCACTATCGCAATGAGCTCAGAGCTACCGCAAAAATTCGCTCAGCATGAAAATATCAACCACTTAATCAACAAACTATAGGTTTACCTGTATGCATAGCAGAGTTTGATGATTGCAAGTTTGTAATCCCACTAACTATGACATGTGGCATAGCCAAAAACATTTTACAAAAATACCAAAACAAGTTTAAACGCAAAAAAACAACAAAGAATTACGCTCTATCCAGAAAAAAAAAAGTAAATACAAATCTTTGCTACAATAAAAGAAAAAATTTTTGTCGCTTGGCAAATTCAGTGCCGTCGCTACGGGAGGCCAGAGGGGCCTTGCTCCCAATTTTGGTTTATTAAAAATGCTTTTTTGGAAACATCGTGTAATGACAAGAAAACTGCGGACAATAACCAAAAAAAAAACTAGCTGTTCATTTTTCCGGGGGAAAACAATACGCAACTTCTGCCAGTTCCATTTCACCATCATTCTCTCCTGCATATATTGAAGGTTACCGTCAAACGGGGTGGGTAGGGACTGCAGGGTGAATAGGGACAAAAAACGGAAAAGTTTTTTCTTTGACTAAAAATGTATTTTACTTTTTCTTCTCAACCACATTACTTGTTTTGCAGGTGCTCTTAGATATACTGTTTTAATATAAGTGATTACTAGTTTGATTGCTTCTTTACAGTTGGCGCAGGAAAGAATTGAATTCGGTAAGTTTTTTCCATAAAAAAATTTGGTGGTCAAAACTTTGTGTATGCAGATGAAACCGCTGTTAAATAGGTTCTCTTGGCATTTGTAATTTTTGAAGATGAGAATGGTGCACATCATAAAGGCGCAATAGAAAAAAAATAATTTTGTTAATTGTTTAAAAATTCGTTTTTATCTTTTTTCAGAAATTTTTTGAAATTCGTGGGGTGAAAAGGGACGGAATACCTAGAAACTACAAACCTCAACCGGGTGCAAAGAGGTACAAGAAACACGGCGAAGAAGTGATGAAAAAGGCTTTAGAAGCTATTGATAAAGGAGTACCGTATAGAAAAGTTGAAGAGAGATTCAATATCCCACGAAGTGTGCTACAAAGACACTATACAAGCAAAGATATAAAACCACATGGAGGACAGGTTGCCTTGGGAGCACAATTCGAAAAACACCTGGTGAACCGCCTTGTTCTTTGTGCAGAATGGGGTTATCCAATGGACACGTTTGACTTACGGTGTATCGTCAAAGCGCACTTGGACAGAAGAGGTGTTAACCACAAGTGCTTTAAAAACAACATGCCGGGTAGATTGGGCAACATCATTTTTAAAACGGCACAAAGAATATTTGGCTCATAGAATGTGTCAAAATATTAAACGTTACAGAGCTGGAGTTTCCCCGGAAATCATCAATGAATTTTTTGACAACCTCCAAGATGCATTGAAAGACATTCCAGCTAGTAACATAATGAATTACGACGAAACAAACCTCGCGGACGATCCGGGAAGAAGAAAAGTCATTGCTAAACGAGGATCAAAATACCCAGAAAGGATAATAAACTCGACAAAATCGGCAAATTCAATTATGTATGCTGGGTGTGCTGATGGATCATTACTACCACCGTACATTGTCTACAAAGCTACTAATATTTATGACACATGGACATTTGGGGGGCCTCAAGGAGCGAGGTATAATCGAACCAAATCCGGATGGTTTGATTTGCAATGTTTTGAAGATTGGTTTCATAGTATTGCCCTGCCATACTTGAAGAAACTGCCTGGGAAAAAAATGCTAATAGGAGATAATTTGAGCTCACATCTTTCTGCAAGCATCGTTGAAAAGTGCGAAGAAAATGAGATTGCCTTCTGTTTCTTACCTGCTAACTCCACTCATTTGCTTCAGCCTCTCGATGTCGCCTTTTTCAGTCCCCTGAAAAAAGCATGGCGCACTATTTTGGAAAATTGGAAAAAAGGCCCTGGCCGAAAGCAAGCCACCGTAGCGAAGGATAACTTCCCACAACTACTCAAGCAACTAACCGAAAAAATTAAAGCCAATGCCAATTCCAATCTCATAGCCGGATTTACAAAATGTGGTTTAGTGCCGTTGAACAGAAACAAAGTTCTGGATCGCATTCCAAATAGCACGAATGCTGAAACCACTAGCACAGAAGATATGGATTCTACAGAAATTTCTGAGATTGATGCTTCCTTTTTGGAAGTTTTGAGAGAAAAACGTTATGGGGATGAAGGAGAGCAAACCAGAAGGAAGCGGAAGAGAAAGATTGATATTGCTCCAGGCAAGAGCATAAGAGGAGCCGATTTTCTAGAAGCCCAAAGCAATTCTGATCATGAAACCAGTAAAACTGTGGCGCATCCTTCTCCAGCTGTGGATTATTCTTCGGAAGATTCCGAAAGCGATGATCAAAACATCCCTTGTCATTCCTGAGGTGACGGAGAAGCTGACACAACTCTGCAGTCGATGGCTGTTCCAGAAACAAATGCCAGAAACAAAATCAAGCCAAGAAAATACGATGTAGGTGACTACGTAATTTTTGAATATGAAAGAGAACTTTTTCCGGGAAAAGTCACTTATGTGGAAGAAGGTGGATGTAATATAAAGTCGATGGCTAAAAGTGGAGTTAACTGGAAATGGCCCGCAGTAGAAGATGAGATGTTTTACGAAAACGGAGAAATCAAGCAAAAAATAAATCCCCCAAAGAAACTGAATCGTGGAGTCATGGTGGTGAACGAGTTGAAAAAACGATGGGGATGCTAAACGATTTAAAAACATTGGTTAAGACTATAGCTGAACTGTGCTTTTCGTTTGTGTGTTTAATTGTTTTCTTTGCTTTTGTTCGAAAAATAAAAATAAATCTGTATGCTACAGTATAAAACCATATGGTCACTGTGCTGATGGTCCGGCCCCATAGAAAATGGTCAAGAATAACTTAGGACAACTAGAATTTGGGGGTCTCAAAGGGAATATTTCAGGTGGTCCTAGAGCACCATGGGCACGGCTCTACATAATACTATGTTCTGGTTGGTAATAAATGCATCTAGAGATAGCAAACCAATGTTAATTTAGAGTCATAAGCCAGGTCACCCTTATCATATTGTTTTCCCATAAAATATTTCTGCCTTATATTTAAATGGACATTTTGGCTCAAATTAAGGTTGCATCGACTCAAAAACTACTTGCATAAACATTTCAAACACCTTCTACACAGTACACACGCATTTACACGACCCTATTCACCCCATAACGAGACCGAATAGGTTTTACGTAAAAAAGTAGTAACTGTCCTTATTCACCCCAAAATATGGGGTGAATAAGGACAGCAGATTTCTTAAGCTACTTCAAAATCTGTATGCAATAAAGGGAAACTGAAAATGCAGAAAGATAGTTTAATAGTATGGCCATAAAGTAAACTAAAAGCGATACAAAAGTTTATTGATAAAAAGATCTCAGAAAAAGAAAAACTGTGAAAATCGTCCCTATCCACCCCGTTTGACGGTACTGATATTTCTGTAAAACTCAATCGTATGCAATGCAAACAAAGTGATTTTGTCTCATGAAAAAAACAAAATGTGGATTTTAAATCATTTGTGGTTTGGGTAAAACCGATGCCCTACTAAGTACTTGAACCCAGCTCAGTTCATTCACCACAATTTCAAACCTTGGCGCCTTTAATCATTATGCCAGCTCAGCATATGAACCCAACTGACTAAAATCAATTGGTAAGTATAGATTTCAAAAAGTGATTTTTGGGGAGGTTTATTTGGGTTTGTCAAAAATTGTCTTTTAACCCAAACCATGTCAAAAATTGTCTTTTAAGTATTTACTGATATCAAAAAAACTAGCGCCCTAGCTCTAGCCGTTCAAAATAATTGATTTTTGGGGGTCAATTTTGAAAGGTTCTGCAAAAGAGTACTCAGAACTATGTCAAACATTTTGTCTCTTTAATATCTCTTGATGTAAAAAGAACAAAACTGGAGCCGTACTTTAGTTCAACAAACTGATTTTTGTGGGGTTCACGTGGGGATTTCGGGGGTGTGGTACCTCCATATTATGTGCAAGAAAACTGGAGCCTTAGCTTAAGCCGTTCGACGCAATGGCGTTTGGGAGTTTTTGGGGTGTGGGTACTACCAAACTATGTTCAAGTATTTGTCAGTTAAATATCGACCAATATCAACAACACCCTAACCTAAACCGTTAAAAAAATTGATTTTGGGGAATATTTATGGGGAATAAAACCGGATACACTCTGATCATATATAATGTCAAAATAAACAATTTAAAAACAATTTTTCCTAATCAAAAAAAATGTGCTGGATTCAATATGATTTTGGAAATAGAAAACCGATAGCCAACTAGATTATTGAACCCAGGTCTATTCAATCACAATGGTTACCTATGCTGGCGCCTTTAACTACTAGGCCACAGCAGCACATGTGTATGCGTGACGAAAATCAATTATTAAAATCATGTATTAAACTTCGTTATCGTTTTTGGTGCGTCTGCCACAAAGTACATGATGTAGCAACTCGAAAAATGGAAGTGCACAGCTTCATGTATAGACTTATCATATCTCCAAAGTTCAAGTTTCTAACTATGGTGATGTCAGAGTTTTTGTAAAATTTGCTTTTAAAAAGTGATTTTTTCAATAGATGTTTGGTACCTCAAGACTGTGTAAAAAAGTCTGTCTTTAAAATATTTACTGATATCGAAAAAACTAGCGTTCTAGTTCAAGTCGTTGAAATAATTGAATTTTGAGGGTCCATTTGGGAAGGTTCCGAAGGGGTGGTACCCCCAAGCTATGTCAACATTTTTGTCGCTTAACTATTTGGGGATTTCGGGGGGCTGGCACCCTCAAAGTATGTCCAACTATTTGTGTCTTCAATAGTCTGTAATAAAGAAAAAAGTAGAACTTTAGCTTGAGCCGTTCAAAAAGTTAATCTTTGGGGGGTCCGTTTGGAAGGGAAAATATTTGCCTCCTAAATATTTACTGATATCAAAAACACAGTTATCGTAAATTTGGTCGTTCAAAGAAGTGATGTTTGGGGGCCCACTTTATGGGGGTCCTAGGCGGAAGGTGGTACCCCCAAAGTATGTCGAAATATGTGTCTGTTAAGTATCTGTTGATATCAAAAAAACTGGCACCCTAGTTTGAGCCAAGGAAAAATTTAATTTTGGGGGAATCCCCGAGGGGTGGCACCCCCAAACGATGTCATAACATTCGTTTGTTAGATATGTGCTGATATTAAAAAAAGCTAGTGCCCTAGCTTGAGCCAACCAAAAAACTAATTTTGAGTTTTTTTAGGGGGGGATGCCGTGGAGTGGCACTTCCAAACTATGTCTAAGTATTCGTCTCTTAATTATGTACTGATATCAAAAAACACTGGCACCGTAAATTAAGCCGTTGAAAAAATTAGTTTTTGGGGGGATCCTCGATAGGGGTGGTACCCCCAAACCACGTCAAAATATTTGTCTCTTAAATAACCACTGACAGCAAAAAACACTGGCACCCGAGCTTGAGCCATTAAAAAAATTGTTTTTTGGGGGGTTCCCGGGGGTGCGGTACCCCCAAACTCTGTGCAAATGTTTGCCTCTTAAATATGAACTGATATCAAAAAACACTGGCAACGTAAATTAGGTCGTTCAAAAGGTTGTTTTTTTGGGGGAGTCCCCAAGGTTGGCACCCCCAAACTATGTCAAAATGTTTGTCTGCTAAGTACTTGTTAATCTCGAAAAAACTGGCACCTTAGTTTGAGCCAATCGAAAAATTAACTTTTGGGGGTCACCAGGGGTGGCACCCCCAAATGATGTAATAACATTCGTCTCTTTGATATGTGCTGATATCAAAAGAAAGTAGTGTCGTAGCTTGAGGCAATTAAAAATTGATTTTTGAGGGTCTCCGGAGGAGGTGGTACCCCCAAACCACGTCAAAATATTTGTCTCTTATATATGTACTGATATAACAAAAACTGGCACCCGAAGTTTAAGCCATTCAAGAAATTGATTTTTGGGGGGATCCCGGGAGGGTGGTACCCCAAAACCATGTCAGGGTATTAGTCTCTTTATTGTCTCCTGATATCAAGGAAAGTATCACCCTAGCTTGAGCCATCAAAAAAATTGATTGTTTTCAGGGTCCATTTAGGGGTTTTGGGGGGGTTGGTACCCCCAAATTATGTCAAAATATTTGTGTCTTTTAAATTTCAACTGACACCAAAAAAAACAAGCGCGCTAGCTTATGGTTAAGCATGCCGTTAAGCATTCGGCCACAGAAGCACGCGCTCGTACGTGGCTAAAATCACTTAATAAACTGTGCTGTCACAAAGTTTAGAGTGCATCTGCCCCAAACCACATGACGCAGCGCCTCCAAAATTGCAGTGACCCAAGGTCATGTATAAACTTATCATCTGTCCAAATTTCAAGTTTCTAGCTTTGGTGGTTATGGAGTTTTTCTTCCCATAATGTGATTTGCTTAAATAAATAAACTAGATGTTCATTTTCCCGGGGGAAAATAATACGGGACTTCCGCCAGTTCCATTTCACCATCACTTTGAAGGTTACCGATATTTCTGTAAAACTCAATCGTATGCAATGCAAACAAAGTGATTTTGTCTCATGAAAAAAACAAACTGTGGATTTTAAATCGTTCGTGGTTTGGGTAAAACCGATGTCCGACTAAGTACTTGAACCCAGCTCAGTTCATTCACGACAATTTCAAACCTTAGCGCCTTGAATCATTACGCTAGCTCAGCATATGAACCCAACTTACTAAAATCAATTGGTAAATTTAGCTTTCAAAAAGTGATTTTTGGGAAGGTTCATGCTGGTGGTTGGTACCCCCAAACCATGTGAAACATTGTCTTTTAAATGTCTAGTGATATCCAAAAAATCTAGCGCCCTAGCTCAAGCCGTTCAAAATAATTGATTTTGGGGGGTCCATTTGAGAAGATTCCGGAGGGGAGTACTCAAAACTATGTCAAACATTTTGTCTCTTAAATAGCTTTTGATGTAAAAAATGCTGGAGTCTTAGCTTCAGCTCAACTAATTGATTTTTGTGGCATTTACGTGGGGATTTCCGGGGATGTGGTACCCCATATTATGTACAAGAAAACTGGAGTTTTAGTTTAAGCCGTTCAACACAATGAAGTTTGGGAGTTTTGGGGGGAGGGTACCCCCAAACTATATCAATTTTTTGTTGCTTAAATACCTTCTAATATAAAAAAAACGAAGCCTTAGTTTAAATCGGCCAGAAATTGATTTCAAAGGGTTCATTTGGGGATTTTCTGGGGGTGGAACTTACAAAGTATGCCCAGTGTTTGTCTTTTCCGTATTTCATAATATCAAATAAAAACTAGAACTCTTAACAGAAGCCGTTGAAAAAATTGATCTATAGGAGATTCGTTCGGGGATCCTTGGGGGTTTGGTACCCCCAAACTCTGTCAAAATATTTGCCTCTGAAATATCTACTGATATCAAAAACACAGGCATCAAAAGTTTGGTCGTGCAAAAATTTGATTTTTGGGGGTCCACTTTGGGGGGATTTGCAGGGAGGTGGCACCCTCAAACTATGTTGAAATATTGGTCTGTTGTATCTGTTGATATCAAAATATAAAACTGGCGCCCTAGTTCAAGCCAAACAAAAAATTAATATTTGGAGGGTCCATTTTGGGGGGGTCCCAGGGGGGGTTATCCCAAATGATGTCAAAACATTCGTGTGTTAGATATGGACTGATAGTAAAAAGAACTAACACCCTAGTTTGAGCCAATCAAAAAATTGATTTTGCGGGGGTCTGTTTTGGGGGGGTCCCTGGTGGGGTGGCACCCCAAACTATGTCAAAATATTCATCTCCAAAATATCTACTGCTGATATCAAAAAACACTGGCACCATAAACGAAGTCGTTCAAAGAATTGGTTTTGGGGGGGATCCTCGAGGGGAGCCATAACCCCAAACTGCGACAAAATATTTGTATCTTAAATATCTACTGACAGCAAAAAACACTGGCACCCTAGCTTGAGCCATTCAAAGAATTGGTTTTTGGGGGGTTCATTTGGAAGGGGGCCTCAGCGAGGTGGTACCCCAAACTTTGTCAAACTATTTGCCTCTAAATATGTACTGATATGAAAATACACTGGCACCATAAATTAGGTCGCTCAAGAAGTTGTTTTTTGTGGGTGTATTTGGGGGGTCCCCAAGGGGGGGGTTGGCACCCCCAAACTATGTCGAAATGTTTATCTGTTAAGTATGTGCTGATAGTGCAAAAAACTGGCACCTTAGTTTGAGCCAATCAAAAAATTGATTTTTTGGGGCGGTCCTCGGGGGTAATACCCCAAACGATGTCAAAACATTCGTCTCTTAGAAATGTGCTGATATCAAAAAAAAAAGTAGTGCCCTAGCCTAAGCCAATTAAAAATTGATTTTTGGGGTCCGCAAAGGGTGTGGTACCCCCAAACCACGTCAAAGTATTTGTCTCTTTAACATCTACTGATATCAAAAAACACTGGCACCTTAAATTAAGTCATTCAAAAATTTAATTGTTGGGTGGCCCCATTTTGGTCTCGAGGGGGTTGGTACCCCCAAACCACGTCAAAATGTTTTCCTTTTAAATGTCTACTGATATCAAAAAACACTGGCACCTTAAATTAAGTCGTTCAAAAAATTGATTTCTGGGGGGTCCATTTTCCCCAACGGGGGGCGGTACTCCCAAACCCCGTCAAAATATTTTTCTCCTTAACATCGACTGATATCAAAAAACACTGGCACCCTATGTTAAAGGTTCAAAAAATTGATGTTTGGTGTGGCCACTTGGGGGGTCGTCGGGAGGGTAATACCCCCAAACAATGTCAAGGTATATGTCTTTTTATTGTCTCTTGATTCAAAAGATGTAGCACCCTAGCTTAAGCCGTCAAAAACACTGATATTTGTTTGGGTCCATTTGGGGGGGGTTGGTCCCCCCAAATTATGTTAAAATAGTTCTGTCCTAAAAAGTTCTTCTGACACCCAAAAAAAGTAGCGTGCTTACTCATGGTGTAAAGAAAGTGTTTTTTGGGACGTCTTGACACAGAATGAAACCTGATACCCTCTGATCATACCTGGTGTCAAACAAAAAAATATTCAAAGCAATTTTGTCGCAATCGAAAAAAAAATTAATATGCTAGATTCGATATAATGTTGGTTTGATAAAGTGATGGCCAAGTAGATGATTGAACCCTGGTCTTAGGTTTCAAGCACTGGCTTCCGCCAGTTCCATTTCACCATCATTCTCCCGTCAGGGTATTTGTCTCTTGATATCAAAGATGTAGCACTCTAGTTTAAGCCGTCAAAAAAACTGATATTTGTTTGGGTCCAGTTGGGGTTTTTGGGGGTTGGTCCCCCCAAATTATGTCAAAATAGTTCTGTCTAAAAATTTCTACAGACACCCAAAAAAAGTAGCGCCCTTGCTCATCTCGTTAAGAAAGTGCTTTTTCGGGCGTCTTCACAGAGAATGAAACCTAATACCCTCTGATCATACCTAGTGTCAAACAAAACAGATTCAAAGCGATTTTGTCGTAATCGAAAAAAAATTGGTATGCTAGATTCGATATAATATTGGTTTGATAAAGTGATGGCCAAGTAGATGATTGAACCCAGGTGTTAGGTTTCAAGCACTGGCTTCCGCCAGTTCCATTTCACCATCATTCTCCCGTCAGGGTATTTGTCTCTTGATATCAAAGATGTAGCACTCTAGTTTAAGCCGTCAAAAAAACTGATATTTGTTCGGGTCCAGTTGGGGTTTTTGGGGGGTTGGTCCCCCCAAGTTATGTCAAAATAGTGTTGTCCTAAAAATTTCTACAGACACCCAAAAAAAGTAGCGCCCTTGCTCATGGTGTTAAGAAAGTGCTTTTTCGGGCGTCTTCACAGAGAATGAAACCTAATGCCCTCTGATCATACCTACTGTCAAACAAAACAGATTCAAAGCGTTTTTGTCGTAATCGAAAAAAAAATTGGTATGCTAGATTCAATATAATATTGGTTTGATAAAAGCGATCACCAAGTAAATGATTGAACCCAGGTGTTAGGTTTAAGCACTGGTGCATTTAACCATTCGGCCACGGCAGCAAACGAGCGTAGGTGACTACCTCCAAAGTACGTCAAAATATTCTGGTCGTTAAAATTTTGTAGTGAGAGCAAAAGAAAGTAGCGCGCTAGCTTGAGGTCTTTAGAAGCTGATTGTTGGGACGTCTTCACAGAGAATGAAACCTGATACCCTCTGATCATATGTAGTGTCAAACAAAAGATAGCATAAACGATTTCGTCGTAATGGAAAAAAAGAATTAGTATTCTAGATTCACTATAATGTTGGTTTGATAAAAGCGATGACCAACCAGAGTATTGAACCCAGGCCTTAGGTTTCAAGCACTGGCGACTTAAACCATTCGTCCATGGCAGCATGCGCGCGTGGGTGACTAGAATCACTTAATAAACTTCGCTGTCACAAGTTTTGGGTGCATATGCCCCAAACCACGTGACGTAGCGCCTCCAAAATTGCAGTGACGAAAGTCCATGTATAGACCTATCATCTGTCCAAATTCCAAGTTTCTAGCTTTGGTGGTTTCGCAGTTGTTGTTCCCATTATGTGATTTGCTTAAATAAAGAAAGAAACAAACAAAAAAGTGCCCGAATCGTCATGGTTTATTTTTGAGAGCTGAAAGTGTATGCCCAGACGCTTCTAATTTCGAAACTTTTATTCTCCTAGTGCCATTAGTTTTCGAGCTAGAGCTGTTTAAACCTACAATTGGCATTTCATTTTTTGGCTCGGAAACCCGTATCACATGAGCGATTGCCCCCAAAATTTGCACTAAGAATGATTCATATGTGCCCCAGCAAAGATCTAAATTTCAAGTTTCTACCTTTAGCCGTTTCAAAGTTATTGCGTTTTTTGTTGTTTACGAATTCGTAATTTTTCACAGAAAAAACATAGGGACTTCCGACGCAAAGCGTCGTGGAAGTCCCAATAAATAAATGAATAAAGAAAGAAAAAAAAGTGTCCGAGTCGTCATAATTTGTTTTTGAGAGCTGAAAGGGCATGCCCAGACGCTTCTAAATTCGAAACTTTTATTCTGCTAGTGCCATTAGTTTTCAAGCTAGAGCTGTATAAACCTATAATTGGCGTTTCATTTTTTGGCTCGGAAACCCGTATCCCATGACTGATTGCTCCCAAAATTTGCACTGAGAATGATTCATATGTGCCCCAGCGAAGATCTAAATTTCAAGTTTCTACCTTTAGCTGTTTCAAAGTTATAACATTTTTTTATTGTTGTTTACGAAATCGTAATTTTTCCCAAAAAAAAAACATAGGGACTTCCGACGCAAAGCGTCGCGGAAGTCCTAATAATAACATTCGATTCTTTTTACTTGACTAAAGTTACCTACATTAGCAGTAACTCATATTGAAGCTTTTAAATTCCAAAAGTTTAGTGGTTCATTAAAATTTCATTCAATGATTGTCAACCTAAAACTATAGGTTTTCGTGTTTCGACCAGTAACTTAGGCCATCTTCACGGATAGCATTTAGAAGCATAAGTTATTCATCTATACAATTTATTATTGTAACATACAGTGCGATTGAGCTATTGCGACGCGTTTCGACCATGCTCAAGGGTCTCATCAGGGGAAAAAATACCACATATTGAAACATGCAATGATATAAAACTACAATTAAAATTTGGAAACAAAAATTAGCAGCAATTTTAAAATCATTGAAATGCTAAACATGCACTCATATAAATGTGCAATTACCAAATTTGGAAATAAAAATTGCATCGATAAACACATCTGCTTTGTCTATGCAAATTTTATAATGACGTCAAACAACTTATGACATGTTCATATAAAAATCACAGGGAGAGCACAAGCTAAATGCATGTGCGACACATTGCTTAGTGAATGAACACTTAACTAAAAATTAGCAGCAAATTAGAATCATTAAAATTTCATTCAATGATTGTCAACCTAAAACTATAGGTTTTCGTGTTTCGACCAGTAACTCAGGCCATCTTCACGGCTAGCATTTAGAAGCATAAGTTATTCATCTATACAATTTATTATTGTAACATACAGTGCGATTGAGCTATCGCAACGCGTTTCGACCTTGCTCAAGGGTCTCATCAGGCGAAAAAAATAACACGTATTTAAACATACAATGATATAAAACTGCAATTAAAATTTGGAAACAAAAATTAGCAGCAATTTTAAAATCATTGAAATTCTAAACTTTATATGAGTGCAGATTTATATGAGTGCATGTTTAGAATTTCAATAATTTTAAAATTGCTGCTAATTTTTGTTTCCAAATTTTAATTGTAGTTTTATATCATTGCATGTTTGAATATGTGTTATTTTTTTCGCCTGATGAGACCCTTGAGCAAGGCCGAAACGCGTCGCAATAGCTCAATCGCACTGTATGTTACAATAATAAATTGTATAGATGAATAACTTATGCTTCTAAATGCTATCCGTGAAGATGGCCTAAGTTACTGGTCGAAACACGAAAACCTATAGTTTTAGGTTGACAATCATTGAATGAAATTTTAATGATTCTAATTAGCTGTTAATTTTTAGTTTAGTGGTTCAATTTTCAACTTTCCAACACCAGACTTAACGTCCAAAGTTTACACCTCTGAACCTAACAGATCATCAAGTAATTAGGCTTGTCATATCAATTTCAAAACCATGAACGTTTGCATCGTTTTCGATTCAAAGTATTCTAAGCCTGGAGCCAGTGTTTTTCAAACTAAGGGTCGGGATGCACAATAGGCCGCTAAACGTTTACAGATATAGTGGCACAACAATAAGGGCAAAAAGTGCTTCATTCCCCTCCCCCCTAGCCAAGTCACTTAAAAAATTTAACCCTAAAATAAAAGCGTTTAAACGTGTTTTTGAATTGACTTGTTAGTAAAAGTAGGGCTGAATGGACTGGGCAATTTAGTTTTTCTACTGGCTTCTAAATCTCAGCAATTCTTTTAGTTGCTTTAAAAACCTGCAAAATGTGATCCAAATGACGTTGAAATAGTTATTTTTTCTCAAAAAATCAAAAAATTCTCCAACAACATGGGGTTTTGTCCCCAGACCCCGTCTATATGAGATGATTGAGTTACAGCACTTAACTCAGCCTGCCACCAAATCGAAGCATTTTTCAAACAAAACGTTTTAACTTTTAAGCCCCCTCCTTTAGCAAAATCTCGGTTGCACGCCCGTTTATGGGTGTGTAGGAGAGTAGAAATGTAGACCAGCAAAATCGTTTATTTCGTATTTAGAAGACCAGCTGTTTTTGTTTTTTAAAGCACACTCAAAGTTGTTTAGGTCGCAGTCACTGCTGCAGATAGACTTTTCGAGTGATTATGGGCCAGAAACGAAAAGAGATAAAAAACGCTACCAGACTTACATGTCTATTGTTCAGATAATAATTCAGAATTTTATAATTGCACATATTTTGCAGCTGTACAAGATCAGTTTTAACATGCATAAGTTCAATCTAGTTTAGCGTCCCCTCACTTCGTTTGCTCTGGCGTCGCACTAAGCAAATTGTCATTCTCAAAGCAAAAATTTAGCCAGTCAGCATCAATGCAGCTGCAAATTGCAGTGAACGTATTCTATGATCTGATGATGCAATGGCTACACTGTTTGCGCAGTGTTCATGGCCGAATTATCCTATTTATTTGGCCACAGATTAGCTGCTAAACGCTTCCACTTATTTTTAGTTATCACTATCCGTGTATATATATCTTTCTATAAATGCCATGAGCGAAATCTAGGATGGAATTGGTATGGAAGTATGGAAGATTGTCTTCCATTCCGTTCTGGTATGTGGCATCTTCCACATTCATACCGAAATTTCCATTCCATACCATGCCCTGTTCGTAACTATCTACTTTTGCGATTTTCTGACTGTGTTGCATCTTAACATAGTCAGTAGTCACAGCTTTTATTATCATCTGTGTACCTCGTTTTTTGAGTGTGCAACTGTGCACCTTTGTGTTTTTTTCTTTCCCGTTTGTTTTGTGGATTTTATGAATTGTTTAACAGCTTTTCCTTGTCACACAGCCACCTATTTTGATGTAAGTCCGGTTGATCTCGACGAAACTAATTTACCTGGTGTTTTATTCCAATCCCTTAAAAATAACATCACCCCTTGTGAAACTCATGATCTCAGTCAAAAAACATTTATTTTTGACGATAGTTTCTCGTATCTTTTCATCAATCTCAACATTGTCTCTTTACAAGCTCATTGACGAGTTAAACGAATTTCTTATAAAATTTTCAAATCCACCTTCTGCAATCTTCCTATCCGATACTCGCATTAAAACCAATCTTATTAATATAAATATACCTGGGTTCACCTTCTTGCATTATCCTTTTTCTACTAATATTGGTGGCGTTGTTGTCTACACATCCAACGTCATAACTTTTTCTGAAAATCAAACTTTTCGTTTTGAAGTACAGGGTTGTAAAAACCTTTCGCTGGACATTGAATTATCTGGTCATGAAACTAAGTACACATTTGCAGTCATCTATCGACATCCCTCTAGCAATTATGTACCCTCTTTGGAAGCCCTTGATGAAAAATCACCACTACCAAACAATTAATGCAATAAGGCCATTTTGCTAGATGATTTTAATTTTAATGTATACTCCACAACAGTTCCCACGCATAAATATTTGCAAATTCTAAACACCAAGCATTTATGAACTTAATTAACAAATCACCTAGAGCAACCTCAAATTCCCGGACTACAACTGACCATATCCTCAAAAACGATAATAACTCTTCCATTTCACCTGGTGTCGTCCATTTTTCAATTTCTGATCATTACTCAATATTTTGTATATTCTCATATAATGAATTTAAGGTTTCTAAGAGTAACGGCATTTCCACGTTTCCAAACATCAAATCCGTTGATGGAGAAGTGTTTCGTAATGATTTAGAATTTGCCCTTTCTCCCCTTACACATGAATTTATATGTTCCAATATATCCCATGAAAAGTTTGATACTCATTTTGATCAGTTTGTGCTAACAATTTCCTCAGTAATTGAAAAGCATACCCCCCCTTCAAACAATCTTTAGAAAACAAAAGAGGATCCAACAAAAACCATGGCTTACCAAGGGCCTGCTTGTATCGATTAAAAATAATCAAAAACTTTATCAATCTTACTTTTTAAATGGAAATGTTTATGAAAAGTTCTTTAATAAATTACATGCCATCAAGATGATATGCATTAAAAAGTTATCTAAAAAAAATGCACTATAACGCTGCTATTTCATAGCGAAAAACAACCCTAGAGAACTTTGGAAACTAATTCATTCTGTCATCTCCAACAAGCCTTTTTCAAAAAAACTATCTCTAAAATAAATGTTGCTGACCTTGTTATGGATGACCCACCTAGAATTTCCAACCTTTTTAGTGACTATTTCACGAAGATTGGACACTGATAATGTTAAATTTACGACTTATCTTAGGAACTCTGTACCTCAAACCATTGTTCTTACTCCTCCCTTACCTACTGCAATCCTCAACATAATCAAATCTCTAAACCCCAACACTGCCACTGGTTATGATAATATTTCCTCTTTCTTTTTTGTGTTTAGGTTGGGATGTGTTAGCTCTTAAATTATCCCTGTATTTCGGCATTGTACTCGAATTTGGCATATTTTCTCAAATTTTTAAGACTGCAAAAGTAATTCTAATTAAATCTGGTAATAAACAACTCTTACCAAATTATCGACCAATTTCCTTGCTTTCCAGGCTGTTTAAGTTCTTGAAAAATTAATAAAGAATCGCCTTGTAAATTTCTTTGCCAAGCACAAGGTTTTTTACGACTCCCACTACAGTTTTAGGGAAAAGCATGGTGTGATATATGCATCACTTGAAGTCACAACCCTCATACCATACGATCGAATTCAAGAAAATCTTCACACCGGAATACTGCAAATGGACCTCCGAAAGGCGTTTGATACTGTGTCACATCCCATTCTTCTCCATAAACTGTATCACTATGGTATACGTGGACCAGCATTTTTTTTACTCGAGAGTTACCTCCCTTATCGCTGTCGGTTTGTGTCTTTGAATAATTGTTATTCTACCTAAACCAATGAACATAAGTGTTCCTCAGAGCTCTATTTTGGGGCCTCTTCTTTTTCTCATATATGTAAACGATCTTTCTAATTCCACATCATCTAAACCATGTCTTTTCGCTGATGATACATGTTTGGTTGTAAGTACCCCTTCTTTTTCTTCTCTTGAACAGAGATGTAATGCTGAATTGGAAAATCTTAAAAACTGGTGCAATGCTAACAAATTGCAAATAAATCCAAATAAATTTATATCAATTTATGTCCCCCTTAAACTAAATATAAACGAAGCAAAATTGAAGATTTTATTTAATAACTGTACGTTAGCTTGTAGTGATTCATCTAAATATCTACAGTAGGTGGAAAAATTGATGATAAGCTTAACTTCCAATTTCACATTACTGCAATAGAAAACAAAGTGGCCAAAGCAGTAGGAATTTTGAGTAAAGTATGATATCTGTTTCCTTCTTCCACATTGCTTTTGCTGTACTTTGCCCTTATTCATCCTCATCTGCTCTTTGGTCTTGTGCTCTGGGGGAACACCTACTCAACCTATACTGCTAAGTTACAATGCCTCCAAAATAAGGCCATTCGCATTATTTCTAACTGTAAGTACCGAAGCCCGATAACTCCTCACTTTTATAAACTAGGCATTTTAAAAATTGCTGATCAGTATACATTTGAAGTAGAAAAAATGATGTACCAACATTCCAAACCAGCTCTTCCTCCCCGTATCTCCTCGTTTTTTCTCCTATTTCTTTTTTCCACAGTCGTCGTTCCCGATCCACAACCAAGAAAAACCTGTATCTTCCTAAATTCTCCTTTTCATGATGCCAAAAGTCTATCAAATACCAAGGCGCCAAAATTTGGAATGCTATTCCCTTTAACATAAGAGATCAAAATTTTAGTAAATTCAAAATTAACTTTAAAAACTCACTTCTCGAGAAATACCAAGGATAGTAAGCAATAAAATTTATTTTTTACTTTATTTTACAATGAACGATGCTTGCAGACACAGTTTTTTTCTTTTTTCATATTTCGAAATTCTTTGTGCCAGTGTTGCTTTTGCAGTAAGTTACTGTTTGTAGATGCTTCAGCAACCTTCTGTGGAACATGGATTATCTGAATGTATTTGAGTTTATGTTTTACGCCGCATTTCGTCTGCATCCACTAAATAAATCATTTCTGTTCATTCCTTTTATTTTAAAAATAATTTTTGAATCACTGATCCGTTACTGCTCCTGTTGCCATCGTTTGGACGCTTGCTTGAAAGCCATTTAGTAAGCCTATCAGTATTAAAGCTCCTACCAACATTAGCAGCCTACCACTACCAGAAGATTTTAAACTACTATCCTGGCTTTAATTTAAACGAGGTTTTACTCTTAAATTAACTGAATTATTCAATAGGCTGTGCTAGCCTAGGCCTACTTTTCGTTTCTTTCTAAGCGCAGCAAATCACACAAATTTTTGCTAAGAGCAGCAAATTCAAATTAATTAGTTGTAAACGACGCGAAAATTATTTCTGTCTGCCTTGATCGAACGTCTTCACACGCGTTAATTGATCATCTTTATCTGATTTCATTGTCAACGGCTTCTCTGAAAAGTACAGAACGTAAATTAGCAATTCAGCAAACATTACCAAGGCGTAAAAAATCACTGCGGCAATATGATCCCACATCAAGTAACAGTAAACAGAATACATACTGTAGATAGAAAGTAATCATTAACAATTAACCTAGCATAAATATTAATCGAGAGACTGCAGCGTCGAATAATTCAACCACCGATGGTTTCTTCTTTAAGGCACACAATAATCCAATATTTTCAGAATAGTGTTGTAATTCAAAAATAGCTAACAACTGTAATCGGGTACTAAGAAAGGGACCCCCGGCAATAGGAACGATAATTAACAAATATAAACTTCAGTGAAACAACAGATCAAAACTGATGGCGAGCAACAGCTCTGGGAACGAAAATCCGACGGAAACAATACGGGAGCCACCCAGGACAAGTCTGAAAATTTCGATAAAGGACTGCAAAGATATCCAACTAAGGTGTGGATCTGAATACAGTTTTTTGATTTCAAATACAATTGGAATTCTGACTTAATTCTTAACAAATTTAGAGTAAATTTCTATTTCTTTTCTCGACAACTAACAATTTCGACTGACACCTGAAAAGGAGTTAAAGCGCGAACATTCCGTGTCAACAATTTGAAGTAGTTGCACAACAGATAATTACATACGGTAGAAAATCGCTTGATTTGCAATAGTTATCACTTGTTGATTTGCATTACTAAAGAAAACTTTATCGCAAATGTACGCTAAAATTTAAACGCAGCAAAGCCAGCGTTCGAAACCAACCAAGTATAGAAAAACAAACTGAAACGACGTAACACTCCCCCCAAATGTTTATCCCTATATACATTTCCCAAAGAAGGAGTTTCAGTATACTAACCAAAAATGTACCGAACATGCACAATAAGATACAAAATACAGCACTGTAAGCTGCAGCAGTGCTGACGTTTCAATTAACATCATCTATGGATAACATTAACAAGTGTAAAATACACAATCATGCACTCGAAAGTTATAGCATTGTGGTTACTCAGAAAAGTTACGACATGCAGTACTTACCAACTCATAAGACAAGTAGGTAATGAATACAGCACAAACTTAAGATGTCTTAAGTGACAGGAGACGTTGCTACTTGGATTTTTAACAAAATCATTTATTTCAGCAACATAATTTCAGTACTGACAGCAAAAATATGAATGTAGAATATGCACAAAACATCAACAGTAATCACGAAAAAACTTAAACTACACGTCATGACATACCAATTGTCAATGAATGTTTCGGGACTCATTAGAAATCCTTGTGTACAGTAGTCAGATTTGGGAGAAGAAAAAATCGAGTGAGGTTGTCAGAGAGAGAAGATTAAAGCTCCAAAGCATAAGAGCAAAGAACATCACCCAAGCACAATTCGTGGCCAGAAATTTCTTCATGACATAGCATATCAACCGCATCATTTTGCTGCAAGGAGCCAGTGGTGAAAGATCCAGAAAAGGTTGCACCATAAAACAAAGATTTAGCGGGTGATGTAGAAGAATCCAAACTCAACCCAAGGGCATATATGGAACTTCTAGAAGTCAACAACTCTGGTCTAGGATTACCGTCGTTCAAAGTAAAAGTGTAATCATTACAAAATTACAATGGACCAGGACCAATATCTAGTAGAAGCGGAAGCCAAGAAACGGGGATCAAAACGAAAAGCAGTATGAGCGGAATCCAGGATATCAAGAATAAGCTCTTGAATGAGACCGACTATGTACCCAAGAGGACCATGACCGAACCAGGATGGATAGTGGCGAACTTGTTGCACATTAAAGCATATATTGTTCTGCATTGAGAAAACTTTCCGCATAATCCTAAGTAAGGCCAGAACAAGTCTGGATGCATAGAGGGTAGAATATATAATGCTGGAATGAGACAGACCAAGAGATATAGAAATATACCACAGAAAAGTTCGCATGAAATCAGTTAGAGTGAAATAGACAAAAGTTAGAAAAGGAGTAGCGTAACCTGCAGAACTCACGTCAAGGCCTAAACTAATCAGAAATCCGAAAATTGAACGTTCAAGAACTGGAGCAACTTGTGAGATGAATTCCGCGTGAATGCAGGCCTGAATAGAATTTAAAAAAGACGCAGAACGTCAAAAAGGCAATAACTGAAAATCCAGAATCGGATCAGCATGGGTAATGGACTCACTAAACTCAGGGATAAAAGAAAGGTTCCAGAAATCACAGCATCGTTGTAGGTGCAGTACTTTTAATCAAGCACGTATGAGAGACGGACTCGGTATGCACTAACAAATTAACTGAACACGAAAAGATAGTAGACTCAACAGTATGAGAAGCAGGTACCAAATCACCCAAAGTAGCCTGTAAACGCAAGGTTATAGACCAAACTCAGAAAGAACAGAAACACAGAAGCTGAGGAAACAGAATCAGCAACGGCAGTATATGAGGAAGCAAAACCGAAATCAGCAATAGCCGAGTACCCAGTAGCTGGGGGACCAGAACCAAAATCAGCAAGGGCAGGAGACCCAGTAGCGGGGGGACCAGGACTGAGGTAATCTAGGGTAAGATACCCAGTACCTGAGTGACCAGAACCAAGATCAGCCAGAGCGAGGAACCCAGCAGTCGGAGGACCGCAATCGAGGCCCAAATCAGCCAAGGCAAAGAACCTAGTGACTGGGGGACCAGGACCGAGATCAGTTGAGGCAAGGAACCCAGGACCAATATCAACTAGGACAAGGGACCCAGCAGCCGGTGGACCGGGACCAAAATCAGCTAGGGCAAGGGACCCAGTGGTTGGGGGACCAAGACCGAGATCAGCTTGAGCAAGAGACCCAGTAGCTAAGAGACCAGAATCAAGATTAGCAAGGGCCGGAAACCCAGTAGCAGGGGTACCAGGACCAAGATTAGCTAAGACAGGGGACCCAGTAGCTGAAGAACCAGAAGTGATATCAGCTAGAGCAAGGGATCTAGTATCAAGGGGACCAGGACCAAGAGCAGCAAGTTCGATGTAATGAATATACGAAGGACCCCGGACCAGACCAGCAGACAAGGAGGACTGCACAGGTGTAAGACGCAGGACCGGACCAGCAGACAAGTAGGCTGGACAGGGGAAAGATCATTCGCAAGACATTTAGTAACTGGACCAAAATAGAATAGAGAACCAGTATACTTGTGGGCACGGACTGGACCCGGAGTGATAAACTAGGCTTTTTTGTTTCCACTCAGAGTATAGTTTGTATATACATCGGAAACTTCCAATATAAATCGGAAATTTACAAAGTATTGTATAGATTTTTTTGTTCCAACTTTTAGAGTGTATTTTGTCGTATACATATACATCGGACAATTTTCATTGTAAATAAGCTCAAAAAAGCGGTGTTACAAAATAAATATTTTTCCAAACGGCGTCCCATACGAACGTCTTTACACGCGTTAATTGATCGTCTTTATCCGATTTTATTGTCAACGGTATCTGTAAAAAGTGCAGAACGTAAATTAGCATTTCAGCAAACATTACCAAGGCGTAAAAAAATCACTGCGGCAATATGATCCCATACCAAGTTACAGTAAACAGAATACATACTGTAGATAGAAAGTAATCACTAACAATTACCCTAGCATAAATATTAAACGAGACACTATAGCGTCTAATAATTTGATTCACCGATGGTTTCTTCTTTAAGGCACACAATAATCCAATATTTTTAAAATAGTGTTGTAACTCAAAAATAGCTAACAACTGTAATCGGGTCCTAAGAAAGGGACCCCCGGGAATAGGAATGGGAATTAACAAATATAAACTTCAGTAAAACAACAGATCAAAACTGATGGCGAGCAACAGCTCTGGGAACGAAAATCCAAGGGAAACAAAATGGGAGCCACCCAGAACAAGTCTGAAAGTCTCGATAAAGGACTGCAAAGATATCCAACTAAGGTGTGGAATGTGGATCTAAATACAGTAGAACGCCGATTATCCGAACTAATTAAAACTAGGGGTGGTTCGGATAAGTGATTTGTTCGGATAATCGAACAACATGCAATATTAGGAAAATTCATCATTTAGGCTACAGCAACATGCAATACTGCATTACGAATTACGAAAATACATCATTTACAGTACACAGACATAGTGATTTATTTTATATTATTAGTGCTGGTAGTATAGTAATCACTCATTTTTTTTTTTTTTAATTTGCTGAAGTCGTAAGTTTAGTAATTGATTTAATGACTTTGGTTGAATTCGAGTTCGGATAACAGGCGTTTCGGATAATAGGCGTTAGGATAATCGGCGCTCTACTGTGCAGTTTTTTGATTTCAAATACCATTGGAATTCTGGCTTAATTCTTAACAAATCTAGAGTAAATTTCTGTTTCCTTTCTCGACAACGAACAATTTCGACTGACACCTGAAAAGGAGTTAAAGCGCGAACATTCCGTGTCAACAATTTGAAGTATTGCGCAACAGATAATTACATGCGGTAGAGAGGCGCAATAAATCGCTTGATTTGCTATTGATATCACTTGTTGATTTGCATTACTAAAGAAAACTTTATCGCAAATGTACGCTAAAATTTAAACGCAGCGAAGCCAGCGTTCGAAACCAAGTATAGAAAAACAAACTGAAACAACGTAACATTAGGGTATTTCTACGTTTGAAAAGCAACTGATCTCATCAAAGTCACAGCAGAAACCGCATGTAGCCTATCCTACTCTGAGACCTACAGTTTGACGAAGCTCATTTGAAATTACTAATGCAAATTTGATTTTGCCACAGCGGGTTTTTTTGCCTTAAAGTCAAAATTCATTCATTCATTCTTTTTTTATTCTTGACCACCACAACAATAGCAAATGCATGGTAACAATATAAACACGAAGAGTCAAGCAAAGGAAGTAGCGACACAATGTCGGACGTTAAGACATGCAGAGGATATTGAAGACAAAAAAGCGATTTTTATTTGCATGGTTGCTACACCTGTCACACCAGCTTAAGAACATTGTAGGTCTAATCAATCACACTCATTAACATACACGCTGGCACACGATATGAAAGTAAAACTAACGGTTGGAGTAGTTGTTCGAATGATTGATAAAGAGAAAAGAGAGGGGCAGTGCAAGGCCAGGCACTTACGTAGGTGGTCAATGGGTGGTGTAACCGGCCCAAAACTATGTTTAGCTCAACGGAGCAACGTGAGGAAAAAAAACACCCTGAAAATGAAACCTCACCAGATCCGGAAACCCTTTCCAGTAGCAGTTGGCCATAGCATCAAGACAGTAACAATTTTGCAATCGTTGCATAAGCATCAAAATAATTATACACAACATACAGCAATACGAGTCACGCCATCCTCATTGCGTCTAAATAAATAGCTGGGACAAAGTACCATAACTTGTGATCTCTCCGATATCTCAGTCAAAACAAAGGTATACCCATGAGAGGAACTAAATTTGTGTCTATGCAATGTTGATGATGTGTATCTCAGATCAGTTTGGCAGGGTCCGGTGATACTCAACTTAAAAGACAATGGCTTTAGTTACCTTGTTGTGCGAACTATTGGAATTCACCAACAAGTAGTTAATTGCCTACATTTATCATGAAAGCCATTTTAAAATCTTTCCCATTAAAGCTATTTAAACTCAAACAATAAAAAAACGGGACAAAAATGCTGGTAATCAATTATATTTCACACATCTAAAAGTTCGACTTTAATTCCCCTTTAAGTTCTTAAAATAATCTTAGTCAATAAGCGACAATACTAACGTACCGTATCATATTTGGAGGCGTCATAGAAGTTGGATAGCTCCTACTTGGCAAAACTGATATTCATGAATTCTATTTTACAGTAGAATATGTATGCAGTTAAACCTCTTTTGAAGCGCAGAAAACGAGAACTTAGGAAAAATCTTAGCATTTTTTTTTGCTACTTACCGTAGCTCTCAAGTACAGTACGTTTAAAGCGTACCATCCGATGAAGCATACGTACAGTAGGTACGGATGCATAATTTGTTCTTGTTACTTTACATTAATACGGTACGGCGAACTTTTTAAGACTTAATTGGTGGTAAAGAACTTGAGAATTGCTTTAATTAAAATGTTCATGTCTTGAAAGCAGGTTACCGCCTAACACTTGCCAAAAAGATTCGTCAGATTGGAGAACGTAGGAAAAGGAGCGGCTATTTATTGGAAAATGCCGAGCCGTGATTGGCAGAAAAGGAACAATGAGAGAGCGTCATTAGTGCACATTTGCACTACCTTTAAGCTGTACACCAATTCTTTTTGTCAGAGGGCGGGGTTAGACGTTTTGATGAAAGTGGCTTCAACAGCAGATAGTTAAAAGCAAAAGATAGTTAAAAGCAGATAGTTAGTTAGTTGAATCCTCATTCTACATGTGAGCGAGCTAGTGTCAACAGCTAATGTTTTCAAGCGGTGTAGCGACTTACTTTGCGGTAGCTAGAGGAAGCGTCAAAGCCTTTTCTCGGCCTAACTGCCTTAACATTAAGTCTAAGGTACCCCTGAAAAGAGAAGATATATGTCAGCTTATCGAAAAAGATGGTTTTTCACTTAAAAAAGTAGTTGGGATAGCCGAGCTTAAAGGTTCTTCAATGGACATTACTTGCCAGACAAGACAAAATGCTTTGGAATCATACGAAAAGTTAAGAATGCATGAGAAAATTGGTATTACAAGACTCTACGAAAGTGACAAAACCTATGTAGCATTAGGCTGGGTTCCTATACCTTTCCCAGATTTACTTATTCAGCAACGACTCAAAAAAGATTATGGAAAAGTGCTGAAGATTTAGCACAAGAAAGACAAAAATGGCTTGTTAACTGGAACTAGAATTATTACGATGAATACTTCAGACCTAGAAAGAAATCCGATACCGAGTTATCTATTGGTAGAAGGCTATGAGTTTCTAGCCACATACAATGGACAGGTTGCCACTTGCAGATACTACGGACAGCCAAATCACAAACAACTGGATTGTCCACAACGTCTGCAAGACTATTCAGAACCAGAAGAGGCTTCTACCGGATCTCGAAAAGTTATCCAGCATCCTTCAACGCATTCTCAAGTCGAAGAATCTAGAGTAAAAGAATCACTGGTGAAACCAAAAACCCCCCAAGGAGAAGAATTGCAAACTAATGATACTTATGATGACAATAATGATATCGGTATCTTTAATGCAAGAAAAAGAGAAAGAGAAGAAAATTCACCGGAGTTACCGAAAAGTAAGATAATTAATTTGTCCGAAAAAATAACTCAAAATGCAGAGTGCCCGGGATGCAATTCTACTGTGCATTTTTCAAAGAAAAAATCTAAGACTATCTTTTGTTGGGCTTGCTCAGCTACGTTTTGTTTGACAACAACTTGTTGCACAAACGAGCTTTTTTTGATGCCAAAAGATACTTTGCTTGGCAGCTGTCCAACGTGCAATAAAAACATGCGAAAACTACCTTGCTGTAATAAGTACAGCGTAGAAACACTGACAGAGCAAAACACGTATCAGTGCTTGAACTGCGAAAAATGTTCGACTTTATGTCCTTCCAATACTATTAACCCTATCCCAAAATCTTCTATGAGCAAGGCTTGCATGAACAGCACGTGTGACTATAAAATTATTCATTGCGCATGCGGTAAAATTGTGTGTGAGCGGATAACACCAGATAACAAATTCAAATGTATTTGCGGCTACGAGTACGAATGGGATGTAGACATTGGAGAGAAAAGTTTGTTTATAATTAAGTTTTCTGTGAATTATTGGATTGCTATTGTTCAATTTGTTTTTGTCTTGTGCTATTTCATGGCGTGTAAACTGGCAACGTTCAATGTAGCAGGGTTGAACAATACTAGTAAACGAAAAAAAGTCTTTAACTATTTAAAGCAAAAACAATTTCATCTAATTTTTTTGCAAGAAACGTATTCCACTTCTGACATAGAAAAGTCATGGGGATACGATTGGCATGGAGAAATATTCTGGTCGCATGGTAACTCCAAAAGTAGGGGAGTGGCGATTTGTATTTCGGGTAAAACCGGCTACAAAATTAATAATACATTATGTGATACCAATGGCAGGTATATTGCAATTAATGCATCCGTTAACGACCTTGATCTAACTCTTGTAAGCATGTATGGGCCTAATAAAGATGATCCTGACTTTTATGACAAATTTTTGAGAATCTCAACAGTTTTGCTAAAGGTGAAATCATAATTTGTGGAGATCTAAATTTGATATTTGATAATACAATGGATAAAAAGGGAAGGCCTCCACACGCTAATGTTAGATGTAGAGAAACTGTGATGGATAACATGACACAATTAGCTGTAAAAGATGTTTTTCGAATCAAAAATCCAAAATTGGAAAAATTTACGCGAATTCAACATCGGCCATTTACTGCTACTAGAATCGACCATATTCTAATTGCCGATGTGTTGCTTAACAACACCACTGCTTGCGATATTCTGCCAGGCATTCTTACGGACCATAGTCTGGTATGGGTTGAAATTTCTATTGCGGCAACGCCAAGGGGAAAAGGATATTAAATTTAACAACAATCTTTTAGCAAACATTGATTTTGTGAAACAACTTAAACAATGTATTGTCGACTACTAAGAGATTAATGACAATGGTGAAGTTAATCCGCATGTAGTGTGGGAAACCCTTAAATGCGTTATTCGAGGAGAATTGATTAAGTTTTCGGCAAGCCTTAAAAAAGAAAGAAAAATTTAAAACAAAGTGATTTGGAGATAAAAATTGAGCAAATCAAAAAAAAGTTCCTGAATGCAGCAACAGAAAAAGAACGAGAAGTTCTTTTCAGAGAACTTGCTGAACAAAAAGAAGAGCTTGATCAAATAGTTCGGATAGAACAGCGGGTGCGATGGTTAGAAGCAGGGCATTGTGGGCGGAAGCTGGTGAAAAAAATACCAGATATTTTCTTCGGTTAGAAAATCGACATGCGGAAAAAAAAACAATTTCTCGCCTGGTTAGCGATCAAAATTAAACAATAACCGACCAAAAGGAAATACTGAAAGAGATAAGTGACTTTTACAGAAGTCTATACATGCAACCACTCAGAAAGTTCGATAAGCAAGCTATGATTGACGAACTTAAAAAAATAGATCTGCCATTAGTTGACGGCGCGCAAAAAACTAATTGTGATAGAGCGATCTCGGAAAACGAATACTTAATTGCTCTTCGAAGTTTTTCAAAAAACAAATCCCCCGGGTTTGATGGTTTGACTCCAGAATTTTATCTTTGCTTTTGGGATGAAAATAAATCGATGTTTATAAGGGCACTTAACTTTTCGTGGAAGGAAGGAGTTTTAACCAATTCACAGAGACAAGGAATAATCACAGTTTTACCTAAACCCAATAAAGACCACTTAAAAATAAGCAATTATCGACCGGTAACTCTACTAAACGTAGATTACAAAATCATTTCAAAGGTTATTAATACTCGGATGCAAAAAATCTTGTCCCAACTTAGGTACATCCTGACCAAAATGGGTTTCAAAAGACAAAAATATTAGTTATAATATTCGGCGAACTTTTGATGTAATTGATTATGTGAACCATCGAAATATTCCTGGGGCTATCTTATCTCTTGACATTCAGAAAGCATTTGATTCAATTGATTGGCTCTTTGTGAAAGGCATGCTTGAACGATACCAGTTTGGTGTGAATTTGATTAAATGGGTTGAAATTTTATATACCAGACCCGAATGCTATGCGATTAACAATGGTTATATCAGCGATATCATTAAAGTGAAAAGAGGAATACGCCAGGGCGATCCGTTATCACCCATTCTTTTTGTATTAGCGATTGAATGGCTTGCAGAATCTTTAGGGCAAGGGTCATACCAGGGCATAAAGGTGAAGGATAAGGAAATTAAAGTATCACTATTTGCAGATGACACTTTGGTTTTCTTAGAGGGTAACAAAAATGATTTTGATATAGTATTTGACATTTTACACCAGTTTGGCGAACTATCTGGCTTCAAAATTAATGGGTCAAAATTCAAAGCCTTTTATATAAGCAATCTTAGGGATTCTTCAAATAAGTATCGCGAAAACAAAGGTTTAACTTGGCCTGTAAATACTGTTACTTATTTGGGCATCACAATCCCGGTGGGTAAAGAGAAAAAGAATATTTTTGAGTTAAACTTTGCTAATACCGTCAATAAAATAAGGTCAGTCCTAAACGTTTGGGGTTCTAGAAGCTTGTCTCTGCTCGGTAAAATAACAATAATTAAAAGCTTGGTAGTTCCGATTCTAATCTACAAGGTTAGCCTTGTGCCATGTGAAATACCAAAGAAATTTATCCAAGAAGTCAATAAAACGATATTTCAGTTCATTTGGGGGTCAAAATGGGAACGAGTAGCCAGAAGCAAATTATGCAATGATATCAAAAATGGTGGAGCTAATATGATTGATATAGAAACTTACATAATTACTTTGCGATTGAATTGGATGATAAAGTTTTTGGATGACGCTTATAATTCGTCGTGGAAAGAAATTGAACGCATTTTTTTTCCCTGGTCGACGTGACCTTGGCGCTACGTTCTAACATGGGAGTATTCACTAAAAAAATGCAAGAATATGTTCCATTACAAAATATGCAGGTTTCTATCGCAGCCTTGCAAAAATTCATGAAAACTTATTATGGCGAAGAATGGTTTAACTAAAAAATAATTTGGCTAAACGGTAAAATAAAATTAAACAAGAGCATACTGTCTATTATGAAAAAATTTGCAGAAGCCGGAATAACCGATTATGAACACCTACTTAGCCCTGAAAAACAATATTTAAGCTGTGATGACCTAACGCTGAAATTCGGTCTTCCTCAAACTAATCAAGGTTTTTGTGCCTACATCAAATTAGTTGCGAAACTATAGGACTATCCAAAACAATGGGACAAGGATGAAATTCGAACCAAAGTGCCAAATTCGCTTGAACAACTTCATAATGTACGAACTGTTTTTGATCAGCTCTCAAACGTCAAAGCTATTTACCGTTATCTAATAGAAAAGACTACAAAATTACCACTTGAACAGCAAGCCAAATGGTCCTCTGAACTGAAAGACCAAAACTTACAATGGAATTCCGTGTATCAATCGGTATACAACAGTACGATTGAAACTAAACTTAGATCTTTTCAAATCAAACTCAATTTAAGGGCTATTCTAACGAATGTAGCACTACATGGGTTTTGTATATCGGACACAAACAAATGCAGTTTTTGTAAAATAGAACCAGAAACTCTGCTACAGTTGTTTTTTTAATGTAGAATTATCCAGGTTATTTGGAACGATGTAATGGATTGGATATCTTCAAAACTAAGAATACCATTAGATTTTCAACCGAGTGAAATTTTGTTTGGAGTTGAAGGAGAAAACAATCAGGCCAAACTGATTAATTGTGTATTGCTGTGTATTAGATTTTATATTTACTAATTTAGAATTTCAGGAAATTTACCAACTACAAATCAAGCATTACTCTATATTCGAACGGTGTGTCTATCTGAAAAAAATTTGGCAGAAAAAAATCAGAAATTATATAAACACTATGGAAAATGGGGTAGTCTATGATATCGACAGATATATTGTGTGGAAACATGCTCTTGAATATTATGTTTGCTACGTCTGTTATTTGTCTGCGCTACGTATGTGTAATTGTGTATGCCTTGTTTTTTGTTTCTTCTTTTTGTCTTGTGTGATGGTGATTATTTAATAATAAACATATATGTTTCAAAAAAAAAAGCAGATAGTTAAAAGGAGAGCGGCCTTGGACAAGAATAAAAAATCTACTGTTATCATAATGTTGAGCTCAGACAGGATTTTATGAAAGATGAAGTCCAATGGCTGAATCAAAAGCAAGAGACTGGGTATTGGTGTGGGTGGAAGATTTGCATCCACGGGGATAAAGTAAGCGTTTCTATGAAGAAGAGCAAGAGCGGATAGATATAGGGACGTGTTGTTTCATTCTGTCTGCAACCTTTAGGAGGTACGGCTTACATACCGACTGTCTCAGTGGCATGAGAATTGATAACTCAAGTGGCTTTCCTGTTTTGTGTAAAGCAGAGAGTACATCCTTGTTGGTAGCGGAGATATGGACGTTGGTAGAGTAAACAGTGCGTGTTACACAGTAGAAAAGCACTGTTAGACAGCAGATTTTACTGGCTTTTCAAACCGGGTAGAAACAGAACCGAGCCATGAGTGACATAGATAGACGGCGATTAATTAGTTTGATTACTTGCGAATGATTTTCACATAAAAGTGATAGTGGCAAATCGTTAAATAACAACAAATTTTCTGCGGCATTTCTTTCATTAAGTTCAGTTTTATGAATCATCATTTCACGCAACTCCAGCATTGCAAACGTACCGAGTCAAATTAGAGGCCGATAGCGTCAAAAAATAATCAAAGCATTCAAATGCAGAGTGACTTTCAACTTCTGGATTAAAAATTAAGTATTTTTTGCAATCTAAGCAGGTAGTGCTTTGGACCACTTTTTTAGCTATGTAGCCAGCAACAACAACGGCAATTTCAGCTGAGCTTTCATTTAAACCACGGTTTTCAAGTTCAGAAACTGATGGAAGTATACGTCAATTTCAGAATAGATCGAAGGAACGGGCTCTAAAGTAAATCCCATCTTAATGTAGTTCGTTTCCCGACTTTCAGATATCTTTTTTCAAAATGTTTTGAACTCCTGCCACAATGTTGCGTTGGTGCCCAGTCTTTACTATTTGCAAGGGTAATAATTTACTTTTTATCTAATTCTTCGTTTTTAAAGGAAAGCTAAACACTGAAAATTTTTCAGGAATAAAATCAATTTTATTGTGGCGTTTTTTGTACCCGTTTTACAATTGTTATTGACACAACTGTTCAATATTCAGCATAATGGCGTTAAACAATCAACAACATTCAATAGTGTGTGTATTTTCAATTTACCAAATGCGAAAAACAAAGAAAAAAACAAGATTAACCTTCTGTAGCTCAAATAAAGGGACCAATTGGTCAATTGAAACAAGAAGCTGCGAAGGGACCTCTTGCTCATCGAGTCAAGCAGCCTTCTATTTTATTCGAATATAGTGCTGTTCGGCGCACGTTACTAATTTTGATGAAACAACTTTTAATTTTCTTTATTTCTTAATCGTAAGTAGGTAGCAGATGCCTTTTATAATTTATTTTAAATCGATTAAACGGCAGTTTTTGTAAGTTTTTCGGGAAAACAAAGCATCGATTTTAGACGGACTATAACCTAACTCCCTTTCGAAACGAATCAACGTGCAAAAGTTACCCGTCTAATTTTATTGCTTTTAGGTAAGATGTCTGGCCGTCTTCTTTTAGTAAGCAATGGTTGACTTGACTTTGGGTGTTTATTAATACTTCAATGCTATTCAGATTTAGCCAACAAGTGATTTTTGACAGATACATTTCGGCGCACAACCAGGATTTTCTTGAGGTGGAGGGAGCTTGAACTCAAAGTTAAATTTTTTTGTTCGAAAATCAACTCGTTTGAATCTGTGTGGTGAGCAAACCAGTACAACCAAGCGGACCACACACGGGGATCTGGAGGTAAAGACCCCAGCCTCTGAGCAATGTTTTTATCGCCATTTGGATCGTATTTTGCTTGTTTTTAGAGCCATTTGAAGAAATCAAATTGCAGAAATTGAAAGTTAGTAGCAAGAATTGAATTGCCCAGGCCTTTCTAACTTACAAGTGAAATCCAAAATACGTTTATGGCCTTGCATTTTTAGAAAAAACTTTTTAGTGTCTTGACTAAAGGGGTGGGGGGTGTGGGGGCTGAAGCCTCATTAGCTTCTCTGGTTGCGCCACTTGGTACGTTAGAACAGGAAAAAAGAATTTGAGCGACTGCTTAATACTTTATTGCTAGCCTATTCAAATGCATTCTATCTGATACCAAGGTTAGATCCATTCTTTTTTTTATTTTTTAAAATTAATTTCACTGACTTTGCAAAATCTAAATTCAAATTCATTGACTATTGATAATCCACATTCAAATTCATCACTAACTGGAGAACAGATTCAAATTCAATCCAATCCTACATTAAAGATGTTCTTTTTAATCCCTGTGAGAGGAGAAAGTATGACCAGGCCATCTAGAGATTGCATTCTTACTGGTAATTTAAGTCGTTCCTAAGCTGCATTTACATGGGCGACTTTTTTGCAACGCGATTCGAAGATTTTTTCAGCGTAAAAATCTCTCCTAAGCTGCATCTATATGGGCGACTTTTAGCTGCGAGAATCGACATTTCGTCTTTTTTCTTTCTCAATTGACGTAGGTCACTTACACGGCGCAAGATTCACGTGCAATATCGCCAGACATGCCCCCCAAAAATCAAATCACAGCAGTTACTTACACGGGAGAGATTTTAACGCGATGCTCGCATACGATTGCAACTCGCAAAAGTCACTTTCATGTTGAAACTGCATGTCAGCAATTCTCGCAAAATCGAGTCGGCGGAAGAGTTGCTATCACACTGGTTCACTTACACGGTGCGAGATAGTTTCAAAGCGCGGCTTGCTGGTATTGAATTTGCAAAAGCCAACTGCCGCAGAAGCACTTCAAATGCGCAGCTTGTCACCTTTTGCATTTGAAGCAATCATGCTTCGGAATTTTAAAAAGAAATTGTATGAAGCCAATGCAAGCGTAAAACGAGATACAGGGAATACAATTAAGCAGCTAATTTTGTTAAAACTAGCAATGAAAATGCAAGGTAAAGATGAAGCAGCAAGGGTGTCATGTTGCTTGTGCAGGATGATGTGTGATAAGTAAACATTTGAAATTACTTGTAAAAGCTTACTTACTCTGTATCATTCTGAGTTGGTGTGGGTAGAGCCAAGTCATGCCGGCATTAATGCTTATAAATTATTATAAAACGTTGTCATTTATCTTTTGGGCTTGATTTTTCTTCAATGCAACTCATCTCTGACTGTGTTTCTTGTTTGGTTATTCGTAATATTTGGTAAAATAAAATAATAAAATTTATCAACATTTTTGTGCAGTTAATTCTAAAAACACTATCGAAATTAGCTTTTTTCCAAGTATGTGTGACTGACAAATTCATATTGTTTATTTCCTTAATAGTGCACAATAGGGTGGTCCTTATTTCAACATTTTGGAAAACTATCCGGGAACCGAGTTAAATTTGTTCATTTCCGATAAAAAACTTTATGTACAAAATATCTCGGAGAAAAATTAATGTTTACAGGCTGCACATAAACAACGAAAATTTGAGAATATTTTGTGCTACAGTATATGCAATTATACATCACGAGACGAGCGCGGCCCTATCAGAACGGCTCTAACAAATATAACCTTTGTTTAGAAGAAAAAATTGCGATATTGCAAGCAAATTCGGTTAACACTCTCAACCAAAGAATCGAACTTGTATCAAAATGTCGACTAAAAGCCAAATATAAACCAAGAAATCATGAACTTAATGAAACCTCCTTTAACGCTAATCGGTTGATCACGGTGACGTAAAATGTCGCTTTGTATTTAGGACAGTGTTTAAAATTTTAATAATGTTTTTTTCACTACGTTTGACAGACACGCATCAGCGCAACAGTAGTGTTTGAAGAAGATGCTCAGCCTCCACAGTTAATGCTTACAGTGTTTTGTGGCTGGTGCGTACCACTGTTAAGCCCAGTGGGATAGCTTGGACTCGCACCCGCCACAGGGCTTCTGATGCGAGGAGGAGGAGACGTAGGTAGTGTACTGAAGTCTTTACCGTTTTTGTTGTAGTTTTCACCCCACCTGACAAAATCCATTAGGGGAAACAGCCTGTAGTGTTTTTTTTTAATTTTTAAATAAACTTTTTATACCGTTAACTGGGGGTATATGTCCATTTTCCATTGAGCACTTTAAAAACTAAAAAGACAGTGTACAAGTCAGTTTTACGTCATATATTTTTTATATGTATTCTCCTGTAACTGGAAGCTGTTTGCCTCAATAAGTTTGACTGAAATTATTGAAATTGCCAAGTATTAATTTCTGGATAAATTTCAAACCTCATACACAACAAAGCAATATTGTGCTACTCTGATTTTTGAATAGTTATTTAAATTTGTTAAAATGCGTAGCGAATCTTTAAGGCTACCACAAGTAACAAAAAAGATGACCTGAAAAATTTTGATGAGGACCGCACAAATGCTCTGATCCATAGACCCTCATGACAAAGATTGTTAGACAATAGAACCAATGAGAACAGGAGATATAGTAGTGGCAACTGGCAAGTCCAAAACAATAAACTGATCAAAGAATTTGAAAACTCATCTTGAGAAGTTTAAAAAAAAATAGCCGTAATATTTTGAACATACTCTATTTTTTTTTTAAAGTTTCGAATAATAACTTGAACCACTTAAAATCTTTTTCAAATTTATTCTCACAAGTCAATCACCTGCCTATCATCACCTCAGGCATATGCATAAAACATCTGCTCAAGGTTGTCCCAATTCCTAATGGGACCAGTTAGTCTCAAGCAAATGGCATCGCTTGAGCAGTAGAAGAATGGGGACTGGCTGAGAAAGTTTTTGCTACAGGGTAATATGTTTTTTGACATGAATGTCTCAAACACTAAAAAGTAAGAATCTGGTGCTTGCATCTCCATTAAAGCAAAACTTGAACAAAATCAGAAGTTAGTTGGGGGCGCTAGAACTGATTATGGCACCCCTAACTTATGCTCGCCACAATCAGTTTACCATTAGCCAGAACTGCATGGTAAACTGATTATGGCGAGCATGGACCGATTCCTTTAAGTGCAGGTGTTGGGTGTCATTTTTTATTGTTCTTCGCCCAAAGCTAGCGGAGTTAAGCGATGCGCATTTTCAAATGCTTGTGTTTTTAAAAGGAAATCAATACTTTTGTCTACTATTTGGTAGTGTGCTTAACTTGCTTTAAATATTCGTTTCATACCATAACTTATAGTGCTGTTTGTGCAGTGAGTCAGTCAAAATTATAGTTTTTAGAACTTGACACTTGCGCTTGCGGCGCAGTTATTTTTTTGGGATTGCAGAAACGCTTGCGCCACAAGAACTTTCGAGTAGTAGTTGCTTTCATGTTCAGAAGTTCACGGAGGTAAAGCAAGCTTATTTTAATCCAGGTTACACTTTTTTTAGAAGAACTAATGAATTTTGAGTAGAGGCTGGCTGTTCTTAGTTTTTTGCCAATTTGCAGCTTTATTTGTTCTTAATATGAGTCCTTGAATTCTGAGAACGTTGACGTCAATTTTAACCACCTGGTATTTAAAGCTGTTTTGGTGTTTAATTGCGAATGCTCCCTCGGCTTGAGCAACAACTTTTTTGCTTCTTTTGCAGCATCGTAAAATTGCAAAAGCGAAAAAATACTGAGTTTTTTTACCTGAAAAATCCAAGTATTTATGAGTTGTCTGCGCAGTGTGAAGCAGCAGTTTATGATTCAGAATCATAGCAATATTTTGTTTGCAACTACTGGAAAATTACTAAAATTTGATCGTTTTGAATTAGTACAGAATTGACTGTGGTTGCTTTTGAGATTTGAAATTTATTCTTTTTCTTTCCTAATCTTTTTGTTACTGCTGGAAGCTGGCATTGTTTTTAAGTTTTGAGCAAACATGAGCCTCGGATTTTTATGAAATTTTATTGATGTAAAAAAAATTCTAATTCGTCTTGCGCTCGCGACAAAAATTGTAACTGCAGGAGTAGAACGAAGCAGTCAAAATCTACATCAAATGCAAAGCCAGCTAAACAACACTTGTTGAATTCCTCGGCAAAAGATTTCGTGCTTAAGCTCACTTCCATACAAAAAAGCAGCAATGGCGAATATTCCCACCACCAGCTTCACAGAGTCTTTAGTTCAAATCTTCGAGGAAAGCCCTTCCTATGGTAAGCTCAGTATGATGTCAATTCCCGCCATACACATTTCACACAACTTAGAACATTGCATTTGCAATTCATGCGAAGGTAATTAGAAGATAAGTGACTTCTTCAGATTACGTCACAACTAAATGAACGAGCTTTCAGACCGAATAATAGAGTGTAATGAACAACGTACAATGAATGTTCTTGTTGAGATTGTCCTTGCGGAGGTAATTGAACAGCAACTGTACAGGTTTCATTTCCTGCGGTTAAGAATTCTCTTCTGTGTACTTTTGACCAGAGAATTTTGAGTTATTATTTGTTTGCAACCAGTCTCCTGCCCATCTTTCGATTCATTTCCTGCAGTTAAGAATTCTTTACTGTGTATTTTTGACCGGAGAATTTTGAGTTATTATTTGTTAGCAACCAGTCTCCTGCCTATCTTTCAAACTGAACAATTTCATCAATTTACACATTGGTGTCAGTGAAACATTAATTTTTGCTTTACATAAGTTTTCTTTCAAGGTGCGTTATATACCGCAAATCAAAACTACAGTTCCGTGCGGTATTTTTTTACTCTCCAAATTTATTGATACGGGTATTTCAGTATATTATCGCACAATTAACATTCGGCCAAATGTGCATTCTAGCAAGTGTCAATTCTGGAAAAAGTTTTCGGGAAATGTCCATTTCGCCAAATGTACATTCTGGCAAGTGTCAATTCTGGAAAATGCAAATGTTAATTCTGGAAAAAGAACGTTCAGGGAAATGTTTTTCTGCGAGGTGTTAGGATACCGTGCTGTTGCGCTAATTTCATATTACAAATCTTAGATGAGCCTATAGTATGCAATATGTTCTGTTATTTTATTGCTTGTTGTACAATAACTTAGCTTAGTGAAAAAGAGTTAGCAAGAATAGGTTTGTTAGGCTAGATTAGTGTTGATTTTGGGTTGCTATGGTAGGCAATAGCCTAAAGTCTACGATAAATTTTGTAAAATTTGGTGTCACAAAATTGCGAAATGCAGGGTTAGGGTTGCCAGTGGTACAGAGTCAGACAGATTAAATCCAGTGTTGGACATTAACTCGTTAATAACGAAGTTAAGTTTTTCATTCACGAGTCAAAAAGCTTTTGTGAGTTAACTTATGAACTATAACTTTCGTTAAACTACTTTAATGTTACGTTAATCCGTTAAATTTCTAGGCTACGCCATACGTCCTAATGCCATAATAATAGAATTAAAAAAATAAAAAAGGCTTCCACTGTGTCTATCTTTATTAGAATAGTAAATACCATAGTAACAGAAATCAGAATGACTAATTTTTATCTCTTTTGGAAATGGAATCATTTTATTGGTTATCAACTGCAGGTTAATATTGAATTTTTTTTTTAATTAACGAATTAACTTTTATCTTTAATTTGCGTTACTTTTGCTTTACAGCGAACTACTTAACTTTAACTGAGTTAAAAAATTGCATGAAAATTCTTAGCGACTTAACTTTCAGCCAAGTTAACGTCTCTCATTAACTTGCCCAACACTGATTAAATCCTATTTTCGCAAATAAGGAAACCTGCGGAAAAAGGTTTGAGGCACCTCTTTGTTATCTCAAGTTGTTCTCATTTCTTCAGTAAAACCGATTTCGAGCAGTGTCTCTTTAAAGTTTTAATCAAAATATTGTTGAAGATTTTGAAAAATTTAACCAACAAAAATAGATGAATTTTGCAGATTAGGTCTAGACAGTAGATTAGCCTAACATTAGTCAAGAGAGCCAAGGTAAACTTAGTTTGCCTACTGTTTAGTAATTTACTTAAAAAATACACCAATAATTCTGCTAGTAACCCAGCAGTGATGTCCATAGATGTTGCAAAAAATAGGCTATCAAAAGTTTTATCAAGTTTTGCTGACCCTAGGCAGAGAATAAACTAACGCATGTTGGGTGCCGTCTAGGATTGAATTGAATTTTGATTTGAATCCGCTCAAGTAGCCTATGACCTGAAAGCTGTAACGTGTCGTTTAGTTCCGACTCTCATGGGGCTACTTTTCAAAAATAGGTTTGAGAAATATACTGTCACACCAACTTCCAGAAAGTTCTAGACAACATCGGGATGCGAAGGCTTTCAGCGATTGCCTTTTTCTTCCGACAATAGAAGGGCTATCGCTCAGAGGCGAGTGATTGAGTAAACAACTACCGTACAAAGCTGTAGCGTCTTGCTAAAGTCAAGCTTGGCAAGCACACGTGTACCAAAGCTGTTGTAAGAATGCCGTTAGTTTTGTTAACGGTAGATTTGCTATATATGGTGTAGTCAGAGTTCTCTTCTGGTACAGTACTATATTAGTTCAGAAGAATATAATTACGGTAGCCTAGTTATTAGTAAGATGGAAGTATGTACTCTGTACAGAACAAAAAGCTGTTGAGTGAATGTAACTGTAAGTGCATGCAATAGTCCAGGTTTTCGCTTGTTCTGAATCAATTACCGTAGCTTGCAGTTGTACAGAGTACTGCGAGGTCTACAATACATTTACAAAAACAGTTTAGGCTCTACCATAAAGTCTGAAGTTGCCTAGATATCTGCAATTATTTGAAATTACCGGCATTAGAAAAAACTTGATATCGAGAGTAAAATTTTAAAAACTGATTTTAGATTTGATGAGCTTATCAATGTCAGTTTTTGTTTTTTTTCAGCTTATTCAAGTCCGCACTGCTGTCTTTAAATTTGAACAAAAAAGCATTTTAATTGTGATTTAACATATATGCTGTTGCAGTTTAATCGTAACGTTAATATCGATACCGGCATAGTTTAATATTTTAAGTAGTGTTTAGTGTTTGTTATTATTTCAATGGTAAATACATGCTGTGCCCTATTATGCAAGTCTGGTTATCGATCTGTGCACTCAAATCAAAATAACCAGCAATGTTTCAACTCCAAAAGGATGAGGAGCAACATCAAAAATGGATATTTTTTTAGTTCGCCAAACCAGTGGTGCAGTGGTGCCGAAACGCAGGGGGGATGTGGGAGGAAATATCTCCCCAATAATTTGACAATGGTCAGCATTGGAGCGCTGATTGATCTTTTGTCTTTTTTTTTTAGTCTTTACTTGATTTCGGGGACAAAAACTCTTCAAGTTTCGGTGAAGATTTTTTTTGGTCTTCACTTGATTTGCTCAAAGCGTGTTGAACGTTTGTCATATTTGATTCACGTGAAAAAAATAGTGATCGAGCTTCATCCCCCCAATGCTCAAATAAATCGGCACCACTGCAGTGGTGGAAATGTTTTTATTTCCGTTCAGCAACTTATACTAGCTGAAAAGAAAGAGTACTGAGCTTGCTTTAGCAAAAGCTGCTTGTGGAAGCCTCCGTAGTTTCCTTTGCTAGCAATGAGCAAGATTTATGCACCCCTAAAAATGCTGTTGAAGTTGATTGGCTTTACAACCTTTTTTGGCAAAATGAAGTTGATAACTTCAAGGAAATATCGCTCGAGGATGCCAATGTAACTTACTTTGACAATGGTTATATTGGTTGCTGTATTCGTCGGCAAAGAAAGTACACAGGTTGCAAAGTTCTTTTGATGGCTGATAGCGAAAGACAGGAAACAAAATAAGGAATATATTCCTAAAGACTATATGTCTCTTTTTGACGATACTAATCGACGTCTGCCTGCCATAACTGAGCTGTGCTACGCTGTTACAACTTTGGCTGTGCAAGCTTACGATGCTGCTTTATCAGATAGCGAGATTCGAATCAAATTTTTGGCATCTGATAACCAGCGATGTGTTTTTACTCATGCGCTGTTGCGTCTTTCTTCTTCATCAGCTGCTCTCCGTAACATGCGTTGTTCCCAAAACCTTGCAATGATTTTCCAAACCACTTTCAATGGCTTTGCAAAGAACAAACTAAAAAGTTTAGGACGCAGAAAATCAGAGCCACCTGCAAAAATGCAACAAACTACAAGAAAGCTTTGCAACGAGCTAAGTTGTAAGCATTCAGATGTCTAAAACTTTTGATAGCTAATTTTGAAAGCACTCTTATGACAGCTTATTTTTTGTGGCGTGACTTTAGATATTTTTTGAAAGCAGTATTAGCTTATCCTAGTGTTGAATTTTGCTAATAGCTACAGTGTTGCGTAAAATTTTGTGACTACTATTGAGTATTGAATGTTTTTATTTAATTTAGATGTAAAATGTACTGCTATGTTATACCGTACATACAGTATTCTGTGCATTTCTCTCACTTGTTTTTTTCAGTGTTATAGTGACTTTTTTTTTCTGAAGGTCTGCGATTAATATTAAGTTTGTCGTAAAACAATGAACTTAAGCATACTGTTTTAATGTAAATGTACTGCCTAACTAATAAAAGTTTTTATGACTTGTATGCGAAGTATCATTATCTGTTATAGTTTTGATATATTTACCTAGAGTTTTTTTTGTACAGTTTTGCATCTAAAGTTATTTAATTGGAAGATTATTTAGTGTTCTCACAACCTACTGCTATTGTTTTTTTAGTAAAACTCAAATTATCGCACAAAAGCGACGAAACCGCAAACACGATAATAGCTCTTCTAATGTCAAACGCGAAAAAGCCTTCCCATCCCGATGTTGTCTAGATATCCCTGCCAACTTCCAATAAGAAGTTCTCCACTCGAAACCCTGCGGTATGTTTGTAATGCCATCTTGAACATAGCAAAATGAATGAATACATCATCGAAAAATTACTGGGCAGACGTGCACTAGATCGTGATGCATCCAATCGGAACGCGAATTTAATGCGCAATTCCATTCAATTGGCATTTATTTTTGTTTAAAACGATTTTCTGCAAAACAAATAAGCATACAAAGTCCAGCAGCAAAACGAGGCAAAAAAGATGCAGAATAATCATTTCTGATGAGAGGTTGCAAAAAGACCATTGGCCATTTCCTGGGAATTGCTCAGGGCTCTTTATAGGAAAGGTGAGGTCGTCGAGTCTGCAACCTCTCGTCTTCAGTATAAAATATTGATAGCACACAAACAAGATCCACTCAGTACAGTATAAACGAACAAAAATAGTGCAGCAAATTTAGAAGAAATGCCAACAAATAAACAAGTATAAAAATACACGCCGTTCAACACACACACATAGACAAAAATTTAATCACACAGCTGTGACAATAATCTACCCAAGGACAGAAAGAGTTTGCCGAGGACAACTGTGTCTGTGTAAAACCAATATCATAAATTATTCAGCCACGAAAACCATCTAATCAAGGTAAGTCAGGATGCTTTCTTAAGTAAGAATAAACTGTAGCTACTCTTTTTCCAATATGAAATTTTTGTACTCTTTTTAAAAAGATAAAATAACTTTTTCTACGCAACTCTTCAATTTCTAATGGTAATTCATTCCATTTTTTATTACCATTATATTGAATCGAACATTTTAAAGTTGACTTTTTATGTTGTAATGCAGCAACCCAGTTGTCATCTCAAGCAAACCTAGTAGGATAGTTATGGGTTTCTGATGGAGATATAAAGTAGTTTTTAAAACAGTTTGGGAGAGTTTTATTTTTATACTTAAACATAAATTTTAGTATTTCTAATTTATAAATTTGGCATAGATTCATTAAATTTAGTTGCTGGTATATAGGCATCAGTTTTGTTTTAAAAGAAGTTGAATTATTTATGATTTTAACAATGTAATTTTGTTGAATCTGAATAGTCTTAGTGTATTTGGTTGCAGTATTTCCCCAAGATGTAACACCATAGTAAAGGTACTGGTAAACCAAACTATAATAGACACATTTTAACACCGATTGAGGAACATGTCGCCTCAATTTTCTCAAGATTCCTCTGGCCATACAGAGCTTTTCAACAACAAGCCGCGTGTGATCCTTCCAGGTCAGCTTGTGATCTAGTATGACACCTAAATATCTGATAGCATTTTTGGAAAGAATTGCTCGATTTTGGGTGTTAATTTGAAAGTTATTGTTTGTGTTCGTTCTTGAATTGTTGAATAGTACGCAGTGAGTTTTTGAATAATTGAGAATAAGTCGATTAAAGTTGATCCAATTTTCGAGAAGTACAAATTCATTTTCGCATTTCTTTTTTTAGACTTTGAAAATTGTTATCCGAACAAAGCAATACCGAGTCATCAGCATATAACATGATTGGGGATTTGCAAGAACTAGTCAAGTCATTAATGTAAACTAAGAATAGAAATGGCCCGAGCATGCTACTTTGCGGCACTCCAATTGTAATCGGTAAAAAGGTAGATGAACTTTGGTTGTCATTGTTCACTGTACACTAGTATCGGTTTGTCAAAAAAGACTTCAGTAATTTGTTAGCATTACCTCTAATGCCACTTTGATCTAACTTGTCCAGTAATATTTGATGATTTACACAGTCAAAAGCTTTTGCGAAATCCAAAAATATCCCGCAAATCGATTTTTGGTTATCTAATTCTTTGAGTATGGTTTCATAAACACAGGTTATTGCGTGATTTGTTGAGTGTTTGGTTCTGAAACCAAACTGAAATTTAGTGAATAAATTCAATTTTTCCCAAACCTTAGTGAGTCTTTTGTGCAAATTGTTTCAAAGACTTTATTAATCGGGGACAATATTGAAATGGGCCTGTAGTTACCCAGTCCAAGATTGGATCCGCCTTTATGAACGGGAATCTCGGTAGCAATTTTTAATACGTCGGGATAGCTTCCAGTTTCAAGAGATTCGTTAAAAGAGTTTGCCAAATAATCAGAAATAAGGAATTTGGATTCTTTTATGATGCGCACTGGAATATCAATATATCCTGGAGATTTGTGATCTTTTAGGGAAGAAATAATTTCAATGATTTCGTAAACATCAGTTGGTTGTAAGACAATTGATGATACATTACGTTTGCCGAGAAACGTAAAGTGTTGATTACTCTGATGAAAGCTAGAATTACTAGAATTTGCGGCGAGTTTTTCACCAATTTTGACAAAGTGTTCATGGATTTCATAACAAAAGTTTTGAGGCGAGGTAATTAATTTGCCATCGGTTTCAATAGTTTTCGGCAACGTAGTTTTCGATTTGGTTTTCCTAAGTAACTGATTTATGCATTTCCATGTATCCGCAGTATCGCCAGCATTATTAAACAAGTTTTTGAAATGTTTTTGTTTGGCTTTTGCTTTCACATGGGTTACTTTATTTCTACACTTTTTATATTCATGGTTTAAGTCTAGACTTTTGCTTTTAAGGTATTTAGAATAAAGCTTGTTTTTGTGCTTTATGGCTGCGAGGATATCTAGGGTGATCCGTGGGTGTTTAGATACTTGATATTGTACAACTTTGCATCTTTTTGGAAAAATATTGAGAGATGAGTTCATTCAGTAGATTGAGAAGTTTATCCAGGTTATAGTTGCTAGTATATAGCCATTCAGGTGTGGAAAGTTTGTTATTTAAATGTTCAAGAAAAAATTCTAAGCTCTCCCGTTTTATTTTGCGGTAGTGCGTCGTTTGGTGTTTCTACTGAAGTTACACTAATACTTAATACATACAGGCAGATGGTCAGAAATGTCTTCTTGTAAAATAAATGATGAAACTTGACTTAAGGAAGTAGAATTGATATAGGCATGATCGATTACAGAGCTGGAGGATGAGCGAATTCTGGTCGGTCTGTTGATAATTTGTGTGCATCCAATGCCATTTATGTGGTTTGTGTAATTATCCATTGTTGGTGATTCGCCAATTTTGTCATAATGAATGTTGTAGTCGCCTAATACTAAATATCTTTGGTTGGACTTAAATGTTTTAAGGATATGCACAATGGCATCTTCAAATAGCTTGATCTTTTTGTTAGTGGTATTTGGGTGTCTGTAAACTGATCCTATAATTAATGTTTCTTTATTATAAAGAATAAGTTCAACCCAGACATACTCACATTCATCAGTTTTGACCTTAATTTGCGAAAATTGGCGGCATTTTATGTCGTTGGACATATAAATTGCGGATCCACCTGCATAAGTGTCTGAATTGTAGTGATACAAAGTATATCCAGGAAGATTGCAATACTTAATATTGCGTGGGGTTAGTCTAGTTTCGCTGATGCAAAGCACTTCGACTTTGTAGGAAAATCGATTTAAAAATAGTTGTAGATCATTAAAATGTTTATCGTCGCTCACAATGTTTACGTGAACAATGACAATAGATTCATTTGCTGGGTTTGTAGCGGTTTCAGCAGCAAATTTTGCAAGTGATTGGTATTTACAAGAAATGTTATCAAACATCGGTGTGACATGAACCATTACAATTGAGCTAGCGTAAACAACTATATAATACAAAAGCTAGGACAAACAAAGAAATGACGAAAAACTTACAATTGTTCCAAATCACTTTCAGTTCTTATGTAAATTTTTTCACTTTCTTCATGTTTTCTTGAGTAGATTTGGCCATAATGTGTCCAAAAAAATTTATATCCCAATTTTTTTGCTTTTTATTTAGTATTCCAGAATAATCTTTTACGTCTCTGGGTAAGGTTTTCATTGATAAACACTTTTTCCATGACGTCGACTGGAAATCCTCCAATATCTTTTTTGGCTTCAAAACGATTTGCATATATTTCATTGCATTTTAGGCGGCTAACCAAGCAAACTATGATAGTGGGATGGTTAGTCGCTTTGCTTGCCCTGGTTCGGCCGAGTCGTCTTTTTTGAGGGTGACAGTGTGCAATGGAGATATCTTCTTCTTCAATATCCACGTCTAATTTCTTTATCAGGTCCAGCGTAATTTTCATAACGTCTTCATTCTTTGTCATGGGCACATCTTGAAGTTCTAACTTTTGGCGGCGATCGTATTGTTCTACTTCATCAATTTTAAGGTGGTCCTCATCGTTCTGTTTTTGTATTATGTCTGCTCGTTTGGTTAACTGTTTGATGTCCTGTTTCTGCTGCTTGTTTGTTTGCAGTATCTCGCTGTAATCGCCGGCTAAATCATTATGTTTCTGGCATATAAAACTTTGACTGTTTTTCAGCTCTTCAAGTGGGCCGTTAAGCAAAGCGATTTTCTCTTCCAAGGGCTTGGTAACCTTAAATACCATATCTTGTACTAAATTCTCGAGTTGCTTTTTGGTCAGCTGCAATATATCAACGGCTGAACTGGATCTTTTTTTATTGGCTTTATTCGCATTACCGGGCATTGTACAGCAGGTTTTGTTTTTCTAATGCTCGAAAATCAATCACTAAAACCGCTCGAAAACCTTCTGCAAAACACGTCCTTCTCGCTCGAGCGCAAGTTTGCGGATTTTGCTCTTAAGCTGTTTCTGCCAGTAGTGAAATCCTATAGGACTCATTTTGAAATCCTTTACTTCGAAGGTCAAGTTCTTGGCCTTGACCTTGAAGCCTCCGAGTCCTCGAAAATGCCCTGCCCTCGGCTGAGGACAGCATTATTTTTTTGATTTGCTAAAAATGGGCCAAGGTCATAACCTTTTTTTTTCTTTGAAATTTTACGAAAGATTTGCGAGTTTCTGTGCAAAGACCTTTTCTTTTTTGGAGAACGCCTGAAATTTTGTGGAAGATTTGCGATCTTCGCGCAAAGACTTTTTTCTTTCTTCTTTTGGAGAACTCTTGCGCGTTGCGTCCTTGGCATGGGGCATTACTGTCCTTGGCATTGAGAGGGTCTGTCCTCGGAAAGTCGGTTCTTGGCCTTAGCCTCGGATTTTTTTGTGTCCTTGGCCTTGGACTCGAGCCTTGTGTCCTCGACTCCACCTCTGGTTTCTGTCTACTAAAGTTTCGAGCCGGACCAGCTCATTACATGGCATTGAAGTTAGAGAGTGAAGTGAACCGAGGTGTAATCGAGCAAAAAAGACTGAAAGTGAGTGCACATACATTCATACAACGTTTATTTGATCACAAAATGTACTACAATGCTCTGATATGAAGTTGAGGTGTTACGCGTAGTTTCAGTGTGAAAGTAAGCACGGTCTTTAGACTAGGCTATACCATAATTAGCTGTTACAGTGTAATTGCTGGTGTAAGGTAAAACACTATAAGTACTGTACCAATACGCTTAGCTGGCTGAAGAAATTAACTCTACCAGAAGACGGTCAAGGTCATTTCTCTTTATTTTAGGGCAAGAATGTTCCTACTGTGAAAGGCAGTTTGGCTTATGAACAGCGAAATTTCAGGTTGATCTATTGCAACTTGAGCATACCGGTTGGCTTAACTCAGTTACTATTGAAGTTTTCTGAAAAATATCCAAACAACATTGCCGTTGCACTGTACCTGGTGCCACTGTAGTGGGCAAAAAGTACGATATGTCGACAAGTCTGTAGCAAAGCAGTTTAACTGAAAGAAGTTCATTTAAACACGAACAGTTCTGTTGAACCATCTGTAAAAGTAGGTAGCCAAACAAAAGTAACAAGTGAGCTAAAGTGATTATAGTTCAAATCAAATATAGTGTTTCATGTTATTTTTCCAAACACGGAATGTGGTACTGGTACATAGTAAATCTGCATAAACTCTAGGGCAGGCTACTGCACATGTGCTCATTGCTCGTTAGTGGTAATATGAGCTCGTAAGTAGAGGTGAACAGCGCAAGTCACAATAGTTGCGATGCAAGCGTTTCTGCAATCCCAAAAAAATAACTGCGCCGCAAGCGCAAGTGTCAAGTTCTAAAAACTATAATTTTGACTGACTCACTGCACAAACAGCACTATAAGTTATGGTATGAAACGAATATTTAAAGCAAGTTATGCACACTACCAAATAGTAGACAAAAGTATTGATTTCCTTTCAAAAACACAAGCATTTGAAAATGCGCATCGCTTAACTCCGCTAGCTTTGGGCGAAGAACAATAAAAAAATGTCACCCAACGCCTGCACTTAAAGGAATCGAGGGTGTTAATTTTCACCAATAAAGTCTTCATGTGGTAGCAAGCGAACGACTTCGATGTCATTGTTTTTTCTATAATGGCTCGTCAAGGAAATCGATTACTAGCTCTGATGAATTTGTACTCCTGGAGCAATTTGCATCACTCTGCTCTGACAAATGAAGCATGCTAAAAATATCATCATGCATTTTGTATAGAGAAATTGAATCAACTAAGAAATATACCGACGAGTAGAATGTTGATCAACAATCTTACGAACTTGTCACCCGCACAGCGAGAGCATCGGAACCCAAGTGTGACCGTTCAAATCTCAGTGCACCCAGTCAATAATAGCATGCTCGTTTTAACGCATACCTACGGTGGCAGAGTGGTCTAATGCTAGTCCTGCATTAAAGAACTGCCGCGAATTCGAAACCCCTTTGTGTCTCCGGTTCTTGCGTGCATGGGTTCGAATTCCGTTCGTAGTCGTTTTTTCTGACAACCAGAGGCTGATCCAGATTGTGACTTTATGTCTTCTATTTGCTTAAGAGCTACCGATGCATTTATGCGTGTGGAGCATCACTCTTTGACGACTGGAGCATGATACAAAAATCATGTTTTTCTAGAAATTGAACCATCTAAGTATCTTAATTAAGAGCTATACAGATGCTGTCACTTCGGTTAGCAATATCTTTCAAGTCTTCCTGACTAGCAACAAAAATTGCAATTAATTGTTTTTGGTGTTTTTCTCAGTTTTGAATTACGGTAAGACAGTTCGAAGTAACACGTTACATTTTTCCCTAAACAACATTAAAAAAAAAAATTTGGAATGAGCAGCGTATTTCTGGAGCACAATAATTATACACATAATTTTTCTCTTTAAAATTTGATTTTTGAACCCTTTTTTGAAATAAGCAATTGAAAAATTTGAAATTTTGAAAAATCGGCAAACTATTTCAAGAAAAAGTTTTAGCAAAAGAAAACTCCTGCTGTGAACCCTATATCGAAGTTTTGCAAGCAGTAGACAAATGCAATTTCCCATAACGAGGTATTTATGAATCTTCCTTGCCAATGTTTTTTCTAAACTTTAATCACAGTTGTTGGAAAACAATTATTCCTAATCGTAATTGAATTGCGCTTGCGCTCAAAATCGGTGAAATAGTTGCGGCACAAGCGTCAGCGCAACCGTTTAAAAATAGTTGCGGCGCAATCGCTATTGCAAATGAAATAGTTGCGGCACAATTATTACCACAGTATGTTTTACTGTATGTTAGACACTTGGTATTTTAAAATTAGTACTATGCTAAACTTGATGAAAAACTTTTTCATTCCTTTATGTGATCAAAGCTACTGATAAATTTTAAACGTGGAATCTTCGTTTTGGTACAGTTTTCAAAAAGTACTGGTGGTACCTGTAGGGCTACAAAAGAAGTCCCGCAGTTCTTTAGCGAAAGTATAAAAACACATGTTTGATTACAGCCAATATCCAACAGCGGATATGAGAACACTTCCTTGCCAGAAAATTGCGAGGAACCCCCAATCAACATAACATAATCATGTTATCCTTCATTATATCTTCATTTTACCAACAGCACAGCTTCCACAGTTTTGTTTTACAGTATCTTATGTAAAACTTTTGCTGATGAAGCAGGATGCCATGGATATTTGATACCCTTTTGTGGTCCCACTTTTACATACCGGTTTAAAACATCTGCCTGTGTTAGTTGAGTGGCATTTTGCAATGTGACAGGTTTTTCAAAATTAGGCAAGAATTTTCTCTTCGTGCTTTGCATTTCTTTTGCAGAGCAGTTTCTAGCTCTATTGATTTTGTTTTTCTGAACCAGGGCTTGGATGTTGTAGCAGCACGGCATTTATCTACCACGTAACCATTGAACTATAATTAGGGCTTCATTTAAACTTCCATTTAATTTTATATTCTAATGTCATCACTGTTTTTGCTCAATGGATTCAGTGACCAAGCTTCCAATTGCAATGATAAAGGGAAAATTCATGCCATATTTTGTCAAAAGTGATAGTTAAGAGAAACTAATTTCCCAACACCCAATTTTCGAATGGAAAAGATGAAGAAGTCAGATGAAGAAATGAAATAACTATTTTATTTACTAGATTTGATTTACTGGTTGGGACTTCGCGCGCGCGCGTAGGACCTTTGTTTTTATTCGGCCATTTTAATAGATGGGTAGCAAAATTTATTGATTTGCTTATAACTAAAAAACGGTTAAACATAGAAAGTTGAATTTTGGATATAACATGACAATAATTAAAAGTACCATGTATGCTGATTTTGAGGAAACCTAAGTCACGTGATCGTGATTTTGGAACTCTAAATTTGAGAAAAACTGCCATTTTTGTGTAGAAAATTTATTAATTTGCTTACAGCTAATAAATTTGGTGAACGTGGAACGTTGAAATTTGAACACGACTTGGGTGCGGATAGAGAGTGTATGCGCATCAAGTTTGGGGGCGCTCAGTAACGTGATCGCGATTTTAGAGACCGAAAATCGGTAAAATGTGGACAATTTTAAACTGGTATATCTCGATAACTACCAATATTAACAAAAAAAAGTATGTGGTTTTTGAACATACTGCTTACGACCTTTATCATGGTCATATTCATTTATTCCACTTTGAATAAAACTTTTCCTTATTTTTTTTTTCTTCTATCATTATCTACTTTTAAACCACAAAACGCACATAGATCATACTGTGAGCTATTATAGATATCCAAAAGTACTGGTGCCCGCCTGAAATCGGGAGTGCCTCGATGGGGGGTCCCCCTCCAACATTTAAACTTTTTTATCTTCAAAGCTAGACCAATAAAATTTTTAAGGTAAGTAAATATAAGAGAAAGATGAAATTCGACAAAGTTTGGGGGTACAAAAAAGAGGGAGGTTTTCCTCAAACAAGACCGCCAAAATTTTAACTTTTTAAGCTAGACACATGAAATTTTCACGGTACGCAAACATGAACAAAAGATAAAATTTGATAAAATTTGGGAATACAAAAATGAAGGGGTCCCCTCAAACGGTGCCGCCAAAATTCAAACTTTTAAACTACTCAAATTAGACTGATAAAACTTTCAGAATAGGAAAGTACATGTGAAAGATATATCATGTCCGAAAATTACCTCGAGGTATCACAATTGGGTAGTTCTCCTCAAACAAAGACGCCAAAATTTAAACTTTTTAATTGCTTAAACTAGATACATGAAATTTTCAGGATAGACAAATCTAAAAGAAAAGATAAAAGTTGACAAAATTTTGGGTGCCACAATGGGGAGGTCCTCATCAAACACCACTGCCAAAATTAATAGTTTTTATCCACTTAAACTAGACGCATGTAATTTTCAGCATAGGTACATAAATAACAGAAAGTTATAATATGACAAAATTTAGGGGTACCAAAATGGGGGTCCGTCAATTAGGTCTTCAAAATTTTAAACTTTTTAACCATTTAAGCTAGGCATAAGAAAGATTTAGAATAGAAAGGAAAGATAAAATTATGACTAATTTCAGTTGCCGCAATTGGGTAGTCCTCCTCAAATATCTCTTCAAAAATTTTCAACCACCCAAGCTTAAAGAAAAATGAAAATTTTTGGGTATGCCATACTATAGGGTTCTTTCAATTATGTTGACACCTGCCCCATTAAATACAAAAGCTAAACAAATTGAATTTATTGGATAGGTTAATACGAATCCAAGATTAAATTTATCAAAATTTGGTGGACCACATTGAAGAGGCCATGCCAAATGGGCCCTGTAAGCTAATTACACTCCAATTTTTCAGTGTAACTTATGTAAGCATCATGGTTTCCCAATTGTCATTCTTGTCTGAAAATTTACTAAATCGATCGTTTTGTACTGGAAACACGATTGTAAATAGACATTAATTCAGGGTTGCCACATCCTGGAAAAGTCCTGGATTTTTTTTGCTGTCCTGGAAAGTCCTTGAAAGTCCTTGAATTTTGTTTGTAAGTCCTGGAAAGTCCTGGAAAATATTTATAAAGTTTTCCCGTGATTCACCCAGACAGAATGTGAAGTTTTTTGTTTTTTTATAATAACTGGTACCTTGTGATTGCGCAAAGCGATTGTTGAAATAATTTGCATTGTGAAGTTTGTTCAAAATGCTTTATTGTATTGTAAAAAGACAGAGCGTATTTGTATGCTGGCGCACAAACAAAAAAATCGCTATGCTAGCCCTAACCTTGGTTAGAGCTAGGGTTGCAGTTTGGGTTAGATTTAGGGTTGGGCAACCCTAAATCTAACCCAAACTGCAACCCTAGCTCTAACCTTGATGTTAATATGAGCGCACATTCTTCTGCTCTTTGCTCTCTTGTTCTTTTTAAGCAGTTCTTACTAGTACACTAGAGGGCAAATAAGCACTTCCTCGTTAAAATGCCAAAATTTGTACTTTGCATTACAGTATGTATAAAGTATTGAATATTATTAGGAAGAGTGAATTCCTGGACAGTAATTCATTGCAATGTGATACTCCAGTACCAGTATTACTGCTAGTAGCAGTAGCATAGCGGGCTATAGGCCCGTAGACCAAAATGCACAATTAGAAAAAATACTAAGTTTATCGCAGTATACTTCTGAGGCAGTTTTTTGCAGTAATATAGATAGTAAAGTAATTTAAAGCCCCTTTTGGAACATGATCTTGGTCAAAAATAAAACCAGTAACAACTTACTAACTAAAAATGGCTAAAAATAAACAATTCGATCGCTTGATGCAAAATGCGTAACGTAGGCTTTGTAAAAAAATTTAACTCAGTATTTAATTCTGTTAATAATTACCAATCAACTCTCTCAAATCTCGTTTCATTAGCCCCTACTCCCAAATTATATCTTTATCTAGCATTATAAAATACGGTTGATTTGAATTATTACTTTGGAGTTTTTTCAAAGGAGGTGCCCATTTCACTCTAGCGTGCAAATGAGCTCTGCGTATGGAGAATAAGAGAGAAAAAGTGGGTGCTCATTTGCTCAAATACTCTTTTGTTTTTTAATTTATTATCGTTAGTGGTTGGTTGGAGTTTAGATTTTGAGTTTGAAATTAAGATTAAAATTAGGGTTAGAGCTAGGGTTACAGTTTGGGTTAAGTTTAAGGTTGGGGTTAGGGCTAGGATAGAGTTTTTTTTGTTTGCATCCTGGCGTGCAAATAAGCTCTGTTGTTTCAGATGATATGATTTTATAGTTAACAGGCTGAAAATAAAGCTATTACTGAAGTTTTGCCATTACCCATCACTAGAGCTCGACGGATATATCTAGCGTCAGCTGATATATTTTGGCCGATATCAGGGCCAAGCCGGTATATTGTATCAGCTATCTACCGCCGATAAAATATCGGCTTTGCGCAATTACCTTAAACTGTTTATTTTTAAGAGCAAGCACGAGTATTCTTCCGTTCAATTTGTTTAGTATGACTTGCGTTTGCAATAGTCTTTCGTTGGAGGAGAATTAGTGAAGCTTTTAGTGTCAAGTTAAGTGAAAAATATAGACCAAATTTGGTAGTTTATGAGTTATATATCGGTATCGGCCTAAAAAAGTCATATCGATTGAGCTCTAGCTATCACCCACATACTGTAGCTGATTCATGCATTCAGTTTAATCATGTTTTTGCAGTGCTAATTTCTATGCCACGTTTTAAAAACAATAATCTTGACCAAACTAGGCCTAAAATTAAGTTATTATTGCAAAAATTTTGCAAAATCTTCAAACGCTGGGGGCTTTGCCCCCAGACCCCCAATGGCTTCTGGCGTCTGGGGGTTCCACCCCCATACCAAAAAGCTTCACCCTCTCGTTGCAAATTTCTAGCTTTGCACCTGGCTAGTGGTCAGTACTAGGAATGCAAACGCGTTACATCAAAATCTTTCGTCAATCACAAGTTCAAAAGAGTAGGTGCGTGAAAGAGTTATAGTCAAAATCAAATTTTAAGTCCTTAAAAAAAAAAACTTATACAGTTCTGGAAAATGACCTAAAAAAGTCCTGAAAAGTCCTGGAATTTGATTTTGCAGTTTCTGTGGCAACCCTGTTAATTGGTAGCGTTTGTCTGAACAAAGACGCATAACCAATCAAAGTTCGAACAGGTCAGATGCATTAGTTGACGGCAAGAATAGCTTGTTAGCGATCGACAATATTTTGGGGCTGATTTACTGTTATCCTATAGTTTTTAGTACTTTACTAATCAATCGTGTTTTTAATTATAGAAAGTAGTAATGGAATTTTACGCAAAGTTTTGAAAGCCGTTAACCACAAACTTGATCAAGTTAATGGAACATTATGAAATTCGAAAGCAGAGTATTTCAGATCTAACTATCAGCAACCATAAACACGCTTAATGCAATTGTAAAGTGCTTTACTTCAGTAAAGTTAGATACTTTCGCGAAGTCCCCGGATATCGCTTGCGATGTCGCATTCTAGTTATATTTCATTAGATTTACTAGTTATATAAGTGATTGTTGTCGTGTTTAATCTTCTCTTGCCGTTACGTGGCAATTTAAAAGATATGAAAATGCAAAAAAACTATCAAAAACACTGGATACTACTTGAATTATTGAACATAAACGCACGACAATATTATTCTGTTTAAACATGCTGCTAATATATACAGTTTAAAGCTTTTTAATTGCTTGCTGATTTTCACTAAATTCGAAGCATAACTTATAATAGCAAATTAACTATTAAGCCAAGTTATATCTTATTCAGTAAGCTAACTGTTAGCGCAACGTTGCTTGATTTCAACTAAAAGTTTATTCTGTTTCTTGGAAATAAATAACCTAAACGTAGTATAATTTTTTGAATGAAAAATAGTTTTTAGAAAGTTAATTTTCGAGAAAATATAATTTTTTTGAAAATACGTTTTCGGGTAAATGTGATTTCGGCCGATTGTACATTCTGGCAAGAGTCAATTCTGGAAAATAAGTTTTCGGTAAAATGTTGATTCGGTCAAATGTACATTCCGGCTAGTGTACGTTCGGGGAAATATACATTCGGGATAATGTACTTTCGGCCAAGTGTTTTGGCGGAAATGTACTTTTTGGAAGGTGTTTTTTGGAGAGATGTATAGGATCCCAACAACACAGTATAGTACTGTCTGTAGGCCTAATGTATTGTAATGTAATACTAACAGCTTACCAACTAATATCAGTGAATATGAGTAGTTTAACCAAATCTGAAAACTTAGCTACCGCTACTGATACCTGCACACCTCGGCTACCAGTACTAATCTACAGTAAGCCTTTTTTATTGTTACAGAATTACGAAATGCAGGTTTTCTGATGGTACGGAGTCAAACGCATTAAATTGTAGTTTCCCAAATAAAGGGAATTGTGGAAAAGGTTTGTGGCACCTCTTTATTATCTCAAGCATAGGTGGGCTAGTTAACGCAAAACGTTAGCTTCGTTAACCACTAGCCCGTTAACAAACTTCACACCTCCGTTAACGTTAATCGTTATTTTCAGCTTTAATTAACGGAAGTGAATAAAGTCCGTTAATCCGTTAACATTTTGCGTGTAATTTACATTTCGTTTTATTCACTCGCTTCTAGAACACGTATTGACGCTGTTAAGCTGATTGTAAGGAAATATTTATTGCTATGGTGGTCTTTTTGTGTTTTGAAACTTACATTTTACAGTCTAATCTAATTTCAAGATAAAAGTAAGTTCAAATGCACAACGAAGCTGCATAATATTAACAATAAAAATCTTAACGGAAGTAAACAGAACTTAACGGAAGTTACTTTAGTCCGTTAACAGCACTTAACGGAAGTTAATTTAGTCCGTTAACATGAAAAAACTTTTTAATGGATTAACGAGTTAATGAAAAAGTTAGCTTCGTTATTAACGGACTTGTGCCCACCTATGATCTCAAGTCGTTCTCCTTTCTTCAATAAAACCGATTTTGAGCAGTATATTCTCTAAATGTTTGCAACAGCAAAGAGTATTTAGAAAAGCAATGATGGCGTTTTGCTATGAATTGTGGGTTCGCTAAACACCGAAAACTTGGAAATACTTCGTTTGCAATTTCCATTTAAAGCAACTACCTTATCTTGAAAAGTTGTCTGATTAGCTGGTCAAATAGAAAAGTATTCGGCTCATGTTCAGTAGCATCCCTAATAAGTAATAACTAATAACAGTCCAAATGCAAGGTAAATACTTTTACCTCTGTCAAGATAATTTCATTGAGTTACTCTTAAAAAACACTCTTAGTGAATTGAGTTACCAGGTTACGTGCGAAAAAAAAAAAAAAAGATCGACCGAGTTGTTTCCGTAGTTTTCAGTTTGATGTGCATGCTAAAATACGGTAGTAAAACTAGTAACCTTTTTTAGCAGAGCATAAATAAATACATCACAAATTCACCAAACGTTTAAAAAGACACAACTTAAGACCACGAGAAGGAGCGAATGACCAAAATAAAAACATCGCTTAATCAAGGTAGTTAGGCCTAGTTTTAGAAACCTAGTAAAAAATTCTAAACAATAGTCCCAAATATCAATTGCAAAAAGTTACTATTGTGTGAAAAGTTTAAGTTTAGATTTTAGTGAAAACCAAACCCAGGTTAAAAGTTTCAAAAGTAAGAAACTACACAAACCTTTTAAAACCACTATAAGCAACCTAGTGACGTCATATCGCAAAAAAATTTATAAATGCCTGAAAAATACGCGTGTCCCACGCGTATTTTGTACTTCGTGAAGAAAAAAAATATTTCAGTGCACCTCGCTAACATTTTACTGTATGGTATGTAATATGGATTCCAATCAAGTTAAAAAAGTAAGTTGGTGATGCAAAACTTGAGTATTGCTTCAATCATGATGGTGATTGTTTTTAAAGCTTTTGGTTTGACATTTGTTAAAAGGAATGGTCAGAATAAAGAGCAAAGAAAAACACTGCTGTTTATTGCGAAAAGGTCGAGCTATGTTTAGCTGAAGTAAAGGATCAATGAATGTTGTACCAGTTAAAATTTCTTCAGGCTCGAAAACCGTGTTGAGTTATGCGTTCTTAGATCAGGGTATAAAACAAAGTAGAAAGTAAGTCATCAGTCAGAGTTTGTCGATCTGTAATAGCAACCAAGACTCGGCGTAAAGAACAGATCACTCGCTCCCAGATACCACCCATATGGCTCGCATACGGAGGATTAAAGTGCCATCAGATTTCTTGCTGCTTTATTTGCTTCTTGATGACATCTTGGTTCAAGTCTCGGATCGATCGCTTAAGTTCCTGACAACCTCCAAAGAAATTCGAACCGTTGTCAGAATAAAAAGAATGAAGCTTACCACGACGGTTAACAAACCGCCTTAGGGCATTGATGAACGCATCTGTATCAAGAGAGTAAGCCATCTCCAAATGGACTGCACGCATATTTAAACAAGTGAACACGCATCCGTAACGTTTCATCGTGATCCTTCCCTGTTTGACCAAAATCGAACGAAAATAATCGACCCATGTAAAATAGAATGGAGGGTTTCCTGAAGTGACGCGACAGAGTGGCAAGTCAGCCATGAACTGTTTGCCAAACGAGCTGTTTCTGCGCTTGCAGAACAAACAATGACCTAACACCTTACGTATCGTTGCAGCTCCTTTCACGATCCAGTACCGCTGCCTCAAAGTCGTCCAGGTGTGAGAAGCTCCTCTGTGACCAATTCTCCGGTGCTGATCTTCAATCAACAAGCGAGTGACATGCGAATCGAAAGGCATGATTATCGAATGCTTGACATCAAAGTCGTACGAACTCCTTCGCAACCTGCCACCTACACGTAGAACTCCTGCAATGGAAATGGGGTTAAGTTTCTTGAGACAGTTGTTAACGCCCTTCTCTTTTTTGCTTGCAGAGGTCAGATACGCGTAGTCTTCGGGATAAGATTCTCGTTGGATAGTTTGAATGATGACCATCTCAGAATGGGCAATTTCATCAACAGTCAGTAGCCCATTGCAAACCGATTTCTTCAACAGTCTACCTCGTAGCTGCAGCAGCCAAGCTACAGCGTTCTTCAACCTGTAAAAAGATGAAAAACGAGCAAACCTTTGGATCATGTTGACCGAATCGGTAATTTCTACCACCTTGCTCGCCACCACAGTTTTCTTCAGGATTTTAAATCCTTACGGCAGCTCCAGAAACTCACATGGAAGTTCAGGCCAATTGCTTTGAGACTCCTGCAAAAAAATGGACCGGACAGCCAAAAGTCCAAACGTTCTCCAATGCTCGCTGGTCTGGTGCCGACATCGGCCGGATTCGCACCCCCATCTATGAATCGCCATTGGGATGGATCGCTTATTTCTTCGATTTGGGATTACCTGTTGGCAACAAACACGGGAAATCGCTTGCTTGAGTTTCTTATCATAAATAGAGCCACAAGAGAATCAGTCCGAAACACAGAATCAGTTACCGTGTTATCAAGTTCCACTCTCAACATAGAGTCCATCCTCGTGGCCATCATAGCAGCTGTCAACTCCAGCCGGGGAATCGAAACCTTCTTCAAAGGGAGGCAGTCTCGACTTTCCTAAGATGAAGCTGCAAAACACAGAACCATCTGCGCCTACAACTCTTAGATAACTCACGGTGCTGTATCCAACTGATGACGCATCTGCAAAATCATGAAGCTCGCATTTCTCTACAGTAGAATATTGAATACCAGCTCGAACAACGCAACGCGGGATCGTCACCTGGGAAAGATTTATAAGGTCACCAAGCCAGCTTCTCCACTTCCTGGCATCTTCTTCTGGTATGCCTTCGTCCCATCCAAGCTTCCGACGGCAAAGATCTTGCAAGATCAGTCGGGCAGTCAGAATTATGGGAGCCACAAAACCTACAGGATCGAATAGTGAGCTTAAAGCAGACAAAATATCTCTGCGAGTAACTGGCTTATTTTTCAAGCGAACTTGAAACTGGAAATGGTCTTCCAAAAGATTCCACTGCACGCCCAAAACTCGCTCATATGATCCTTGGTCATCCTTTAACTCTACGACGAATTTGGCGCGTTTCTCTTCCGGAACGGACTTCAAAATCGACTGATTGTTGGAACACCATTTTGTAAGATTGAACCCACGATTATGGAGCAAAGACGACACCTCAAGGACTAACCATATTCCTTCATCAGCCGACGGGACTGAAAATAAGCAAGCGTCCATATAAAAATTGTTACGGACCAAATTTCTTACCGGTTCTGCGAATTCTTCTGCCTGGTCATTTGCGGATTGCAGTAAACCAAATTGAGCGCAGCTTGGCGAAGATGTGGCACCAAAGAGATGTACATTCATTTGATGAACCGTAGGCTCCTTGCTCAAGTCTCCTCCAGCCCACCACAAAAATCGAAGATATTTCCGGTCCTTGGGATCAACAAAGACTTGGTGAAACATTTGTTCCACATCGCCAACAATTGCAAATTTTTCTAAACGAAACCTCGTTTGCACTCCTACCAAGCTACTCATAAAGTCAGGACCCTTTAGGAGTTGAGCATTTAAGGAACTTCCAGCGTACTTCTCTCCACAATCGAAGAGACTCGTACTTTGTCCGGCTTGTGTGGATGCTGCACGGGATGATGAGGAAGATACCACCCTAAGTTGCTGCTTGCTTCTCGGAAACCTGCTCAGCATGGCCCTGCGAAATGTAAGAAGAAACAACATCGACATACCTCTCATTCAACATCGGATTCCTGAGCAGTCGTCCTTTCAAGTGAGACAGTCGGACCTTTGCCTGCTCATAGTTGTCCTCCAAATGAGGAGCTCCAGGTCTCCAAGGCAGTGCGACCTGGTAGTGACCATTGATGATGGTCTTTGACTTTTCCATCATCTGCAAAGCGTACCTGTTCTCCTTATGGGCGGTTCACACTAGACGGAAAAGCGGAAAGCGGAGAACGGAAAACGTAATTTCCGCGTCGGACAGCAGCAATTTTTGCGCGCTGATGTTCACACTAAAAGCGCAACGTGAAAGGTTGTCATCCATGGTAGCAATTGCCAAAGTCAAAAATGCTGTTTTGCAACGAGAAATGATATGATAAAAACCACTTTGCCAAGTTAATGACTGTGTGTGTACAAATTTGTGATGAAGTGAGAAAACTTCAAGCTGTCAATTAAGCAAAACTGTTTAGCAGGTAAATGCCAAATAAGTCTACTCTATACACTGTCACATATTTGATTGTGCAGCAGTAGCGAAGAGAATGGAGGATTAGACCGTAGGGCGTAGTTATTGGATTACAGCCAGTTTCAGTGCAGTTGCTTACTTTTGTTTGTTGCCTCGGCCACGAAAAACACCTTGCGGCCAATAAAAAAACCTGAAAACTTTACCGGTTCTCTTTTGTCCCTTGGATGTTGCAACTTGCACTTGCATTAATGTCAAGTCTTTTTACAGTCTTGCTTCGTAGTAAACTTCATTATGATGTGCTGAATGATCGATTATTATGTGTATTATACAACCAATACAAAAGGAGCAGAAATAATACATCATTTGATGTCTATGAAACAGGGTAGCAGACCCGGCGCCACGGGGGGCATACCGGGCCGTGCTTCCCCCCCAAATGACTGCTTGTGCCCCCCAAGCGAGGACTGTGCCCCGTAGAAATTAACAAGCTCGGGGTTACTGGAGTGCAAATCGAGGCCCAAATTGGTGTTTTTTGTGGATTGACACCGGATATCATGACATTTTTGGGATGAAGACCTTTTTTTCTTTTTTTTAGAGATCACCCATTTTCGGCCGGAAAAACCGCTTGAATTTCTGATTTCGGCCGGAAAATCCCTTGCAAATTTGTAGAAAACCTTTTTTTTTTTTGGAGATCACCTGTTTTCGGCCGGAAAATCCCTTGCAAATTTGGAAAAGACCTTTATTTTGTTTTTGGAGATCACCTGTAAAAACCGCTTGAATTTCCGATTTCGGCCGGAAAATCCCTTTGAATCTTTGCTCCTCACCTTGTTCATCTGGTCCAGACTGGGATAAATTTCTCGTGCCCCCATGCCCCTCTCGAATTCACACAAAATAAACTTCTTGTGCCCCCCCCAAAATTTATTTCTGATCCCCCAGTCACGCTATCCTGGCGCCGGGCCTGCAGGGTAATGCCATTAATTCTACGTAATGTTGAATTCAAACTCCACTTTTCATAATGTTGGGTTTCAATAGCATGTTTGCCTAGCTACCCCCGCAAAAGACATCGAAATTACAAACAAAGTCTTCCCAATCGTCACCTGTCAAGTGCTAACGTTGTAAGTCTTTCCGCTGTCTGTTAATGAACCTCATACAATCATTTAGCCTTTTGATTTGACTTAACAAGGCCCACTTTGATGTGCTTGTTCCCCCCAGTTACACCAGTGAATAGGGAGATGCGGATGAAAGGTTTACAAACAACCGACTCCAGCTAATGCGTCTCAATGACTCCAATACAGACTATACTTGCTTTAATGTGAAACTATCCAATGGCAGAAATTATCGAAGCGAAGATTGATTTTATTGCAAGTATCAAGAACACAGTTGTTACTGTAGTGGGAAAGTAGATATAACATATAAACCTACTGGTAGATCGCTTAAAAGCGGTAATATTTTGCTAACCCACTAGCAATGCTGCTTTAGGATCAAGCACTCAGTGGCGTCGCTAGGGGGTAGGCGGGCGGCCCGCCCCGGGTGTCACCATATTAAGATGTGAACCATTACTCCACCGATTTGTGGCAAATACCTTTCTTTTTGTTTAGTCCCCATCTTCATTTAGGACGAAAACCCACTCATTTTGCAGCGAAGAGCTTTTTCTTTTGGTCTGCACCTATTTTTGGAATAAAAAAGGGTACCACCACGAAATTCCGCCCAGCGTGCCACCATCCTTAGCGACGCCACTGCAAGCACTACTTACATTCGTACATTTCCTGGAATATCATGAAGTACAGCGCTTAGGATTCGAGCCCAATAATAATTTGAACAGTGAACAAAATTACCACATAAGATCATCTCGATGCGAACAAGCTTACCGCCATTAAGAACGGCAAAGTTGCTTATGAAAAAAACACCCAAACCAACAAGTAACTATCAAAACAATTTTGGGCAAACATTTAGTTTTTCTAAAGTGCCTTTGAAAGGAAATGGAGACTGATTTTCAATGCTACTTGGACAAAAGGTACAGCAGAGTAAAATCATTCGCGTTGATTTAAACATTCTAGTTGCTGCCGTTTCCAAGATATTTGCACTTCTGGTTTTGCGTAAATGCTAGTTGCCAGTTGTTCAAGCGGTAACGCGTTCGTCTCTGGAGCGGGAGATCTGAGGTTCAAATCTCGGGCTGGTCAAATCGGACACAGTGTTGCCAACGGCTCGCCACCGCTGCGACATTTCTTCGAAAGGAGCTGTGTTGCCCGGGCGCAATGACGCGGAGATGAGCCCCGCCAACTCGTTACATGCTTCGGCGTATTACAGCGAGTATAATGAAAGATTTGATTTGATATATATGCTATTCCGTCGTATAAAATCGTAGAAGAGATGAAATAAAACGGCAATCAGCAAGAAAGTTCAAATCAACGCGAGTAAATTTTACTACGCTCTATCTTTTTCCAAAATAGCATTAAAGTTCAGTCTCCACCTCTACTCTAACTTTGGTCCCAGGCTGTATTTAAATGAGATATATTGCAAATAATAAGCAGGGCAAGCAATAAAAAGCAAATTTTGGGATAGAACGTTTTAAAGCATAGAATTAAATATTAGGATGATGGAGTGGAAGCTGGTCTTCCATCACATTTCCTACAACAACATATCATGAAACATAACATAAAGTGGCTCGTAGCCGAAGTTTAAATTTTAAAATTTAATTAAAGGTCGTGGAAGAAAATGTCACGATTGAATAACGTCTTCCATTTTGTTCCATCCAACGCCATACCAATAAGATAAAATTCTGTTTTGGCATCGTCTGGGCCAATGATCAATATAATAAAAGCCTGCATTTGACATCATTAAAATTGTACTGTACCGACAGCATCAATCAACGAAATTTTGTGTATAAACAGTATAAATACAAGTATACATTTCTTATCAACGGGTAAAACAAATTTTAATTTAACGGAAAAAAAAAAGCGACCACAGTGGTCAGACTACACGACTACCTGCCGGGCCTTATTAGCAGCAGGCAACATAGGTCATTGTCACTACCAGTTTATTTACAATATAGTTAACATTATTTTTGTTGTTCTTTGTTCTGGTAACAGCAACAAGAAGTTAGCTCGAATAGCTTTGACATTTCTCAACAGCAAGAAAATGTTACTCATCAGTCTTCCTGCCAAGCCGCTAGATAGCTTACGCAACTTTGCGGCCACTACACTGCAGAAAAATTCGACATCGTCGGGGCTTGATTGTTGGTCTACAATTTCGGGGATATGTTGCAGCAACTCCAGTGCTTTTTCCTAAAACATATTATTAGAACACCTAAGTGAAGATATCAGAACTAACACTTTTGAAACCTAATATACGTACTGGTTTAGCATATACCACTCTCCTGAAAATTATGTTACCTGTAATTTTGCACTGAAGTTAAAAATAGTTAAAGAATCTCACAAACTCCGCTCTTAGTTCCCACCAGAAGATGTGACGTCTTTTTTCTCTCAATGGTTGTAAAAGAAATGACTCTTTTCCCAAGTAGACATCGTTTTTTAAAAATATTTATGACGGCCATTTCAAATTTAAGAAAGCTAAAAACTATAATTGCCTACACACCAGTTGAAAAGTTTCTAATCATTATTGAGTTCCTCGTATATATAATCATGTCTTACTGTTGTAAAACTTTGTTTCACTCGCTTAGTTGATTATTCTCGCTTTATCAATCGTTGATTTTAACCAGTTACAAACTTAAACCAACCATGAGAAATGTGACACATCGTTCTTGAAAATCTTGCTACTTGACTCTTTTTCTAAACTGGTATTGTTGCGTAAAGAACTTTCATTAACACTTGCTGCTCTGACTGCACCCTCGCTTTGCACTGAAAATAACAAAAAACGTAACAGTGAGCTATTGCTATAAAATAAAAGCTATAAAAGTCTATAAAAGCTATTGCTACATGAAGGTTTGAGATTACACAAAAACATAACATTATGCAAATGTGTGCTCACTGCTCGCATTAAAAAGCAGAAGTACTTTTATTCCACTGTGATATTTTTTTAGGCTGCAAAGGTAATAGCTACAGCTGCTGCATCGTACAATGATGTCAGCATGAAAAGTGGTTTCAAATCACATGATTACAGCTTCCAAAGCCTTCAACTAAAGGTTTTAAGCAGCAGCAAACTTGGATTCAACTTTTTTATATCAAACAAAAAGTATGGTGCTTAACTATTAGCTAAGAATAGTTAGAGGATCACTCGTCCATGCTTACAAATCATTTGGCTACATTCTACTGATTAGTACGTACAATAAACAAGGTTTTCATCACCATCCTGTTGCGTGAAATCAAGAGCTTGAAGTGTATTTTCATTGAGTTGGTAATTACTAGCAGTGCTAAAAAAATCACCTTGTATTATACTTAAAACGATCAGTGGTCAAGTGGATAAAGCGTCAGCTACTAAAGCTGTAGACTCGGGTTCGATTCTCGATTGGGTCAAACCAAATACTACAAAAATTGGCATTGATAGCTTTCCTGCTTGACGTTCAGCAATTAAAGGGACAGTGTGAAGCCTCTGCCATGTTTGGTAGACAAGTGGGCAGGCAACATCTTGACTCAAAGACCAAAAAGTGCCTTCGCAGTCTCCTGGCCAAGGCAAGTTGGTGAATAAAATGTAATTACAATATAATACCGTTCTTATTTATATCATAATTTACACTAGTGCCACTCATCTGTTGAAAATCAGTGACTTACTACTCGAGTTTATGCTTATATCAATGTTATATAACCAATATTGGAACTGGAACCAATCTAGACTGGATCACTGGCTTTAGCTCAGTCATAGGTACTGACTGTAGCCTCTGCAGTCAACAGCCAGCTACACAGTACATTTGAATATGACTTTCAATAAAGTGCATTTTATTTCGCTTTTGCAATAAGCTTTTCGGATAGAACTCTTCAATCGTTTTGCGTGCTTCTGGCCTAAAGGCTACCAGCTCGGAAGCCTAGGGAAGAGCCACCAGAACGGCGACTACTTAAAACAAGCAATGCGAAAAATTGTCTTCCCACAGGAATCGAACCTGCACCTGCAACTTGAACCTTTAGGCCAGAAGCACGCAAAACGATTAAAATATTAAAACTCTGGCCTGCAAACGTCAAAAAAACATCTTAATTGACTTATTATTACAATCATACAACAAGCAAGTTGCTGGGTTTAAATAGCCAAAATTAAGCATGCGAGAAGGCGTCTTCTCTAGCTCAAGTGGTAGAGCAGTGGACCGGTAATCCAAAGGCTGCAGCTTCGATTCCTGTGGGAAGACAATTTTTCGCATTGCTTGTTTTAAGTAGTCGCCGTTCTGGTGGCTCTTCCCTAGGCTTCCGAGCTGGTAGCCTTTAGGCCAGAAGCACGCAAAACGATTAAAATATTAAAACTCTGGCCTGCAAACGTCAAAAAAACATCTTAATTGACTTATTATTACAATCATAGAACTCTTCAGTTGCGATCTCTGTCTGGTTTGGTATGTGGTAAGCAGGATGTTGTTTGCTCCCACATACCAAACCAGACAGAGATTGCAACTGAAAAGTTCTATTCGAAAAGCTTATTGCAAAAGCAAAATGAAATTGTCAAATTCTGCACCACTTCAAAATTGTTCATCTACACAGAATAGTTTGGTGCGACATTGCTCTTTGAAATGCATATCGCTTAGCAAAAATCTAGAAGGCATTCACAAAAATTTTGCTTACACTTCATGTAAAATATTTAAAAGAGTATGTTTAGTGCGTAAGTCAAAATTACAAACATTTTGAAAATTTAAAAGCATTTGAAAAGCCAAGTATATGTTTTTTAAACTACTGGTACCCAGTTTGGTTCTGTTAATGGCTTGTTTATGCTGCATCAATAGGTTTGTATTGTTGATGTAACAGTATATGCTAGAGATTTAGATACATTAAGATGCTGTACCTTATATAACTCATATAACATAGTCCTGGAAGACGATAGTCAACGTTTAGCTGAAGAATTTTTTAAACAAACTTTCATACCTGGGTTGTAACAAATGATCATCTAAAAACTCAAGTAGTAAAAACAATCTTCTTTCTTTTTTTCGGTGCAGCAGAACCACTTGGAAGTTTGAGCGCTTTTTTTCTTTAGCATAGCAATCGTGTAATGTCTTCCATCGTACTGAACATTCCTCAGCTACACATTGAGTACAACAAAATGTAACAAAACTGCTACACATCTTGTTTGTAACCCATGGTTGCACCAAGCGACAACTGGCTAACATGTAGTCCACTGTCACCCACTGCTACTGCCCATTAATTACCCAATCCTTTGACTAACAGAAAATCTTCATCAAAAATGACTATAATTCTCCAATAAATAATAAAAGAAGTGTAGAAAGCCTTGCAATCGCTTTGGACAAACACCACAGTAAACCATATGACTACAGGCCACCCAGTAGTGCAATTACTAAATCAGTTACAAAGCTAATGTGCTTTGATCTACATTTTTTGTGAAGAAATCAATGCTCTGCGCATAAACTATTCTTAAGAGACTGTTTGGTTCTGATGATGGCCATTGGACAATTGACATGAGTTTACATGAACATAGCTACTTATTGCTGGCATATTACTAAAATGTAAGATTAAAAGTACAGTAGATGGTGTGTGCGTATGGTACAGTACAGTTACATTTTCAGTACAAAAGCTAAAAGCATGGTACCGGCACGTGGTTACGTACACATCAAAGAAGTCCATAGTGTATAATACTTACTGCTAATGCTGGTATGGCTACATTTTCGAAGTACTGATGCGTAGTGTGCACTATTTCAATTGCAGGCACGTAGCTAGAAATCTGTAATGTGAGGGGTTGTTTCAGGGGTCTGGGGGGAATAAAGCTCCAGTCATTCTAAACTTTGGGATTTTTTTGCAAAAATAGCTAAATTTTAGACCTATTTTGATAAAAATTAATGCTATTAAAATGTGGCAAAGAAATTAGCAGAGCAAAAACATGATTAAACTGGTTGCATAAACAGGCTCTGTTGGAAGTGGTTAATGGTAAAAGTTCAGTTACGCTCGGGTAAAAAAATCATAAAATCAAATATATATATAGTTCAATCAAACTCAAACGGAGTAATCTTTTTCAACTAGCGACTGCATATATTCTGTGTTCCCTCTTACTTTATGGCTAATTGGCGAGTGCCCAAATTTTCTTTAAACAATTGTGCCCAAAGCTCCTAAAAAGACGTTTATGTGCCCTAAATTTCACACCAATCCAGTATTTAAGTATACTAAATGTCATATTTCCACAATTTTGTCGAATTTTCTGAAGCTATGTTTACTATATTGCCGAAAATTATTTGCCCTTGCTGCAACAAATCGCCGATTCGCTGAAAAAAATCGGCTTAGTGGGAACACTGCATATATTTTATATTATAGCAAAAGATAATTGGGAGGGCTGATGGAATGAAATCAGAGAAAAGTGATTGGTAATTAACTAATAATACTGAATAGCCAGCCCGCCCCCATTTCTGAGCTTATATTTGTTTTGATGAAACCTATGTTCTGCATTTTTCAACAAGCGATCAAATTTAATTGCTTATTTGGTCATTTTTCAAAGTTTTCCTGATTTGTGAGGTAATGAGTCTTATTTTAGACAAATTACCTTACCCCAAAAAAAAATTTTTTAATACTTTTATTTTTGAGTTCATTCCAGTACAAAAGTATTTTCCTTATTCTGCATCTGTGATTTTTGTCGACGGGCCAATGGAAGGGCTTACCACCCCCAAGCTATGCAGTATGCTACTGGTCAAACACCAGATGATACGTTTGTCAAACTTGGTCAAACACCAGATGTTATAACAATACATACTGTTTGCCAAAAGCTTCCAAATTTTAATTCAATGCAAGTCGCAATAGCTGATAGTGATATTAGACATACCATTGCTTTTTCTTTCATGCTATAATACAATGACAACGCAGTGCATGGTGCTACCCTGTACTGGGCATTAACTCGTTAATAACAAAACTAAGTTTTCTTTATATATCAAGTTAAAAAGCTTTGCGAGTTAACTTACTAACAATAACTTTTGTTAATCTACTTTAATGTTTACATTAATCCAAAGAATTTCTAGGTTACACCATGTGTCCTAATGCAATGGTAATAGAAATAAAAAAATAAAATAAAAAAAGCTTCCACTCTGTCTATCTTTATTAGAATAGAAATAGTGTACCATAGTAATAGCAATCAGAATGAGTTCCAGTATGTGATTTTTATCTCGTATGGAAAAGGAATCATTTTATTGGGCATCAGCTGCAGTTAATATTGAATTTTTAAAAAAATTAACTTTTAACTTAACTTGCATCACTTTTGTTTTTCAGTTTTAACTTAGGCTACTTAAAAAACTGCTTGAAGATTCTTAGTTGGCAGTGTCTATTGCACCGGCCTGGTGTCCAACATCTAATCGCTGCTGCACCAGCGGCGCCACTCTTTTTATTTTGCTGTTCAATTTACTACTGTATCTCTCAAGCTGGCATCACTGCCTGAACCCTAACTCTAATCGTAAGGTTTTAGAGAAAAAAAAAGACTTAAGTAGCAAAGTAGCTCTATAGCGCTATTTCTGCCAAGTCTGAAGTGTGTTTGGTGGGAATCAATACCCTAACCCTCGGGTAAGCAGGCATGTGCACTTGCCACTACATCATCTGCGCTTCGCATTTTATGTGTCAAAGTGCCGTATTTAAACCAAAGCAATGAGAAAAAAGCAATATAACAGGCTGTCGGCGTAGCAGTGATTTGGTATCCGAAACCAGACCGGTGTTCTAGACACTTCCTTCTTTAGTTTTAACAAAGTTAAATTTCTCATTAACTTGCCCAGCACTAGTGCTACCAATACCAGTACCACCAGTTTATAACGACCGCATGCGACAACAACCAACTCTGAACTTAGTACCGTAACTCTAAAAGACATGCAACTTACTAGTAGGTTGTTTTCCAGTAGGTCATACCAACAAGGATATCTGATATGTAGGCTACCAATGCACTAGGCCTCTGAGTTCAATTAAATTTTGATTTAAATCCATAATGCAATCATGGTTTGAATTCACCATCACGGTTTCTAGGGTTAAGGCTAGCCTACTGCTGTACTGCACTGAGTACCGGTAATAAAGCAGAAAAAAATGCAAAACAATGCTTGCAACTGTAGGCCTACCCTATAATTGGGAAATAGCATGCTGGTAGAAGCTACCGGTATTGCATTTTGAACTGCACCCGTATCAAACAAATTTTTGCGCTTTACTTAATGCACCATAGACTAACTACCAGTAGAGGCAAAACTAGGAGAGTTGAACTGTTGAAGAAGGAACCGGTACCGATAGCCAATCGGTATATACGCTACTAAACTGCTCTCTAAACCCACTGCAATGCAGATGCTATGACTACAAGGCTAGGCCCAGAGCCTATACCAGTAGGCCACCATAGCTAAGACACTGGTACCACTGTTTGCTGCAGTAGGCTACGGTGCATGCCTTGACCAAAAATGGATTAAGTCTTCAAGCTATAAGCCTAGCCTATACTGTGCCTACATGTCAGTCTGATTAAAGTCTACTTTACAATCAAGAGCCAAAATGTTTTACTGTGCAATAAAAACATTCTGTTTGGTTTTGATCAATCTTTCACTGAGCACAGTGCATTGTTGATACTTTGAACACCTGAGTAGGCCTATCGACTTTCCGCCCGCGGAAACGGAAAAAGTTGAAATATTTCAACTTCATTTTTCTTCCGTTGAAAGCGAGAAGTTTTCCGCGCGTGAAAAATAGTAAAAAATCCGCTTTTAGTGAGAACATGCCCTACCAACGGAAAAAGCGTTCCGTTTTCCGGTTTCCGGACTAGTGTGAACCGCCTAATACACCATGTGCCATTTGTCGTGAGGAAAAGTACACTGTAAACTCTTTTCAGATTTTAAAAAGTTGCCATACTGAGTATGAAACTAAAATCCAAGAAGCTCTTTTGATTAAAAAAGTAAATCCTAAATTAAATAAGCAACTTTATGCTAAAGGTGCCTCTTTCTTGCAAAGTATTTTCTAATTTCCCAAATTTTCTGTTACGTCATAATATCATAAGCTAGTTCTTACCTTGATTTGACTTGATTTTCTCTTTAATTCAATTCACCTTGACTATCACATTAATAGTTATTCTAACTGAATTGGTTTATTTCACGTTAAAAACTTTATATTGTTGCTTGTTTGACTGTAATTTTAATCTGGTTGCTTTGCTCCAAAACTGGAAAGGCATTTTTATTTTGTTAGATAATAATTTTAAGTATTTCCTCATATACTGTACGTTATTAGTCAGGTAGAAGTAATTTATGTTGCCGTAATAGGCCTTGTTACGGTGTCCAAAATTGTGTTGTCTCGTGATACCCATCGAGGTACCTCTTGAAAAATTTTTTACAAGTAGAGTGTTAATGCCTAATTAATGATTGATTTGTCTTTTGTTGCAACCACATGTCGTTTTTAAGATATATCGCTTTTAATCCAAGGCGGATGAATATTTTAAAATCATACGCTTGCATAATTTTTTTCACTATTGGTGTTGCCGTGAAATAATCCACAAATTTCAACAAAGATATTTTTTATCTTTCTTTGAATGTAAAAATGTAAAATACTATAATTTTGAACTACATAATTAATCATGGGTAAGTTTTTTTGGATAAAAAGTTTGCATAATTTAAGTTTTAGCTTGAGTTTTTTTGTGTTGAATTTTAAACATGGAAACTTGCTTTGAAGTCACGAGACCGCCGTCACTTGGCAGCTGATTGTTATGAATCTAAAACTTCAAAACAATTTTTTACGACAAAATATCGGTAACCATTAATGAAGAAATTGCTTCTTGCAAAAGGTCGAAAAATAAACGAACTACCTTATGAATTACACCACGTGTTTGTTATGATGATAGCCTACCCACAAAAAGCAATCTAATACAATAACTGCTTCGAAGATTACCGATAAGCTTCAAGGAATATCGATAGCCTACGGCAGTCGGTAACTGTGGGTATACCGGTCATCAGTCCATAACGTTTTATTCCAATCGAAATAAAGCACATCGTAAATTCTAATAAATCATTCAGCTACAATGTTTTAAGACTACACTAGTTTACTGCGAAGTTTCAACACAAAGCAATAGGCTTACACTTTCGCAAATATAGCAAACTACGGCTTAAATAAACTGTACTCCTTTTCAGCAATTTCATGAGAGTCATCTTTTATTTTGGGTTATTTGTTGGTTTACCTCCGGTGACTGTTTCAAGTGCTTAAGTGTGGCAGAACAGACATTCGAGAGTTGATAAGCCAACGAGCTAGGGATAGGCTAGTTAGGTTCGAGGAGTGAAAGCCAATCAGTATTTCTCAAAGCAGTTATTGTATTCGGCTACTTTTTGTGGGTAGACTATCATCATAACTGACATGTGGTGTAATTCATGAGGTACTTCATTTGGTTTTCGACTTTTAACACGAAATAATTTCGTCATTAGTTCTTAAGGATACCGGTATTCAATTATGAAAAATTATTTTTAAGTTTTGTATTCGTAACTATCAGCTGCCAAGCGACGACGGTCACGTGACTTCAAAGCAAGTTTCCATGTTTAAAATTCAACACAAAAAAACTCAAGCTAAAACTTAAATTATGCAAACTTTTTATCCAAAAACTTACCCATGATTAATTATGTAGTTCAAAATTATAGTATTTTACATTTTTACATTCAAAGAAAGATAAAAAATATTCTTGTTGTAGTTCGTGGATTATTTCACGGCAACACCAATAGTGAAAAAAATTATTCAAGTGTATGATTTTAAAATATTCATCCGCCTTGGATTTAAAGCGGTATATCTTAAAAACGGCATGTGGTTGCAACCGAAGACAAATCAATCATTAATTAGGCATTAAAACTCTACTTGTAAAAAATTTTTCAAGAGGTACCTCGATGGGTATCACGAGATCTCTTTTCTAGACGTTTTTTCTGCCAGCGTAACAAGGCCTATAATGTTTCTATTTCCTTTACAGATGTTTATGTATTATTGTTTATAATATCCTGAGGAGGGCTTAATTGCTTTAAGCCGAAAACGTTCGATATGTTTTGCTTTTAATAAAAATGTTAAATCCAACAAAGTTGCTGCTTATTGCTTTGATATGGTTCATAAAATTTTGCAAAATAATAGTTGTTATTATCCTCAAAAAGTTCGTCTAATTTCACCATAAAAGGTTAAGCTTCTTGAAAGTACTACAGAGCCAAAAAAACTTTGGCTTTGTGGCCTTGTAATCTAAAAACCATGTTTTCTAATACCATCAAAAATTAAAGGAACAACAAAAATTGAGGCACTTGCTGTTTCGCTAGCAGTTTATATAATATTTAGAATTTAGATCATGTTGCAAACGTTTAGGCTCTTCACGTTAGGCATCAAATACATAGGGCAGAGACTTAATTTCAGTACAGCATGATCGACTGCGGCGTGCAAACTGCATTCTTTTCGCAAGGTTTTATTTGCACCATAATTGAACTTCAAGTTGCAAACGATCTATTTCAACAAAACTGCTATGTAGCATAGTGGAATTATTCTTAGTAAAGAGTAGATGCAAAAATGCGTTATAGGGGTAGTTTCAACTTCCTGAATGTTAAAATTATTGTACCATAACAAATAAAGTCATATAAATCTTTTAAATGTTAAAGCATAAAAATTGTACCAAGTATTGTTTAAAACATTTTGTGGCCAGTTGCTTACGAAATTATCAGCGCATTGAGAGCCGAGCCACATATTGTACAATTACACTTTAAATTGCATTCCGGCCAATGAATAAAATAATAAAGTCGGTAGTAATAACTGATCAAGATTCTTATCAATCTTGTTTTTATTGATCATACGTATTTCGACCTAATAAATTCGCGTGGTGTTGTTGTAGTGCATTATTATCCTCCTGTTCTGGAGAACGTCAGACACTAACTGTTGGACAATCCGCGCACTTTTCATTGCAAAAACTACTTCGTGCTTGGAGAAAACCGCACCTGCTTAAGAGTTTCCAGTAATTCAATGTTCCTGTGAATTTTTTCGAATTCTTTTCCACTGAATTTGCTGCTTGTTTGAAGCCACCAAGCAGAGATAATCATCGTAAAGCATCTTATCCAAGGACGCAAAACAACGTGACCAGAGTGCAGATTGAACCCAAACCATGCAATCAGGATCGTCATAAAAAAAAACATTGTTACCCTCTCGGCCTCGCTGCCGACAACTTCCTACAGACAGTGTCATTTGATGGCATGCATTTGTTGTTAACTGACCAACAAAGCCAACTTTGTTTCGGATTTGTTTTTCAGGTTTACGAACCGTCAGCCAAACCATCATCTTTTTTTTCTGCAAAAATCTCGTAGTAATAATGGTGGAATTGTATCGAATATCATCATTGTGCTATGAAGCGAGGAAAGATTATGACGTAGTAGATACTGATTCAAGGCAACGACGACGAAGAAGGTATCGAATTCGACGAGATAGTGAAATATTTCAAACAGAATCAAGTTCCCGAGAATACAGTGGAGAAATCACTACAGAGAGCACTAGTGACAGTGAAGCAACGACTGATGACGAAGACGCACTAGGTGGAAGAAAAAAAAGAAAGAGAAAAAGAAAAACAAATCTTCCAAAAGATTACTCCACAGCCGATACATCAGGATCTGAAGGCTTTGCTGATGCTTTCACTGACGTGAAACCCCCTAAGAGCATATTGAAACATGATTATACGTCAAAGGCATATCCAAATGCACCCACTTATGACGCATACGGTCAATTAAGAAATGCTGCATATAAACAGTCTGGAGGGCCTAACTTACTACGTGGTATGGGTCAGTGGGCATTTCCAACTTGGCAAAGCTACCTGGATCAATCGCAAGCCCAGACAACTGCTAATGAATCGCCAGAGAAATTATCGTTTTTGGCTAAGCGGCAAAATAAAAGTAACCTTTCACGAGATCAAGAAACACTGCAACGGATACAAGGTTTCAACAAAAGCAGTAGTAGTGAAGAGCAGCTTTCTGCAAAAACGAGCTTTAAAGTTTCTGCTCAAGCCAAATCGAGACCGCAAAATTTAAAACTAATTAAATCTAACACGTTTGAACTGGGACAAAAATCTCCTGATATGTATGGCTATCGGAATTTGTTCTCTAAAGATTTGGAATCTGGAAGAACGGCGTTGTCGTCTGCAAAGAAAGTAATACCGAACGCGTTTCGGAAAAGACTTGAAGGTGTTCAACTTTCAGATGACTCTAATAGGAAAGGATTGCTTTCGCGATTGTTTCGTAAACGTGGTTTTACTGAAAGCACGATTCAAGAGAAGACGGACAGCAGACAGCTCTCTCAAAAACAACGGGATACGTTAAAAACGGAGGGCGATATTTCACATAAATCGGTATTCGGTGCTGAACCAAGCTTATGGGATAAGTTTGATGCTTCCAAACAACGATTACAACAATTTGGCTCTAGTGATAAGAACCATGGGCAAGTTTTGATCGATTCTGCTGGCGTTGGATCATTTGCTGGAATTGATACAAGGAAAAAATATCCAAGTATTGTTGAATCAAGTTCTCGTTTGTGGAGTCCGACTGATTCCAGATTTGAAGTTTCGGACTATTCTGACACAAGAAGGGAGTTATTAAGAACAAATTTGACGAGATCTTCGGATTCCTTAACTAAGTTTCTGGACTCCATTTCTTCTAGACTACAAAGGTTAGATTCTGTTGATCTCAGATTTAAAATGCTTGATGCTAGCAATGGCGTTACTAAGTTAAAGCTGTTAGGCTCTGCTGATCCTAGATTAAAGAGGTTGAATCCTGCTGACCCAAGATTAGGGGCCTTGGATAATGTTGATGCTCGATTGAAATTGGTGAAGTCTGATTTCGTCAAATCAAAGTCTACGCCAGCAGCCAATGCAATAGTTGCACAAGCAGAACTTCAAAACATCAAATTACAATTAGTAGATTCTATTTTCGCGAGACCTCAACTCTTTGATGAAAACGTTGATAAAAGGTTGAAATTGGTACGCTCTGCTGATTCCAGATTAAAAGGTTTGGGTTCTGCTGACGCGAGATTACTGATGTTGGATAATATTGATGCTGATTTAAAATGGCTGGAATCAGATCGCATTAAATCAAGATCCTTGACAACAGCCGAAGCAAGACGAGCAGAGCTAGAAACCATTAAATCACAGTTGCTCAAAGAAATTCGAGCTAAGTCTCAGTATCTTGATGCATCTGAAACTTTATCTAAAGTTCCGCCTTCGGTTGGTGTCAAATCAAGCGTTCCTGAAGCTCAGAAGCTCTCTGATGAGAACCAATCAAGTTTTTGGAACAAATTAAAATACGTTTCAAGCTTTTTGGACGCTTTTGCTCCAAAATTACCTTCTAATGGTGTTGATGTTTCATTGAAAGCACGGCCAACAGGAGAACCTTCTGGATCAAGGCCCTGGAAACCAAGTACGCTAGGTTCTAAACCTGGAGATAGTGCTTTAGCCTTTGGTGCATGTGATACTAGATATAGAGCCCCCTTGGCATCAAATGCTGCGGAAACAAAACAGTTTGAGGTGAAACGAGCGGCTCAACCATCGACCGCAACAGATGCTGGACTTCGACAGTTAAGGAGCATAGACGATGCACTAGTGCCATGGGATAGTATGCCGGACCAGCTTGATGCTCAAGAAGGCTCGGCAGTTCCTTTAAAAGCCACTCTACCAGACTTGCAACGAGATGGTCATCACAATATAACTGAGAGTCGGGCACGACCGTGGAACATAGGTGAAGGTTGGACGCCATTGTGGGACTCCAGTAGAGCTCGGGTGTCCCCACGAGGTAAAAGAGAGGCATGGGCACCGCTGTGGGATTCGAGTAGGGTTTATGCGCCACTATGGAAATATGACGGACGCTCTAAACCTTTTGGCGCAGCTGGACCTGATCAAAATCGCGACAGGGAAGATGCTTTGGCCGGTCGCCAAGAACCACCCAGATTTTCCAATCGAGACGAAAGCTATTTGGCTAGGGGTAAAGGGGAATCATCGCCTGCTTCAAGGAAAAATTATACAGGTTATCAAAAGATTAAGACCTGGTGGGCTAAAAACAAATCTGGAGGTCCACCAGTAAAAGTTGTTAGAAAAACTCGTTATTATGCACCCGAAGAATACGAAGAAAAAAAGAAACGAGCTAGAGCCATGAAAAAACGACTTTCACTAAATTTATAAAAAAAGATTGGAAAATACCGTACTAGTCTGTCGAAGTTTGCTTTGACGTTACTTGCTCTCAATTATCTGCATTATCCCCATGTTGGTTGCAAATAATCCACGTGAACTCGCGATATGACTGGGAGTACCAAGTACGGGCTTGATCGCATGTCTTCTTTGTTGTCGTTGTTGTTAGTTGTTTCATTTTTAATGGAGGGACAAAAAATGTGTTTAAGCCAATCAATAATGTTACCGTATCTAATTGTTATTTAAGTAGATCTGCGTTTCGGACAATTCAGTATAGGGTTCTCATACTTTTAACGGAGACCTATAATTGCCCTTGGAAAATATTTTGAAATAGCTTTAATTACTTTTGAACCCAGCAGCATAAGAATAACTCTGAAAACCCTTTTGTTTTCGAAAAATCGCTAATTTAGTGTTCCATTGTCGTGGTGATTATGACGACAGTGAGCCTGTACTTTTTTAGCGCGTGTTTAGTTTGGCTAGGTTTTGCCACTAGAGCGAGAAAGTGTCCAGAAAAAATGCGAATATAAAAGCAGAAAACAGATTACGCGATCGGTCATATTGCTTGCGAGTACTATCAGATCAAGCACGTGTAAACACTATCATTTTTGCGATTGTAGGCAGTACTGGTCTAGTTTTTTTTTGGAAGGCAAACGGTAGGCCAATATTGGCAGCTTTCGCATACCTAGTATAGCCTACTGCATGGGCAAGTCGTATTCCTTTCAGTAAAATAGGTTAGATATGTGTGGCCAAAAATAAGTCGCTTAAAAGGAAGAATATGCAATTTGAAATGACATACGAGTGCAAGTTTATTGGCTTTTGGACTCAGACTGAGATCCCTGTGTTACCACACTTTGGCACTAGGCTAGATCTGAGATTCAATGTTAACACGCAATTGGTATTATTTATAGAGAAATTGCTTTCCTACTTTTAGTTTTGATGCTGTTATGTTTGAAGTGGCCAATACTGAGACACTACGGTCAACTCCTAAGCGAGTGCGGATTCGTCCAAAGCATAGCGCACCGTCGCTTTTTTCGTGATGGGAGGACAAAGATGCATCAATCAATCACAGTAGCTTAACCAATTGTTTATTTTGTTGGTGCCAAATGTCTGTGGTAGCTACTAAGCTAGAACTATGTCTAGGTGAACATATTCATTTTAAAATTGTAGTTTATTTTTAATATTGTTTGTATGCTGCAACGTTTATAAAGCTTGAAAAAATCACTTTTAAGCATTTTTCTTCTGCCAAGGTGGTCAGATGGTACAACTGTTAAAGACCAAAGTAAAATTTGCATTTATTTTGCCTGAAACCAGATCAAGCAATGAAGATGCTCAGAATAACAGTACCTCTCCCCCCTAAAAAGATAGCCCATTAGTTACAAAACTAGGATGTGACAAGAATTGAGTTTCACAAAACACCTCAATTGTTATGTAGTCTAAGCCAGTTGCATTAAGCTAGCAAGTCTAAATCAAAACAAACCAGTTCTATTGGTGTGTAGTGGTACCATAATCAATAGCAACAACCTCAGGACATAAATTTGTCACAATCGCTACAGCTTTTTAATGGTAATACCGTATATATCTTTGTCGGCATCAAGTTTCTATGTGCAAAGAGTTTTTAATGCATGTGAAGAATTTTGAACCTTTGGCAGCACTTAATTTCAAGAAAAGATGGCAGAAACCTAGGATTTCAATAATATGCTAGGCTATTGATCACAATTAGCTAACTGCTGGTTATGATGGGATTGCAAATATTGAGAAAAAAAATTTTTTTTTATTTCTTAGATCAATTTTGGAATTGCTTAAACCGGTATTGCTTGACCTCATGAAATAAGCAAATCAAAAATAAATTTGAGTGCCTCTACTTATTACCTAGCTAGCTATTATCAATTCTTTTTTACTGTATAGAAAGGCAAAAAGAACTGTTTGTTATTAAGGCATTTTACAAAATGCAATTTCTCCTTTTATAACCGACAAGTTTGACGTCCTTCGTGGTCGACTCCTGGGAAATCATAACGACTTCCACTGGCAGTTAGGTGGCCAGATCAACCACCAACCCTGCAGCTACAAAGCAGCTCGAGTCATAAGATGCACAGAGCTGGACAGCGCTGTTTCGAGCTTTTAGCTCTCATCGGCAGCCCTGAGCTTCTCTAACAAAGTTATTCCCCAGCTAGACAAGACTCTTGGCCGAACTGGACAAATCCTTACTGCAAGGGTTCAGCGATTTTTTTACTTGTTTATTTTAAGTACCACTAGTGAAAAACCGTTTATTCCCTAGAAACCCTCTGCAGAGGACTGCCGATGAGAGCTAAAAGCTAGAAACAGCGCTGTCCAGCTCTGTGCTTCTCCTTTTATGTTTTGTTAGATTTTCTTCAAAATTTATCTCTACAAAACTGTATGAATGTGATCATATTGCCAAGTTGGTTTTTTGCCATTCAACTTCTATAAATGTTTATTTTGTTTGAAAACCTGTACATTTTGCTTTGGTTTAGTTAATGAACTAAAAGTAGTATCATAAGATTTATGGTGGCTGGTACAGGAAAACTCGGCCACAGTCTTAAACTTGTGCAAAACCGACCAGCTTAGAGATAACGCCTCATGTACACCCGAGTTCACAATTCGAACGGTTCTCTATTGACTAAAGTGCACAAATCACAATCACTATAATCGACGTCTTTCAAATGACAGTTGATGCTCGACACTTGGACGTAAACGTACGTGACCCTTGTCCAGCTGGGGAATAAACGTGAAGCTTTGATTTTGACGTGAAGCTTTGATGGTTTTCAACTACTTGAGACGGTAAATGCGCTAAATTTGAATCCAAAAATAAAAACTCAAACAGTTGATTTATCTCAAATCAACTTCAACGTTTAAGTCAATTGAAATAATTTGGCATTTTTGCAGAGGCATTTATAGAGAAAAATTATAAAGAATAGAAAAAAAACACGTGGAAATTTTAGGGGAAAAAGGCTTTTTTTCGTAACCGTTGTCCAAAACGAGTTTTGTTTTGCAAAAGTGGGTGAATTATTCATCGCCTCCAGACAAACTAATCACATTGGAAAATACTAAGACGGACGCAAAAACAGTAATCAACTTATCACTACATTTCCGTGAATACGAGTAAAATCAAGATACGCAAACAGAGAAAGTAACTTGTCTTCATCCCAATCGCTACGCACTATTTGTGGATTAGCAAGAAAAAACTAAACATGACAAAGCAAAACAATTCGCCTACTACGATCGGCTAAAGTAAACATGACATCACTTGTCATTGATTGATATTGGCGTGCTTTTTCTCATGTAACGAAAGGTTTTCTGTTCGAATGCGTAGTGGTTAGAATCTTTCAAGGCAAAAGGTTTTTGTTTGAATCCAAAGCAAGCTAACTTGCTGTAACAGTAGCTTTAATTTTAAGTGAAAATATGGTGTTTGAAGAGTTGGTCTTAGCAATTTATACCATATCAAACTTTCCTTGCTAAATTCAGCCACTTGACTTGGATCAAAAACTTGGTCACTACAATGAATTCTACTGCATGGTAATTGAATTGAATTTTTATTTTTTGCGTAGTACACAAATCCACAAAGTGAGAAAATATTGCTATAACTGATACTGTAGATTTCATAACTACACACTCCATGAGTGTCAAGCAGCAAGGGAAGGATGTAAATGGACTTTTCGGTCTTCAATTCATATAGCGATTCAGCAGAGAAAGATGAAAATATGATTTAGAAAATGAACAATATAAAAGTGTAGTATTCACAGAATTCGACGACATGGAAAAAATAAGATTTGTCCAATAAATAGTTTTTGCAATGAATTTGAAATGATAAAGAGATTTATTTTTTGTTTCTGTTCGAATATTGTTCCAAACTTTTACTCCTTGGAATTTTATGCATTTTTTACAGTTTTTGTTTTACAGTATAATGTCAGTTGGAGGTGGTGAACTGATGGTAGTGCTACTTGATCTGTTTTGAGTGCAGAGGGACTCGACAGAGACCAACATTTGGGTCACACCCAATCAATCAATCATATTTATTTTTGTCACAAAATGAAAACAATAATACACGAGATCAGTTATTATGTACTTAAGTGTGGTAGACTAGGAGGGCTGCAAAGTGACCTGCCGGTCTTCGAGTCAAGCAGCCACCTAACTTTTGTTGGTCAATAGTTATTGCTTAATAACTATTAGCTCGTTTTTGTTTCAATGTTATGTTAATTTAACGGAATTGATTTTATACAATAATTTTATATCAAGTTGCATACTGTCAAGGGAAAAGTTGAACAGAAAAGAAATGTATACCGGTATATATTTTTTATCCTTGCAGAAATCATATCACTTGTGAGATTACGTGTTTTTTGTCGATTTTTTTGAAAGTTGAAAAATTACCGCTGTTATTCTTAATTTCGGTAGGTATATCGTTCCATACCTTAACTCCTCTATATTTGATGGATCTTTGTAATCTGTTTGTGCGTAATCGAGGAATATAAAGTTGATTTTTCTTTTGGGAATCTCTCGTACTTCTTTTGTTAATTGCCAAGACACTAGCAAAATAGTTATCGAATTGAACCGGAAGTTGCTTGTGAATGAATTTATACATAAATTTGGCTGTATTGACTTAATAAACTATTTAACCTAAGTATATTGTGATCTTTGTATAATAATTGCGCACTCTGAAATCGAGCTGCTCCAGACAGTAATTTAATTGCTCTATTTTGCAAAGATTTTAGTGGAGTTAGGTATGAAGGATATGCTGCTACCCACACTATAATGCCATATGTTAGATGAGAATGAATAAAGGCAAAGTAAATTTGTTTTAGTATTCGTAAGGGAACAAATTGCCTTATCTTCGTCATAATGCCAACTGCACAAGAAACAGTAGTTCTAAGTTGATTGATATGATTACCAAAAAGGAGGTGATTATCAACATTTATACCCAGGTATTTTATGCTTTTGTATTTTATTGTTCTGCTGGTGTCAAGGCTAATTTCAAACATAAAAAACTTAAAAACAGCCAACGTTTCAGCAGTAAACTAACTGCTTTCATCAGGGCTAAAAGATCTAAAATGAGTTAAAATGCAAATAGAAGCAAAGCAATCAACAAATGACGTAATCACGTGTCACATGAGTAAGCAATAACCAGTGGTGGGCACGGTACTTTCTAAAAATACCACGGTACCGGTACTTGCTTGAAAAAAGTACTGGCGATACCGGTACTATTTTTAAAAAGTACCGCGGTACCAGTACTTTTTGATAACTCAACTTAATTGTAATAGAAACGTTGGAGAGCGTTTGCTTCTAGAAATTTTAATTTTTGTGAAAAAGAGCACGACAAGCTAAAATCACGAGCAACCATTTACTTTGAGAAAAATCATCATTTTAAAATGATCTTCACTTAACCCAGCTCTTTTGGATTTCAATATGTCTTTCCCAACAGAAAACACTCGCTCGACCGCAGCACTTGAAGGCAGCGCAGTGTTATATCGAATTAAGAGATTTTTCAGTGCATCATTTTGGAAGTTGGAAGAACAGATTTGCCGTTGGGGCTTTTGATCAACGAAACGTTCCAAAATCTTTACAGTACTGTATCGAAAAGTGTCATTGCTACCTTTAAACAAAAAATCGAAACGTTCGTCGGAATGTTCATTTTCGTCCATGTCGCTACCCCCATCAGAGACATCTTGCTGTTTTTGCGCTTCCAACTTTTCTCGCAACAAATTAACCACTTTAGCCTTGGCTGTTTGCTGCATTCCTTTATAAACAAAGGAATCCTCGTCATTTTCGTCTTCGATTGTCATCATCGATAGACGGAATTGCGGATGCAGAGATGTCGCAATTGCATAGTCACTGTTGGAAAGCACCTTTTGGAATCGTTCTTTCAATGATTGGATCAGAATTTTCACCAATGGCAAGCACACGGCAACAGTGTTGCTATTCTCTAAACGTTGCAGTTTTCTTACAGTCATTGAAACAGTAGGCCAAAGTATACCCGTAAACGCATTTTCTTCCGACTCGGCGAACGAGGCGTACACATACAAACTAATGAACCGTAACGGATTATTTCGAAGTTAAAAATTATTAGCTCCATTCCAAAAAAAGAGAGAGAAAGAGCTTAATTTTCAATCGACAAGAGACAAGAAAAAGCTAAAAATACCGAATACTTTTTAAAAAAAAGTACCGCGGTACCGGTACTTTGGTATCATTTTGGAAAAAGTACTGTCGGTACCGGTACTAAAAAAGTACCGCGGTACTTTTGTACTCGGTACTGCCCACCTTTGGCAATAACATTGTGTAAAAAAGCCGGTGAATGAATGAATTAGGACCAAACCGGTATCTAAATATTATGATAACAATTTCAATAAGTTAGCAAATGGAAACAAACATAAAAACCGGGTTCTAAACTCACAAAGATATCATTTGTTTGTGAAAAAATTGATCTTTGTGAGTTTAGAACCCGGTTTTCATGTTTGTTTCCATTTGCTCACTTATTATAATTGTTATCATAGTATTTAGATACCGGTTTAGTCCTAATTCATTCATTCACCGGCTTTTTTACACAATGTTATTGCTTACTCATGTGGCACCTGATTACGTCATTTGTTGATTACTTTGCTTCTATTTGCATTTTAACTCATTTTAGATCTTTTAGCCCTGATGAAAGCAGTTAGTTTACTGTTGAAACGTTGGCTGTTTTTAAGTTTTTTATGATTGAAATTAGCCTTGACACCAGCAGAACAATAAAATACAGATCTACATCTTACCTGGTGACAAAGAATATGTTCATTTTATGCTTTTCTCTACTTTTGGAATAGATGAATTTAGTGTGATGAGTGCATCAGGTAAAACAACAAGTAAGTGGGATTTGGTTGGATTTATTGTTAATTTATTAGTTTTGGTTCTTCTGGAAACATTGGCTAGGTCTTGATTTACGTTTTTTCCAACTGGGCAAAAGATGGGTGACTGAGAATTAAACATGTGTCATCCGCAAATAATCTAGGGTGGCTGTCAGTGACATTAGGAAAATCATTAATGTATAGTAGAGAAAAAAGGGGCCCTAATGTAGAACCATGAGGCACTCCTAGCTGGATTTGCTGTAGTGAGGAACTAATATTACCTAAACTAACTTATTGTTTTGGATTCAAAAGATAAGAAGCAATTAGCGTAAGCATAGTCCTTACACTAGAAGTCTGGAAACTCCTTAAGAAATGTTGTTGTTTGCACCGCCATCTAGTGTTGGTGTCCTACTGTGACTAAAATTACTATTGATTGGTATAGGGTGTCCTGGCTCAAGAAGGGAATTTTCTAGTTTGGAAGAGCTTATGCGCTGTCATGTTGCATTTTTTTTTCCAGAATGCTGTGAAATATGGATTATATTGTAAATTAAGGCAAGTTAGGTTCTTGTTGACGCTAACCTAGGTAGCTAGGCACCAGCCTAGTGATGAGTGCCTGATAGTATTCAGCCAGTTAGCTGTTAGTGTTTGCCAGGTTAGACACAAATCATGCAGCGAAACTGATGGTACCAGTAGGTAATTGCTAAGCTAGTGCAGTACTGGCATTGCACAGGTCTACCTAGGCTATACTGGTACCGATACCACACCAGTCTGTACAGCTAGGCAGCCTACCAGTACCACTACCAGGCTTGCACTGCAGGCCATAACTGGTACTGGTAGGCTACCTACGGTACCTGTACAGCCTGGTGTGGTATCGGTACCAGTATAGCCCAGGTTAAACCTGTGCAATGCTGGCAGAGCGACCCAAACAATAGCAGCCGGTGAAATTTACCCGTACTGCAAGCATAGTGACCACTGGCCACACAAGACTGACAGAGAACCGGAATATGTCATAGTCATTAGTCTGTAATACCAGTAGCTTTAGCCCTGGTTTGTTTATGGTTTAGATAATGGTATGGGTAACTTACAGCTTTGAGGCAAAATAATTAAAGTATGGTAAAGAGGTATAATAAAACCATTAAACAATAAAATAAGTTATACCAAGACTATATCAATTGCCAGTGTAAAAAAGCATACCGGTATAAATTGTGAAAGTATTACCGGTATGTATAGGCCATTTGATCTGCAGACAACAGGTTGATAAGATATCGATGAATATTGAAAATTTATGAATAAATCTTGTAGGTAGGTAAAATTATAAACTTAGTAAGCAGTTAATGAAAAATTATCAATACCATTTCCAATAAATCAATTTCGATCAAGGTTGTAAGCAGGTTGAAATAAGAGTAAGATCCAGTCCAATTGAAATTCAAAATTGTTGGTTGAAATGTCAATGAAAAAAACACTCAGAATTATATAAATTATCAAGTAAGTTTAAATATCCAGACATTATTAATGGCAGGGTTGGGAAAAATCGATTGTAATCGGTATTCGATTGCGATATTCCTTACTTTTTTTCAATCGAATACACCAGGTCCTTTACTTTTTGGAATGAGTATCGAATATGCTGTTTTCTTTAGTTTTTTTCCAGGTTAAAACGATATTCGATTTTTTTTTCAGAGTAGCCAAATAGCAGCAAAAAGGAAGAAGTTTGCGATTCAGTTTAACGTTAGTAAGTTGATTTCTGGTGAGTAGATTTGCTTTGGTAGCTTAATTGTTACATTTACCACTTGCATTTCTTGGTTTTAGACAGCTGAAACCATTTATTGTCTTCCATATTTTATTATGATGTGGAAGCTGTAATTGGCTCGTTTTCTGTTGTTTGTCTGACTGCTTTGATTGAGATTTGAGCAAGGAACTCCGATACTTTGATGCTTATTGCTAAAGTGAGCGAAAAGCGTCTGCATGTTCCATCGCTCTCCATCTATCATTTTCCCAAATACCCGGAATCGAATATCGATTATGGTATTCTTTATTCTTTACTTTTTTGAAGTGCCATCGAAATCGAATTATTCTTTACTTTTTGATGAACTATCGAATATCGATTAAATCTTTACATTTTAGAGTATCGATTCCCAACCCTGATTAATGGTTAATATAAACATGAAAAACAAAATTTCATGTTAGAATATATTTGCTGAACAATATTGAAAAGTAAGATACAACATATAGTTGGATTAATAACAGCAAACTATACACATTAATCCAGGCTAATTTACACAAAAATGTATCGAAAAAGTGAAGAGCAATAAACAAGCGCATGGCACATCTAAAGAGCACACAAATAATTCCATTTTCTTCAAATTTACAAGTTAGTAAATGACAACATCCTTCTGGTACAGGGAATGCAAAAAACAAGTTACTCTATATCAACTAACATTAAAATAGGAAAATGTAGTTGAGTGTGATTTTAGACCACAAATAATTACCATACAGAGAAATTCCCATAAAGCCAAGCTAATTTAAATAAACAAATTGGAAAAAACTGAAGAGCATTACAGAAAGAGATTACTTTAAGGCACTATCTGCTATAACCAATGGTACAAATTTCGTTACATACGGTACCGGTATTACAGTAGGCTATTAGTTGGTAATAGTAAGCTGATAACTTTTGTGTATTTTTTGTAGGTGAGTTGGTTAGTGAAACTAAGAACTCAGTAGCTCAGCTAGACTATAGTGTACCGGTACAGTGTGACAAGCCACTGAATTGGAATGTGAGGTTTCCTAATAGCCTGTGCTGTTGTTAAAGTGCTGCAATTACTGGTCCCATAATTTCAGCTCAGCCTCTGATACTGGATATAAATATCATACTGGTACTGCATACCGGTATCTCCTTATGGCATAGATTAACATACCGGCACTTGACAAAAGACCTAAAGCAGATGGGAAAATTTGCTGCTTGCCGCGGTGTACCTGCAGGAGCTCGTATGGAGTTTCCTTGTATGTTGTTCCTACTGGATTGCAAAAACGTCATGGACAAAGTACTTAACTGTGGGTAAAGAATTTTCAACAGGTTTGTTAAGTTAGGTAACAGGTGTTACGTAGGTGATGCAGCTTACTCGTATTATCAACAGTACTTCAGAGAGATACCTATTTTAGATGTAGTTTGTGAACGTAAGTGGTGCTGGTATATCATTATAATCTTATGCAGTTCAATTAAATTTTATTAACATCTAAACATAATTGCAGAATTCGTAATCTTGAAGAACAATTTCACATGAAAGGTATCGACGTCAGTGATAGCATAAAATCTATCACAGAGAATCAAAAAAAATCCAAAGAATGATGGCAATGCTTTTTTACAAGGGTGGTGGTCTATTCAACAAAAACTGCAATCATAAGACTGTAAATACAGCCATCGGTATTCTCCATTTGTTGTGAAGTAAGCTACTGTATAGAGTTACGTAAAAGTGGCAGCGGTTTAAACAAATATATACGATAACTTAACATAAATGTGCTTCAGCTCTTCAAAAAAGTGCTTGATAACAGGAGTTAGAGTAATATACAATAATGACGCAGCACAAAAATACAATCTAAAACACTTCAGACTGTTTTACCCGAACAACGGCTCCTCGGGGGTAACTTATTCCAAATAGAACCTTATTGAGCCCATAAAGTATACTTTTACTTTTAAAGTGTATGCATTACTTAAATTGAATTTCAGGTTTTGTCTAAAGTTGCTTGCTAAGTCTGCTGCTGCCTATAAAATGCTGTAGCAGGTGTCGATAATTTCATCTGAAAGAACGTTGAGACGCGAACAAAGCAAGTTGCAATGTAATGAAATTGAAATGCAAAAATTGGTGGTTGAACGAATTAAGAATGCTTTATTTAGTACATGCACACAAGTAATGTAACCGAATGACCATTCTTGCATTTGATAAAATGGCTATAAAAGGTATAAGCTATTTTTGTGTATACGAGAGATGGGTATGAATCATCGTTAACTGTGTTTGATGCAGAAATGTTTTTCGAGATTTTGTAACTACTAACTTGCACTACAAACTTATCGCTAACAATATTGTGGCCGCATTTTCGAAGGCCTTGTTTTTTAATTGAGAGGATTGCAGTATATATCAAATTGAAAACTGTTGTAGTTTTTGTTTATGGGGCTCAAGTAAGTGTATTATTATGTTCATAGCTTTATTTACAACCACACAACCATATGCATTTCATTGCCTATGCCTATGCAATTCCACATGTGTCTTTCATCTAACGTGTTTTTTTCCGTAAACAGTACTGTTTTATTTACAATCATGAAATGTTATTTTTACTGTAATTAGAAGACATCGCGTTTTCTGCTACAACAGGCGATATTATTGGATATGTTGACCTCGATGATGAGACGTTAACGGCTATGGCACATTCTTCAGATGACGTTGCAACTCATATGTTGGCTTTTTTTTTAAGAGGTGAAATGAGCTTCTTCAATAACTACAGTACATTTTCTTTGTTCGCAATGCAGCTAGAATGATTTTCAGACAATAGCACTGAATGTGAGTTATCCCTGATGTTAAGTTTAAATTTATTATGTTAAAATTCGTTTCCCTTGAAAGGAAATGCCGAGAAATAGTGGAATCAAAACTGGAAGATTGTCAGTGCGGTTTTCGTCCGGGTCGCAGCACCACGGACCAAATCTTCACTCTGAAGCAAATCTTCGAGAAATCTTTGGAATATGGCAAAGATCTCTTTGCATGCTTTGTCGATCTTGAAAAAGCATATGACCGAGTTCCTCGGGATAAACTTTGGAAGGTTTTGCAGGAGTATGGCGTTGATGGTCAATTGTTACGCGCTATTAAGTCATTCTACTGCAGACCAGAGGTTTGTGTTCGGGCAAATGGCAAGCAATCAAAGCCGTTCCATATTGTGGGCGTTGGACTCCGGCAAGGGTGCGTTTTGTCACCTCTCCTTTTCATTGTTTACATGAATTGGATCGACAAATGCAGCCAAGCTGATGAGTGTGCCACGATTGGAAATTGCAAAATTAGTCGTCTGCTATTCGCAGATGATTTGGTTCTGCTTTCTTCCACAGAATCTGGCCTCCAGCGCGCATTAAATAGCTTTGCGGATGCATGCAACACCGCCGGAATGAAAATAAGCACGGCCAAAACTGAGGTACTTCATCTTTCAAGAAACCCTGATCAGTGCCTATTACAAGTGAATGGAGCGACACTGAAGCAGGTAGAGAAGTTCAAGTATCTTGGGGTTGCATTAACGAGTGACGGAAGGCAAGACGAAGAATTCGATACCCTAATAGGCAAGGCTAGTGCAGTAATGCGAGCTTTGGACTACTCGGTTGTCATGAAACGAGAATTCTCGAAAAAGGTAAAGCTTTCAATTTTCAAAGCAGTTTTTGTACCCATTCTCACTTATGGTCATGATTCTTGGGTAATGATCGAAAGAATGCGATCACAAGTGCAAGCGTCCGAAATGAGGTTTTTATGAAGAATCGAAGGAGTTACACTGTTTAACAAGGTGCGTAGCTCTGAGATTCGAAAATCTCTTAAAATCGAGCCGTTACTTCTCCGAATTGAAAGATCTCAGCTTAGATGGTTTGGCCATGTAAGCAGAATGCCTCAGGAAAGACTCCCCAAACAAGCTTTACATGCCAAAGCAAATGGGAGAAGACCAGTCGGACGACCTAGAACTAGATGGACCGATTACATTGAGGATCTTGGATGGAATCGCTTGGGACTTCGCCCAAGCGAAATGATGGAGGTGATGGAAGACCTTGAGGTGTGGCGACTTAATCTTGAGCTACTGCCCCCGCAACCCTCACGGAAAAGTGGGCAACGAAGAAAGAAGCAGAAGAAAGAAGATTCGTTTCGGAGTTATGTGGGTATAGTAGCGTGTACTGCGACGTTATCCATTAACGGTTGCTATTTTTTGGCAGGAATTACCAATAGCTCTGCGGATGGCGTAGTCGCTTTTTACCCAACCGCAAGACTACATTATAAGGAGTTGTTTTATGCACAGAGCTGGACAGCGCTGTTTCGAGCTTTTAGCTCTCATCGGCAGCCCGTAATGATTTCATCGGTAGCCCGTAGTGGAAGTCGTAATAATTTCCCAGGAGTCGACCACGAAGGACGTCAAACTTTTTGAATTGTTTTATGTTGTTGCGAAATTGTTGATTGAAATTCAAGCACAGACTTCATGCATTATAGCAGGGATAGCGTGTAAGTACTATTTGTATTGTTTGTAGTGCCGTTGCAAAGGAGAATGCAACCAAAACATTAATTGTTGGCGTGGTTTAATTGGTCCGAGCACCTCTCAAGTAATCGAAAGCATGGTATGGCTCCCAATTCGATTCCTGAACTGGCATTGCGTCGTTCTGTTCTTGGGAAAGACCATTGACATCTACTTCTATTGGAGTCAAGCAGTCTTTCCGTTATGATGACCCATAATTTCACTGAAAACACGCAAATCAAACCTAACAAGTGGTGTAGAATCTGCAGAGATTATAATAACGTATGTGTAAATTGTCGCTCCATTTTCGTGCAGTTTATGAACATCATCAGTCGGTTAAATAATTTTAAGTTCTAGCAACAGAAGCGTATTATAATTGTTGCTTGTTCTATTTTTGATGATGTCGAGATGGCAGCTTGTTGAATTGATTCTGAACTAATGCACCAAATAGGCAAGGCACTGCATCTTCCAGAATATTTCTTGCTTACTGAGCATGCAGTAATCAGTATGTTTTTGGAGACGATGGTCTCGCGGCGAACAGGACAGTTATGAAACTTTTCTGTGATACATCAGATGACGTCCCGTACAAAATGAAAAATCTATTGAACCCAACAAGGTATTACTTTTTCTTAAACAGCTTTTCTCTGTGGAAGTGTTAGTGATTTTTTCTGATTGTCATTTACTTGGCATTTAGCATGTACCGATACCAGTACTAAAATTGTAAGGGGGACGTGGGGGGACGCAACCCCCATCGAGAATTAGCGTCCCCCCATCGAGATTTAGGCGTCCTCCCATCAAGAGTCGAGCGCTGAATGACCAGAGAAAAAATAGCCTGTCAGTACTAAAAGATCCTTCAAATTTCCTGCCGAAAATGGTCGCAAATTGCGACCAAGACTTTTTTTTTTGGTCTCCGCTTGATTTCGGGGAAAAATGACTTCAGTTTCCGGCGAAGACCTTTTTCTTTTGGTCTTCACTTGATATCGGGAAAAATGACTTTAATTTCCCGCGAAGACCTTTTTTTTGTTTTTGGTCTTCATTCAATTTTGACGACTAAATACGTCAATTCCACTAAACTTTTTGTAAAGTTGGTCAAGGCTGCAAAAGCGTCCCCCTTTCAAAATTTTACAATTTAAGTACTGCGGTACAAAATAATAGTATTAAACATAGAATTTCACTAAACGTAAACATGTTCATAAATGTGAGTGCAATGTATTTGCTTTCAATTATTGAAAATTTATTGCAATTTAATTTAGATACGTTTACTTTTTACCGGATCCGCCACACGCACTCAAAACGTGTCGCAATAACCTTTCAAATGTCAACAAAAATTTGTGGAACAATGGTGAAATTTTCATGGAACCTATCAAGAATTTGTTCCGGGTGAATATCACATTTTCATCTTATAAGCGTCACGAGCGTACAGTGCACAGTCCGCAATGTGTATAAACTCTGCAACACATTCGGCTTTAATTTATTGATTGGTTCCGTAAATACCTTCTCATTGGAAAGCGATAGTGATGCATGGCGCCTCTGTGTTGGACGAATCTGCCTTGCTTAGGAGTTTGCGGTGCTTTCATTTTCCGCTGGACTTATTCGATTTTTGTCGAGTGATCTATTGCTGCTTGTCGCGTGTTTCCGGTGTTTCCCTTTTCCGCTGGACTTGTTAAATTTTTTGTCGAATGATCTATAGTTGCTTGTCAGATTCAACCAAGCAGAGATGAAGTGTCGTAGATCATCTTAGCTAAGGACGAAACAATTCGACGAGGGTGCGAGTTAGAGCACAAAGTTTTCTATTACGGCCTCCGTAATAGAAAAAGCGACTCTCCAAACCACTCGGCCATAGTGCCGACAATAATAGAAAAAGGGTCGTTAAGCGTCTTATCCAAGCACGCAACATCGCGACGAGGGTGCGAGTTGAACCAAAAACCTATCGATCATGGATGGTCATTGTGAAAATGACTTTCTGTCAGTCTGAACTACTCAGCTACGCTGCCCACAAAAACATGTAATTTCATGCACAGGTTGGCACTTGTTCACACTAATGTTTGCTTGTGTACGTCGATTTTTTTTACTTGCTTGTGCTTTTTATGGGCAGTTTTCCGCGGTTAAACTTGAACTGCACGAATCAGTGCGGTCTTTTACTATTCTATAACTGGAAGAAATTGCATTAGTCTATTAGATTCTGCTTTAACATTCTAAAACAGCACAAATTAATATTCTGCTTTTGCAGTCTGCCCGCACTTTATGGCGACTATAAATCGAATTCGTTTCTTTGACTTCTTACAAATGTAAGAATACATCGGCAGCTGCAGTATTTTGCGTTATTTTAAAAAGCACGATCGTAAATTTTTTGATGATACCTTAGGAAGATTTTGCCAGAGGTGAATTACGACTGTTTCACAAACTGACAGAAAAGCATATCAATCCCAATCCTTGGGAAAAGATGAGTGTTGCTGTTGCTGCACAAACGCTGTCTGAAACTGTGGGTATGTACTGTATTTTAATATTCAGTGAAGTATCATCTTAGCATACTTTTACTGTGAAACATGGGAAGCTAAACTAACTACTTCGATACCTTGTCATTAGGGCAAAGAACTAATGTACCATGGCTACAGTCGATACTGTATAGTGTAAATTAGTAGCTCTTCAATCATCCTAGTTGAGCTTTGGTGTACGTTCAATTTTTTTTTAACTTTATGATTTTTCAGGAGAGTAGCGAAGCAATCTAGTACTTGTCACGTGTGATTGGGCTATGGGCTACCTCTTTAGATCAAATTACGAACCGTTCTTTTGGAACAAATCGACCGGTGTTTGAAAAAATATTATTGTGTTACAGGTGTGGCTTTAAAAGAAAAAGGTTTTCAAGCGTTTTCTGATTATATTCTACATATTGACAAATGGTTTGACTGCATGAACGCAGGTTAGTAGCAGCTGTAGTGTATACCCTGGTGGTGTTATTCCGTAACTGAAAATGCTGCCTATTGGTCAGGGGTTTCTAACCACATGTATTTGATTAAAACCACCACCCGACAATGCAATGATGCGGCGTCACAGGCGAAAACCTTGATATTCAGCTGTGTAAAGATTTGATTTGACTAGCTTGAACTTTTACAACATCACTATTGTCGAGAAAGGTTTGGGCGTTCCATCTGCAAGCGAAAGTCGCAAAGGTCACTTCGGTGACTGTGCTTGACTTTTGCAGTAAATGTACTGCTTATTCTCATCCACAAAAGCGCTGAAACAGAGATAGATAGTATTGTTAAAAATAGTATTATTCAAGGCGCAAGAACGGGACATTAGAGGTGAACTAAACAGAGCATATATATTTCAGGTTTTCAACGAACACATTTTAAAGCTTCTCGCAAGCTTTACAGCAATATTGAAGACCCTCGTTTGCAATGGCTAAGTACTGATTTTCCTGCGTACATGGCAAAGTGGAAAGAAAGCGTCGAAGCACGTGGAGCCGCGCTGAATGTTCCTACCAATCAGGTGGTGCTGAGTGATGTTGCGGAGGAGGGCCTTCTCATATGTTGTCGGTCAATGCATGTGATTGTACCCAGCACACTTGCTGCTGGGGCCGAATATGTACTTGCGAGGCGCATCAACCAAGATCCGCTGGAAGCTTATTTTGGGCAACAACGCCAAAGAGGTCGACGTTACGATGCTCCGACAGTCTCTGCTTTTGCCAGAAATGCAAAGACCTTGGACACTGTGAAATTTGCGGATATTAAGGGCTCCAACGTAAAACTTAATTCTTGAAAATCTGCTGCAATTTGCAAGTTCAGAGTGGAAATTGAGAAAGATGCGCAATTTTGATCTACAGCTTCGTTACTCTGGACTTACAGAATAACTATTTGAAATAAATACGAATCCAATTCATCTCTACCGTTTTTTTTTTGTTTTTTTTTTGCGTTTAACCTAAAATAAAGCCAAACATACAGTAAACCATTCGAGAGTGTAGTGGGTGGTAGTAGCGCATTACAAAACACTGATCGGGTCGGGATAGATCCGAAGATCGCCACGTAGAAAATAGCAGAGGTGGAGTCCTCGAGGACGTCCTTGGCCTCGAAGCCTCAAGTCCTTGGCCTTAGCCTCGAAGCCTTAAGTCCTCGAAAATTGCCCTGTCCTCAGCTCGAGGACAGCACTATTTTTTAAACCGTTGAAATTTTGTTGGAAAACGCCAGAAACCTCGCGGAAAATTTGCAAAAACCTTTTTTTGTTTTCCGCAATTGGAGCATAGGCTTAGCCAAGCAGGCCTCCCCCCCGATTGAAATTTCACCAATGACAAAAATGTGACAAAAAAGCCTATTGTTTCTTCAGTTTCTTTTTAGCATTTTTCGCTTACACCAGTAACGAACAACAATATTGAAGACCAGGGGCCCCGGGATCCCCTCAAATTAATTTTTGCCAGCCAATTTAAACGTAAACCTGGAAGAAATGAATGGTTTTTGTCCTAAAAGTTGCTATCTCAGGCTCTCATCTAGTCTTTTTACGAACGTAATGCATTAACCAAGGCCGGATTTACCACAAATACGGCGCAGTAGCAGCTGAGTGCTCTGCGCTCAAATCTAAAAGACTTTTTATGGTCATCACCTACATTTGGCAGAAAGATGTTGCGAAAATCTCCAAAGTGCCAGGGGCCCAGCGCGATGTAAATCCGGCCCGGCAATAACATGGTTAGTAAGCGTTACCATCTATTGTACTATTTTTCAATAACAATTCATTATTTCACCTCCACCTCGCCAGTTTTTACGCACAAAATACTTAAAAAAAATAGCCATGGAAAATGCTGATTGAACAAATCGTTGAACTTCAATTGAGGGGGCCTGGGCCCCTTGGCCTAACATGTACTTCTATAACTGGTTATTTTCATGACAAAACAAAAATCTCTAAGGAAAATCTTCGAGTGGGTTTTCATTTACTGCTAAAATGTTGCACGAGACAATTTACCATACTTTCCCCAACATGGACCAAATCACGTACAATTAAACTTTAACACCAAAATGCAAGATGTTAAACGTGTTTTGGACTTAAATTGCAACTAGAAGGATTAAACAATTCAATTTTTTTAATTGGTTTTCAAATGTCAAAAATCTAGTGATTTCAAATGGCTCTAAACATGTGCGAAATGTGATTCAATGGCATTAAAATAGCTTTTTTTTTCCAAAAAATTACAAAAAATCGCCCAACAAAAAATTGAAGATTGCCTGAAAAACTTTTTTGAAGACCTTTTTTTTTGGAGAAACTTGCGGCTGTGTCCTTGGCCTCGAGCATTCCTGTCCTTGGCCTCGAGAGGGTCTGTCCTCGAAAAGGCTGTCCTTGGCCTTGGCCTCGGATTTTTTTTTGTGTCCTTGGCCTTGGCCTCGAGCCTTGTGTCCTCGACTCCATCTCTGGTAAATAGGTTTTTGTTAAACCCGACTTTGAGGTCGTGGTAACCTAATACCGTAGCACCGGTGTCAAACCAATCCGCCAACGTGACACAGTGTTCATGCGAGCACCACGGCCAGATTAGCCCATGAGCGAATTGCCTAGAGCTCCGCGGTTTGGGGCCCCACGCCGGTCAGCGGTGTTTCGACGCTTTTACGAATTGATACCGGTTACTGAGAGCTAGCTTTTGTCAAAAATTTGCCAGTTTTCAAAAAAAGAAAGAGCTCGAAATATTCTTCAAGTAGCGACAAATCGATAGATTACAGCTGGAATGTAACCATCAAATTTTTTTTTAAAAAGCATTCCTTATTAGGCTAATTTAAAAAAAAAAAAAAAAAAAGACGATTTACATTGCTAGTGAGATATTTCGACACCACAGCAAAGCCACTCGTAGCATTCAGTGTATTAAAAAATACAAATTAGAAACAACGAACAAATCTGCATAAATAAAACACGAAGAGCACATGAGCTATGCATAAAAAAGAAACTTGTGATTATCGACCTTACTTTCAGCAGCCAGGTCATTTACCACGTATTTTATTAGTGAAGTCGGAATTAATCACTACCCTAATGGAGATAATAATACTGATACACAAATATTGTTATAGAGTATGACAATGAAGTGACTTGGCGGTCGTTAACAATTGGCACGCCTGTTGCACAGTGTAGCCGTGATTGTGTAGTACTTGTATAGCAGCATTTTTCAGGTCGGAGCCTCTTGACCGTGTTAATTGGCAAAATGGTCACCGGGTCTTCTAGTTTTACGCTGTAATCTATTTAACTCATCACGGTTGGACCTCTACACTGTTCAGTTAATGTTGAACGTCGAGCAGGACGCTGGGACTGATAATTTTAAACCCATTAAAATGACCCGACAGAAACTTAAAACGAGTGACTGGAGACGCTAACGCTTTACCAACTAGGCTATCAGAGCAGTTGCTTTTTTTGAATCGGTAATACATATTCGGTAAGGAGCTGCTCAAATATCATGTGAATTTTTTTTTGATAAATGTCAACCTTTTCCCACTAATAATACGACCAGGCGCGTAGCCAGAAATTTGCAAAGGGGGGGGCTTTTTTGGAAGCTGGAAACAACAGTAAACGAACTTGACCCAAATTTTCATCAGTCTTGAATTAGATTGAGGCGGTTTTTGTGTCAAATTCAGGTGATCTCAAAAAAAAAGGTCTTCACCAGACTTGAAACGGTTTTTACGGCCGAAATTACGTGATCTCAAAAAAAAAGGTCTTCACCAAACCTGCCCAACTTTGGGTCAGATCCAGAAACAAAAATTGCACTTTTATGGTCCAAATAACAGCAAGTCCTTCACAACTTCTGCTCCCCATCCCATTGGGGGGCTGTTTTCATTTTCGGAGCAAAAATCGGTCTCAAAAGCACTAAAAACGTGGTATTTTGCATACTTTTCACGCGAATGGAGGGAGGGGGCTGTAGCCCCCCCCCCCCCCGCCTACGCTACTGAATATTACCTAATAATGACGTCTTCGCCTATCCTGTTGCATGGGATGTTTTAGACGCTTTGCCCACCCCCAACCACCGTTAAAAGCATCATACGATTTTTGAGCAGCTTGCAATGGCACAGTAAGCACAGTATCGCAATAACTAACTCTTGCTGAGTTTACAAATAGAAACAGTACGAAATATAAATGCAATAAAATAAATAAACATGATGCAATAAAGAACTACTAAATATATCAAAACGAAAAACATTGAATCAAAAATCAACCTTTAACGTTAGAATTGTTGCTTTTTTAAATTTTTCGTATCGCATTACTTGGCTTTTCACGTTTCCTCTTTGTAGCAGCAGTGTGTTTGCGCAATGCATGAGTGCAAGAAATATGACTATGCATTCTTATGTAACGCGTTAGCAACTTATGTAAAACATGGCTTTGGAAATCGTCAATTTCTGGATAAATTTTAGTAATTGGCAAGCTCTCAAAAATGGAAGTAATGACTATTCTTCTTCGTGATCTTTGTTTTCTGAACTCTGTTTCACAATGTATGATTAGCCGAACAAATTTGTCGACTGAACAAATCAAGTCTATTAGCTGTGCGAAATCGAGTTTTCAAAATCTTGATGGTAAGAAATTTGTGTTTGACACCATTCCTTTTTTGATCCAGAAAATTTTTTTAATTCCCCATTTTATAATTGCTCCTGACAAATATTGAATAATATGTTTGTCATCGATAGATAATAATGTATTCACATTTTCATCCTGAGATGGTTCGGCATCCATTAAGATTTTTGGCACCAAATATTTAATGAAGCGTTTTATTACAAGTTCTGAAAATTCTGAATTTGTTGAGTATTCATTTTGCAACAATTCTGCATATTTTTTCAAAGCAACTTTTCCAGAGTACTGTGCAAGATTCATGACATCTGAAATCATCTTCTTTGAAAGAAAGATATAAAATTCATCAGGTGAATCCACTTGCAGTTCATAAATTGCTTTTTTGACAAGCTCATCTACGTCAGAATTAAACACACTTTCAAGCGGAGTATCATCTTCAAAACACTAAAAATAAAGCAATTAATTTTAGTGGAATTAAAATAAAGCAACTACCTCGTACATCGATCAGTAGTCGAGTGGATAGAGCATCTGCTACTAAAGCAGTAAACTCAGGTCGATTCCCGGTTGGGTCTAACCAAAGACTATAAAAATTGATACTCACTGCTTCCCTGCTTGACGTTAAGCAATTCAAGGTACAGAGTGAAGCCTCTGCCGTGTGTGGTAGACAGGTGGTCTCTTCACTGTCTCCTGGTTAAGGAAACTTGGTGAATAAAAAGTAATTGCAATTGCAAAACCATGAAAAAGGTAAAAAACATGTTAAATACATAGTGAACATTTGCACCTTCCATTAAGTTTAGAAATGTCAATTTGCATCATTTTGCTACCTTCAGAAATGTGTAATAAGCAAAAATCAAACACGTGTAAAGCAAAAAAGTGCCTCCAATGGTTTATTTGAAATGCAAATAACTACTAAACGACGAGGCGTAGAAAGCTGTTTTTTTTAAACAGCTCAGTGTGAAGTTTCGACCATCATGGTCAGTGTTAAAGAAATGTGATATTATGGGTGAACTAGATGGTGAATTAAACGTGAATTGCCTTTAATGTATAATTGATTTTTCCTTTTTTCGCCAAAATGTCGACTCTGTGATCAATTAATTAATTACTCACTGACTACAATCAAGCAGAAGTTACTTGAAAGTTATTAATAGTCAATTTCCATATCTGTTTTGATTAAATAAATCAAAACTATGCAAAAGCATACTTTTTTGGAATATTTTAAATTATACAAGATTTTGAATAAATGCCCATTAGCAAATTAAAGAAGAGACCTCTGGTACAGTGCTTAAAAATGTCTCAAAAGCGCATTTTTCAAAGTTAATCTTTACAAGTACAAAGTGGAGATGCGGAACTGCAATTGTAGAACTACCTTTTAGTGGTGCCAAGATGTAGAACTGGGTTTAGTGAAGCGATGCCCACCACTAATTAAGTTACATATTACAATATAGTACCAGCATTTATTCAAAATCTTGTAATTAAACATGAGCTTTGATATTTATCATTAATGAATCACATAGTATGACTACTTCCTTGATGTCTTCTTCAGAAAGATGATCCAATGCACAGCTTTCATGATAGTAGCCTACTGGTATGCTCTCCGATGCAGTCGACATCAATGGTTGAAAAGACTAGTATCCACACCAACATATCACAATAGCCTTCCTTAGCCCATTTCTTCATGGTTAAACAGCATTACCGGTACTCATATAGTAAAGCATTCACCAATGGTGTATGCATATAGCCTTTACAGTCTACAATAACAAAAATCATTTATGCAACCACAGTTGAAGTAGACTGTTAAATCCATGGTTATCAAATCCCTGCCACTTCTTAAATGCACAATGCTTTGACCATTTCTGTGCAGCCAATGCTTGGTTTAAAATTACTGGACAGGTTGCTATCTGCTATAGCTATCAAAACACCTACAGGAAGTAGCCGGGTATTGTTAAGCATGGGAAGTGGCTTTTTTTTGGAAGCTCTGAGACTCGTGTATGAGCTATATACTCAGTTATTTGCTAAGTTGCCTCAGTCAGCAGACAGCAAAATGACCATACGATCTTCTGAGTTGTTGCCACCTGCGCTCATTTACTATGCCTAGGTTAAGCTTTACATTTTGACATTACCGATACCGGTATCTTTTCAGTGCTGATCGAGAGCCAAGCATGGAACCATTTTTAAAACTCTTCTGGTATGACTTGCCAGGGTTTAAACCAAGGTCTACTGACTGTAAAACAAATGATTTAATCACTTTGCCATCATGCAAGCAAATCTAACCTATCAGCTATAGGAAACATTCTTTATATTTTGGCAGTGGCTATTTTGCGTTTAGAGGAAAATAGCCCCATGTTATTTTGCCATTTGGGAGGCAAAATAGTCCTGACGGTTATATTGCCGCAAGTGCCAAAATAGCCCTAATCCTAATCCAAACTCTAGCCCTAAGCCTTATCCCAACCCTAACTCAAACAGAGGAAAAACACTATTTTGCCTCCAGAGACAAAATAGCCACTTCCTTTTATTTTAACCCATACAGGTACTTCTTACCAGTACCATATTTTTAAACTAGGGGCACAAAAATGCTGCTTAAATGTCTCACACACCACTGACAATGTAGATCATCTTCAGACTGGTATCTGTTTGTTTTTGTGCCCAAAGTTTGTAGCCTAGTTTGTACATGTAAAAAATTTAGTAGCCACGCTGGCCACTCGGCTGCCCGGCATGTCCACCATGCTTGCAGTTACAGACTGCGCTTCTAAGTCACTAGGATTTGGTAATATTGCACACAATTAACAAAAGTACCCACCAAACCAAGCCTCAACACCTGACTGGCCTAACATCACTCTTAAATTGGAGAAAATGATATGGATAATCTACCTTCTGCATGCTTTCTAGTGGCAAAGCCTGTTGCTATAGGACTCCAACACTAGATGGCGGTGTCGCAGTTCCTGCTTCATCCAGTGGCGATGTGGAAACTAGCATGGAAGTAACCACAAACGAAAGATAATTCTAACCGATGGCTTCTTAAATCAACAGATCATAGCAGCTCATAGGCTGCGCAGTTAAGCCGGTTAACCGCAGTCGGAGCGCGCTCCCTTTTGACACGCCACAACTGGTGACCTCGACGTGATTGGATGGTCGGCGCTCGAGACGACGTTAGCAGGCCCCTTCCTACCACTGCTTTCAGAAAGGGGGAATTGTGTCGCAGTTCCTGTTTCATCCAGTGGCGATGTGGAAACAAGCATGGAAGTAACCACAAACGAAAGATAATTCTAACCGATGGCTTCTTAAATCAACAGATCATAGCAGCTCATAGGCTGCGCAGTCGAGCCGGTTAACCGCAATCGGAGCGCGCTCCCTTTTGACACGCCACAGCGGTGCAAACAACAACATTCACGTGATTATGCGTTTAGCTGCCAGACTACTAATGTAAGGACTATGGCGTAAGTGCTTTTCCTCGAAAACCATAGTGATGAAGCTAATTAATAGTCATTTGTGACAGACGGTATCGAAAGCTTTAGTTAAATCAAGAGTTACGAGCACAGTGAAATTTTTATTGTCAATGTTATGGTAGGCAGTTATTATAATATCTAAATTTGCATGTTGTGTTGAATGGTGAGGACGAAACCCGTACTGTGTTGGTATTAAGATCGATTTTTTATCTAGAAATTTCAAAAAGAATTAAAAATTAATTTTTCGTATATTTTACAGAACAGAGATAACAAAGATATAGGGCGATAGTTATTGACGATTTGTTTGTCTCCAAACTTGTAAATAGGAATTACTTTAACAGTTTTAAGAATATTTGGAAGCATGTCTAATTCAAATGATGCATTAATTACTTTAATCAAAAAAGGTACTATTTTTCTAACATCCAGTTTAATAAAACTGACAGGATTATTGTCGTGTCCAACTAATTTTTTCATAGGTAATAAATTAATCGTGCTTATTACTTCTCTTTCATCAACCGGTTAAAGAAATATTGAGGAGGAAACCCTGTTGGTTAAATACTTAGTTACACTTTGACTGCAGTTATTTTCCATTTTTCCCGCCAGACGTTTGCCAATTGTACAAAAAAATTATTGAAATGTTCAGCCATTACCAATTGATTGTCGCAGATTTTGCCGTTTATTTTTATATTGTTCGGAGGAGAACTAGCATTGGTGGATGTTTTGTAAAGAAGTGAATTGGTGGTTTTCCACATTTTATGACAATTGTTTTTGTTTTCGTCGAATTCTTTATGAAAATACATTTTTTTAGAAAGCCGTTTGGTTTTGTTAATTTGTTGGAGTAGGTTTTGAAAAGCAGTTTTTGAGCTCATTTCCATTCAAGAAGTTGTTTTTGTGCATCTTTTGTTTATTTTTTATAGAGATTAGAATCCCTTTTGTTAACCAAGGCTTTTTAGGTAATTTATGTTTTTTGCGGGATGCTCTTGTTGTAGGGGCGTGTTTATCAACCACAGATTTGAATAAAGATATGAATTGTTCCAATGCGCTGTTAACATTATTTACGTTGTTTAAAGGTGCTAAAAGAGAGTTCTTTTCAAAAATAGCTTTATGTCTTCTTCAAATAGTGACTGGCTAACAGCTGCAAAATCTCGGTAAACCCTCGCTTTATCAAATATTTTATGTTTTGGTGCGTTGTTATGGATTAGACAGAATATAGGAAAGTGGTCAGTTATATCATATTCGTAAATACCTGATGTTACATAACATAATTTATTTCGCTACTCAATGTTTGAACAATCAACTCTCACAAAATAAATTAAGTATTAGAGTGAGCGGCAAGGTGGATGCGAAGGGACTGGGAAGTCATCAGGTGGAGCACCCACCTTGCTAGTCACACTGCAGTCTAAATAAATAGTGCAATAAGGTAAAAAACTAAGAAGAAAAAAAAGCAAATAAAAGACAAACGACTTCAAGAATCAAGCTCAAAAACAGCAACAACCAAAAAAGAGCAGTGATTAACTTGAATGAACTACGAGCTAAGTTCACGTAATTACTGAAAAAGCGAAAATCAAGAGCTTAAATTTGTTATTACAAAAATTTTTATGATGTTTTTTAAATTTTTGAAACGAATATTTTTTGATCCAAATTGGAATTGAGTTCCAAATTTTAGCAGCTGTGTATTTAATAGATGTTTGGGTTTTAAATAGTGGAATTGTTAATAGATTATTGCAAGAGGCTCGTGTTCTCCTCGAATGTACATTTTTAGTTAAAGTAAAATAAATCAAAAAACTTGCCGGTAATTTCGACTTATCGCGTTGATAAACAAATTTAGATTTTCAAAATTTAAAAGTGAAACCAATGGTAATATATTTAGTTTTTGATAAAGCGGATTTGCGCTATCATTCCAATTTTTCCCAGTCACAATTCTAATAGCTTTGTTTTGCAATTTACTTACATAGGATGGAAAAGTGTTACCCCACAAAAGAATTCCATAAATAAGATTAGAATGTACTAAAGCATAATAAAGATTTAGCATTGTATTTTCGGGTAGTAAATATTTTAGTTTGTGTAATACGCCAACTGCACGAGCAATTTTGGTTTCTAAAGATTTCAGTTGCTGTCGAAAGTTCAAATTGCAGTCCAAAATCACTCCCAGATATTTAGCTTGGTCAACTGGTTGAATAGTGCCGGCTTTGCTGTTGATACTTAATTCACATTGAGAAGCATTTCGTTTTGGGTTTATAATTAATAAATTAGATTTAGAAGTATTTAGTGTCAATTTGTTTGCAATCATCCAATCACATACTTCATTAATTTCAGATTCCAGATTTTTTTCCAAATGCTTTAAAGTAGGAGCATTAATCATAAGACATGTGTCATCCGCAAATAGTCTTGGAGTACTATTTATACAATTTGGTAAATCGTTGATATAAATCAAAAATAGAAGCGGGCCCAGAGTAGACCCCTTAGGCACTCCTATATTATTAAATTTGGGAGTAGATTTTCGTAAGCTATGGATACTAGTTGAGTTCGGTTTTTTAGAAAAGATCAAAAAAAATTATTTGCTAATCCTCTTATACCATAGTGATGCAATTTTTGGTGTAGGATATCATGATTGACTGTATCAAAAGCTTTAGCTAGATCGAGCAGCACCAGACCAGAAAACACTTGGTCTTCAATATTAACGTAAGTAGATGTAATTTTATCCAGAATCGCATGAATTATAGAATGATTGGAACGAAACCCATATTGCGTTAGAGTTAAAAGGTGATGACAATAAATAAAGTCAACTGTTCTAGAATGAACTAACTTCTCGAAAATTTTAGAGAAACACGTTAACAGGGAAATTGGTCTGTAACTTGTTAACGTTTGAAATTCTCCAGATTTAAATACCGGAATAACTTTGGCTGTTTTAAGGCAAGAAGGAAAACCCCCAGAGCAAAACAGTGATTATACAAATTGATTAGTACAACAGCAATGATTTCTGCAGCAATTTTCACAAATTTAGTTTCAATTCCGTCGAATCCACAGCTTTTGTTCGGTTTTAACTGATTAATAGAGTTGAATACTTCAACGGTTGAGATAGGTCGAAAATACGTAGAGGAAGATACTCGCTTCAACAGATAAACATTAAACTTAGGTGCCTTTGTGGTATCAATGGAATCAGATAATTTATTGCCGATACTACAAAAGTGACTATTAAACTTCTCTGCAATTTCGACTGGATTATTAATGATTTTTCCATCAGCAGAAATAGAATTTGGCAATTTTTTTGCAGCTTTTTGAGGAGTTAGGGTATTCATGATGCTCCAGAACTTTTTGTTGTCATGTCTTGAATTAAGAATTTGTGATCGAAGTTCTAATTTTTTTGAAAGCCTTATAATTTTAGTTAAGTTGTTAGCATATGTTTTATAGAAACATTTTTGCAATTCAGAGCCATGCAAATAGTGGGATATATACAGTTTTTGTTTATGACGAATAGAAACAAGAATTCCCTTTGTTATCCATGGCTTTTGTAATAATTTTCGTTTTTTTCTTGAGGCTGGTACCAGAGGAGCATGTTTGCTTATGCAAGAATGCACCAATGCAACAAAATCAGTAAAAATTTTATTCATCTCATTTGAAGAAGCAACATTAATGTCGACAAAGTAATTTAATAGCTCGACCATTTCGGTTAAAAATTTATCTTTATTAAATCTTTGCTTGTTTCATATAAAAAAAGTTTGCTTCTTGGTGTTGACACTTTCAGTTGAAATTTTGGGATTAGCCACGAAGCACCCTGTGGGAAAATGATCTGTAATGTCACTGGTAAATATTGCGGGATAGATGATATTTGAGGTATCGTTTGTAATTACGTGATTTATAATGGTATTGGTATTATTTCCTACTCGCGTAGACTTATCAATTGGCATATAACAATTATTACTATAGAGCATATACATATAGTCAGTTGCACTCTCCGTACTTTTACTAGGGTCAACATTAATGTTCAAGTCACCGAGAATATAGCACTTTTGTTTTGGTCCAAAGCTGGCAATTTTTTGATTCAATACGCTGATAAAATCATGAACGTCACCAATTGGATGGCAAAAAATAACGCCTAGTATAAAAGCGTTGTTAGAATTTTTGTCAAAAATGCGAAGCCAAATATCCTCACAGTTAAGCTTAAAAGCATTTTTGCCCAATACTGTTGCTTCTAAATTTTGAGCTACAAAGACTCCTACACCACCAGCATTGGTGTTAGAATCAGCATGTAGAATAGGTTTATATCCCTCTAGATCCAAATTGGATAAAATCCAGTTTTTAATTTTAGTTTCTGATAAGCGTATTACAAGTGGAAGGAAAGGAAAAAAAGATAACACATCGTCACTTAATGTTTCAAGGTTTTTGTAGATTGATCTTATATTTGCATGAAACATAAACAATTGTTTATTTTGTTTAGATATTGGAAAAGGCGAGTCACTGTTGTAGTATCGGCAGTTTTTGTAGCAGCTTGTAAGAGAGTTGTAAACTTCATGATTTAAATCGAAAAGTGCAAAAACATTGCAATCAGAATTGCCCGAAATGACAGCATCGTTAAAATTACTCGTAGCCCAGTTGAACACTGCATCACTCATCGCCTGCCACTATTACAAGTTCGATTCTCACGTTAAACGTTCTGAAACAATTTAACAATAGCAATAACCACAAAGACGATTATAGTCATAGTTTGGCAGGCAGACTGCATTTCTCATTTTTTTCAAGGTTAAATGGAGAAGATGTGCAAACTTTAACGAAAATTTAGTTAATAATTACCGCAAAAATGCAAATTGAAAGAGGGTTATTTACAATAACACAAATGATTAAATTGATTTCAAGTTAATCAAGTTGGACTCTTAAATCGTCTACATACAGCTGATATTGTCCATCGTTAATTTTCCAGGGCACTTTTTTGTTCTCTTTCTTAGCTTCTTGGTAGTGGGGAAGCAATCGTTTCTTGTAGCTGCAAATCACGTGCCAAGTGCTCAGTGATGTAAGCATAACCCGGTTGCTTTGGTTTGAGGTTCAGTCTTTTGTTGTACGCTTTAAGATTTTTTAAGCTTTTAAATACTTGATGTTTTCGAAAGAGTTCGTAAGCTTAATAATTATTGGTCGAGTAATATTCTTACCCTTTTTGACCACCGAATGCTGTGGAAGACGATGCACATCTGCAAAATGAATTGCTTCTGGGTTGTCTATTTGTAAACCTTCTCCGAGAAATTTGTATGCTAATTTTTCCGATTCTTCATTAGTCTCCCACACGTTATTAATTTCTCCTTTGACGACATGAATCAAGAGATTAAACCTTTTACTGTACAGTTCATTTTTCATTGCTGATTTCTTATTATTACATGCACTTTTTTGAGCCAAATCGGTTAAATTTTCAATTATTTTTTCCAGCTTTTCTAGAGATGATTTAATCTTCTGTTCTAGTTCATTTAGTTTCGCGTACATCGATTTTTCTGATTGAATTTCATTGATTTTAGCCTCTAATTTACCAACATTCATTTCAAATTTAGTTATTCTTTGGTCAAATCTTAAAATGTTTTTCTCCATTGCATCGACTCTGCCTATCAAAAGATTTAGTTTGTTCAGAACCTCGTCAATTTTTTGCTCACACATGTTAACTTGAAAATTTACTGCAGTCGCCTGTTGCTTTGAAATTTTAACAACCGCACGCCAGCAGTACTGAAACAGAATGAGTTGTTATGTCAGTAAAGATATTGTCGATTAATGTTTGCGATGTTACAGTGACCCGAGTTGGTTTATTGATGACAGGGCATAAGCCAAATCTTAATCGAGTCTAAAGATAATGCCAAGCCTTAGTTTGACGTTTTTCAAGATAAAACATAAGATAATCGCCCATAAAAGCGAGATCATGGGTCCGTTAAACTTCCAATGGGTCCCCGGTAATGAAAATGCGGATTTACTTGCCAAAACTGGTGCCTCCCTGCCCACTGACGCAATCCCATGCCCTCTGTCCCCAGTCATTGCCAAAATCCGTTATCTCCAGTACCACAATTGGAGACGTTACATCTCCCACTCCTATTTTAACTGCCAAGTCCCCAAATTTTCTTTGGAGGAACTGCTTCTTTTTCGCCCGATTCGCTGTGAGCTTTTCCGTCTTCGCTGCCATGGTCACAGTCTTCTTTTATCTTCATATCTTTACAGGATCTGTAGGAAGGAGAATTCTGCTTGTAGGGCCTGTGGACACCCTCTACAGTACCTCAATCATCTCCTCTTCGACTGTCCTGCCTCGAACCTCTTCGTAAATCTATCTTTGGCTGCTCTCTCTCTATTCTTGACCTATGGTCCAGACCTTGGGCTGTGGCCCAACTGTTGGGTCTCAGCGGAGCTCCTCTGTGCCGCCATTCCTCGAAAGGGTTTGGGTAGTACCACCACCACCACCATCAGATCGTGGGGTCTGCACCAGCGTCCTGACGCCTCATCTTGGTGGTGCAGTCCCCTACCCAATGGGGATGGGTCAAAATGGCAGAACAGATCTCCCAAGGGGTTCAACCAAAACGTCGCCCCCATTGTCTTGGACTGTTTTTTTGCCGGGCTGCCCGTTGACCGGTCACAACTGGGCGGCTCCATTTCTAATTGACCGGACTCCATTTCCACGTCACCTAATCCTGGCTTTGCTCCTAATTAGTGACAATGTCCATCCAAACCCGAGCCCCATCCACAATAACCCTTGCCCCAGGTACCCCTGCTCCATCTGTCACCTTGATGTGGGCAGAGACTCCCTTCAGTGTACTGCTTGCCTCATGTGGGTACACTTCCACAGCTCCTCCCTCACCCGTGCTGACTTTCGCACAATCTGTGCTACTAGCACTTCAGTGGGTTGGCGATGCCTGGCGTGCTGCCCCCAAAGTCAAACTGGCCCCCCTACTCAGACCAATTCCCTCGTTACGACGCGTGCGTCCCCTCCATCCCCACCCCCAGGGTTCTCTCTACTACCACCTGTCTTTTATCAACTGCGTCCCCATCAGGGCCTTCCACGTTACTCCTGCTCCTTGTGTTCTCATGACGTAGGTAAGAACACACTAAAGTGCTCCACCTGTTCCAAGTGGGTGCACTTTTCCTGCTCCTCCCTGATCCCGGCTAACTTTCGCAAAATCTGCGCGGCTGGCTCCACCATGGGTTGGAATTGCCCTGCTTGTCTCAATGGGGACCATGCCTCTCCCACCCACCAGCAAGCGTTCCCCAACCCCGTCTCTCCAGTTCCGCCCCCTCTCACCCCCCCACAAATATATTCAGATGTGTTGCGTTCATTTCTACCTCTCCCTTCACACCCTCCCTCCCTAACACTTACACTCTTTCTGCTTTCACTCTACTTTCCACACCACCACTGCCTACAAGCACATAACCAATCAACAACTCGCCGCCACACCCTCAACGAACTCCACGCCCCCTCAAAATCTTAGAATTCTACAATGAAATGCTGCCGGTCTTTCCCCCTCACGTCGTGCTGAACTAATCGCCTTTCTTTCCAAAAATCAGTATTACCTTATTCTCCTCCAACAAATCCATCTTTCGGCAACCAAGAAGTTTCAAATCCCTGGATATTCTACTCTTCGTACGGATCGAACATTCGCCAGACAAGGCCCTGTTTCCTCCAGAGGTCATAACACCGGTGGTGGTGTCCTCACTCTTATCCACTCTGACCTGGCCTTCTCTCCTGTTTCTGTCTCCTCTCTTTCTTCCCAGGACCCCTATTCGGACTACATCTGTGTTAAAGTTCTTTTTTCTAACCACTCTCCCTTACAATTCCTTAACCTATACTCTCCTCCCACCAGAAGCACTCCTGATTCTCACACCAGGACCTTCGCTCCTGACATCTTTCCAAACTCCCCAGACACTTTTATCCTTGGAGACTTCAATGCTCACCACCCAACCTGGGACAGACTCATCTCCCCTGACCCGGCCGGAAATGACCTGTTTCGCTGGATCACTTCCTCCAATCTGGAAATTTTGAACGATCCCACCTCTCCCACGCTCCTCCATCATTCCACTGGGAGCCGTTCATTACCCAATATTTCGTTAGCTCCTGCGTTTCTCGCTCCCCACTGAGAGTGGTACACTCTCCCTCGACTTGGCTCTGACCATCTCCCCATACAGATTGTCCTCCCACTCTCTCCAGTTCGTCATCCCAACACTCGTCCCCCCGGATTCAACTACAAAAAGGCTCGTTGGGATGTTTACCAATCATATATTGTTGAGCATCTCCCCTCTCCTTTTGATGTTGACACAGTCAACATCCACCAGGCTGCCCGCTCCTTTTCCCTCTTCTTGCTGCCAAGGTCTCTATCCCCTTTGGCCGCCATGGTCATTCCCCCAAAGGCCTGGTGGTCCCAGAAAGCAGAATTTGCAGTGCGGGAGCATCGGAAAGCTCGCTCCGAGGCACACCGGTCTGAGGCTCACCGCCTAAGATACATAGATGCTTTTCGTAGGGCGTCCTCAGTCATTTCTAGAGCCAAATCCTCATCCTGGCAAGCCACCTGTTCTAATCTGTCCCCCCGTTCTGATCCTTGTGCTGTCTTCAGGCTCCTCAATGCCATCTCGAGCAAAAAGAACACCTCCCAAGACCCTTCTTTTCCCGTTTGCAGTTCCCCTCTTGACACTGCCAACCACTATGCCTCTTATCTTCGCTCACACCTATCTCAAGCAACACCCCGTACCTCGCACAGAGTCGAACGACAGTTCATGAATGAACTTCGTAAAGCTAGCTGCGAGGATGCTTCTTCCCTCCACAATTCCTTCTGCTCCCCCTTCTCTTTGGCTGAACTCTCCCCTGCCATTTGCAAACTCTCCTCTTCCACTGCATCTGGCCCTGACCAGATTGCCTATCCTTTACTAAGGCATTTGCCTGAGCCAGCACAACTCCTCCTTCTTTCTCTTTTCAACAGGTTCTGGTCCTCTCATACTTTCCCCTCTTGTTTGAAACCTACCACTATCATCCCATTGACAAACCTGGAAAACCCACTTTCTCTCCATCCTCCTTCCGCCCCATTTCACTCACCTCTTGCATCTCCAAGCTTTTTGAGTGCTTGATTCTTTCTCGCCTAACTTTTCACCTCGAATCGAATCATCTCCTCTCCACTTGCCAGGCCAGTTTCGCCCCGATAGGTCGTCTCTTGACCAAATTTTGTCTCAATCAATCTGGGACGGATTCCAAAAGAAAAAGCCTCCAGACTGAACCATTTTGGCATCTGTTGACTTTTCCAAGGCTTTCGACTTGGTCTGGCACTCTGCTCTGTTCCATAAACTCCTCTCGCTCAAACCCTCCCCTTGCTTCGTTCTTTGGGTACGCTCCTTCTTTTCTGAACGTAGAGCTAAAGTCCAGGTTAGTGGTTCCCGCACCTTTTTTTCTGCATCAGACGAGGGGTCCCCCAGGGTTCGGTACTTGGTCCAGTCCTTTTCATCCTGTGTGTTGAAGACATCACCAAGGATTTGCCTCGGGGTGCTCATGCCTACTTGTATGTTGACAATCTGGCCATCTGGTCCTCCTCCCCAGACCCGCTCAAAGCATCTTCTGTTGTCCAATCCTTTCTCAATATCCTAGAACTGTGGTCCAACTTATGTGGAGACTTCCTCTCAATCCAAAGAAGTACGAGTCATCCTTTTTCTCTACAGATCCCCATCAAGCCACTTTCCAGCCCGTGCTGTACCTCCTGGGCATCCCTCTCTTGTTCCATCCCACCCCTAAATTCCTAGGTGTAACCTTTGATCGGATTTTATCCTTTGGGGCCCACGTCCAATCCCTGTGTTCCAAATTCTATCCACGCCACAAAGCCCTTTGCTCCATAGCCACTGCTTTCTGGGGTCCCACGAAAGAATCTCTCTCCCTACTTTACAAAGGCTTTGTGCGACTGGTGCTCACATATGCCTCTCCTGGATGGTTCCTATTCCTATGCAACACCGCAACCATTCACTTGGAAGTCCTACACAGAGCTGCATGCAGGGTTATTACTTGGTGCCTCTCTTCCACCCCCTCGTCACTACTCCTTCTTGAGGCCCAACTCCCTCCTCTAAAGCTAACTCTAGAACATCAGGCCCTTTCCTCCTCCAAACGTGCTCTGCATCTCCCCCCAGACTTCTCCAGCCTCAATGCCATGGCAACAAGAAACGTGCCGTGTCGATTAAAGAAGAAACCCTCCTGGAGATCATTCTGTTCTCCGGCCACACAATCACTCCCATCCCCACGTGAGACTCTGATCATGTGCCCCTCTTTTCCCCCTTGGACTGCAACCCACTTCACCGTTTCCCCTTCATTCCCGATTGCGGAGGCAACAGTACAGCCCGACTCCAGTTTGCTTCAAACAGACTATCCTATCCCCCCCTTCGGATATCGAAGTATGGACTGATCGATCTGTCCCCTCCGTTTTTGGTCCCGGTGGTGCTGGAGTGTATGTCACATGCTCCAAATACCACACATCCAATTCCCTGTCCTTTTCTACTGGTCCAATTGCCTCCAGCTTCACAGCTGAAACCTTTGCCCTCAAGCAAGGCCTCCATTGGTGTACTAATCATTTGATGACCTGCAAATTCCAGTCAGTTTTTTTCCTAACCGACTCCCAATCGGCCCTCTCAATCCGTTCATCAGCCCCCTCTTATCTCCTGCCTGAATCTGGAATGTTTGGTCCCTTGCCTCCTCCCTCTCCAACAATACCACCTTAAACTTCCAACGGGTCCCTGGTCACGCTGGTCTCCCCGGCAATGAAAATGCGGATTTACTTGCCAAAGCTGGTGCCTCCCTGCCCACTGACGCGATACCATGCCCTCTCCCCACAGTCATTGCCAAAATCCGTTATCTCCAGTACCACAATTGGAGACGTTACATCTCCCACTCCTACCTTAGCCAGCAAGTCCCCAAAGTTTCTTTGGAGGAACTGCTTCTTTCTCGCCCGATTCGCTGTGAGCTTTTCGGTCTTCGCTGCCATGGCCACAGTCTTCTTTTATTTTCATATCTTCACAGGATCAGTCGGAAGGAGAATTCTGCTTGCAGTGCCTGTGGGCACCCTATACAAAACCTCAATCATCTCCTCTTCGACTGTCCTGCCTCGAACCTCTTCGTAAATCTATCTTTGGCTGCTCTCTCTCTATTCTTGACCTATGGTCCAGACCTTGGGGTGTGGCCCGTTTGTTGGGTCTCAGCGGAGTTCCTCCGCGCCCCATTCCTCGGAAGGGTTTGGGTAGTACCACCACCACCACCATCAGATCGTTGGGTTGATTTAAATTCAAGTCAAGAGTTTTACTGAATTCATCTGTAAAGTGAGCAATATTGTATTTCGGATGTTGATAGATTACTCCGATTGTTGGAAGGTGCGAGCTAGTTAAACTTGATAGTAAGCTTTCACAACCAGATGTATGGATAGAATTAGTTCCTAAGATCTCATAGTTAAAAGAGTCGGATATATAAAGTCCCACTCTCCTAGCATTTTTAGGTAAAGCAGCATAAATAAAATGATAGTTCGGAAAGGAGATATCTAGGAAAGGTTGGTGTTTAATTTTGGTTTCCGGTAGGCCAATAAAATGCGGTCTTGTTGGTAGTTGGTCTAAAAGTTCACGTAGTTTGTTGTAGTTTTTTTGAAGTGATCGGATATTAAGGTACAACAAAAACAGATTTTGCGAAGAATTGAGCATGCTGTTTTGGAAGTTTAAATCATGATATTTACACTGGGAAATATTTTCAGGAACAAGTGTCATAATATCTGCAAAACTATTGAGCGTATGCAAAAAAATAGATGTTTTAGTGCCTTCTTGACCCAACAAGAAATATTGTAGCAGGTCGTTTGTATCGCAGCTCACGATGCTTTTAAACGTTGCCACAAAAATCAAATACCGTTATATTGTTTTAATCACAAACGTTTCCGAGCAAAGGAGGACAAGTTAATCAAATTTAACATAAGCAGCATTCATTCTGAAACCTAAGTGTATACACATCATTTATTTAGTGAACAGTTCCTTGTCCCTATCCCGACCGCAGTATTCGCCTCCCTATCGCCAACCTATCTCGAAGTTAGCACCAAAAATAAAGTAGACCTACTACCCCAATATCTCACAATAGAAAGCAGCGAAAACAAAGCTACAGCGGCCGAGACCGGGAGTAAAGGATTGCCGGAGAGTCAACTCTATCAATCAAAAAAAAAACAAAAAAAACGCTAGTATCCTAGGCTGATTCTACTAATTTAATAAATCACTCATCTATATTGTTACGCATCTTCAACAAAATAGATCACACGAGGCAATAATGGAAGCTGGACCAATTGTGAAATCAAATTAGCTTAGTTAAGCCAGCAACACCACTATATGTGAGAAGCACTTCACTATCTTTTAGCGTAAAAATTGAAACCAAATACTCGATAGTAGCAGTTTCAAAAAGCCAGCAAGCAAAGTCAGTCTGAAACTTAAAATATAAAAGCTCGTAACTGCGTTCGGTTCTGAGCTGTGATATTCAGTGTAGAAGAAAAGCTCTGATTTTGCGAAGGATAAAATTATTTATTGTTTTTGTTTTGTTTCAATATCATTTGTCTTTTAATCAATACATAAATTCAGAAAGTAGAAAACAAGCTGTTCTTTTTTTTTCTTTTTTTTTGTACTTTGCAGCGAATCTAGTTCGCCAAGGTAAATTTTGTAAATTATGGCTTCCAAGAAAAAAATAGGTGCAAATTATGAAGTAAGAAGTAATTTCACATTCAAAGACAAACTAAGTTGAAGATTTTACTTTGGAATTAAAAGGAGTCATCTTAATTTACGGCGAACACAATGCTAGCTACATGATGAATACATTAGTTTCGAGTTTTCTTGTACTCGATTTATTGATCACAGCATGAGAGCAGTAGCCTATATTTTTTTGTCGTTGCTAGTGGAAAAAGTTAAAATCAGCGTCTCAATAATTAGTTGGCTATGCTAGGCTACCAAGACTAGCTGGCTAGAGCAGAAGTATGGTAGGCCAACAAAAACACTAGTTGGAGATGTATTGCCATTTTCAAAAATCTAAAATTTGAAATCGACTTTCAAAAATCTATAGTTTGAAATGATTACGAAGTTGAGTAAAAGCACTAAAGTTAACTTCGCTACTAAATAATGTGTTTTTTTTAATATGTGAATAAACTTCCTCTCATGAGGATGTTGATCCAGAGCTTCAATTGCTGCAATTCATGCAAGATAAATTTGAGTATTAATCCCTCATACACCAGTAGTTCTTGTTTTCTGCTTAACAGTAACCACAGTCATGAAGCAAGGCAAGTTTGAAGCTCACTAAGTAGTTCTTATGGGATTATGCGGGTGAGTTGAAATTGGTAGAGTTTTATCTGTGAAAAGTGAGCCATCTATTGCAGTTACGTCATGAATTTTGTTTTGAGTCACAAGAAAGATTTGTAATGTTATTGTTTTCATGATCTCTAGTTTGGTTCAAAACATTGCAGTTTAGATGCTGGAAATTTAATTGTCAGACTGCTGTCAGCTAAAATGCATTAGCAAATTACTGCTTGTTGTCTGGATTGGACAGAATAGACAATATATATGGTAACACTGAAATGCAAGTAGTGTTCTCATGCAAGTAGTGTTGTCTTGCAAGTAGCAGAGTGTATAATTACTGATAACTTATTGGGGTCATGAGTTATCATTCATATAGTATTTCAATTATTGGTATTGATATGAAACTTACTCCAACTTGCAGCAAATAACTTTTCGTTGGTTGCGGTGCGGTATACATAATTTCAAAAACTTTGCGAACGCAGTGCGGTGCAGCTTAAGCAATGAAAATTTGTGCGAACAGCGGACACCAAATTTTTTTGCCAGCGACACCACTAACATACTGCCTTGCTAAGTACGAGTTGAAAATTTCCCGAATTCGAAAGTTTTTTGTATTTATTTTTGATCTGCAGGGAGAGCTGCAAAAGCAGCAACACAGGTAGCAGTGTTGCCACGTTATTGAAATGGATCGCATAGTCCGTTTGTTTGTTTTTTGCATTTTTTTGTGTTTTTTTTTGCCAACAAAAGAGGAAAATGGGTTTGAAATTTTTATATCTTCTATTTTATTTAATATAAATGTAAAAGCATAAAGTTTATTTTTTTGGTCGGGAGTGCTGCAGCACCGCAGCACGTATAGGCGAGCCGCCCCTGACAACATGTTAGGGTAAAAGGTCTTGCAAAAATTCTACTAAAGTTGATTGCAGTATCCAGTAACTGCAAACAATGCTTGCTGAGTTATCAGGTGCTCATCCGTAAACAATCTCAAATAATGTTGCAACTGAATTAATTTTGGCACTTGCAGGTAATAAGGCCCACCTAACACACTTCTGATGTCAGCAAAAACCTACTCGCCCGTGTATTTTGTCGCTAAATTACAGCATGGCAAAAAAAAACCCTAAAAATCAGCAAAGCTGAAGTCACTAAACTATGCTAAAGTTTTGGAAGCCAGATGACGTAAATTACACAGCTTGATTACAATTTATAACAAACACTCGAGTGCTAATGAAGGAAACAATTTTTGCTTATCATATTGTGACAAAATAGCTAAAAAATCTTGCTTGGTCCTGATTAGCTACAAAGCCTACCACTACCTTACCCACATACTGTTGCTCATTTATGCAACCAGTTTAATCACGAGCCAAGTCAACTGACCGCGACAAACTGACCGCAAACCAACTGTTTCGTTACAGTGATTTCGTCGCAGTGATTTCGTCACAAAGTGAGGGTTCGGGCAAGATGGCTCTGGGGATAGTAAAAATATATTTAGGATCGCCCTTCTCAGCCAATCGGCGTTGTTCATGGTCAGTTTGTTTGCGGACAGTTTGTTGTGGTCAGTTGTCGTAGACCCGTTTAATCAGGTCTTTGCAGTGCTAATTTCTATGCCTCGTTTTAAAAGCATTAATCTTTACCAAACTAGGCCTAAAATTAAGTTATTATTGCTAAAAAATTGGAAAATCTTCGGGCGCTTGGGGCTTTGCCTCCAGACCCCCAATAGCCTCTGCCAGCTAGGGCTCTGCCCCCTTACCCCCAAGTGCAGCCCTCCCATTGCAGATTTCTGGCTGTGAACCTGGCTAGTAGTCAGTACTAGGAATGCAAATTCATTACATCAAAAATTTTCTTTAATCACGAGTACAAAAAAGTAGGTGTATGAAAGAGCAATATGAAAATTAATTTTTAAGTTCTGTCAAAGAAAACAAACCTTAAGCAGTCATGGAAAAGTCGTAGAAAATTACCTAAAAAAGTCCTGGAATTTGATTTTGCAGTTTCTGTGGCAACCCTGATTTTATTTAACCTACAAATGTGTCAGATCATTTACCTGACCCTGTAGAGTTGTCACTGACATTGTCTGTTGCGGTGGGCCGGCGAATTCAGCAAGTTTTATGAGTGTGCAGCAGGTTAAAAAAAGTTCCGGAGCATTGCATTAAACCCTGCGCACTGCAAACCCGATACCTGTCGGTCTATCGTCTGTTGATTTTAATTAAGTACATGGTCAAAATTTTTATGGTAGCTTATTGTAATAGTGCTCAAAATATGAAATAAGACGAATCAAACCGTAAAAAAAGCAACTCACAACTACGATATAGCTATGGGTTTGCTGTGGTAATTTTTATCTTAATAATCAATTGTGCATGTGAGGATTAGGAAACCGATATGTACTGAAAAGTTTCAATTTTGGTTCAATTTTCAACCTCCCATAACTTTTTCAGTCACAGATTAAGTTTCAGCATTATAGAATCTTTGATTGTTTGTAAATTTGACCGCTCAATTAAATCATTGAAAAATTTCTCAGGCTATATAAACATAACCCCTTGGAATAGTTGCATAATTATTGTTTCTTAAGTGGTGTTAACTCTTAAGATATCTTTAGACTGGAAGAAAAGCAACGCACCTCGGAATTTTCATCTTTGTGATTTTGCGCGTACCTTCGCGAGTAGTTACTGTTATCGCGCCAAGCTATTTTATTTTTATTATCTGCTTCAGTTGGGCCTCGAAGGCACATTTATAGTTCTTAGTTTTGCAGCAACCAAAAAAAAGCGTTTGCCTGCAGCTCGTGTATACTTTACTTTGCGTCGTTTTTGCACAGCTTTAATAATTATTTTTTCACGCTTTGCACGGTTGCTAATTACTTCGGCACCGTATCACCTGTTTTGCTCATTTGAATTATAGTTGTCTGGCGGTTGGACGTATTTTTTTGCAAGAAAAGACTTCGCGGTTTTTCTGTTGAATTTTTATTTTTCCGGGTAACTTAGGTTAGTTTTTCCCGCATCGGTTTTATTTTAACTTAACTCAATGAATTTTGATTCAATTCTTTTTGTTGAAAAATTGTTTAGTAGAGTCGGAGCGGTGAAGACCTGGGCGTTCCGTACTGGACATATTCAACATCAAGTTACGGGTCATTCTGTAACAGTTACTTACTTTTACGAGTGACAACTCGCAAAGGTATGCTTAGCATTGCGTCGGTACAAATTATGGGTTGGGTTGCTTCCATTCAAAACAAGTTTTGGTATGGAAGTATGGAGTGGAATATAGAAAATTTTTGTGTAGAATGGAATATGGAATAAAAGATTTTTCGCATGGAATAGATATTGCCAGTAGGTCTATGGAATATGGAAAAATAGTCTTCCATTCCATGCAATGCCCTGCCCTTAGATTCATTCACTGATCACGTTACACCAGTTACCACTACGCAAGTAAGAGACTATCATTGCTCAACGCATGCACTCACCAAAAATAATGTTTCCAAAAGGAGTAAAATTTTCCTTTTGAAAAGTACCGAGTACCGGTACGGTCGGTACTTTTTCAAAAATGTAACGAATAAAGTACCGAGTGCCTACCTCTGTTAAGAACTAAAATGGATCAAAAATTTGAAGAAACCCACGTGAAGAAAGTTGAACAAGGGTTCGACTCCATAAAAGTAAGGTCTGGTAAAAGAAAAAGAGCAATTACAGCGAATCTTGACGATGCTTACTCGTTACCCTTCCAGGAGGCAAGCTCCTAACATAAAAAATCTTGCACAATTTACAGCTTCCCGACCTCCACCGTACAAAATGGTCGGTTGTTTCAGCTTTCAGGAATTGAAATAAGGCATAGTACGGCGGATTGGTGAAAATTTTTGGAAGAATTGCGGGTTTGATGAAACTTGGCAGGCTGTTAAAATAGGTCCATTAAAAGACATTTGGATTTAGGGCCATTCCAGATTTATTCTATGAACTTAGGTTTAGCCATTTTACAAAATAGTAGCCAAATCATCAAAACGAGCATTTTGGGGGGGGGGCAAATTTACAACTCACCTTAATTAAAAGTTATTTAAGATGACATTGAGGTCTGAATTTTTGCATGGTGGTAGCTCCTCTAATAACTTTTCGTAAACACAAAACAAAATTTTGATGACGTCATCACAAGAGAAGTGACGTCACACGTTACTAAATTTATAGTTAGCTGTTTTTTGCCGATGTTTTTTCATTGAAAGCTAAACTAAACGTAACTCCAAGTTGTGGTGACTAGACTGTGGTCTCTCAGTTTTCTGGTAGGCATAGACAGATACAGGTTACCGTTACGGATTAAATGTAAGTTACCTTTGACACTGAGATTAATAATTATAATAACTCCATAAAAGCCAGCAAAATTTAGCCATAAAATGCAGGCCAAAAGCTAAAACAAAAGCCTAAGTAGCCTGAAACCAACACTTAAACAGCCTATTGATGTTCATTGTTCTCTAATAATTTCGATTTGACTTTATTTAACTTTCGTACTTCACATTACTCTTTTTACTAAATGCATTTGCTTTCAGGTGTATTGTTACTGTGAAAATTTCAGTGTTAGAATTTTACTGTGAGTAGCCTACAGTGCGGCTAAAGTTTACAAAATTGTGGATCTTTTACAACCAGGGACATCAAAACAGCACTCAGAAACAGATTGGACTAAGTGTGTTCTTTGCCAAGAAGAATCGTCGGAAGTACTTCGCTATCCAGCTAAGTCCAAATGCATCACGCAGGAATCAGGGTATAAAACAATAACCGAGCTTCTTGTAGGATTTGAAAGGATTGACTGTTTGTCCCCATCAATCAATCTTTCAAGGCTAGATGATGGAAGTGGCATAGCAGAAACATTAAAGCGTTACGAAGCTAAGTGGCACGACTCGCGCAGGCTGCTGTACAACAGTACAAAATTAAAGCGTGCAGAAAAACGCAAGAAATCGCAAGAAGAGGCTAATGATGACACTGGAAGCTTAAAGAAGTCCACCCGCTAGAGTGAGAATCGTGCTTTTATAGAAGCATGCTTTTTCTGCGACAAACCTGCACCAGAGGGAGAATTTTTGACTCGAAAAGCATCAACATTTGGTCTTGACATGAATGTTTGGAAAGCTGCGATGAAACTACAGGACAAATCTCTTCTAGCCAAACTGAGTGCAGGAGACTTGATTGCACAAGACGACCAGTATCATCTGAATTGCTTAAACTCTTTGTACACCAGAGCAAGAGAAACAAAATCACCCGAAGATTCTGATAGGGATAGAATGAATCACGGCCTTGCATTCGCTGAGCTGGTATCTTATATTGTAGAAACTCGCATGGACTCTTCAGTTACACCCATCTTCAAACTCAGCGATCTGGTTACTCTATATACAACAAGGCTAGAACAACTTGGAAGTAATGTTGTTGGACGAGTTCATTCTACTGACCTCAAAAAGAGAATTAGAAGTAGGAAACAAGTCGGACTTGATGCCTTGTTTGGAAAATCTTGCTCCGGTCAAAGTGTGTCTCTCTACCCCCAGAGCGCAGGTCAGCATCCTTGATGGTGCTGGCATTGTCAATATGCTACGACCAGGGACAGCAAAGACATTTAAAGCTTATGCCAGTGATGTCTTTGTGCCTTATATTTTATCCCATCTTCAACATGTGGAAAGACTAGATATTGTCTAGGATCGGTACATTGCTGACAGCTTGAAATTGCAAATGTGTAGCAAGAGAGGAAAGGGAATTAGGCGAAGAGTCGAGCCACGAAGTGCAGTTCCTGGAAATTGGCAAGAATTTCTGCGTATCGATGACAACAAGACGGAGCTTTTCTTTTTCCTGGCTTCTAACGTGGCTGAAATTGAAACTAACAAACATCTCATCACCACACAAGGCAATGGCGTTCTTTCCTCCAATCAAGAGGATGTCTTTACTCTAGTTCCATATACGAACTAGGAAGCTGATACTCGTATCTTCCAGCACCTGAAAGATGCTGTACGACATGGATATAGCAATGCATCGATACGCACAGTCGATACAGATGTAGTGGTCCTGGCTATAGCATCAGTCAATCGCCTAAATTTATCTGAACTATGGGTTGCCTTTGGAACTGGGAAGAGCTTCAGGTTTATCGCTGCTCACAAAGTTGCCAACACTCTCGGTCTCGACCGATGTGAAGCCTTGCCGATGTTTCATGCTTTCACAGGATGTGACACGGTATCATGTTTTGGGGGCAGAGGAAAAAAACTGCATGGGTCACCTAGACCACCTATGAAGATATTAAACCAGCATTCATTGCCTTGGGTAATACACCAGACTTAAGTGCCATTTACGAGTGGACACAACAGCTGGAGCAATTTGTGGTTGTTTTGTATGATCGCACCAGCACAGAAGAGGGTATGAATCGGGCAAGAAAACAGCTGTTCAGCAAGAAAGGCAGAGCTATTGTTGGTCTACCTCCTACACTAGCTGCGCTTATTGAACACACCAAGAGAGCTGCCTACCAGGCTTGTCATTGTTGGGGCCAAATGATGACTCCTGCTCCAAAGCTTCCGTCACCAAATGACTGGGAGTGGAAAAAGAAGGCTTCTGGTGGATGGGATTTAATCTGGACTACCCTACCGGAAGCACCAGAGGCATGCAGGAAACTCTTGCGTTGTAGCTGCAAGATCGACTGCAAACGTGGACGCTACAAATGTCATAAGGTGTCTTTAGAGTGTACAGCTCTATGTCAGTGCGGTGGACACTGCTCTAAGTGACAGGGCTGAGAGAATACAACATTTAATACTGTTTATAATGCTATTTACATCATTTTGAGGTATTAGACTGTAGTAAGGTGTTTTTGTACCCTTCTACCATGTTTTTTACAAATCCATTTTGGGGATGTTCGATACATTGGGTTTTAGAAATACTGCAAATATTGTATATATTGATTTTTGTGACTTTGCCCTGATTGATCAGATGAATGTCTGGCTATTTTTCCTCAGATGTGGGATGATATTGGATATTTTTCAAATACTGATTTTGTTGTGGGCTCTCAATGTTTTGACATCTTAGCAGTTTCATTTTAGCGCTTTAAATGACTTTAGCTATACAAATAGCTTTGTCTGGTATAAAAATTGCAGTAGGCCTAAGTAGAGTCTCGGGCAGGCCTGCAACTAGAAGCAAATGCTTAGGGGGGCGAAAAATATTTCAGGGGGGGCCAAATTACTTACACCGGTATCATGTATTAGTAACCGATTTTTTGTAGGGGTTGCGAACATTTTTCCAGGGGGGGCGGAGCCTCCCCTGGTTGTGGGTCTGGTTTCGGGCTTAAACTAATTTCATTGCAATTTTATGGCAATGTCCAGCGCTGCCCACCTTCGCCCAACTGTGTAAAATGTATTTGAAACTTTGACAAAAAAACTCGAATTATAAAATTTTGATATGACGTCATAAATTGTGATGTCATAGCTGATGTTTTCATATTTGGCGATGGAAGTCCATAGGAAACGGCATTTATGTGTATTGTGTAAATCTGCATTTACGTCTTAGAAATACCAATACAAAAACTAAATAAACGCAAATTTTATTTTAGGGAAATCACTGCATTGTACAAGATTTGGGGCTTTATTTCTTTATTTCTGGTGTTGCTCCTACTTACTTTTAAATTGTATTTTAACTTTAAGCTAGTGATTAATTGCAACTTCAACTGTTGTGTATTTATATAATAAAAAGGAAAATCATTGGTAGTCCTAAATTAAAAATTTCAAACACGCAATTGCGGCCATCTTGAAAATTGCCGCCATTTTTGTTACAGGTTGAATTTGAGATGGCCCTACATCCAAAAATCACCTTTGAGGCATAGACTACTTATAGAAAAAAAATTCATGCTTGTTTCATCAAACCCACAATTATTTCACCAATCCGATGAACTAGCTAACCAAGAGATTGACATAATTAGTGGGTCAAAAAAATGACGAGCAAGAAATTCTTTGAGCGGCTGTACGGAAACGAAGTTACGGTATAGAAAAAAAAGAATTTTCGCTCTGTGTATTATATTGATTATTTGCTATCCGCAAACTTTTATCTTTCAATACAAGATGTATAATTCTTTCAAATTTTCAAAACTTTATTAAAAAAAATAAAAATAAACAAGTTAAAATCAAAAATTCCAAGCGGTTCAGTCGGAAACATCATGCCATTTTGGAATATGCATCAAGGAGGCTATCCAAACTTTTTGTATTTGAAGTTTCCAATATGGACTTACTATTTGGTTTACACAGGCATCAATGCGATCAGCAAAAATCTCTAATTACACCACTTGTATGTGTTGTAACATTAACCCATTAAATGGAGAGGTCAAAAAATTTACATTCAAAAAAATCCTTTTAATCTGATGCCATTGTAAATATTTTATAACGTTATGTGCAAAAAAAATTTTTTTTTCGCTTGTAGTTTTTTAGTTATTTAATGGCAACTTTAGTTGCCAACGGCCGTAAATGGAGTCAAAATTTATTTTTTGCACAATTTCAAGAATGAACAATTTTGAGGTGGTGCAGAATTTGAAAATGACTTTCAATGAAGTCGATTTCATGTTGCTTTCGCAATAAGCTTTTCGGACAGAACTCTTCAGTTGCGATCTCTGTCTGGTTTGGTATGTGGTGAGCAGGATCTTTTAAAGACCAAATGCAGTAAGGAGAAATGCACTCTGCAGTAAGGAGAAATGCATTCTGCAATAAGGAGAAATGCACTCTGCAGTAAGGAGAAATGCGTTTCAAGGGGATTGCAAGATAGTAAGGAGAAACGCAATTTATCCAATGCCAGCAGGCTTTGATCTTACCGAAACAGTTGTAGAGTGAATACGAACTGCTTTTGCCTGCACAAATCTGGTTTTATCCGTGAGATATAAACCGCTTCCAATAGACTCAAGTGAAACTGAGAGCGAGCTGTGGTTAGGATTTTAAACTGCGAATCAGAATAGTTGCGTGCGCACTGATTGGATTCCAACAAATGTTGGCCAATGGCTGAATCGCTTTCTGGTTCGAATTGAGTCTTACTTTTTGCTTTGCATTTTCTATTTGGCTGGGTTCTAGTTGGTTGAGATGTTTTTTGCCTTATTGCTTTTGGAACATGTTGCTTGATGCGTTCCTGAAGCCTTTGAGTAGTGCGACCTACGTACCGACTATCACAGTGGCACACATATTCATAAGTAACCATACTTCTTTGATTGGCAGGTAGCACATCCTTTTTGGCAGCAGGTAGCATGCATTGGCTTGAGAAAATCAAGCGTGGTGACACTGCTCCGTAGCAATTTTGTACAGCACTTTTGACTTGATGTTCTAATTGCTGAGAAGCTGATCCTATCCACGGGGCTCTAAGGTACACTGGGCACTTTTCTGGTCCAAAGGGTTTGGCTGCAGAAAATTGTGCAATTTTCTTGGATATGTGCTTGAGTACTATATCTTCAGGGTACACGTTGTCAAGCAAGATCTTTTTGATAAAATCAATCTCTTGCTTAAGCTTGTTTTTTGTACATATCATAAGTGCTCTGTGTACCAGCGTGGCGATTAGGTTCGTTTTCCGTTTGCGTGGGCTGAAGGATTCCCAGCGGATGTATTGACCAGAAAAAGTGGGTTTTCGATATACACTGGTCTCGAAACCAAGTTCAGTTCTTTCCACTAGAATGTCTAGGAATGGAAGTTTGCCATCTTGTTCTTTTTCAAAAGTGAACTTGAGAGCAGGATGTAGACAATCAAGCGTGACCAGGAAATCGTCAACGTCACCTTCTTGTTTGAAGATGGCAAAGGTGTCGTCAACATATCGAAAATAAATTGTCGGTTTTTGAACACAGGAGAATAGTTTGGACTCGTGGTATCCGACAAAGATATTCGCTAATGCTGGGCCCAATGGTGAGCCCATTGCTACTCCGTCCGTTTGCTTGTACATTGTGTCATTGAAGCTGAACTCTACGGATGACGTAGCACTTTCCATAAGTTCAATAAATACCGCTTGGGGGATGGGAGGTGTGGAAGAAGGGTCTTTGTACAGGGCTTCCGCACATATGCCGATCGTTTCCTTGAGAGGTACATTGGTAAATAGGCTTGAGAAGTCAAATGAGCACAAATAGACATCTTTTCCTTCTAACCTGAGGTCTTGCATGGTTTGTGCGAATGTAAATGAGTCTTTTATGCAGTTGGTGGAAAACTGCTCAAGCACTGGCTGTAAAATGCTTGCTAGCCATTTGGCAAGTTCATGGTGGGAAGAACCGACCATGGACAGGATAGGCCTTAATGGCGTGCCTTCCTTGTGTGTTTTAGGCAATCCGTACATTCGCGGTCTTTGCGAACCCGTAGGGCGTACCTCATCATAGACTTGTTTAGGTAGCTGCTCTGAGTTCAGTAACTCTCGTAATCGGTTCTGAAGTTTTGTCTCTATGGTAGCGGTTCTGTCAGCCGTGGCGGCTGGGCCAAGACATTCGAATTTTGATGCGTCATTCAGGATGTTTTCCATTTTAGTTACGTAATCATTTTTGTTCAAAATGACTACACCTGATCCTTTATCGGGACGAGTGATAAGGATTTTTTCATTTCTACGCAAGCTTTTGATGGCCTGGTAGCATTCGTTCTGCATCAGGAAGTCATGTTTTTCGATTTGACTTTCACTGTAGCTGTGTGCCAGGTCAGTGAGTCGGGCTTTCAAAGCGTTTCGCGTATCAACAGAGCACGCTTTGTGATGTTGTAATTGCGCCCATAGTGACTCGAACTCGGCGAACAATTGTTCTTTACACACAGTTTTGGGTGGTAGGCAAAAATTGAGTCCATGTCCAAGTACGAACTCCTCCGTGTCCGACAGCACATAGTCTGAGAGGTTCTGAATGTGCTTTTTCCCGTCACTCAGCGCTGTACCAAAACGTTTGCGTCTGAGTATCATGATCAACCGATCATGTTTAGACTTCGTTTTCCGTTCAGTTCGTTCATCTAGCTCGGCTAGATATCTGCACAGTCGAATAGTGTCAAACATAGAGAGAAATTCGCGAGCCTTTGTCCAATATGCCCGGTAGGCTGTGCGAAGTGTTCTCAATCGTTTGTTGTTTCTCATGATCTCATCTTTATTGAAGTTTACGACTTTATTGAAAGTCATTTTCAAATACAATTTCAAGAATGTTTCAAAGATAAGTTTTAGTTATAGCTGCCTCGGTTAGAAGGCAACAAATTTTAACACGAAGATTAGCATTTTAGTGCACCTGGCCATCTCAAAAAAGTTGCGAAGAAGACTTTTTTTGCATGTAACACGTTAACCCTTGGTGCACATGGTATTGACCAACGCATTTACATGGGGGAAGCAAAAATGTCCCGATCCATCTCCTAAATTAAACTTTATAGAAACACCAAATTTTGCATGCAGGTTGGTGTTCACCAAAATTTTTTATAAAAATTGGCTGTGAGTTGATGACGTCATCATTGTGACGTCATCAGTCACATTTTTTGAAAAATGACGTTACAGGCTGTTCAAATTTTGTTTTTGATACTAATAATTTTTTTGATTAGCTTTTTGATACTGAATCATAAAATGCCTTAGTCAAAGTAGGTATACGACACAAAAACGTTTTATGACGTCATTTACGTCAAAGATCGGCCAAGAAAATGCTCAGATTTTGGAAAGTAACTTCAAAACTGGGAAACTTCTGTTACCTCAGCAGCTTCAAATTTTTAGAAGTTATTTGTAATGCAATTTGATGCAAAGTAAAGTTGGTTTGAAGAAAAAAGCATCCACGGGACAACCATAGGAGCCACGCTCAGTTTTCTTTATGGCCTGTTCACTAGCTACTGCAGCATTTTGCAAACGGTTTTGTCCTGTGGTACCATGTCCACCAATCCCACTTTCCGTCAACATATCTAAGCAGAGGAAGGTATGTGAAAAGAAAAGATAAAGCACAGCACTCACTTTGCAAGTCACACTTTTTAATGAGACCTGAAACAACATCACCACCCTGCCTCAGACCAGTGTCTCTAAGTCAGGCATCTGACTCACAATAAGGCTCTGCGTAAAAAAAGATATCCACCACTGAATGCAAGACAACATAGCTTGAACCCAAACTGAATGGGCTTTCCCCGCATGAATTGCTAGGTGCCATGCTAACCATAATATGTCATAATATGGTATCATGCAGAGGCGGAGTCCTCGAGTACACATTTTGAATCACTTGCGTCAGTGTCCTTGGTCCTTGGTCTCGAGAGGGTCTGTCCTCGGAAAGGCTGTCCTTGGCTTCGGATTTTTTGTGTCCTTGGCCTCGAATCTTGTGAAGTCGAATCCACCTCTGGTATCATGTTTTCATCAATGCTATAATTGTTGGTGTCAAAGTGTTTCTTGAAGTTGGCATTGAGTTGGAAAAACGGGTAAAGTCTGTTTTGCTCCTTTGCTTTGCCTTTTTTACTTTGCTTTTCTCTAGTATTGGGGTGTTCGATGAGGGTTTTGGCAGAATAGGGGGAATAGGAATAGCAGGCCCAGCGCCAGAGTAGCGTGAGTGGGATGGGGTGGGGGCAGAAAAAATATTTGGGGGCACATGTAAATTTTTTCCTCAAATTCGGGAGTGAGGACCAAAACAAAGGTCTTCATCCCAAATTACGCCCCGTGGATACAGACCGTTTGCCTCCTTTCGGGGCACAATTCTCGCTCCGGTGGCTCGTTCATAGCCTAGCGGGGCGTGACGGAATCTTATGAGGCGGATCTCGGTTCTTGCCTACAAATTCAGGGGTGAAGACCAAACAAAGCAATCTTAGGCTTCGTCTTGGCGTTTACTAGTAGTCCGGTAGAAACAGCTTTTACCCTGAAAAAATTTATAATAAGCTAAAATTTGGCACAATGGCTCAAGATCATGTCCTGAGCCACCAAAAAAAATCCCCATGTTTTGGACGTGGGACTTCCCCCTTCTTCGGCCTTTAAAGTCTGCCATCTAGTGTCAAACAACTTTTACTATCCAACAGCCAATCCAAAAGTTGTAAAAGTGCCAAGTTTTGAGTAATAGTTGGTTTTCAAGTGCAAGTATAAAAAAATTTACTTTGAAATTGATGACGTCATTGTTGGTGACGTCACTGCCAAAGGTTTTGAAAAAAATCACGTATTGATGGCTCGAATAGTAAATGAGAGTTAGGTTCTTGGTTTCAAATAAAAAATTGCTGAAATCAAAGTGATGACGTCACAAGCGTTTTTGATGACGTCCTTTGTCAAGAGTTTTGATGGAAATCTGAAAAAGAGTGTTTGACCAAACAAAACATTGCTAAATTTTTTTAATTAGCTTTAAACTTGGGAGAATTATATTGTAAATTCATTCAGTCGATTGAAGGTCAAAAACTGTGTTGTCAGTAAAACTCTGGGGTAGCAATCATGCAGATGAAATTTAAACCTCCCAGTAGGCAGTGGCAGCAATAACGAATTAGTTTTTTAGTAGTTTTTACAGTAACAGTAATGACACAACTTTTTAAAAAAGTAACTTTTGTGGTAATTTCATAATTTTTTGGAGGTGTTAAAATTACTAATTACAAATTAGGCTACTTTGTAAATATTACCATCCAGTCGAAACGCTTGCCTGGCTACTTAGTTTATAAAACCGGCCAATCAAAAAGTTGTTTCTCTTGAGAATGACACAGGGTCGTACCTTGGGCCGTATGCCTTTGCGTGCTGGAATGGTTTATACATGCAGTGCTAGTTTCGTCTAAGACAATCGATCGTTGATAGAGCTTATTGGGACAGAGTTTTTAGTCGGGCCGAGCTTTTCGGGCCGGGTTTGGGCCAAACTTGACAAAAATTTTGGGATTTATTCCAACCTGAGACGTGCTTTTAATCTTAGGTGCACAAAAATATGATTAAAATAACTTGGCAACATTGCTAAATTTTTCAGACCTTACTTATGTTTTTTTTCGGGCATAATTTGGGCTTTAAATTAGTTTTCGGGTTCGGGCTTATATTTTTGGGTTCGGGCCTGAAGTAGTCTGCCCGTTTGCAACTCTGCATAGGGATGCAACAAAAGCACAATAACAATAGAAAATATACTGTCAAGTTTTTTAATTCCGCTGGTTTCAAGGAGGAGACTTCGGTGGCGGTATTTTATTGTTTGTTTGCTTAATTATAAACATGCCCAGGCTTTATTTATGAAAGTTTTGTTTTGTATCTTTGATTAACCAACGTCGATCTGAATAATCTGTGGTTAACATTATTATCTACCTTCGCGTAGTATCAAATTTTGATGCTGTGCAAAAACCGATGATAGGTATTGCAATACCCTATTCTTTCATACGCCAATGGGTAAAATTTTGTTATAGCTACTACATCAATACAAAAAAAGGACAGTATTTTGTCCAAAACAGTTAATATTTTTAAACATTTTGTGCGAAATAATTTTTAGGGCAAAAGCTGAAAAGTACGGAGTCTTTCCAAAGATTGTCAAAGAAAAAAATAAACGCATAATAAACAAAGATAAATTTGCAAAAAGCGAATAAAATCACAAACGTCCTCTTTATAAACTTTTAAATATCAAATATCAAGGTGTAAAAGTTTGGAACTCAATTCCAGTTGAAATTCAAAATCTACCCAAGTCACGCTTTAAAATTAAATTGAAATCATATTTAATGCAAGCTTATCTAAAAGAAGTAAATTGATTTTATCTTGAACATTTGCGGTAGACTGGTCAGCATTCAACCTGGTTACGACCTTCTATGTGTCTGTTCTATATTAAACTGTTAAAAAGCAATCCGGGTGGCTGCTTAACTCGAAGACCGAGAAGGTCCCTTCGCAGCCTCCCAGTTTCCATTCATGTACCTAATTTCCGTGTCAAATCCTTGACTTTGTTTTTTGTTTGTTTTTTGACGCGAGTGGCGACAAATAAACTTCTGTTATCTGTTTTTATAATATTTTTAGTAACTAAAAAGAGGTGATATAGTAGGCGAGACCAAATTTATACTGCGCCGGACCCTTTACCACATTTTCAGCCAACAAAATTTGTTGACCAAAAAAAAAAGTTTTCCACCGCTTAGGAGTCGCATTTTCCGTCGAAACTACAGCTAAAACAACCTAAAAAAAGTCTTCGCCGCCCAGGGGTCGCAATATTGCTTCAGGCATAGTGCCATCATTGTCCCTTTATTAGTAGACCAGATACAAACGCGCGGAGAAAAACAAAATAGCATTGAAGAACAAAGTTTGCTCTTGTTGCGAATTTTTTGGCCGTCACGCGTATTCAACTGAATTGATTGGACATATTCGTAGAACAAGCGAACTGTGAAGAAAACTACTCAGGCCCAGCGCTACGGGACATAGACGCAGCCAGAGGGGGGGATGGAGCCCGGGACCCCTCCAATTGAAATGCGACCAATCATAAAAATGTGACAAAACAGCCTATTGTTTCGTCAGTTTCAATATTTTTCAGCATTTTTTGCGTACAACAGTACACGCGTACAGCGGCAATTAACAATAATATTGACGACCAGAGGGCAGGGCTCCCTCAATTTAATTTTTGCCAATCAATAAAAATGAATAACCTGGTTGAAATTAAGGGTTTTATCTTAAAGTTGCTTCCTCGGGTTCTCATCTAATCTTTTTAAAAACGTAATTGAATAACCAGGGCGTAATTTAGCATATGGCACAGTACCAAAGGCCCCGCGCTCAGAGGGTAAGATTTTATTTTCGGTCTACACTTATTCTGCGAAAATCTCCAACGTGCCAGGGGCCCCGCGCAATGTAAATCCGACCCGGGCAAGAACATGGCAATTAGCCGTAACCATCTATTGTGTAGTTTTTAATGACAATTCACCTCCACTTGCTAGTTTTTACGCGAAAAAATACTTTTGAAAAAAAAAAGCTAGGAGAAATGCTTATGAAACAAGTCATTGAATTTGAATGGAGAAGCCTGGGGCCTCTTGACCGTACATCTACTCTTACAACTGGCTATTTTCACGTCAAAACAAAAATCTCTATGAAAAATCTTGGAGTGGATTATTATTTACTACTAACATACTTACAAAATTTGACCCCAAATGCAAAATCATAAACGTATTTTCGACCAACTTATAAGCAAAAGGAGGATTAAAACAATTTCATTTTTTTCAATTGGCTTTCAAATGTTAAAAATTTAGTTCTTTCAAATGGTTCTAAACACATGCGAAATGTGATCCAATGGCATTAAAATAGCTTTTTCTCCAAAAAATTGCAAAAAAAATTGCCAAGCAGCTGGGGCTTCGGCCCTAAACCTCCACCTGCGATACGTTTGAGTAAACTATTTTGCTTACACACGTCTCTCAATTAACATATTTTCATTTTTAACTTTTGGTTTAAGCGCTCTTCCTTTTGAAAACTCTTCGTTAAGTGCCAAACCAGGCCACGGCTTTTGATCATACATTCTGCGATATCTTTGTCCCACAAAAAGTTCCTCTTTCGAAAATTTCTGATGACGTCATTGCATGTCATTTTTGGTTTGGCCCTCCCCTCAATCAAAAATCCTGGCTACGCCTCTGCAGGGGGGGGGGTTGGCCCGTGCCCCCCAAAATCACTGCTTATGCCTCCCGTGCGAGAGTAACCTTTTGTACTAGCACAAGAGGACCAGAAAACTTTTGCCCAAAAACAGGTCACCACAAACGCTTTTTTTTTTATGAAACAGCAAGACAGATCGAGTGAACGTGATCAAGTAGCCTAAGATTTTGTGATGAAGACCTTTTTTATTTTTTTGGTCTTCACCTCCAAATTTGAGGGCAAAATCCACACCAAAGGAAAATAACATAGGATTTTGAGCAAAATATTCACCAGATTGCTGAGGCATTCCAAAGGCGTCTGGTCTCGGATGCGTAAGCCTCCCCCCAAAAGTTTTTTGCCCCCCCCCTCGAAACCCGCTACTCTGGCTCCGGGCCTGTTACTGTACTGTTCTACTTGCAGTGCACGAACTGTACTGTGGTCTGCGATCTGATAGCCAACAAATCATCTTCATTTGTTTTACTAAATGCTAGCATTTTGAGGAAAATCGCGGAATACCGTCTTTGCAATTTGCAAGTTTTTAGCAATTTATCGAACTGTAATTATCGCGTTTTCGTTAAAGAGATGCTGCTCGAAATCTGCTTTATTGAAATCGGTTTTATCAGTTCAAATTGGTCCGCTACTAGCCACAGTATTTGTTCAATTTTGGTTCATAAAAAATAGGACCACGTACGTTAAAACTCGCCTACACATATGCGAGCTACGACAAAACGTCACCAAGGTAACCTTGTATGTTCTGCTATAAACTAAAACAACGTGGTAACAAGAGCAGAGTGAAAACAAACGGAGAGTAAAGACTCCCAGCGGTAACGTGAGAAAATGTGAATCAAAAAAATCTTGGAAGGAGTTTATTAGGAGTAGCGGCAGCGGCAGAATATTTGCTTAAAAAACAGCGCTGAAGCGCTGCCGCTTTTTTGGTTAAAAAACAGCGGCGCTGCCGCTTGTCGCTGGTGACGAAAAAAAGCAGCGGCGCTACCTCTACCGAAAAAGTAGCGGCGCTAGTAGCGTCGCTGTTGTGTCCATCACTGGTAGTTACATAAGAGTGTCGTTATGATGACGACTCGAGCTTAAGAAGTCTCGGGTTTAACTTACACCTTCGTCACATTGTTGGGTTCTCGGACAAAAGTTTTTTTTTACTACGGTATGCTTTTTCCTGCTTGGTAGATTTTAAAAAATAAGCAATTTCCCAGAACAAGACATCAAGAAACAACCAGAAAATTTGGACAGCCGACAACTCCCCAAGCAGGTGAGGAATGGTCCAACATAAGTTGTAGCATCGCCGTCAATTTTCAGCGAATGGAGGATAAGATGATGCAACCAATCAATTAAACATGTCAATACTATATAATATCAAAATTAAAACAGTGTGATACTTACTTTTAAGTATCTTTCTTGTAGTCTCTTGCCAAATAAGCAAATAAGTTTCTCTTGTTTGTGGGATGCATTGAAGTACCGTAATTCAGTAATGCTGCACAAATTATACTACACATACTGTAAAATACCAAAAAGTTATCAATGATATACTGTGATACAAAGCACTTACCAAGAAATATGATGGTTAATTCCAACAGCTCTCTGTACTCATTTTTTTGGGATCAATCTTCTAGACTTAAGGCAATTTGGCAAAACTCAACTGCACGTTCACATTGGTTTTGCATGGTCCGCGATGGTTGATATACCTCATAATTAGACTTGTCTAATCAGGGCCATGCTGCAATAACAGAAGCGAAAGCTTCCTCTTTTGGGCTATCTGAGTCTCTATAAACCAATTTTGCCGCAGCCGCGCGGAGAAATTCGTGGATATGATGGCGACAAGGTATTTGAAGAAGCTGGCGTCCAATTTTTTTTCCAATCTAACAACTATACAAGTACCGGTAATTCAAAGGCTGCAGGTTCAATTCCTGCGAGAGGACAACTTTTTCTCATTGCTTGTTTTAAGTAGTCGCCGTTCTGGTGGCTCTTTCCTAGGCTTTCACGCTGGGAGCTTTTAGGCCAGATAGCACGTAAACGATCAAACATGAATTGATTTGCCAAAAACAATGAATGTAATATTGTAAATTTTTTTTTGCATTCAAATGATACTAAAAGTAAGGGTCAACTAGGGTCAAATATATTTTTATCAATTTTTTTTGGTATTTTTGGATATAACGGACCAAATTGTATATAAATTGAGAGCGATGCGAAATTAGGTGATGGTCGTGCAAAATGGATTACCCCAATTTTCAGCCTCATTTGTTTTTAATTTAACTGGAAAATAAACTACACAAATTATTCTTGTTAGGTTAAAATTTGTCTTTTATTATAGGTCATGCTTACTCTGGGACAAATTAACAATGGTAATACAGAGAAGGATAACAAATTTCTGCTGATTATTACAAAAATGCTTTATGAAAAGTTTAATTACTTAGCCCCTTCAGCTTCCCTTACTTTCCAGTCAAGTACAAAGGACGTTAAAAAGCGTACCTGGGTTAATTTTCTACGTGACTTGGCTTAGGGGGGCTTCAACCTAATCCTGGTCATTTCGTCACTTGTAATCATACGTCACGCTTACCGTAACACTTCTCTGTATAAACTAAATGATTTCAAATAATTATCGGTACTTCTAAAACTATTTGTTTAAAAACTCGACACCTCATGGATGGTACAGGTCATGGTCACAAAAAAGCTGTACAGACTCCGGTTCGATCCCATGGAGCTAAACTATAAACATTGAAATTAACTTGTCTTCAGCTCGACAATCAGAAAAAGATATAATGTTGGGCTTCCATTACTTGTAGTAGACAGGTGGGCAGTTGGCAGCTGCACACAAAGATCGCAAGGTCTTTCGTTGTCTCTTGACCATGGCAAATTGGCAATGATAAAACAATTACCTAATGTTGCATATCATATACTTTCTTAGCAAGATTTTTATTTTTTAAATTTCAATATTCTTGGATACTGAAGGTCACATTTTTTTGCATATGCAGAGCAGTTAGATATGAAAATTCATTGCGCACCATTTTGCATAAATGATCAAATATCTTTAGTAACTATTCTTTAATTATATTCAAAGAAAGTCTGGCGAACAGTGAGTTTGCTCAGAGCAACACAAAAAATTAAAATATCTGGATGAGATTATTCACGCTCTATTGCTGGTGACAATGCTGTTTTCTGCAAAATTTTGATACTCTTTCATAAGAAAATGTTAGAAACACCGCTTATATACAGCTTTATTTATACTCTACAACTGTATCACTTTTCGAAACAATGTGCGAGAATATTTTGTTAATATTTCGGAGCAGAGAATATGGGTGTAGCACTTAGTTAAATCAAAAAAAATTAGAGTAAAAAATATATGAAACATTTTTGAATTTTGCTAATACAATGTCATTTTTGCCACAAGCGCGTAGCCAGGACTTCGCAAAGGCGGGGCTTTTTTTGAAGTTTGAACCAACTGCAAACGAACTTGACCCAAATTTTCATTTGTTTTGAATTGGATTGAGGCAATTTTCCACTGAAAATTAGGTGATCTCCAAAAAAAAGAAAAAGGTCTTCGCCGAAATTCAAAGGCTCTTTCTAGCCGAAATCAGAAATTCAAGGTTTTTTTTCCGGCCAAAAACAGGTGTTCTCCTAAAAAAAAAGGTCTTCGCCGAAATTCAAAGGCTTTTTCTGGCCAAAATCAGAAATTCAAGGGTTTTCTCCGGCCAAAAACAGGTGTTCTCCAAAAAAAAAAAAGGTCTTCGCCGAGTTTGGGTGGTCTCCAGAACCAAAAAACTCCATTATTCTGGTCCAAATCACGGCATGTCCTTCACAACTTCAGCTCCCAAATCCCTTTGGGGGGGCTATTTTCAATTTTGGAGCAAAAATCGGCCTTAAAAGCACTAAAAACGTGCTATTTTGCATACTTTTCAGGCCAATGAGGGTGGCTCGAGCCCCCCCTCCGCTCCGCCTGGCTACGCTATTGGCCAAGCTGATGAGTGTGCCACGATTGGAAATTGCAAAATCAGTCGTCTGCTATTCGCTGATGATTTGGTTCTGCTTTCTTCCGCAGAATCTGGCCTCCAGCACGGATTTTGTACATCTCCCCGAAAAACACCTTCCAGAAAGGACATTTTCCCAAAAAACACTTGGCCCCGAATGTACCTTTTCCAGAATGGCCTCTTGCCAAAATGTACAATTGATGTTAGCAACTATTATACAACAAGACGAAATAAAACTCTTTTGTTCAGTAAGCCGGGAAATATATGTTTTATTTAATCGTTTTGCGTGCTTCTGGCCTAAAGGCTACCAGCGCGGAAGCCTAGGGAAAAGCCACCAGAACGGCGATTACTTAAAAAAGCAAAGCGAAAAAGTTGTCTTCCCACAGCATTCGAACCTGCAGCCTTTGGATTACCGGTCCAATACAAGTTCGAATGCTGTGGAAAGACAACTTTTTCGCATTGCTTGTTTTAAGTACTCGCCTTTCTGGTTGCTCTTCCCTAGGCTTCCGCGCTGGTAGCCTTTAGGCCAGAAGCACGCAAAACGATTAAATATTAAAACTCCGGCCAGCAAACGTCAAAAATATCGTAATTGACTTATTATTAAAAAAAAAGTTTTACGTCAGGTTTAGTTCTACGTCCGTGTACTGTACATTTCTGCATAGTTCTTCGAGTACCCCACTGGAAAAAAACTTGCTAATACTGTTGGATTGATCCCTGGATAAGCCTAACATATTACTACAAACTGCATAATAATTCAGTATAGAGATTGTTTCAAGCCTTTTGGATTTTCGAAGAAGAAATTGCTAAAAACTAAACTGTTTAAATGATAAATGTTTAGCTCACCTTAACTGAAATGCATCAAAAAATTTATATTCCAAAACTTCATCAACAAAATTTAGTTACTGCGCCGTCTGCAAATAACAACTGCGATTTTTTACCCAGAACCGCAAAACAGTGTCGGCTCGTAACCATTTTTAAAGGGCTGCAAATTATATAAGAACATTTGGATCCTAAAAAGTCAACGTCGTAGATAAATTCAACTGCGATGAAAAAGTGTAACTGAACGTATTACCAAAAACGAGCTTTCTAGGTCAACAGGAGTCCACTTCGCAGTCACCTTTGTGCAGAGGTGGAGTCCTCGAGGACGTCCTTGGCCTCGAGGACGTCCTCCAGGACACATTTTGAAGTCCTTGGCCTCGAGCCTCTTGTCCTCGACTCCACCTCTGCCTTTGTGATTATTCAAAATTTATGCCTCACCTATTGTAATGTCTCAAATGCAAAAGCGGCACGCCTAGACCCGGGCACGGACAAGAAAAACTAGTTTTGATTGGTATCACTGACGTCGAAAGTTCGATTCAAGATTTGGCCGTTGTTACCCGCGCGCGACTGAAGACATGTTACAAAACCTTACGGATTGACATTATTTCTCCTTAAACATTAATTCTTTATTTAAATATGCGTTTAACCATGGTTTAACATTAATTCTTTATTTAAATATGCGTTTAACCATGGTTTAACATAATATTGCTCAGTAGCGTAGCCAGGAGGTGGGAGCGGGGGGGCTCGAGCCCCCCCTTGCCAGAAAAGTATGCAAAATCGCACGTTTTTAGAGGTTTTGAGGCCGAGTTTTGCTCAAAAAATAAAAACAGACCCCCCCAAAGAGATTTGGGTGCCGAAGTTGAGAAGGAGTTGCCGTGATTCGGCCGGAAGAACCGTTTGAATTTCCGATTTCGGCCGAAAAATTCATCTCAATTTCGGTGAAGACCTTTTTTTTGTTTTGTTTTTGGAGATCACCTGTTTTTGGGCCGAAAAACCGTTCGAATTTCCGATTTCAGCCAAAAATCCGTCTCAACTTCGGATAAACCGTTTGAATCTGATTCACGAGCAATAAAAATTCGGGTCAAGGTTGCTTACAGTTGTCTCACTCCTTCTAAAAAGCCCCCATCTTTTCGAAATCCTGGCTACGCGCCTGACATTGCTCGTAGCAGCCTGGCGGTGTTAGTCGCTGCTTTAATGATTGGAATTCCTTTTTAAAAAAATGCCGATGTAAAAACTTTATCTGATCTAATTAAACAAAAATTGCCGAAACGTATTAAGTACACTTCTGTAGTTTAATCCTTACGGCAGATATTTCAACCACGAAGAAATACTGATCTGCCATATTAATAAGACCAAGGATGTTATAAACAGGGTGTCGAACCGAACCTGAACCCGAACCGTAAACCCGAATGAACCGTTTCATTTTGGTGAACCCGAACCGAACCTGAACCAGCAAAATTTTACTTCAGTGAACCTGAACCAAACCTGAACCCTCAAAATTGTGCTCAAGTGAACCCAAACCGAACCTGAACCCCTAACAAAGTAAGAATATTTTTTTCCATATCCGGATGCCGCTGGCGCTGGTACACGCACAATAAGAGCAGTGGTGATCATCAACAGGATCAGCAATTTCTCCTTTTTTTCTTCTGGACGAAAAGATTAACGACAGTTAAATTTTAAGTCAATGAACCCGAACCGAACCTTAACCAGTAATATTTTACTGGAGTGAACCTAAACCAAATCTGAACCTCGAAAATGGTGCTCAAGTGAACCCGAACCAAACCTGAACCGCTAAAATATTTTGAGCAGGAGCTAAACCTGAACCCGAACCGTTATTTGAAACGGTTCGACACCCTGGTTATAAATCGCTTTGGCTGTACAATTATAGAATTGACGTTGCTTGATTATTTTCAACTTTTCGAGACATTTAAAGTTAAAGTTAGTGAAAAAATTTGAAAAAGGCGCATTTAAATTATTCATCTGACTATCAACAGCCACATATCAACAAATTCATTTAACGCAATTGGGTTGCTAATTGCCATTTGAAAGCGTAAAGTTTAGTCAAATTTGGATACTGTCGCGAAGTCCCTGGATATCACTTGGGACGTCACGTTCTAATTTAGCGTATATCCTTCAACGACTCTACAATCTACACCAACCGCAGTATCCTACAACAGCACAAGATGTGATATATTCAATGGTTCAATGTTTGCTATCCAGAAACACATTTTTACATTTCTCAACAAGCCAAAAAGCTACGCAAGCCGCAGCTTATTTTTGTCTATTTATCACAACAGGCAGTGAAGAAAGACTTGCTGTGACGTCATCCACTGCGTACAATTTCAATGCGTTACAAAAGCCGCAAAGTTAACAGCTTTTCTCAAGAGTTTCCAAAAATTTTTTTACATTAAAATAGCTATAAAAATGTGATAATTTTCTAATTTTTGCAATCGAGCGGGAGAGAGGGTGGTAAAAGTGATTAATTATTTACTAGTCACCACAGCTAAAAACCTCCCAAATAAAAATATTAATAAACAAAGAAAAACGAACAGACGATGAAGGGTATGCTGCAGCTTTTTCAGCTTCCATTACGAGCCACCCCTGCTGCAAAAATATTTAAACCTGGGTCCAAATATTCTTATTCCCTAATGAATATGATAAGAGCGTCATTTGTTTGACTGTGCCTATTGTTTATAAAGTCCATGTAGCCATCTTTACCTTAATACGATAATCATCAAGATAGATCAGTCTTTTTTCACCTTGGGCCGGATTTTGTCGACAAACAATGATATGGTAAACGGATTGATGTTCTTGCTACCAATCAAGAATGAGACGTCTCCAACAATATAAGTACAAGTTAAAACCTCGAAATCCTGCCCTAATGCGACTCACGGTAATCGGGTTGCTTCGCTGAAGAATTAAAAAAAATGCAGATGATTTGCAGGCAAAATGCCAAACTAGAATAATCGTCGTCAAATACAAGATAACATGCTTTCATCGATTGTTCATTTCTATGCCTACTACGTTTGAAGCACGTAGAATATTGTAGATAAATTGACCGATTCGGAATACATAGGCGCAGCGGGGGGGGGGCAGGGGGCCCGCCCCCCTCCCAATTAAAATGCTATCAATGGTAAAAATGTCACATAAAAGACTATTGTTTCTTCAGTTTCAGTTTCTTTTAGCATCTTCGCGTACAACAGTACACGCGTACAGCAGTAATTAACAATATTTTTCATCCAGGGAGCCGGGTCCCCTCAATTTAATTTTTACCAACCAAGTTAAATGAGCCCTCTACAATAATATCTAAATGGCTTCCAACTTAAATGGGCCCCAACAATAATATTAATCCAGGGGGCCCGGGCCCCCTCAATTTAATTTGCCAACCAATTTAAATGGGCCTCCTACAATAACATTTAAATGACCCCCAACCTAAATGGGCCCCCAACATTAATATTGTTTCCGGGGGGCCCGGGCCCCTTCAATTTAATGTTTGCCAACCAGTTTAAACGTATAACCCTAGTGAAATTAAGGGTTTTTATCCTAAAAGTTACGAGCTGAGGCCCTCATTTAACCTTTTTATGAACGTAATGCAATAACTAGATACGGATTTAACATATAGCACAAATTCAAAGGTCCTGCGCTCAAATGGTAAAGCCTTTTTTTGGTCTTTACCTGTGTTTGGTAGGAAAATATTGCGAAAATCCTAAAGTACCAGGGGTCCTACTAAATGTAAATTTGGCCCGGGCAATAACATGGTTTGTAGGCAGAGGCCCCGCAGAAATTTTTTCAGGGGGGGGGCAAGCGATGTATCTACTATCTACTGGATCAAATAAAACTTTACAGCTGCAACCAGGATTTTGCTAAGGGAGTTGAACCAATAGTTAAAATGATCCTGATAAAAAAATGTTGCAATTGGGCGGCATGTTGAGCAAATTAATGCAATTGAAGTATATTATGGATGAGGGTCTGGGAGCGAAGCCTCCAGTCACTGGCAATTTTCGCAATTTTTTGAAAAAAATAACCATTCTAACGTCATTTGGATCTCATTTCGAACGTTTTTAAGGCAATTGGAAAGAACAAAATTGTTGCGATTAAAAATCTACTTGAAATTTTTTAATTGCTCAGCCCTTTCAGCCCTCTTTAATTGCAGATCAAATTCAAACCACGTTTAAACGCTTGCATATGTGAGTTTAGTTTTCCAAGTGACTTGGAGAAATGAAGAAGAAGGGAAGGCTAAGCTCCCTTAACCCCTTGGATTGCGTTACTGACTGCGACCTGAATTTTGTTAGGGGGGGATTGATTAACCTAAAAATTGAATTTTTTGCTTGAAAAATGCCGCAATTGGGTAGCGTGCCGAGAAAACTGGTGCAACCAAAGCATATCACATACCGGGGTCTAGGTGCAAAATCCTAACTGCTGGGCAATTTTCCGATATTTCAGAAAAAAATAGCCATTTTAACGCAATTAGAATCAAATTTCGCATCTTTTTAGAGCCATTTAAAAACCTAAATTGATAGCCTACAATTTGAAAGCCTTTTGAAAGAATTATTTAACTCAGCCCCTTCAAATCCCCATGTTACTCACAGGTCGAGTCCAAAACTCGTTGTAATTAAATAAATTAAATGGTGAGTAGCCCCCCATCCTCTTTTTTTTATGAAACTTACGTTAAGTATTTTGCATTTAGCGATTAATTTTGACTGCTAATTTTCAGCCATGTTTTCAAGTTTTTATCGATTAATTTTTAAGCTGTATTTTGACAAGTAAGTTAATACCTCCTAATAATACTAATGTTTCAAAAAAAAAATACTAATGTTTCAAAAGTGGCTTGAACCACTTTAGAGGCCGTATAACTGCAAAAGACTGCCTCAAAAGGGCAAAAATTGTGGCATTTTTTTTATCGTGCTCTTTGGTCTACTAGGCCAATGCAGGGGGTACAACCCCCTTGGCTAGGCTATTGATTATAAGTTTGGTTTTGATTTCGGTTTCGGAGCAAAATTAATTCAATGGCTGAGTACTTATTATTTTAGGGTTTATATAACCACAGCATAAACTTGAAATGTTAAGCGATGTATATTGCATTTAGATCCTGATAAAGGCTTATTGACAGATGCTGAAACGTTTGAGATTGATTGTTTAATCAAACTATTTAATGCTTAATCCTAGGATATTGCTTACGCTCGCTTTTAAGAAAATGCTGTTTTCACGTAAAATAAGCAATCTTGTTTCTCCTGCCCTCCAGTGGCATCGCTAAGGATGGCAACACCCGTGATGAAATTTATGGTGTTACCCTTCTTAATGTATAGAAGGCTGCAAAAGGTTATATTTTAAAGAAAGCGGTACTACGCCATTACTGAAGATGGCGCGATTGTTATTTGGCTATCTCAATAACTTCTCATTGTAAGATTTTAAAGCTTGGAAGTATGAACAGCGCATGTTTAGTATCAAGCGCGCAACCAGAAATCTGCAAAGGGGGAGGGACTGTATCGGGGATCTGGTAGCTCCGTCTCCCATCAACCGGAGACCATTGGGGTTCTGGGGGTGGAGCTATCAGCACTCGAAAAATTTTATTTTATGCTTCAAAAATACTTTAATTTTCGGCCAATTTTGATTGAAATTAATGCTTTTGAAATGTGGCATAGAAATTAGCACTGCAAAGCATGATTAAAATGGTTACATAAATGGGCAATGGCTATGTGCAGGCGCGTAGCCAGGAATTCGCAATGGGGGGGGGCTGTTTTGGGGGTCTTGGGGCGGAGCCCCCAGCCGTCGGAGGTCAATGGTGGTCTAGAGGCGAAGCCCCCAGCCGCCGGAGGCTGGGGGTTTGGTGGCAAAGCCTCCAGCCGCCGGAGGCACGGGAGTCTGGGGGCTTTGACCCAGCGCTTGAAAATTTTGCATTTTTTTGCAAAAATAACTTCATTTTAGGGCTATTTTGATTAAAAAAAAAATGCTTTTAAAACGTGGCTTAGAAATTGGCTGCGCAAACATGATTAAACTGGTGGCATAAATGGGCTATTTGGGAGGTGGTTAACGGTAAAATGTTAGTTCTCTTATTTAGATGCTGGTAAATCATAAAATCGAATAGTTCAATAAAACTCACACGGAGTAATCTATTTCGTCTACAGTTTATACAGAAAAATAATTGGGGGGGGCTGATGAAGAGAAATTTGAGAGGATTGGTAATTAACTAATACTGAATAGCCCCCCCCTATTCCTTAGTTTATGGGATATTTGTTGATGACACCTATGTTTAGCATTTTTACACTTGCGATCAAATTTGATTGCTTATTTCTTACCATTTTTCAAAGGTTTCATTTATTTGTTGGTTTTATTTTTGACAAATTAGCCCCCTTGAATGTATATTTCAAAAGATGTTTTAAACCACTATTGAGTCCACTCCAGTGCAGAAAACAGTCTCAAAAAGTGCTAAAACGTAGTGTTTTTCCCATTCTGCATTTTGTTTGACATGCCAATGGGGGGGCTATAGCCTCCCGCCCCCCCCTCTGGCTACGCTACTGGCTATGTGGGATAAAGATAACGAAGTTTTTATTGCAGAAAATACAGCCAATAGGATAAAATAGATAAAATTTATTGCAGATAAAAACGTTTGGCCATGTAAGCAGAATGCCTCAGGAAAGACTCCCCAAACAAGCTTTACTTGCCAAAGCAAATGGGAGAAGACCAGTTGGACGACCTAGAACTAAATGGACCGATTACATTGAGGATCTTGGATGGAACCGCTTGAGACTTCACCCAAGCAAAATGATGGAGGTGATGGAAGACCGTGAGGTGTGGAGGCTTAATCTCGAGCTGCTGCCCCCGCAACTCTCACAAAAAAGTGGGCAATGAAGAAAGAAGAAGAGAAGGTTTACTTATTTTGTTAGCCGGGCTATGGTTCTTCTGCGATATGTAAGGTAAGGTTTGTACTTTAGTCGGTAAAGATTTGACTTATAGCAATAGTTTCATTTGGTAGAGATTTAATTAATAGCTCTAGTTTTGTTGGGTAAGGATTTTTCAGCTAAGATTTACCTATTTTGGCTAAAATTGACTGAATGATGGATAAAGATTTATGTATTATAAACGTAATCGGTAAAGATTTATTCATTGATTAAAGATGCTTGTTTTGAAGATTTTTATCACTGGTGATATTTGTCCTTTTGGCCTTCCTAGCCTTACTGATAAGCCCTGAGATTGGGCGAACAGTCGAACAGCTGTCTAAGGCATGCTATTGGAAATTGTTTTGCATTGAACTATTAGAAATTAGAATTATCTCTTGTAATATTGTGATTACCTTATATTTTTGGGAAAAAAAATTGTGTCATAATCTGGTTAATTAGTGATTCTTTGCTTTTCTACGCTCATGTTGATACCTGTAGTCCTAGCTATACTGACGAGGAATAAAAGACGAATGTCGATTCCGAAACAGTATGTCTTAGGCTGTTAATCAAAGGTTTGATTGTGCCTATAAGACTTTGTATACTGTCTATAGCGTATCATTAATAGATCTATTTTCGTTTTGCGTTTTTCAGTTACTAGTATATCATTAGTTTGATGGTTCAATATGTGATCATTTCGCTTAATTTGCAAATTTTTATTATCTGGTTTCTGCAGAATGTCCTGCTAACTAGCAAGTGACGGTTTATTCACACGGCATTGGTTGGGATCTAGAGATGGTGCAGATAACAAAAAATGCATCCACATGCTGCGGTGTGCCTGCAAACCTTGTCCGCATGCTGCACCGCACTGTGTACAAACACATTTTAGTTCACGCTGCACTGCACCACAAGTTATCTACACCTTTAAATATCCATCAACATCAGCAAAAATTAGCTCTCTAGCTTACGGCATACGAAAAAATTAATTTTTGGGGTATCATTTTGGACGGTTTTTAGGGGGGTGGCCCTCTCAAACCACGTCAACCTATTTTTTTTTTAAACATCTGCTGATAACAAAAAAAGTAATGCTCTAGCTTGAACCAATCAAAAATTGATTTTTGGGGATACATTTGGGAACCCCTGGAGGCGGTGGTACCCCAAAGTATGTCAAAACATTTGCTGCTTAAATATCTATTGATATAAAAAAAAAACTATCACACTAGCTAGAGCAATCAAAAATAATAATTTTAGGGGCCCCATATTGGGGGGTTTTTGGAGGTGTGGCCCCCAAAAATTTCGGGAGACAAAATTGCGTTTGCAGCTAAACAACTTTACACAAAAATTAGATTTCGATGTGTTGTGGTTTAGGAGAAGAGCACTCAAGATTTAGAAAGCAAAAAAACAAGAAAGAAAGAAAGAAAAACAAACTCATCGTGGCCAAAAGTGGGTTGGTAAGGATGAAAGGGTATCTTAAGACATATAATAACCCTGTGAAATATTTTTTGCCGTATTTAAGCCGTTTTTCAATAAGACCACTTTTTACACCAAACTTTCCAGGTGGTTTTTGGGTTCTAAAACCAAAACCAAGTGACTCAATGCCTCAAAATTTGGCACAAACATAAAATAACTTATTAATCTCAAACTGCTGTTAAAATTTCATACAGCTAGACCTAATTGTTCTCAAGTTATATGAAAAGTCTGAAACTTCGCACTGGTTAACTTTGAAAATGGCCGATTAAAAACAAAGAACATGCGACGCGAGGTCAGTCGTTCTAGTTGTACTGGTTTTATCTGCCTAGTGTATGTTTTCTATCAGTTTTTCTGAACCATGTTTTGGCAATCAAAAACAATCTACCTGTCTACCTGATGATTCATAAAACTACTGTACCAATCCTAAACCAATAGCCCAAATACTGGTATATCACGTGCTCTGCATGTTGTCACAAGCTACTACACTCATATTTAATTGCCCAATTTGATAAATCAGTTACTTAGGAAAACCAAATCGAAAACTACGTTGCCGAAAACTATTAAAACTGATGGCAAATTAATTACCTCGCCTCAAAACATTTGTAACGAAATCAACAAACACTTTGTCAAAATTGGTGAAAAACTCGCTGCAAATTCCAAGAATTCCAGCTTTCATCAGAGTAAACAACACTTTACGTTTCTCGGCAAACGTAATGTATCATCAATTGTCTTACAACCAACTGATGTTTACGAAATCATTGAAATTATTTCTTCTCTAAAAGATCATAAATCTCGAGGATATATTGGTATTCCAGTGCGCATCATAAAAGAATCCAAATTCCTTATTTCTGATTATTTGGCAAACTTTTTTAACGAATCTCTTGAAACTGGAAGCTATCCCGACGTATTAAAAATTGCTACCGAGATTCCCGTTCATAAAGGCGGATCCCCTCTTGAACTGGGTAACTACAGGCTCATTTCAAAATTGTCCCCGATAAATAAAGTCTTTGAAACAATTTTGCACAAAAGACTCACTAAGGTTTGGGAAAAATTGAATTTATTCACTGAATTTCAGTTTGGTTTCAGAACCAAACACTCTACAAATCACGCAATAACCTGTGTTTATGAAACCATGCTCAAAGAATTAGATAACCAAAAATCGGTTTGCGGGATATTTTTGGATTTTGCGAAAGCTTTTGACTTTGTAAATCATCATATATTACTGGACAAGCTAGATCATTATGGCATTAGAAGTAATGCTAACAAATTATTGAAGTCTTATTTGACAAACCGATACCAGTGTACAGTGAACAATGACAACCAAATTTCATCTACCCTTTTACCGATTACAATTGGAGTGCCGCAAGGTAGCGTGCTCAGGCGATTTCTATTCTTAGTTTACATTAATGACTTGACTAGTTCTTGCAAATCCCCAATCATGTTATATGCTGATAACTCGGTATTGCTTCGTTCGGATAACAATATTCAAGTCTAAAAAAGATATGCGAAAATGAATTTGTACTTCTCGAAAATTGGATCAACTTTAATCGACTTACTCTCAATTATTCAAAAACTCACCAATTCAAGAACGAACACAAACAATAACTTTCAAATTAACACCCAAAATCGAGCAATCCTTCCCAACAATGCTATCAGATATTTAGGTGTCATACTGGATTACAAGCTGACCTGGAAGGATCACACGCGGCTTGTTGTTGAAAAGCTTTATATGGCCAGAGGAATCTTGAGAAAATTGAGGCGACATGTTCCTCAATCGGTGTTGAAATGTGTCTATTATAGTTTGATTTACCAGTACCTTTACTATGGTGTTACATCTTGGGGAAATACTGCAACCAAATACACTAAGACTATTCAGATTCAACAAATTTATATTTTCAAAATTATAAATAATTCAACTTCTTTTAAAACAAAACTAATGCCTATATACCAGCAACTAAATTTAATGAATCTAAGCCAAATTTATAAATTAGAAATATTAAAATTTATGTTTAAATATAAAAATAAAACTCTCCCAAACTGTTTTAAAAACTACTTTGTATCTCCACCAGAAACCCATAATTATCCTACCAGGTTTGCTTGTGATGACAACTGGGCTGCTGCATTCCAACGTAAAACGTCAACTTCAAAATGTTTGATGCAATATAATAGTTATAAAATATGGAATAAATTACCATTAGAAATTAAAAGGTTGCATAGAAAAAGCTATTTTATCTTTTTAAAAAGAGTAAAAAATTTCATATTGAAATATGAGTAACTATAGTTTCTTCTTACTTAAGAAAGCATTCAGACTTATTCTGATTAGATGGTTTTCGTGGCTGAATAATTTGTGAAATTGGTTTTACACAGACACAGATGTCCTCGGCAAACTCTTTCTGTCTTCGGACAGATTATTGTCATAGCTGTGTGATTAAATTTTTGTCTACGTGCTTCTACATCTGCTGCACTATTTTTCATTAGTATATACTGATTGGATCTTGTTTGTTTGCTATCAATGTTTTATACTGAAGATGAGAGGTTGCAGACTCGACGACCTCACCTTTCCTGTAAAGAGCCTCGTGCTTTTCCTAGGAAATGGTCAATGGTCTTTTCGCAACTCTCATCAGAAATGATTATTCTGTAATTTATTTTTTTGCCTCATTTTGCTGCTTGACTTGGTATGCTTATTTATTTTGCAGAATATCTTTCTAAACAATAATAATGCTGATTGATTGATTGTCACTCTGAAATGCAAGCGTTGTATCAATACCATAGGGCTACTGCGTACAGGATGGGTACGTGGCTAAGCTATGTGCCTCTGCTCTGATGCTTGTTTCCCACAAACCTGCTTTATCTACTTTTTCTTTTTTGTCTGCCTTTGTTTTATCTTCTCATCAAACGTCCTAAACTTTTCGTAACCTAGCCTACGAAAACCAAAATCTTTTTGTTGGTGTCAAGAAACATGTTCAGCCAATCAAAGCTAAGTTTGCTGTGGCCAAAATAGCCTATTTTGGGATGCACTGAATTCTGAAAAAATAAACTTGAATGGAAGGCACCTTTTACTGTTTCAACTTTTATTACCCTAAATATAGGCCTATGTATTGTCACAACATGATATAGCTATTGTCTTCAATTCATATTATAGTTGCATCATGAGTAACCATTGTTGGACATAAAGACATAATTCACTAGCAATAATTGTAAAAAAATGTATAAAATTATAGTACGCGGCGCTGTGCAGACGCTGTGACGTAATACAGATTTTAGTTGCCACGCTGCGCGGCGCAGTGCACCAACAACGGCGCGCGGCCGCGTACACTGTGCTGTTGCCATCTCTAGCAAGCAACTGCTCGCGATCAAGCATCTTGATTCTTGTCTCAAATTGTTTGGTGAGTAGGGTTTCCAGCTCTCGTTGATCACATCTTAAAAATTTTTAGGAGAGCAGTCATTTTAAGTTGGTTTCCAAGGGTAGCAGTAGGCCTAAAAGAAATTTAAAGATGGTTGTAAAAAGATGGTTTACAGAAAAGTCGTTGGTTAAGTATGTGAACTCGGAAATGAATAATTTGTCCTTAACGTAGATCTCATCAATCGCTACTATTATTTGCGAGAGTTACACCGTGAATCAAAACGAAAGGTTTTGAAAAAAATGCCTGGTTTTAATAACGTAAGAAATGAGGTAGTAGATGACATCATCTGGATATGGCAAGCTGCAAGGTTACCAAGCATCAGCTTTAGCCAAGTTCAAGCAAAATTTAATAAGGTGGTAGCAAAGTTTGAAGGAGCAAAGAAATGGGCAAAAGTTTGTCAAAGTGTATCGACTTCAGTTCAGAGAAATGGTTGGACAAGCTTTTTGATCACTCAAGAACGTTAACTCCTGTATCGGAATTCTACTTTCCGTCTGGAGCAACATGAAATCTTGTCGTTGAATACTTCTGGTTTTTCAGAAATCTCGCACTTGCATATATTACAAATCTTGTCAAACCATTCCTCTGAAATAGTGTCGTTTCACTTTTATGAACTTTTGCCCATTTCTTTGCTCGTTCAAACTTTGCCATCACATCATTAAATTTTGCTTGGATTCGACTGTAGCTGATGATTAGTAACCTTGCAGCTTGTCATATTCAGAAGATGTCATTCACTACCTAATTTCTTATTATGTCATAAAAACCAGGCATTTTATTCAAAAACTCTGGTTTTGATTCCCAGTGTATCACTTTCGCGAATAATAACAGTGAATGATGAGATCTATCTTACGGACAATTTATTCGTTTCTGAGTTCACATACTTGACCACAGGCGCGTAGCCAAAAATTCGCAATGGGGGGAGCTGTGTTTGGGGTAGCCACCGGAGGTCAATGGGGGCCTGGGGGCAAAGCCCCCGGCGCTCGAAATTTTGCGTTTTTTTGCAAAAATAACTTAATTTTAGAGCTATTTTAACAAAAAATAATGCTTTGAAAACGTGGCATAGAAATCGGCAGCGCAACATGATTCAACTGGTTGCATTAGTGGACTATGTGGGATGTGGCTGATGATAACATTGCAGTTCTCTTCAAAATCATACAATCCTATCATACAATAAAACTCACTTGCAGTAATCGAATATTTTATAAAGAAAATAATTGGGGGGGGGCTAAAGGAAAGATATTTGAAAGAAGTGATTGGTAATTAACTAACACTGAATAGCCCTTCCCCGTTTTATTTCTGAGTTTATAATAAATCTATATTTGGCGTTTTTACACTAGCGATCAAATTAGATTGTTTATTTTTGGGCATTTTTCAAAGTTTTCATTGATTTGTAACTTTAATTTTCGGCAAGTTAGCCCCCCTCCCATGAATATATGTTTCAAAAGATGCTTTAAATCACTTTTTAGCCCATTTCAGCGCAAAAAATAGTCTCAGAAGAGCTAAAAACGTGTTATTTGTCTTATTCTGCATTTTGGTTGACAGGCCAATGGGGGGCTATAGCCTCCCCCCCGCCCCATCCCCTGGCTACGCTACTGCTTGACCAACGACTTTTTAGAATCCGATTCTTTTACAACCATTTTTAAATTTCTTTTAGGCCAACTGCAGAGCTACCGTTGGAAGAGATATTCGTTGCTACTAAGGTAGGGGGGGAACGCAAGTTTCAGAAGGGGCCCACATCTGGGGGGCAAATTTATCCCGTCCGTTACGCCAATGGGCAGTGACCATCCCCATTCCAATACCGTACGGGTAAACCATCACATGCTTGTCAACAGGACATTCTGCAGAAACCAGGTCATAAAAATTTACAAATTAAGCGAAATGATCACATATTGAACCATCAAACTAATAATATACTAATAACTGAAAAATGCAAAAAGAAAATAGATCAAGTTGCCACCCATCATAGCTAAATATCTCGGCTCCTGCAATCTTACGTCTAGCTCTAACAATCTGCTCCATGGAATATCGTGTAGGTCAGTACAGTACTACTATTACCGGTACAATAACAAGATGATTAATATTAAATTGCGCAACAATAAAAAAATTGCCGGCATCAGTAAGCATAGACGTAAATGTCATAACAACATTTACTCTAAATTTTGTTTTTTTCAAATAACTTTTTTTCTGGTGGAGATACGCCATTTTAGTCTTATGCGGAGGTATAGGAAATCGACTCTTCTGCGCATTTTGACACCACTCCTAGCTTTCTAACGTACGCCTTTTTCGAGATACAAAAAGTTTGCAAAAATGCGTTATGACGTCACTTCAAAGACCCGCTGAAACCTCTTAATGTCGTCATAAACGAAAAAAATTTGCACATGCGATCAGTGTCGAAAACTCTATCAGTTGCGATTCTGAACGTGTTTCAGATCGAAAATGTTGAAAAAATGAGACACCCTAGTAAACGTTTTTAATTTTTCAAACTTTTGGGTCTTGAAGAGGTATACGTCTGCAATCTCCAGAAAGTGAAATTAACAAAATAATATCAGAAAAAGGCTTCAATACGGCTTTTTGCAGTTTTCTCAAAAACATCAAGAGTGGATATAAAGCGTTTTGGAAATAAGCTTTTCATATACATTTAATTGACAGCATAGTCATTGATCATAAAAAAAAAGTCCTATCCAAGTTTAAGCCGTTGGAACTATGTCAAAATATTTATCTCTTAAACAACTGCTGATATCAAAAAAAATACGCCCTAGCTTGAGCCTTTGAAAAAATTGATTTTCGGGGAGTCTCCGGGGGAGTGGTACCCCCAAAGTATGTCAAAATATTTGTCGGTTAAATATCTACTGATATCAAAAAGCTAGCATCCGAGGTTAAGCCATTCAAAAAATTGAATTTTGGGGGGTCTATTTGGGGGGTGTGGTACCCTCAAATTATGTCAAAATATTTGTCTGCTGAATATCCACTGATATCAAAAAAAGTTAGTGATAGCCTATTGTCTACTATTACTAGATTAGTGATTATCCTTTAACTTTAACCTTATCCACAAAAGCTTTCACAAAAATCGGTTCTACAACTTCGCATTTTAGGTACTGGTAAGTTTTTAAATTTGGTTAGTTGGTGCTGTAGAGAAAGCAGCACAAACTACCTCGCTGAGTGCAAACTTAAAATTCTTCTATTTCAAAAGCTTTTTATGTTTATTTTTGATCTGAATGGAGGGTTGCGAAAATAGCAGCACTGCTGGCAATGTTGCCATGTTGTTGGATGGATTGCATAATTTAGTTTTCGATATTTTGATTTTTTTTTAACGATCGAGCAAAATGCGATTAAAGTTTTTACATTTTTTATTTTTTAAATAAAAATTTGAAAAACTAAAATTTTTTATTTTAGTTGGAGGTGCTGCAACCTGCAACACAGCAGCACATATAGGCGAGCCCCCCGTGTTCGGTATTCGAGTGAAGCTGCCACCTGCCTACCGCACACGCTGGAGGCTTCGCGCTGACCTTTTTAATGCTGAACGTCAAACAGGGAAGCAGTGAATACTAGTTTTTATAGTCTTTGGTTTCCGATTCTACTGTTCAGCCTCAGACGCTCTATCCACTCGACCACTGATCGTTGTTGAAATGCGTTTCATAACTCTACGTTTAGTACGTGTATTATACGTGAGTTACAATGATATCAAACAATTGACCTTCAGCAATAAAGTTATTGTTTGCAATCAATTTGCTTTTGATAGTCCACATTGCATATGTATCCAAAACCAACCAACACTCAATTTACTGAAAAAACAAAAAATAGTTCCATTTTTGCTAAAAATGCGTGTTGAAGTTTTCGACTTTGGTTATCCACAAAATGCCGACTGTTAAAAAAAGTGCTATTGATGCAATTCTTTTTCGAAGCTCCTGAAGTAGAAATTTTTCTTAACCGCCAAAGTCTGTTTTCCGATGGATGACTTTACCTCCGCAAATTACCGCTTTTATAACATCATCATGTCCAGCGAACTGGTATATCAGATGTTCCCACCTGCAATTTATAGATAAAATTACAATTATGAAGCGTTCTTTGTTTCAAAATTTAAATTATTATTGGATGCTTCTAAAATAGATCAAAAAGATAAGGTGCTGTACAGAGGCGTAACCAGGATGTTTGATTGGGGGGGGGGATTTTCGAAAGAGGACTTTTTGTGGGACAAAGATATCTTAGAATGGAAGATCAGAAGCCTTGGCCTGGTTTGGCACTTAACCAGGATTTTGCTAAAGAAAAAGGGCTTAAACCAAAAGTTAAAAAGTGAAAACGTCTAAATTGGGAGATATGTTGAGTAAAGTAGTGTAACTCTAACGGGATTACAAACGGGGTCTGGGGGCGGAGCCACAGCCGTTGAACAATTTTTAGAAATTTTTGGAAAAAAAGTTATTCTAATGCCATTGAAGTGCATTCTGCACGTTTTTAAAGCCATTTGAAAGAACTATACATTTTTAATACTTCACAGCCATTTGGAAAGATTTATTGTTCAATCCTTCTATTATTTATATTCAAGTTCAAATCACGTTTAAAATCTTAAATTTTGGGGTGAAATTTTGCAAGTGATTTGCTTCAGGTAGGTGGAAGTCGCCTCCTGCAATACTTTAGCTTTGCCTCCTGCAATATTTCAGCAGTAAATAATGACCCAAGTGAAGATTTTTCTTAGAGGTTTTTGTTTTGTCATGAAAGTGACGGCCAGGCACCCTCAATTTAAATTCAATAATTTGTTCAATGAGCATTTTCCCTAGCTAATTTTTTTTTTCAAAAGTATTTCGCCGCGTGAAAACTGGCGAGGAGGATGTGAATTGTTCCTATTGAAAATTGGTACAATAGATGGTTGCGCTTACTAACAATGTTGTTGTCCGGGGGCCGCTGGTACTTTGGGGATTTTCACAACATCTTCCTGCCAAATATAGGTGAAGCCCCAAAAAAGTCTTACCATATGAGCGCGGGGCCCCTGGTACTGTGCCATATGCTAAATGAGGCCCTGGTTATTGCATTACGTTCATAAAAAGGTTAGATGAGGGCCAGAGGTAGCAAATTTTAGAACAAGAACCCTTAACCAGTATCTCTTGTTAGACCCTATATGGTTTTAGTGCTTTGCTGTTTGTACCATCTGCACCGGAAATAGTACCAGAAATAAAAAAGAGCGATTCTACACTGCCTTTTACCCCTCATTCTCCGGTTAGAGCATTTACACAAGCCATTAAAAATGTGGTTTACTATGACTTGGTTATCACATTATACACAATTTTTCAAATAAGTAAAGGAAACGAATTTGCAGGCTAGAAGTTTAGGGTATTTTTTGTTTATTTTTCTTTTCAACCAATCAAAAAATATTGCTGTCTTCGAGCCGAGGACAGAACATTTTCGAGGACTTGTAGGCTTTGAGGCCAAGGCCAAGGACTTCGAAATGTGTCCTGAGACCAAGGACGTTCTCGAGGACTCCACCTCTGCTGTCTATACGCCATGCGTTAACATTCTAAACTTGCAAAATCCTCGATTGATAATGATTACTTAATTACGGAACAACAACTATTTAATTATATTTTCAATCCATGTAAAAAAACAATTTTTCCATACTTTAGTTTTGCTTTGATTACAATGTTCATGTCTTCGAAGGTTTTCGTCCGACGATTCTCAAAAAGAATCGTCAGAATGGAGAACGCAGGAAAAGGAGCGGCTATTTGAAGGAAAAAGCCGGGCCTTGTTTCGTTAGAAAAACACCAATAAGAGAACGTTATTAGTGCACAATCTTTAAGCTATACTCGAACTATTTTTGTCGTCAGAGAGAGTGGGATTAGAAGTTTTGACAAAAGTGGCTTCAGGAGCAGATAGATGGAAAGGAGAGCGGTATTGGGCTAGAGCAGAGAATTGACTGTCGTCATAATGTTGAGCACAAACATGATTTTGTAAAAAGTGATGACTAATGGTTGAATCAAAAGCAAGAGACTGGGTATTGGTCTAAGTGGAAGATTTGCACCGATGGGCAGGAAGTAAGCGTCTCGGGTGAGAAGAGCAAGAGCGGATAGAATTGGGGATGTGTTGTTTATTCTGTCCTGCAGCCTTTGGGAGGTACGGCCTACATACCGACTGTCACAGTGGTATGAGAATTGATAAATCATGTTCAGTAGTTTTTCGAAATGTAGTTTTTCGATTTTCGAAATGGGGGGACCAGAAAATTTGAGAATAATGAAGACCAGAATGAAAATTTTCCAACCCAAAACCAAGTCCGTTTTCCTGCCCAAAATTAGATGAAGACCAACAAAAGTCTCCACTCAAATTTAGTCCGGTTTTTGGCCCAAAATTAGGTAAAGGACAAAAAAAAGGTCTTCGCCCACCATTTCTGTGCTCAAACCCTCTGCCCAAGTTGGTGCAAGTTGGCTCAAACCTGGCCGTTGGTGCAAATCTTTCACCCAAACTAATAGAAGGGTTTAAAACTAAAAATGACTAAGTCACAAAATAACAGTTTTGAGTTAGAAGCATTTAAAGTTTTTAATTGAAGATTTAAGTACTGCACAATCACATTTATTATTCTTTGATTGGTTTTTATTATTGGAATTGGTGGCTGAAGAGATATTATCAACAATAGTTATTCGATCGACTTCTATAAAAAAAGTTAATAAACAAATAAACTTTTGGACTTAGTCACTTTTGTTCCAAATTGTGGACTTGGTCATTTTTAGCAATAAAATTAAGTACTTGGAGTACAAAGTGATAAGGCACTTTTTATAGATTTCTCAAACAACATTTGGTTTTAATTTAAATGCTTGCCAGCATCATTATTACGATTGGAAAAAAGTCAGAACAAGAGTGCAAGGCCGGATTTGAGGGTGGAGTAATCAGAGACGCAGATTTTGTTGAAGGCCCCAACGACCAACGTAAAGAGTTTTTTCATTTTGGAGATTACTTTTGTGTGGGACCCCGAAGTTATGGGGGCTTTGGAACTTCCGATTCTCTTTCAATCTGGCTCTGCCAGGATGGTTGAACAAACTTATCACTAGTTTGAACGACCGACACTTGTGTCGCATGTTTCTTTGTTTCTTTACTTGGCCATTTTGAAACCAACAAATGCGAACCTTCTGGCTTTTGCTTATAATTCAAAAACGGTTTCGTCAAGGCACATAAAATTTTGACAGCAGTTCAAAATTAACAAGCTGTATCTTCGTACCAAATTTTGAGGCAATTAGTCACGTAACTTTGGCTTTAGAACCCGAAAACCGCCACAAAAGTTTGACGTAAAAAGCGGTCTCTTTCAAAAATGGCTTAAGTACGGCAAAAAATTTTTTAAGTGGTTATTTATCTTTAAATACCATTTCATCTTTAAATACCTTAAATTAAATATACATCTTTAAATTAAATACCCTTTTATCTTTAAATATCTTTAAATACCCTTTTAAATACTTTTAGCCACGATGAGGTTTTTCTGTCTTTTGTTGTTGTTTTTTCTTTTTCTTTTCTAAATCTTGCACGCTCTAAAAAGATTCTTCTAAACCACAAAACATCTAAATCAAATTTTTGTGTAACATTATTGAGCTGCAAATGCAATTTTATCTCCCCAAATTTTTTTGGGCCACTCCCCCGGATACCTCCCGAAATCAATTTTTTTGAACACTCAGGCTAGGGCACCAGTTTTTGTTATACCAGTAGATATTTAGCAGACAAATATTTTGACATAGTTTGTAGGTACTACCCCAGGGATCTCTCCAAATTGACCATTAAAAAATCATTTTTTTGAACGGCTTAAACTACGGTGCCAGTCTTTTTTTTTTTTATATCACTACTCAGTAGCTACTCGTATTTAACAGACAAATATTTTGGCGTAGTTAGGGGGTATCATCCCCAGGAGACTTCCCAAAAATTAATTTTTTGAACAGCTTAACTGAAGGTGCCAGTTTTTTATATCAGTAGAAAGTTAACAGCCAAATAGTTTGCCGTAGATTGAGGTTACCACCCTCCTCCAGAAACTCGCCCCAAATGGACACGACAAAATTCATTTTTTTAAACGGCTTAATGTAGAGTGCCAGTATTTTGTTATCACTAGATATTTCAGAGACAAACATTTTGACATAGTTTGGGGGGTACCACCAAAAAAATTCAGTTTTTTCAACGGCTTAGCTTATGGCGCTAGTTTTTTAAAAATAAGATAACATTTAAGAGACAAATATTTGGACATAATTTTGGGTTACCACCCCCTCCTCTTCCAGGAACCCCTCTCCAAATGGACCTCCAAAAATCACTTTTTGAACGGTTTAAGCTAGAGTGCTAGTACCATTTTTTTGATATCAGTAGATGTTAAAATAACAAATATTTTGACATAGTTTGGGAGACCATCTCGCCGGAAACCTCCCAAATGGACCACCCCAAAGTCAATTTTTTGAACGACTTAAGCTAAGGCGCTAGCTTTTTGATATCAGGAGATAGTTGCGTCGCTCCTCAGCAAAGGGGTTGCTCCTCAGCAAGCTCTCATCTAGTTTTTTAATTTCTTATTCTGAACCAAATGGCAATTAAATCACTTAATAAATTCTCTTTCAGCTTTAACTATGTTGATAGCTGAAAAAGAATGAGCATAGCTTTTAGTAAGGTTTTAAAATATGGGATAATTAAAATTTCAAAAAATGGGATAGTATTGATACTTAAAAAGATTTACTATTACCTCTGCTGCCGCAATTGCTTATTTATTATTTATTTATTTCACGTCGAAGACGTAAGGAAGGCGCAAAAAACACATTAAGCGTTATAGCATGAGACGCGAAAGCATTAAAATGCAAACGATATACGAAAACTACTTAAGTAACACGACTTCATGCATGCACCACATTGCAAATAAAAGGAAAGTTAATGTGACATAACGAAAAAGTTTTCAAAAAATGCTGACCAGTAGGCCTACAGTACCATTTTCAATTCAAAATACGCAATTTATGTTTTTAAAATTGTCATGAAATTTTGGTCATAAATAATCACGGTTTCTGGAAAATGAGAAAAACTTACGGTATTACCACGAGTATTTACAATTAACATCAATTTATACAATTAAAAAGACATTATATACATTATGTACACAATCGCTTAACATGAAGCAACGAGTTATGGTACACTTACGATTAGCTTATCATAAAAATTCAACTATTGATATACGAGTAGGATTATAAATTTGTTTTTATAGTTTTATTTTATTTTGAACTAAGTATGGTTGAATGTTTTGAAGGAAAGATTGAACGTTTTTACTCTTTTTGGCATTCGTTGGTAACTGATTCCATACCCTAGGGCCCCAAAATTTCACGGATTGTTTGCTTACTGTGAAGGTGCAAGAGACGGGAATAATTTTTGAATTGCTTCTTGTTACCACATTTTTACTCTTAGCAGTAAAGAAAAAGTTACGAAATATCTTTGGTAGAGAATTTTTGTGGTAATTATACATAAATAAAGCACTATTTTTTATCAAACACTGATCTAACGTAAGAAATTTAGTGTTATTAGAGGTTACTAAGGCTTTATATGTTTTTGTTGTTTTTTTTGGAGGGGTTGTGACGATCAAACATGTTATTGAATTTGTTACAGACTTTTTGAATTTTGTTTGCAATGACTTTGTTACCATGAAACCAAGTGGTTAAACAAAAGTTAATGTGGCTATATATCATGGAATAATATAGAATGTGTAAATGTTTATTAGTTAAATAAGATGGAATTTTTCTTATGGCTCCATAACTAGATCGAATTTTACCCAAAATTTTTAGCATATGTTTTTTCCAGGAAAGATTTTCATTATAGGTTATACCTAAGAAATTAATTTCAGAAACTCTTTCTATTTTTTTTCCCATGGACGCTTAATGACAAGTTAGAGGGTGGAGGTTTTGAACGTAGTGTTCGGAACAGAACGTATTTAGTTTTTGTAAAGTTTATAGACAGTTTGTTTGCGCCAAGCCAATTGTAAATGCTATTTAGGTCTTCGTTTGCGCGTTGATACACTGTAGTTAGGTTGGAGTTTGATATAAATACACTTGTGTCATCGGCAAACATTATTGCAGAAGAATGATTTAAACACTTAGGAAAATCGTTAACGTACAATGAAAATAATAAGGGGCCAAGAATTGATCCCTGGGGAACACCTTTTGTTATTGCGTTAATATTAGTTGAAAATATATCATTTATCTGTACTTGTTGTTTTCTGTTGTTTAGATAACTTTTAAACCATTCTAGGGGTATGCCTCTGACTCCATAATGATAGAGTTTTGAGATAAGAATAGAATGATCAATGGTGTCAAAGGCCTTTGACAAGTCAAGAAAGATTCTCAGCGTTTTTTGTTTCGAATTAAAAGAAGATGTTATTTTGCTTGTTAGTAGAGTACATGCATGGCTAGTGGAATGTGACTTTCTAAAACCGAATTGGCAATTTAAGAGGATATTCATTCTGTTGCAATAGAAATATACACGCTTGTGAATAATTTTTTCTAAGATTTTTGAAAATACAGGAAGTATGCTTATTGGACGATAATTTTCAACTAGTTTGGGATTTCCTTTTTTGAAGATGGGTATGACTTTAGCGTTTTTGAAAGAGGAAATAAATGTACTTGTTGAAATAGATAAATTAAAAATGTTAGTCAAGATTACAATAACATTAATCGGTAATGATTTTAACAAAAAAGCCGGAATCCCCATCTGTACCGACACTGAACTTAGTCTGAAGGCTAGAAATAATTTTTTTTATTTCCTGTGGGGTAGTTGGGTAAAGATAAAAGGATTTAGATAAATTTGGGCCAAGAAAACTTGAAAGATTGGTGTTAGTGCGTGGAATCTTTTTACCAAGGTCAGTAGTGGTCTTAGGAATGTGCAAAGTGTGCAAATGCACAGGGGCCCCCCACTTCTGGGGGCCCCCCATTTGACCTATTACGTGCAGAAAAATTTGATTATGAAAAACTATAGCATATTATGATAAAAAGTTTATGCATTTGTTTTAAGTGTCATTACATATGTACCCCCTCCCTCAAGATGCACTTGTTCCAAGTGTTATTACTCATATCCCCCTTTCCAAGACAACAGTACTTTTAACTTTTAAGTCAGATTTAGTAAACAGATAATAAAAATTTACTGGTAAAGTCAACTTACTACTCTTTTTCTTTTTTTTTCCTTGCTAGTGTTAGGCTACTGAGGTCATATGCGTAACCAGGGAGGGCCCAGGGGCCCCCCCAATTGAAATGCTACCCATGATAAAAATGTCACAAAAAAGACTGTTGTTTCTTCAGCTTCAGTTTCTGTTGGCATCTTTGCATACAACAGTACACCCGTACAGCAGTAATTAACAATTGTATTAAGCCAGGGGGCCCTGGCCCTCTCAATTTAATTTTTACCAACCAATTTAAATGGGCCCCCTACAATAATAATTAAAAGGGCCCCCAACAACAATATTGATCCAGGGGCCAGGGCCCCTTAATTTAATTTTTGCCAACCAATTTTAAGGAGCCCCGTACAAGAATATTTATATGGCCCTCTAATTTATATGGGCCCCCAACAATAATACTGTTTCAGGGGGCCATAGCTCCTTCAATTTAATGTTGCCAACCAATTTAAACGTATAACCCGAGTGAAATTAAGCGTTTCTATCCTAAAAGTTGCTAACTGAGGTTCTCATCTAACCTTTTTATGAATGTAATGCAATAACCAGGGACGGATTTAACACATGGCACAGTGCCAGGCGCCCCGCACTCAGATAAGACTTTTTTAGTCTTCACCTGTATTTGGCGCGATAATATTGCAAAAATCTCAAAGTGCCTGAGGCCCAACTCAATGTAAATCCGACTCGAGCAATAACATGGTTTGTAGGCATAACTATCTATTGTACATGTTTCAATTACAATTCACCTCCACCTCGCCAGTTTTTATGCAACTACTTACTTTTGAAAAAAATTAGCTTTAGTAAGGGGAATGCTCATTGAACAAATTTTTGAATTGAGAGAGCCTGGGCCCCTGGCCGTATATGTACTCTTGCCGAAAGCTGAAGCAATTGCTGAAAGTTTACGTTAATTTACTGCAATTAATTGAGTTGATAATCTAGATGAGAGGAACTTATGAACAAAGATTTCATTTAATTAGGGCTGCAATTGCATTGGTCTTCTGGCCTTGTTATTTATGAAACGCATTGTTGCGCTTAATTGCTAGAGCAGATAAAACATGTTAAAGTAGTGTGTAAAAAAAGGGCCCCCCCATTTAATTTGCACAGGGGCCCCCCTTTCCTAAGGCCACCACTGAACAAAGTTTTCTGTTACAGTCGAAAAATAGTTTTTGAAGTGATTGGCAATTTCAACAGGTTCAGTCAAATCTTTTCCTTCAGCTGAGATAATTTTGCAGCCCGACTATTTTTTCTCTTTGTCAAGCAGCAAGTGTATGCTATGCCATGTTTTTTTGATGTCGTTTTTATGTTTCGTAAATAAATTTTTGAAGTAATTTTGTTTCTCAATTGCTACTTTACGAAAATACGTATTGCGTGCAACGTTATATTTTTGGTGGTTAGCTGGCAATTTATTTTTAATGTATTTTTTATACATTTTGTCTTTTTTCTTGAGCAATTTATTAAGTTCGTTGGTGAACCAGCTGTTAGAAAAATTTTTGTTTAGCTTTTTTTTTTAGTGGGAAATGTGAATTGAACAAAGTAGAATATTGTTGCATAAAAGAATCCATTGCATTATCAGCACTTGTATGATGTAGTACATCGGATGGGTCAATATCACTTTGAGCTTCATTAAATAGGGTACAATTTCGTTTAGAAAAATTGCGTGTGTAAGGCAAAGCTGTTTTGATATTAATAATTCTAGTGCTTTGAATAACTGGTAAATGGTCAGCGATCTTATGAGTGATAAACTGATAATAGCACTACTTATATTTTTATCGTGAATGTTAGTCCAAATGTGATCAATGCATGTACTTGAACTTTGAGTAATTCTTGTTGGTTTATTTATGATAGGATGAAAAGAATGGTCATACATAATATCCACAAAGTCATCCGTGAAGGTATGAGAATCTTGCAATAAATCGTAATTTAGATCTCCCATGATATACGCTTTGTTTTTGGATACGTTTAGAGTACCTAATGCATTTTTTAATTGAACTTTGAATTGATTATTCGAGAATCTGTCTTGTTTAGCTGTGCGGTATATTGTACCACATGTGATTTTATCATTACCAAACTGAATATCAATGAAAAGGGATTGGAAAATCCCTTCATTCATAAGAGTCAAGTCATTTCTTAACGTATAGTTTATAGTTTTTGTTGATGTATAATGCCACTCCTCCACCAGTGAGGTTTGGGCGAAAATTGGAGATATAGTCATAGTACTGCAAATTTCTAAATTGTCCTAAACTTGATTTTTTTTCCCATGTTTCGTTGATTGCTATTATGTCAGGCAAAAATTTTAAAGATTGTATCCACGATTCAAATAAGTTGTAAAGTTTTTTTTTTGACAATAGAGCGAACATTTAAACAGACACTTGTAAAGTTCGTGGAATTACTGTGATTATTTTGAAAACAGAATTTGTGAGCAAAATCACGGTCAACATAGTGACACAAAGAGTTACTAGCCAAGCAGTTATCAACATCAGTCAAATGAACATTATTTACATTATCATAAAATGCATTCAACCATTTAGAGCTAATTTGAGACCTTTTAGAGCAATTAAACAACCTAATGAAATCCTCATCATTGATATCTTGAAAAGGAAAAAAAGTTGAGCTCGAGAAGATTAAGGAATGTATTTATTCCAACAATTTACTAATTACCAATACGTTATAGCAATAGCGACAAACTTTGGAAGCATTAGATGCTTTTAATCAAGTCTAAGTCCTTCTCATTGCTGATTATTATGGCTTCATTATCTTCGGAAAGTCTCACGTTAATCCTGCCGTTGTTGGTCCAGACATATTTGTAGCCATTGGCTTTGGCTCTTGGTTTCGCTTTCCAAAGCAAATTTTTTCGAGTGTGAGTGAGGTTTTCGTTTACATAAATTTCTGTGGTTCCTTCTACAAAAATTTTTTTTTAATTGGCTTCGCGGAGAAGTTTCTGATTGGAGTACAAACTATTGCGGACGTCGCGGCTCAGAAATCGTACGATAATTGGAGGCGAAGATGCTATTTGTCGTTTTTTACTTTCAGTATTATTCCTGTTAGGTCGTTGAGAAACAGGACGACGGTGGGACGTAGAAATTTGATCTTCAGATAGATTAATATTCATTAATTTAGCCACTTCTTGCACAATTTTATTTGTATTTTCACCAGTTTTTGAGGGTATTACAGCTATCTCTAGATTTTGTCTCCTATCGTATTGTTCGTTCTCATCAATCTTTCCTTCTCCTTTTGCTTCTCTAATTTCCAGATTAGTTGATTGCGTTTGAAGCTTTTCAATATCTCCTGCTTGTTTTTTGTTTATTTTTTGCAATTTTTCATAATCAATTTTAAGGTCTTCGTACTTGGCGCAGATAAACTCTTGGCTAGCCTTAACTTCTAGCAATTCCAGCTTTAGAGCATTTAATTCTTCTTGGTGCCTTAATTCCCAAGCTTTCATGGATTCCGCAACCATGTTTTTGACTAAATCTTGATCTACCAGCGTGATATTACCAAAGCTAATTGCAGCATCCGTATTTTTTTTTCCATCTTGAAGAAGATTGTGACGTAATAAGCAGAATGGCGGCTTCACACTTTCAAAAAATTGGATTGCGACTGCTAAATTTTGATAATTCCAAGTCAACTATTTTAGCTAAAAACGGCAAATTTCGAGTGCCCCAAAGCAGGAAAAGAAAGTAAACTTACTTCATAGTTTCTTAATCAAGTTTGTTGCAGGCAAATCTTCTTAAATCTTGCGGTTTTTGCACAGTTGCGCACTTTCAAGTTACCAAACTACCTACAGTAGGCCTAGTACGCAAAGATGCTTATTCAAATAGAATGCGGTATGATACCATGGTTTAGCTAAAACCATTACGTTGCTTATTCAAATCGAATGAATAGGAAACCTGGAAAACTTAGTCCTAAATAGTACCCCGTTTGTTACCAACCGTACCGTCGGCTTTAGGCCTATATATCTTTGCTATAAATAGAAAAAATGATCGGTTAGAGACTACTGCATGTTTGTAATAGAATGTAACTAACTACTCGACTACACTTTGCTCCCATAAATGAAATCGTAGCAGCCCACTTACACATTTGTGCAACAATCTCATCTTCCTAGCTTGTGTTTGATTTCTTGATGACTAAGCACAAACTGCTGCTGAGTCACACGATTGGGCAATTTTGATTAGCAGATTTGGACTTAATCATTTTTTCTCCAAAAGAAGTGGACTTGAGTATTTCTAGCACAAAAAATGACTCTCTCTGAGAAAATGCAACTTCTGGTAACTAGACTTAGGCAGTTCTTTGCCGAAAAATATATAGCACAGGTTGCGAAGAATTCAAAGCAAAATGCATTGTGATGAAAACTCAAACTTGATAAAATGTGACTTAGTCATTTTTAGTTCTAAACCCTTCCAAACATGGGAGCAAACGCGGCCGGACTTGCCGTGGGCATAGTCGGCCAAAGAAGCCATGAAACAGGTCGAGATCGGACATCGAGACAACCAATCGATCTCAGCCGAGCTTGCAAGATCGCAAGCCGGCGTCTGTGCGCTGAGAAATATTACCCAGTCTCTTGCTTCTGATTCAGCTACCGGACTTCACCTTTTACAAAATTGTGTCTGTGCTCAACATTGTGATGACAGTCGATTCTCTATCCTTGCCCAAGGCCGCTCTCCTTTCCATCTATCTGCTCCCGAAGCCACCTTCGTCAAAACTTCTAACTCCGCCCTCTGCCGACAAAAGCAATTCATGTACAGCCTAAATATCGTGCTCTAATGACGCTCTCTCATTGTTTTTTTTTTCAGCCAAACACGGCCCAGCTTTTTCCTATACGAAGCCGCTCCTTTTCCTGCGTTCTCCATTCTGACAATTATTTTTGAGAAGCGTCAGGCAAAAAACTTCAAAGATATAAATATTTTAATCAAAGCAATTCCCAAGTTCTGTACCACCAATCAACTTTTCAAATGCTTCAGTTTTTTAACTGACGGAAAGCGCCCTTGAGTTTGTTGGTTGCTTAACTTTTATTTGACAGTTATTAAGTTTTAACGTTTTTCCAAGGTGAACAAACCGAAGTAAGGTACACATTTTTTTAGAACCAGTAAATTTTGAGTTGAGGCTGGTTGTTCTTAATTTTTGCCGATTTTCAGCCCTCATTTTTTCTTAATTTTTTCTCAAATTTTGAGAGCATCGATGTCAATTTCAGTGACCATGTATGTAAAACTGTTTAATTCCTAATGCTCTGTCTCCATGCATAAACACTTTTTTGCTGCTTTTGCAGCATCGCAAAATTGCAAAAAGCGAACTATTTTGAACTTGAACAACTGCCAAAAAATTTCTCATTTGCTTGCGCATAGCTACAACCCTCTATATTCTCGGAATCGTTGCAATCTTGCTTGCAATCACAAGAACTCACAAAAGTTTTATCGTTTTGAATCAGTACAAAAGTTTGCTTCTTTTATTGAGTTGAAATTTATTTACTTTTGTTGGTTCTTAAATCATTTTTGCTGCTAAGCCTGTCATTATTTTTAATTAGTTCTTAAATTTTGAGCAAAAATTAACTTTGGGTTTTGGTAAAATTGTTTTTACATAAAAAAGGGTGTGTTGCTATTTTTGTCAACTGGTGCTACTCAATATTTCCTTATCAGTCGATACAGCAAGTGGTTCTCAATGGTTTTCTTCTTTGCAGTCTAACAGCAAACATAGCGACCATGTTAATCAATGTTCACTAAAACTTCGCTTTATTTCAAGTTTTCAACATTTCGCTATCAAGTTTCTGAACGAAAAAAAATTCTTGCACTCTATAAGTGTGCTTCAAAACCTTCTTCAATTGGCAAAGAAAATTTGACGTTTGTTTTACTTGAACTGTATTTCGTAATTGCTCCAAGCAACTTGACGAGCGAGAATTACGTTACCGAGCTCGGAGACCTTCACATGCAGGTGCAAAATAACCTCTTGCCTTTGCGAGTATTTCGTTCTGTTGCGCATCTTAAAAATTCTCGTTGTGAATGTGAGCGTGAAAATTTCTGTAATGATGCCCTGCTTTGCTGAAACACAATTTGATACTATAGACGCAAATGAGTGAGCACAGACCTGGCAGCTTGAAGAACCAGCATATTGGCTCTCTTTCCGACTTCAATGCTTCCGTGAGTTTGGGATTTACCGAGTGAAGCAGCGGCATTGATTGTGGCGGCCGCTAACACTTCTTCCATTGTCATCTTCAGATTTACACAAGCCAAGTGCATAGTCGCCGGCTGGAACAAAACGCTGTAGATTAATTTCATGAAAAAGCGAAGTATGAAATGAAATGCAAAACAGTTTTGCACGATTTTGTACCACAGTACAACGAGTGGCTAACAGAGTTAGAGTCGAGGACACACGGCTCGAGGCCAAGGACAAGGACATAAAAAAAATCCGAGGCCAAGGCCAAGAACAGCCTTTCCGAGGACAGACCCTCTCGAAGCCCAAGGCCAAGGACCAAGGACACAGCCGCGTGCTTCCAAAAAAAAGGTCTTCAAAAAAGTTTTTCAGTAAATCTCCAATTTATAGGCGTAGCCAGAACTTTTGATTAGGGAGGCCTAAACCACGAATCACATGCAATGACGTCCAGTGGCGGATCCAGAAAATTTTGGTGGGGGGGATTTGAAGCCAAAACCTCAAAAATTCGAATGTCTTCACCAAAATTGAGACTGATTTTTCGGCCGGAATCGGAAATTCAAACGTTTTTTTCGCCCAAAATCAGGTGGTCTCCAAAAAAAAAAAAAAAAAAAAAAAAAGGTCTTAACCAAAATTGAGACTGATTTTTCGGCCGGATTCGTTACGTTTAGGTCGGTGGGGGGGGATGCATCCCGAAATGGAGCCGAATTATTCAAAATAAGGGCTGATTTTTCGGCCAAAATCGTAACTTTTAGGCTGGTGGGGGGGATGCATCCCCCCTAAATCCGCCACTGATGACGTCATCAAAAATTTGCCTGCAGGCATTAAACCAGGATTTTGCTAAGGGAGAGTGCTTAAACTAATATGGTTGAAAAGTGCAAATACTACTTTGGAGACGTTTTGAGAAAGCCAGTGTAACTCAAACGTATCACGGACGGGGGTCTGGGGGCGAAGCCCCCAGCTGTTGGGCGATTTTTAGTAATTTTTTGGAAAAAAAAGCTATTTTAATGCCATTGAATCACATTTCGCACATGTTTAGAGCCATTTGAAATCACTAGATTTTTGACATTTGAAAGCCAATTAAAAAAAATTAAATTGTTTAATCCTCCTTCTAGCTGCAATTTAAGTCCAAAACACGTTTAACATCTTGCATTATGGTGTTAAAGTTTAATTGTACGTGATTTGGTCCAGGTAGGGGGAAGTAAGGTGCATTGTATCGTGCAACATTTTAGCAGTAAATGAAAACCCACTCGAAGATTTTCCTTAGAGATTTTTGTTTTGTCATGAAAATAACCAGTTATAGAAGTGCATGTTAGGCCAGGGGGCCCAGGCCCCCTCAATTGAAGTTCAACGATTTGTTCAATCAGCATTTTCCATGGCTAATTTTTTTAAACTATTTTGTCCGTAAAAACTGGCGAAGTGGAGGTGAATTAATGACTCGTTACTGAAAAATAGTACAATAGATGGTTACGCACAGAGCTGGACAGCGCTGTTTCAAGCTTTTAGCTCTCATCGGCAGCCCTCAGTTTCTCTAACAAAGTTATTCCCCAGCTGGACAAGACTCTTGGCCGAACTGGACAAACCTTAAGGGCTTGCACAGCGGCAGAGGCTTTGTAGGGAACAAACGATTTTTCACTTGTTTTCCTAAAAAAAAAACAGTGGAAGTCGTTATGATTTCCCAGGAGTCGACCACGAAAGACGTCAAACTTTTCGGTTCGATAGATGGTTACGCTTACTAACCATGTTATTGCCGGGCCAGATTTACATCGCGCTGGGCCCCTGGCACTTTGGAGATTTTCGCAACGTCTTTCTGCCAAATGTAGGTGATGACCATAAAAAGTCTTAAGATTTGAGCGCAGGGCCCTTAGCTGGTACTGCGCCATATTGTGGTAAATCCGGCCTTGGTTGTTGCATTACGTTCATGAAAAGGTTAGATGTGATCCTGAGATAGCAACTTTTAGGACGAAAACTATCCATTTCTTCCAGGTTTAAGTTTAAATTGGCTGGCAAAAATTGATTTGAGGGGATCCCGGGGCCCCTGGTCTTCAATATTGTTGCTCGTTACTGGTGTAAGCGAAAAATGCTAAGAAGAAACTGAAACTGAAGAAACAATAGACTTTTTTGTCACATTTTTGTGATTGGTGAAATTTCAATCGGGGGGGAGGCCCGCTTGGCTAAGCCTATGCTCCAATTGCGGAAAACAAAAAAGGTATTTGCAAATTTTCCGCGAGGTTTGTGGCGTTTTCCAACAAAATTTCAACGGTTTAAAAATTAGTGCTGTCCTCGAGCCGAGGACAGGGCAATTTTCGAGGACCTAAGGCTTCGAGGCCAAGGCCTAGGCCAAGAACTTGAGGCTTCGAGGCTAAGGCCAAGGACTTCAAAATGTGTCCTCGTGGCCAAGGACATCCACCTCTGGTGGCTAACCAACTTGAGTAACAAGCAGAGTTATAAATCCCGCCGGGATAAGTATCAGAACAAGAATTAGTAGCCTACACAATTATTAGTATTGCGCATACCTGTCAACATTTGAAAATGCCAAATCGGGAGATTTCTTACCAGCAAATTCAATAGCTGGAAAGTTTCTCCCCCCAGACCTCCCTCCTGCTTCTACTGCCTGAATAATTATTGTCATCTTTTAATGTTGGTACACATTACCAAAATTTTGACATTCCCATTTCAGCTTCTACCAGTTCGAGCTACTAAAGGCACACTAATTAAACCAAGCAGTCTTGTTATTTTGTATACAGTACCAGGTAACCGGTAACATCAGTACTGTTTTAAACACTTCACTGACACACGGCTTTAAAAGTCTGCTACATTCAGCGCAGCAGAAGCTTTCCAAAAACTACTGAACGATAAAAGTAAAATATCGTTCAACCACGTCTGCTTTAACCAGACCCGCAATCCCCCAGACATAGGCGTAACCAGGATTTTTGACTGGAGTGGGGGGGCAAACCACAAATCACATGCAATGGTGTCATCAGAAACTTCGAAAGAGGAATTTTTTGTTGGGGCAAAGATATCCTAGAATAAAAGATCAGAAGCAGTGGCCTGGCGTTGGCACGTGACTAGGAACTCGTTCAAGGAGAGGGCTTAAACCAATAGTTAAAATACGAAAATGTCTAATTTGGGAGACGTGTTTGAGTTAGGAAGTGTTCTGCTATTGAAACGCTGCCGAAGGCTATGGGGGGTCTGATGGCAAAGCCCTCAGCCGCCGGGCGATTTTTCGTAATTTTTTGGAAAAAAAACTATTTTAATACCATTGGATCACATTTCGCACGTATTCAGAGCCATTTGAAAGTACTAAGTTTTAAGATTTGAAAGCCAATCGAAAAAATTAAGTTGTTCAGTCCTCCTTTTGCTTGCAATTTAAGTTCAAAACACGTTTAAAATCTTGCATTTGGGGTTAAATTTTGCAAGTCATTTGGCCCTGGTAGAGGGAAGTAAAGTGCACTGCCTCCTGCAATATTTAGCAGTAAATAACAATCCAGTCGAAAATTTTTCTTAGAGATTATTGTTTTGTCTTGAAAACAACCAGTTGTAGGAGTACATATACGGCCAAAGAGCCCAGGCTCTCACAATTCAAAAATTTGTTCAATGAGCATTCTCCTGACTGTAGCTAATTTTTTTCAAAAGTACGTAGTTGCATAAAAACAGGCGAGGTGGAGGTGAATTGTTATTGAAAAATGTACAATATATAGTTACGCCTACAAACCGTGTTATTGTCCGGGCCGGATTTACATCGAGTTGGGCCACAGGCACTTTGAGATATTCGCAATATTTTCCTGTCTATAATGCAGATCAAGACCAAAAAAAGTCTTGTGCCATGTGTTAAATCCGTCCCTGGTTATTGCATTACGTACATAAAAAGGTTAGATGAGGGTCTCAGTTAGCAACTTTTAGGATAAAAACCCTTAATTTCACTAATGTTATACCTTTAAATTGGTTGGCAAACATTAAATTGAAGGGGCCTGGTCCCCTGGAACAATATTATTGTTGGAGCCCATTTAAATTGGGGGTCATTTAAATATTATTGTAGGGGACCCATTTAAATTGGTTGGCAAAAATTAAATTGCGGGGTCCGGGCCCCCTAGATCAATATTATTGTTAATTATTTCTGTACGCGTGTACTGTTGTACGCGAAGATCCTAAAAAAAAAACTGAAACTGAAGAAACAATAGTCTTTTTTCTGACATTTTTATCATTGGAACATTCCAATTGGGGGGGCCCGGCCCCCTGGGTCTCCCCCTGGCTACGCCTATGCCCCCAGAAAAGATTTTTGCCCCCGGCCTAGACAAAATCAGTTGTACATGTATAGTGGTATATTAATTAGCTAGCTTTCGCCCCCCCCCCGTCTTAACTGGCTTTTACCTACCCACTCTTACCTTAAGCATTTGCTTCTACGGTACTTGCGGGCCTGACTTTAACTCTTGTGGGCTTAATTGTATTTGTGTGTGGCTTATTTGGCAGCATTCAACCCTATCCCTGATTCAACCGTAGTTTGAAAGGTTTAAAGTCAGCTGCAATGCGGTCACAATGTAGTTTGAAAGGTTTCACAATGTAGTTTAAACGGTTTGAGTGAGGTATGAACAGAAGCGTTTTCATTAATGCAGAAAGATTGCTGAAAATTTGTTCACCGGCTATTTTCTCCCACCCCATAGAGCCGCAAAACTTGTATAAAGCTATAACTTCTTTTTGATTTTTACCCGCCTCTTCTTGCAACTCTCGCTGACCATCTCCTTTGCGCTTATTACTAGTAACACTTTCTCCGACAAATGCCATTAAAAGAACTCAGCTCTTCACAGTTGCAATGACTGGTACTAGAGACTGTAATTTCTGCATGCCATTGTTCTTTGTAAATTCTTAACAATTCGAATTGATGTTACCCGTTACGTGAAAGCAAGATCACGCATTAATTTTCAAATCAAAACTCTTGAAAAATATCAAATCAGTCGAAGCAGGGATCGAACTGTATTTTTTCCCTTTCAGAAAAAAACAAATATTCGCAAACAAAAATTGCATAATTTTTCAAAAAACTGATTCATTTTTAAACTCGAAAAATCTTAAGCTAAATCGTGATATCGGGAGATTTTTTGTTGAGATCGGGTGATCGGGAGAAATCCTCGAAATCGGGAGGGTTGACAGGTATGGTATTGCATCACAATTTATCAATAGTTGTTGTATTTAGTCACAGTCGACTAGTCATAAAGAAAAATAACAATTATCCGTATACGTTGGCTTTAAATATAATTATCCATGGTCTTGAAATCTACAAGTCCTCGAAAATGTCCTGTCCCCGGTTTGAGAACAGTATTATTTTTTGATTGGTTGTAAACGAAAATAACCAAACATAAAAATTTCTTGAATTCTGGCATAAGCGAAGCGTAGTCAGGATTTTTGATTAGGGGTGACCCAATCCGCAAATCACATGCAATATGACCTCATCATAAATTTTGAAAAACAGGGACTTTTTATGGGACAAAAACAACTTAGAATGGAAGATCAGAAACCTGGGGCCTAGGTTGGTCGGTAAACAAGATGTAGCTTAAAAGGGAAGACTTGAACCAAAAGTTAATGTTTTTGAAATAGGTATTAATTGTGGAGGCGCGGTGAAGAAACTAATGTAATTCAAACTATCACAGACGGGAATATGGGGACGGGACCTTCAGTCGCCGGAGGCTATTGTCGAATTTTTGAAACTTTTTGTAATTTTTGCTATTTTAATGCCATTTGGATCACATTTTGCAAGTTTTTAGACCCATTTGAAAAAACTAAATTTTTAAGATTTGGAAGCCAATTGAAAAAATTAATTTGTTCAGTCTTCCTTTTGCTTACAATTCACGTTTAGAACCTAGCATTTTTTTGGATAAATTTGTAATTGATTTGGTCCAGGTGAAGGGAAGCAAGATACTCGTACATTGCCGTCAAACATTTTAACTTGCCTTTTTTTTTTAAATATTTTTTCACGTAAACTGGCGAGGTGGAGGCGAATTGTTATTTGAAGTTGATGTAACAGATGGTTACTAATCGTGTTATTGCATTAAGCTTTTAAAAAGGTTAGATGAAGGCCAGAGATTGCGACTTGTAGGACAAAAACCTTAATTTTTCACAAGGTAGACATTTTAATTGATTCACAAAAATTTGAGTTGAGGCGCACCGGCTTCCTGGTCGTCAACATTAATATTGTTTTTAATTACTGTAGTTGTAAGTGAAAATCTTTAAAAAAAACAGAAATTGAATAAACATTATCCTTTGTTGTCATCCATTTTTATCATTGGTGGCGATGGCGGGATCCCTGACCCCCTCCCTTGGCTAAGTCTATGACTTATAGCCTGTTAATTTGTTTCCTTTCCATATTTGAAAAATAATATACTGTGGTAGCCAAGGCGAAGTAAACCTTATTTTCAATGGCTTTGTGTGAAAGCTCTAATCGAAGAATGAGGGGTTAAAAGCAGTGTAGACAGTTCTTTTTATTTCTGCTAATACTTCCGGTGCGGGTGGTGCAAACAGCAAAACACTAAAACCATTCAGGGCCATTGCGAGGGATCCGAGTGTCCGGACACAAATATTTTTGAGTTGCTTGTACTAAAACATGACCGTGCCTATGTGAATGTGGAATCAGATGAAAGTATGAGCGTGATGACAACAAAATGCAATACAGTTACCAGGGATTGCCTATGATATACTGAATAAGTTAAATGTAGTATAGTCCTGATACAACTAATAAAACGTTACTTGAGAACAACAGCTCTTGTTCTGAAAATACGCGAGCGAATATTGCGAAGAATTTGTTTTGAGAAAAGAAAGAGCAATTCTAATTTTTACGTTTGCCTCGCAATTTTTACGTTTGCCTCGCTAATTTTACGTTTCGCAATTCGTGGGCCTTTTGAAGAAGGGCTTTGGGGCAAATATTTCCCATGCTATTCTCCTTAATACGGCGCTGATGGGTTTCTCAGGTTACTTTTTGCACCTAAATAACCTATATTAAATTTTACAAAGTATTTTTTGCGGTCGAAACGTTTGCGCTCATTTATTGATACGCATTAGATGCAAGACTATGGAGAGGCATCACATGCACTGGAGCGTAAAGAAAGGATTGGATTGTAATTAGTATTGGGAAATTGTAGAAAAAATAAGCGTTTGTAACTTAGTTTTTGCGGTATTTTCTTTTTTGAAATAATTGCTTTGAAAATCTAATTGTGCAATCTCATAAAAATTGCTATTTTTCTGAAAAAAAAAAGTACTGAAATTGCTCAACGGAGGCATGAAAACTTAGCTCTCGCCCCCAGAACCCATTTTTTCCAAAGACTTGAGCTTGCGAGTACGGTACCTTTTTTTTCATTTTAAAAACAAATTTACCGTATTTCGCAATACTTTTAAATAATAATATCATATTCGTTCTGCAATATTTGAAAACTATGATAATATTTAAAATGTCTGCGAAGCGAAAACGGTTAACCAAACAATAAGGTTTGTGCTTGAGAAACTACTGAAAAAGTTGGGATCCATAATCAGTGGACGTTTGCACCCGGCCTCAACTGATGAAATTAAGAATTATTGACCATTTCCACGATAAGAATTTATAGCTATTAGTTATCCTCATTTTCAATTCACGAGTTACGGTCTTCATTGTTTTATTTGTACCATACCGCTCTAGAACGTAATCAACATTGCTGCAAACGTGTAAAACTTCCAAATGGCATTCATTACTTTTAGAAACTATTATTTTCGAATTATTATGAAAAACTTCACAAAATGCAATATCTTAAGCACTTTCGCGCTTAAGAATAACGTAAAATTTGCCAACAATAATTTAGAAAAATTGTGTCCTCGGTCCTTGGCCTCGACCATTCCTGTCCTTGGCCTCGACCATTCCTGTCCTTGGCCTCGACCATTCCTGTCCTTGGCCTCGAGAGAGTCTGTCCTCGAAAAGTCAGTGCTTGGCCTTGGCCTCGAATTTTTTTTTTGAGTCCTTGGCCTTGGTCTCGAAGATTGTGTCCTCAACTCCACCTCTGCTGCTGTAAATAGCATAGGTGTTTTGTGTCAGGTGTGCGGAACACGTACATAAAGAAGCTAAGTCTTAAATCGTTCACTTCGGAAATAAAGCGTGAAATTTGGCACAAACCTTCCCCAGGTGGAGTATTACGATTTCCGAAGAGGAGACAAAAATTGGGCTTGGGCAACTCCCACAAACGGCACCTAAAGATATGCTGTAGCTCCACCTTGTGGTCAAAACAAACTTTTGTTGTTGTAAACAAGCTGATAGGACCAACTCATGATTTTATGACTTTATTTTATTGTTTTTGCAACCTAGAATATTTTTGCATGCTGTGACGTCACAAATGACGTAATGTGACGTCATTTTGCCAAAAATGTATGGTTGCAACCAAAAGATTGCTCCGATTGGTAAAGTCTCTCACTGATATCAAACTCTGTTAATTGTTTCAATTATTGGATAAACATTTTGCGTAGCTTAAATTACGTCACTTGTGACGTTATTATGACGTCATGTTTGCCAAAAATTCAAACAAAACAACAACAACAAATTGCTGATTAAAAATATTAGTTTAAAGAAGAAATTTTGCGGTCAGCGTATTAGTTAAGAATACAATTACTGCTTGTAGCAGACGACGTCATTTTGTGACATCATTATAACATCACATTTGCCAAAATTTCAACAAATTAACAGCAATAAACTATTAATTAAAAATATTAGTTTAATGACAACATTTTGCAATCAGACTATTAGTTCAAAACACAATTACGTACTTTTTTTAACAGACAACGTCATTTGGTGACGTCATGTTTGCCAAAAATTCCAAAAAAACAACAGTAATAAATTGCTAATTAAAAATATTAGTTTAATGGCAAAATTTGGCATTTAGCGCATTAGTTCATGATACAATTACTGCTTATTGCAGACGACGTCATTTTATGACGTCATACTATATTTGCCAAAAATTCCAACAAAACAACAGCAATAAATTGCTTGTTAAAAATACATTAGCTTAACAACAACATTTTGCAGTCGGCATCTTAATTCAAAATACAATAGCTGCTTATAGCAGATGATGTCATTTGATGACGTGTGATGTCATATGGCAGTGTTTTGTCCTTTGCTCCAAAATTGAAAAAAAAACAAAAAGTGCTTTGTCAAGGTACAATGAAAGAACGTGGGCATACCAAATTATTAAATTAAGACCAAACTTAAACTGTCAAAACGTTGTCTTGTTATCTATTCCCCGAGTTGTGATCAAGGTTGCTAGGCAGCCTGCGCCCTAGCAAACGTGGTTTGGAGTCAATGGTTTTAAAATGAAATTGTAGACCCAAAAGTTCGAAAATGGTGTCATTTTAGTTAAATCGGACCATAAACTCGATCTTTACTAGTAAACTGGAAACTGACAGTTTTGTCTTTTTTTCTTCACAGTTCAGTAGTTCTAAATCATGTCGATTAATCTAATCAGCGTGTCTTTTTTCTTCACGGTTCACTTGTTGTCTTGTTCTATGATCATGCCCAATCAAATCAGTTGAATACGCATGACTACAAAAAGCGTTTGGAACAAGAGCAAATTTTTTTATTAAATGCTCTTTTCGTTTTTTGCTTATTTTAATCTATTAAATAAAAAAACAATGACTTGACGTCGAAAATGATAGTAATTTTTTGTGTGTCATTTTTTTGACTGTCTTTGATGCGGATAGCGACACTCCCTGAGCAAAATTCTGCTTGGCCCCTGGATATAATGTAAACCAGAGTTGTAAGTCGGGCCGGACTTGGGCCTAAAGTTGACAAAATTTCGGGCTTAATTCGGGCCTGAGACGTGCTTTTTGTCTTGGGTGCACAAAAATATAATCAAAATAACTTGGCAGTATTGCTAAATTTTTCAGACTTAACTTTCGTTTTTTTTCGGGCACGATTTGGGCTTCAAATTGGTTTTCGGGTTCGGGCCTGAACTAGTCGGCCCGTTTACAACTCTGATGTAAACAATGTCTTAAAATGTAATGTTGTATACTGCCGATGCTTACGTGGTAGAGATTGTAAGAAAGCACATAGTTTTTTGCATAACAATCTCGTTCGTTGCACCCTAGCAATATTTCTTGCACCGACATTTAAAGAGGATACGACAACCTTTTGCAGCTGCCGGCAAGGTAGTCCAAACAGGAGAATATCCCGAACCTGTTTCTTGCCGATTCCATTGACTAGGGTCAGCTAAAGTTGAAGATGGATCTAGTATCGAAAACTCCTTCCATTTAAAGACTTAGAAAGCTGATCGCTTAATGTGCTGTTTTAAAGCATCTAACATTGGTGGTATATTTCCTACGGTTCTTCCTCGTTTAGCCAACAGAATACTTCTCGCAACATTGATTTCGCATGCATTAATATAGTAGAACTGTGCATGCTCACAACAAACTGTTCCAGTACCTAAAAATCAGACTCAGATATTTCTGAAAGATACTTGATGAAAAATAGTTTAGCAAAAGTAGGCGTTATCTCTGGAGAATTTTGCAAGGTTTCAATAAACGACTTTTTAGTTTTTGTCCAGAGAAAACGCCTATTTTTGCAAAAGTATCTTCTATCAACTGTCCTTCACAAATAACTGAGTTTGATTTTTAGGCACAGCAACAGTTTGTTGCGAGCCTGTGCATTTCTGCTATTAGCGCACGCGAAGTCAATGTTGCTAGAAAAATTCTGTTTGCTAAAAGAGGAACAATCGTAGGAAACATATCACCATGGTTGGATGCCTTGAAACAGCACATTAAGCGATCAACTTTCCAAGTCTTTAATGGAGGCAGTGTTTGATAATACATCGATTTTCAACTTTAGCTGACCCTAGTCAATGGGATTGGCAAGAAGCAGGTTCGGGATATTCTCCTGTTTGGACTACCTCACCGGCAGCTGCAAAAAGTTGTGGTATCCTATTTAAATGCCAGTGCAAGAAATATTGCTTGGGTGCAACGAACGAAATTGTTATGCACAGAAGTATGTGGGTGCTTGGAAAACTGCACCGATGGGCAATAAATGCTAGTAAAAACAATCAAGAGGACAGAAATGACTGACGTATTTTGAAGCAAATAGTTCTTGCTTTACATTCATTACCCCGTTAGCATCAATAATACCGAACATTACATTCTAAAACATTGTTTACATTACATCAATGAGTGCAACCAGAATTTTGCTAAGGTAGTCTTTCTATCCGCATCAAAGAACAATCAAGAGAATGACGCACAAAGATAAAAAAATGGGTATCATTTTTGGCATCAGATGTAACTTAAAATGACACCGTTTTCCAGTTCTTCGCTCTATAATTTCAATTTAAAACCATTGACTGCAAACGACGTTTGCTAGGGCGCAGGCTGCCTAGCAACCTTGGATTTACCTTGGGGTATAGTTAACAAGACAACGTTTTGACAACTTACGTTTGGTCGTAAATTAATAATTTGTTATACCCATGTCCATTCATTGTTCCTGGACAAAACACTGCAATGTGAAATGACCAGACCTAATGACGTCACCAAATAACATTATCTGCTATAAGCAGCAATTGCATCTTGAACTACTGTATTAATACACTGACTGTAAAATGTTGTCATTAAAACTATGTATTTTTTACAAGCAATTTATTTTTGTTGTTTTGTTGAAATTTTGGAAAATATGATGTCATAATGACGTCATAAAATGAACTTGCTGCTACAAGCAGTAATTGTATGTTTAACTAATACGCTGATCGCAAAATTTCTTCTTTAAACTAATATTTTTAATCAGCAATTTATTGTTGTTGTTTTGCTGGAATTTTTGGCAAACATGACGTCATAATTACGTCACAAAGTGACGTAATTTAAGCTACGCAAAATGTTTATCCAATTATTGAAACAATTAACAGAGTTTGATATCAGCGAGAGACTTCACCAATCGGAGCAATCTTTTGGTTGCAAACATGCATTTTTGGCAAAATGACGTCACATTACGTCATTTGTGACATCATAGCATGCAAAAATATTTTAATCATGAGTTGGTCCTATCAGCTTGTTTACAAGAACAAAAGTTTGTTTTGACCACAAGGTGAAGCTACAGCATATCTTTAGGTGCCGTTTGTGGGAGTTGCCCAAGCCCAATTTTTGTCTCCTCTTCGGAAATCGTAATACTCCACCTGGGGAAGGTTTGTGCCAAATTTCACACTTTATTCCGAAACTGAACAATTTTACTCAAATCCTGGCTTTAGCTCCTCTACTATTACCGGAGATGATGTTAATTGCGCAAGATGTGCCACGTATCATGGGATCAATCTAGGGTTGCCAAACATCCTTGAATCTCAAGAATCGTCCTTGAATCTGCCTTAAAATCTCGCTGTGTCCTTGATTCTTGAAAAATGGACAAATGTCCTTGAAAATTGTCTGGCGTCCTTAAAGTTCTTGAACCTACAAAGTAACACAGTCAAACCAATCTTGTGGGTTTTTAGAAACTGGGCAATCAATCAAAACAACCAAACATTCAATTAACAAGGTAGCCCTATTTGGGATATTTATACTCAATGCTAAATGCATCCGCATTGTGTGTAACAATAGACTGCTAATAATGAGTTTATGATGTAATAATTTCAGGGAACAATGGTAAAATTCGGCTGACAATGGTGTTACAACAAAAACGTTGAGAGTAAAAAAGAGGAGGCTGAGCAAAAACGTTGTTGTTGTTGCAGTATATATTTATCTTCCTGTCACAGTGTTACTAGATAGCGTTAGACGCTTACTATTGGACGATCCGTATGCTTTTAATTGCAGTAACTGTACTTCGTGCTTGGATGAATCCGCACCTGCTTACGAGTTTCCAATGTTTCTGTGAATTTTTTCGAATTATTGCCCATTAAATTTGCTGCAAGTTCGAAGCCACCACGCAAAGGTTATCATCGTAAAACACCTTTTCCAAAGATGCAACAACGTGGCCAGGGTGCGGGTTGAACTTAGATCTTGCGATCAGGGTTGTCGTGAAAACTACGCCTTTACTCTCCCGGCCACGCTGCCGACGAAAAATCAAAACATAAGCCAAAAAATCAAATTTTTCTTCCACTGAGCTTCTAGGCCTATGCTTTGTAGTAAGTAGGGGTGCAATTTGCAATCAAAAATCAAGAAGGCAAACATTCTTCCCTCCTTGCCTTGCACCACTTACCCACATCCCACCATGTACATTTCGTGCTGGCAATCTCTGCTCTACCCGTTTCTACTATGCGTGTGTAATATTGTGTTTTATTGGACGTGTAAATCAGGCACCCTGTGTAGGCTTATCATGCAATCATACTCAAGACACTTTGGGGACTGTTTTATAATCTGTCAATCTAGACGAGTAGACAATTCGGCTCTGATTGAAACATAGCTTTAACTGTCTTTCTCAGGGACACAACGTGATATGCAGTTCGAGCATCGAAGCAATATACTTGGTAATTGTGCGGTTTATGGATAGACTTCACATTTAATGATTTGTAATACTTCTTTTAAACAAACTACGCTGACACAAAGCATTACACCTTTAGTTTTATTGTTTTTGCATGCACAATAATTGTACATTATGTTCTTGATAAGAGTTTCTAAAAACTTCGGTCTGCTATGGTTGATAATAATTAATTGCTGCAAGCTATAATTTCTTATCAGGCAACAGTAGTACCAGTAGCTTGTCAAAAAAATGCTCAATCCTCTTTTGATAAAGTACGCTTGAATTATTGATTTTATAATATTAATTTTCTAAGAGTAAGAGAGTTCAGACATCAAAACGTCCTTAAAAACGTTTCTACCGATTTGACAACCCTAGATCTATCACATGACTTGCAGTAAACTAATCTGCAAAAGCTTTTTATGTTTTAAGTGTTACGCACGCTGCGACAGTGTCGAAGACTAGAAGAGGTCTGTTCGGCAAGATAATGCAAACAACTGTATCTGTAACGCAATGATCACGAGTAGTGTCTCTACCAATGATTACCAAAACATTTTTTTTGTTCTAATTGTTTGAGTGATAGCAGTGCTTTTGCATCAGGTGCTTATCGCACGAGCAAGAATCTTGGCATGAAAAAACAAAAAACGGCTTTAATTGTCAAAGCTGCTTGAAAACTAGTCACTTTGTCCGCATCAAATGTTCTGCTTACGATAATTCTCACGAGTCATGTCAAACCAATCGAAAGCAGGTTTTAGATGCTGCTTCTCTACTGCTTGACGGCGAAGTAATTAATGACTTTCACAGTCTTGAGTTGTGTTCGTTATTTTATAGAAATGACTTCCTCAAATCAAATGAGAAATCGAAATTCATTGTCTAATAGTACTGTCAAAAATTAAAAAAAAAAATGAAAACAACTGCTTCATCAAACAAAGCAAACTATTCTAAAAGCATCAACACCACTGATTACACTGACTTACATGTGATAAGCTCAACCACGTATCAGACATGCAACTGCAGAAGTGTAAAATGGCCAGCCAATGAATATTCCAAGTCGTTAGGGCAAAGCTTTAATCTTATTCATTGTAACGTAAAATTCCTTTTGAAAAACAAAAATAAAAGAATTGCTGCAATCTGTTAAAACTCAATCTGAAATTTTAGCTATTTCTGAATCAAAGCTTAATAGCAATAACTTAAGAAGAGCAAGTTTAATAGATTATACAATGGTGCATTGTGATTCAATTTCTAATGCAGGAGGAGTAGCATTATATGAGTCAAACTCTTTGGAGTTTTGTAAACTAGATGAGTACTCTATTCTATCACCTTATTTTGAAACTTTATTTATAGAGGTTAAGCTACAAAATTCTACTAAGAGTCTTGTGACTGGTGTAATACCGTATGTAGACATCCCTCCACTTCATTGTCAGAATTTCAATTGCAGTTCACTCAAACTCTAAGTCTTTTGGAAAAACATAAAAAAATTACATAATTTGTGGTAATTTCAGTGTCGATCTTCTCAACAGCCAGTCTTCACCTGTTAACGAATACACTGATAGGGTATTTTCCGAAGGATGTTATTGCATTATAGATAAACCAAGCCTTATTACACCACATTCTTCTATTCTGCTTGATCATGTTAAACATTCTTAATAAGACATTAACCTAAAATATTCAACAATGTGAAATTTTTGATCATTTGCCCACTACATGCTCAGTAATTCCAAAACCTGATAGAATTAATAATGGTCAGATTTACAAACGCACTGCTAATTTTAATTGTGATAATTTTATTGATGATGTTTGCTGCCGAGTTGATAGATTATCAATTGACCTAACCTTGATGACTCAAACCTTTGATATTAATCTTGAACGCATATGTACAAATTTTATTGATGGCTTTGCTGACATTGTTAATGTACATGCTCCACTCAAAGTACTTAGCAGAAGGCAGCAGAAACAAAAATTGAAACCTTGGTTAGCCAAAGCAATACTTAAGTCTATCAAAACTAAAAACAAATTAAAAAAAAATTTTGAACAAATTAAAAAATTTAAGTCTATCAAAACTAAAAACAAAACTAAAAACAAATTTTGAACGTAAAAATTCAAAATATGATAAATTTAGACTGGATAATTAGTCGCGGGCAAATTTTTTGGTAAAAAGTTTGCATATTAAGTGTTTTAGCTTGAATTTTTTTGTGTTGAATGCTAAAACATGGAAACATGCTTTTGAAGTCACGTGACCGTCGTCCCTTGGCAGCTGATCGTTATGAATGCAAAACTTCAAAATAATTTTTCAAGATAGAATACCAGTAACCATTAATGAAAAAATTGTTTCGTGCAGAAGGTTGAAAAATAAACAAACTTTCTGATGAATTACACCACGTGTTTGTTATGATGATAGCCTACCCACAAAAAAACAGCCTGATACAATAACTGCGTCGAAGAATACCGATAAGCTTCAAGGAATATCGATAGCCTACGGTAGTCGGTAGCTATGGGTATACCGGTCATCAGTCCATTAAGTTCATTCCGATCCAACCAAAGCACATCTTCAATTGTAATAAAATATTCAGCTACAATGTTTTAAGACTACAGTAGTTTACTGCGAAGTTTCAACATAAAGCAATACACTTTCGCAAATATTGCAAAATAAGGCTTGAATAAACTGTGATCCTGTTCAGCAATTTCATGAGAGTCATCTCTTATTATGGGTTATTTGTTGGTTTAACTCAGGTGATTGTTTTAAGTGCTTGAGTGTGGCAGAACAGACATTCAAGAGTTGATAAGCCAACCAGCTAGGGCCAGGCTAAGTAGTTTCGAGGAGTAAAAGCCTCTCCGTATTTCTCAAAGCAGTTATTGTATTTGGCTCCTTTTTGTAGGTAGACTGTCATCATAACAAACATGAGGTGTAATTCATGAGGTACTTTATTTACTTTTGGACTTTTAACAAGAAATAATTTCCTCATTAATTCTTAGGGTTACCGGTATTCAATCTCAAAAAATTATTTTGAAGTTTTGCATTAATAACGATCAGCTGCCAAGCGACGACGGTCACAAGACTTCAAAGCATGCTTCCATGTTTTAAAATTCAACACAAAAAAATTCAAGCTAAAACTTCTTAACAAAAAACTAACCCTTGATTAATTAATTAGTTTAAAATGATGGTTTTTTAAATTTTTACGTTTAAAGAAAGATAAAAAATATTCTTGTTGTGAAGTGGGGATTATTTAACGGCAAAACCAATAGTAAAAAAAAATATTCCAGCGTATGATTTTAAAATACTCATCCACGTTCGCTTAAAAGCGCTATACCTTAAAAACGGTATCTGGTTGCAACCGAAGACATTTCAATCATTAATCAGGCAGTAAAAATCTATTTGTAAAAAGTTTTTCAGCAGGTACCTCGATGGGTATCACGTTTTTTCTGCTAGCGTAACAACGCCTAACAGCATAAACCAGGCATATCAAAACAATGGTTTATAATCAATGAATCGCTTGATCAAAACAAACGATGCAGCACTACTGCTATTCATAAGCTTACTACTACGGACGATAAAAATATAGAGTCAAAATCTGAAATAAGCAATAAGTTGAATGATTGTTTTGTAATTGTTGGAGCAAATTTAAGTGTTCAAGCAGGCACTGGTAACCTTCAGGCTTCGTTTATTCACAAAATATCATCAAATATGCATTCCTGTTTTTTTCAACCAATTGTACCAGTAGAAGTTTATCAAGTAATTCAAAATCAAAAGTCCAAGAAGCAGCTGGCCCCGACAATATTCCAATTAAATTTTGTAAAATTGCTGGTGCATGAATAGCTGAATTTTTAAGTGAATATTTTAACAAGTGCTTAGAACACAAATAGTTTCCTAATGCGATAAAACTAGCTAATGAATATTCGTTAAACCCATTTTGATCAGGTAAACGTAGCTCTATGAACAATTATAGACCTATCTCATTATTGTCTCTTTTAGCCAAAGTTTTTGAATGATTAATGTCAATAATAAGCTATAGACAGTATCCAGAGTCTTATAGGCACAATCAAACCTTTGATTAACAGCCTAAGACATGACGGTGCTGTTTCTGAATTGACGTTCGTCTTTTATTCCTCGTCAGTATAGCTAGGACTACAGGTATGAACATGAGCGTAGAAAGGCAAGGAATCGCAAATCAGTTTAGTTCAGTTAATTTATTTGGCTAACAAAAACACAAAATAATGATTACAAATGCTCATATTATGCTAATCGCCGCAGGTTTCATGAGAAGTCCAAGTGATGACCTCTAAGGGAAGAGATGATACATGAAACCTGCAGAGACAAAACACAAAGAAATGAATAAAACAAACAAGAAAATCACACAAATTTGATCGATCTAAAAAATTCGAATAGGCCAGCCGGTCATGGTATTGGCAAGCAGACAAACAAGAAACCAATCAGTCAGAATATCCCTCACTGTGAACGAGATCCAAACTATTATGCTTAGTAATGTTCAGTGAAATATTTTTTCATATTGATTTTGAAGCTATGTAAGCCTCGGCAGTTTTTGATATCTGGTACAATTTTATTCCAATGTTTGGACCCAGTAAATAAAATAGATTGACGGCAAATTGATTTTTTAACCAAAGGTGGACGAATGTCGTCAGATCGTTTCGGGGATCTGCAGTGCTCTGAGGAATTTAATCTAAAGGAACCTTCAAAGCAATTTGAAAGTTCGTTATGAAAAAATTATAAACAAAGCAACACACTTCAGCTTTAAACATATCTTGAATTTTCAAAATTGGATGCTTTTTTGTAAATATCATCATAATTGGATTTATAGTTTCAAAAATAAATTAACCTTAAAATTTTATTGCTACATTTCTGCAGATTTTCCTAAAATGCAAGATTGTTGTTGCACCAAGTTGTAATACAATAGTTTAAAAGTGTATAGGTAAAGGAATGAAAAAGCGTGAGTAAACAGGAGCGTGTGAGATAGTATCTAGATTTATAAACGGTTGATAAGCATGCGCACAGTTTATTTGAAAGTTGCTGCATACGTGATTTCCAAGAAAGATTGTTAGATATCAAAATGCCCAGAAAATTAAATTCGGTTACTTCGCAAATCGGTTGTCTCAAAATTTTAAGACAAAGTTTTGAAATTTTATGTACTTTATGAGGTTTTGTCGAGAAAATCATATACTTCGTTTTAATAGGATTGACAGTCAGTTTATGTTTTTCCAACCAATTAGAAACAATTTCCAATTCTTTATTTGCAAATTTGATTACCTCAGCCGTACTTTTCCCCGAAACAAATATTGTCATACCGTCTGCGTACATAAGTAACTCGCATTTCGTGTTGAGGAAAAGGTCATTTACGTAAATCAGGAAGAGGAGAGGGCCTAAAGTAGACCTTTGGGGGTGCCCCTGACGTTATTGATTTAAAGGTGGACAAATTATCGTTGATAGAGGCCTGCTGGGATCTGTTATATAAATAACTTTCTAACCATGAATGATTTACACCTCTAAAACAATAATGATACAACTTATTCAGAAGTATACGACAATCGAGAGTATCAAAAGCTTTGCTTAAATCAAGGAATGCCGTTAAGGCTAATTTGTTAGCAGAAAAGCATTTGGTTAATTTGTTTATAAGACATGGGCAAGCTAAAGAGGTTGAACAATTTGGACGGAATCCAAACTGAAATTCTGATAAAGCATGGTTACGATTGAGAAAAGACAGCATTCCTTTATGCATTGCTTTTTCTAAAATTTTTGAAAAGGTGTCAAGTAGACTGATAGGTCTGTAATTATTAAACTCGGTGGAATCACGTTTTTTAAAAACGGAAACAACTTTTGCTAATTTAAACTCGAGGAAAATTTTCCTGTGTTGAAAGACTGATTAAAAATGTTGGCCTGGACTTCCAGAATAACGTAGATTCAGGTAACTTACGCAAAAGTTTAGAAGGGATACCATCGCATCCCGAAGAGCTTTTGGGTTTTATAGTATAAATTATACGTCTAATTTTTTGGGCAGTAATAGGATTAATAAAAAAGGTAGTATGGTTGTTGAAATTAGTAAAGAAAGTAGTAGATGAGGATTGAGAAGGCTGGTGTTGTTCTAGCAGATTTTCGGCTATAGCTGAAAAATGCGAGTTAAACGTATTTGCAATGTCTTTTGTTTTTGTTAGTTTAGCGTCATTGACTTCAATACAATTTGGCAAACTGGTCATTTCGTATCGACCAATAATCTCATTTATTGTTTTCCAAAGCACTTTTACGTCATTGCGATATGACAGCAATAGTTTCTTACAGTAGTTAGCTCTTTTGGTTTTTATCACTCGTTCATAGTGATTTTTAATTCTACTATATTCCAATTTGGAGTCGGCGATGGATTTCTGCAGGTGCTTGTAATAAGCTTTACACTTCAGTTTTTGAAGTAATCGCAGTTCATTATCAAACCATGGATTTGATTTTGGTTTTGTCACGTGGAATGGTCTCGTAAAAAATCGATTTAAAAGCGTTTTGAAATTTAAACAAAGGCAGGTCAGGATTGCTTTCAGCGCAAACATCAGACCAATCAAACGCATTTACTTGATCGCGGAAATTTTCCAAAGAAACCTAGTTCAAGACCCCAATCTGTTTAGTAGGAAACGTTGTAAAATGAAAAGGGAAGTTAAGCGCACTGCAAGACCGCGAAGTGATCGGAAACAAGATCGGTTATGATTGCACTGTTTATGGGATGTTTTAGATTATATGTCCAAATATTGTCAAGTAAAGGTGTGACTGTAGATATTCTGGTAGGTTTGCTGATTAGTCGGATGTTGCCGAATTCAAACATAAGGTCAGTAAATATATCAGTATAACGATCAGAGTCCAACAGATCAAAATTAAAGTCATCCATAAGATATAAAAGCTTGTTTTCTTTTTTCACTATGTTAAGTGTCTCCTCTAATGTGGAGATAAAAGCATCAATTGCATTATTAGATTTGTTCGGAGGACGGTATAAAGCACTGCATATTATATTAACATTGCCCAATTTCAATTCAATAAAAACAGATTCAAATATGCCTTTTTCGAATTTCGAAAGATCGTTTCTGATCCAGTGAGTTTTGGTTTGAAGCACATAAGAACCTACGCCCCCTCCCTTAGTTTTGTTTCGGTTTTTCGAATAGAAGTTATAATAGGGGAAGCCCAGGTGAGGCCCCTGTAGCCCATTTCTTAACCATGTTTCTGTGACGCCCAGGAAAATAGGTGATGTTGGGAGAGATTTCAACGGTAGAACAAAATTATTAAAATTTTTCGGATTTCCTAATGAGCGAATATTCACACATAAACAGGTGAAATAATTTCTTTCAGGTTCTGGCATCATTACCTTAATGGATTCTGCGTTCATGTATGGGCTGTTAACCGAAAACATTTGTGAGTTTGAATTGACTATACCCTGATCGACAATTTCATTTAAAGAGCCATGTTTAGGTTATCAGGATCTCGGTCACATTGAAAGGGATCACTACTAGCTTGAGGCATCTCAACAAAAGTCGGCATGAAAGAAAAGAAAAAAACGGGCACACAATGCAAATAATGTAGAATTTTTGGATTGATAAGGAGAATAATCTAGCCATTGGGGTGGGTTTACAAGATGTTAATACAGTACAAATTTACAACGCAGAAACAAGAATTGGTTAGCAAACAACAAGAAGACAACAACACTATCTGTTTAAAAAGAATTGCTATCAACCTTGGGCTCAAATGTCAAGCCTGAATTCTCGCTAATGCAGCCCGGCACGAATATATAAAGATATGCAAATACCTTAAATATTATACCATAGCCGCATCCCTCAAACTCCGAAGGTCAGTTCAATACATGCAAGCAGAAAAATGACAGGCCTGATGAGCACGCACAGCAGAAGTTGAGGAGGCAGGCTAGGGCTTCATAAAGCACAATGTTTAAGCCAAACAAAGACCATAAAGCAGAAATAGCATGTAGTAATTAATTACATCAAAGCACATTAGCAAAAATTGAACTAACAAGATTACAAATTAACCAGATCATAACACTTTTTTTTCTCTCAAAAGTGTTAAGTAATCACAATATAACAAGAGATAAGTCTAATAGTTCAATGCAAAATAATTTCCAATAGCATGCCTTAGACAGCTGTTTCGCCCAATTTTAGGGCTCATCAGTAAGGCCAGCAAGGCCAAATATGACCAGTGTTAAAAAACTTCAAAACATACATCTTTACCAATTTATCAATGAATGAATAAATGTTTACCGATTATGTTTATAATACATAAATCTTTACTCACCAATCAGTCAATTTTAGCCAAAATAAGTAAATCTTAACTGAAACATCCTTACCCAATGAAATTAAAGCTATTAATTACATCTTTACCGAATGAAACTATTGCTATAAACACATCTTCGCCGACTAAAGCACAAATCTTACCTTACATGTCTCAGAAGAACGTTAGGCCAACTAACTCTCTACTCTCCTCATAGCTCGCTTTAAATGGCTACGTCTCCAGTAGTCTGAAAGGCTTAAAACTAGTGCCAAAATTCAGAACAGAGCTAAACTAAGCTAACAATCTTTAGAAATGAAACGCTATCAATACCCTCTGCTCTCCTCATATCATATACTCTCTGCGCTCTGATAGGTAAGGTAAGGTAAATTTATTTTTTATCGCACAAAGTACACACAAAATAAAGAATAAACACAAAACAACACAAATTCCGAATAATGCGGAAGGAAGACCGCTAAGTGACATGAAGTCTTCGTGTCGAGCGGCCAACTCGGCATACAATAAAAAAAGATTTTTCTCAGTCATTCTAATGATGGTATAGACGTAATCGAAATAGTGCAGACTAACGTCGAATTTATCTGATAAAATTACAATTTATAGTTTTGGATGGAATTGGATTTATATTCTGTGGAAAAATTTTGAAATCCTAATTTTTTTAAATTTAACGATAGTGAATTCCACAAAGCTACACCCTGATACTTCACAGATTTTTGAGTTCTTGACAATTTAAAGAAAAGGAATTTTAACTTTTCTCGCGGTCTAGACCTAGTATTGAGATTTAAATCATTTTTTACATCGTCAAAAAAAAATCATTAAAGGTGTAGGTAGAGTTTTGTTTTGTACATGATGCATGAACTTTGCAAGTTCATATTTCTAAATATCATGAAATTTTAAAACTTTAAATTTATAATATAAATGAGAGAAACTTTCATTCCGCTCTGCACCACCCGAATTGATTTATTTTGGAGTGATGATAATTTTTCTAAGTGTGATTTTTATATTGATCTCCATATGATGATGCCATAGCTTAAATGTATATGCACAAGGCTGTAATATACACATGAGAGTCGACGTTGGAAGAAAATTTTTACTGTTGTATAAAATATCGACGCCACGTAAAATTTTTGCCACAATCGATGTGATGTGGTACTTAAAATGTAATTGTTCATCAATTTAAATTCCTAAATATTTAACTGTAGAAGTTATGCAAATTTTAGATTTTTCTGTTTTTATCTTGCCAAATTTCCCTTTATCTCTTAATTCAGAATTGATCGGAATAAAATTTGATTTAGATGAGTTCAATGTCAATTTATTTGCATCCATCCAAAGATGGAGATTTTTAAGTTCAGTTTTTCCTTCATCTTGAAGAGTTTTTTGCAGATGTTTGATAGTAGCAAACAAGTATTGTCAGCGAATAGTTGTACAGTTGAACGTTGTAATTTAAAGTGCACGTCATTGATATATATTATGAAAAGCAGAGGACCTAAAACAGAGCCTTGTGGTACTCCAGATTTGACTAAGCGCATAGTTGAACTTTCTTAAGCAATATACACTTTTTGCTATCTGTTTGAAAGATAACTTCTAACTAAATCATTACATATACTACGAATTCCATAATAATTAAGTTTTTCGAGAAGAATTTTATGATTTACTGTGTCAAAGGCCTTAGTTAAATCTACTGCCACAAGACTAGAAAGTTTGTTTTTAGAAATGTTATCATACAAATTATTTACTAGGTCTAAAACAGCTTGAGTAGTGGTACGTTTTTTTCTAAACCCATATTGCCGATCATACAGAATTCCACTGACATTTAGGAAACTTGACAATCTTACAACGAGTAGCTTTTCCATAACTTTTGATAATGATGGCAGTGAAGAGATTGGTCTATAGTCGTTAACTTTAGTTTTGTCTCCGGATTTATAAATAAGAATTACTTTAGAAACCTTCAGAACTTTCGGAAATAAACCGTTTGTAAAACATGCATTGAATAGATGCATCAGATATGGGGTGATATCAAAAGAGGCTACTTTTAAAAAATACAATGATATAGTATCTACTCCAGAAGACTTTTTATTGTTGAAAGAATGAATTGCATTGTAAATTTCAGCAAACGTTGGCGAAAACAAGGCCATTGAATTTGGATTTAGACTTTTCAAAAAACTTTTAAAGGATGTTTTTATTTGAATTTTCGCAGCAAGCTTATCGCCAATATCCGAAAAATGTTCGTTAAAAGCTTCAGCGATGTGCTTTGGATCATTTAATAAGACGTTTGATTTATCTCTAATAAAAGTAGGTAAATTCAGTTTTGTTTTTTTTTGTTGAAATGAACTCATGCAGAACTTGCCAGGTAGTACTTGGGTTATACTTTCCTTTTTCAATCTTTTTCTTATAATATAAACATTTCGCGGCGCATTTAATTTTCGTTAAAAGATTGGCATATTTCTTGAAATAAGCAACAAAAGCCGGATTACCAGACAAGAAAAAAGATTTTATATTTGTTGCTTGTGACGAATTGACGTATAGATCCCTTTGGTAATCCAAGGTTTTCGTTGCAATTTCATTTGACGCCTACATAGTTGTTTCAAGGGACAAGGTTTATTAGTTATTTCAATTAACATTTCTATAAATTTTGAAAAAATGTCATTTACATTTGATGCATCAATAAAAGGAAAGCCAGCAAAAAGTTGATTTAAACTAGATTCAAAATCATTGCAATATTGATCTGCCTGGAAATTCCTCCAATTTTGAAAAAGTATTTGCTCTGTCGGTGTTGCATTATAACTCCTAAGTTTGTCCACCAAAACAAATACTGGATAGTGGTTACTTAAATCCCTATACTCAATTACTCCTGGTGCAATATTAGATTTATGATCATTAGTAACTATGTGATCAATGATGCTTTGAGAAAGATCGGTAACTCTTGTTGGCTTGTCAATTAACTGAGAAAAAGAGTAACTTTTCAAGATATTGGAGTAGTCCATAGCGTGGGTAGGGATTTTTGATTTGCTAATATTTATGTTAATATCTTCGAGAACAAAACAAGTGGAATTTTCTATATTTAACAAATGTAAGATTTCGCTGAATTTTTCTATAAAGGAGGAAGGGTTCTGTTTTCGATGTCTATATACTATTCCAATTACCAAGTTTTTATCATTATTTAGCTTAACGTCAATCCAGATGTTTTCACATCCCGATACTTCCAAAATATATTTACCAAGTTTTTCAAATTTAATTGACTTCTTATATACATAGCAACACCACCGACAATTGTAGGATCCTGTACAAAATCCCGAATTGGACAAAATCCAGAATTGGACAAAATCCCGAATGGACAAAATACCGAATCGGACAAAATCCCGAATGGACAAAATCCCAAATTGGACAAAATCCAGAATGGACAAAATCCAGAATTGGACAAAATCCAGAACTGAACAAAATCCCGAATGGACAAAATTCCGAATTGGACGCAATCCCGAACAGACAAAATCCCGAATGGATAAAATCCCGAATGGACAAAATCCCGAATGGAAAAAATCCCGAATTGGACAAAATCCAGAATCGAATCAATTTCAAAGATAGAGAAAGTCAGGATTAATAGTGTACTCACTGCTGGCTTATAAGCACTAATAAATATAAATAATTAATTTGCCGACAAAACTGCATGTCTTTTATTTGCTTTTGTCGTGGCGACTTAGAAAAACAGCGCTTTTACAAAAATAGAGTGATCAAGTCAAAAAACTTTGCGGTTTTGTCGAGTTAATTAAATGCGAAGCAGTTTATCCTGTACCACAAGCCTCGCACTTTTCACGTTTGACGTCAACTCTTTCAGTTTGTTGGAAAAGAAACTACAGTAGGCAGTATTTAAAATAAATTAGCGAGTTTTGTTCTTGGCAAAAAGGTAAGCAATTAAGAGATGAAGAGGAAGTTGGCCCATGAACAAACGCCCTGAAAATAAAATTTTCTACGTTTCCAATATTGCTTTTTTTTGTCAAGAACAAAATTTAGTATGAATGTTTACAAAATCAAATATTAAATGTTTTTTGCTGTGACTAAAAGGATTTCCTTTGAATTACATCAAAACTGGCAAAAGAGGAACAAAGTTTCGAAAATTATACTTTAGTTCAATGATTATATGTTCTGGTCATTATATGTTTTAATGCTAATTTTTCTTATAAAACATCAGCAAAAACACCTGACAAACATGAATTCAAGAGAAGTGCAAAACAGTTTGATTACGAAACTTACAATTTTAATTTTTCTTTATTTTAATTTTTTTTAATTATATTATTTATAAAAATTACACGGAAGGTTTTCGGCAAAAACATTATACCCTTGTCAAAGCATCTAAATAATATAACAAATCACTGGTTTCCACCCAGAATAAAATTAATTAACACTAGCTTTTGCTTACTTTTGCAGTCGTTCGAATTACAACCAACTAATTACGTCAACGCATACGATTTAATAAATTAAATAGTCCAGTTAAATGTTGGATAAACGGGCAAAAAAGTTTACTAACGTTGTCATTATCATTTTATTTGAAACCTAAATGATAATGACAACGTTATTAAACTTTTTTGCCCGTGTAGCAGTAGCTGTCGTGATTGATTTTCAAATTACTGTCAACCCAAAATGGTGAGATCAATCAAACACTATTGAAGCAATCAAAAATCAAAAACTTAGTTTCTGTAGAAAATGTTTTGATTGCTTGGGCAAGGTTTGAACGTTCGATCACTTATCATTTTGTCTTGATAATAATTTGAAAAACAAACATAATTTGTATTCTTTAAACTTAAAATATTTATATTGACAACTTTAGTAAACTGCTTCGCCCGCTTATCCAACATTTAACTGCACTTTTGAATTCGTTTGATTGCACGTGTTGATGTAATTGGTTTAAACGTACAGCACACTGTAATCAAATCCAATGTTTCATTTTACTAGCTGCATTACGCCGAAGCGTGTAACGAGGACAGGGTTGTAGCCAAGGACAGAAATGATCGAGGCCAAGGAACGAGGACACAAATTTTCTAATTTATGCTGGGTAAATTTTCCATAATTGTTGAGCGCGAAAGTGCTTAAGATAATGCATTTTGTTAAGTTTTAAATGATAATTCAAAAATAATAGTTTTTTAAAATAACAACGACTGCCATTTTTAAGTTTGACACGTTAGCAGCTGATGTTGATTTCGCATCGTAGCGGTATCGGAGTAATGAAGCAATGGCATTACCTGTAAATGGAAATATAGCCAGTACTTAAATAAGATGAGAGACGTGTCCTCCCAACGGTAGTTAGCGTCTTCCCATTGAGATTTGGCTTCCCCTAATGGAAAATTTAGCGTCCCCCCATACAGGGATAGTGGGAAATACCTTTTTTTTCTAATTTGCTCGGTCTTCATTTGAATTTGGTGATGAAATATCGCGCAAAAAACATATATCGCACAATAAAACAAATATCGCCTAATAAAAACACACAGAAAAAAATTGTCAAATAAAACCTTTTTGCATTGGTCTTCATTTCAATTAAGCGGACAAAAATCGCACAAACTGGGGTGAAGACGTTGTTTTGTTTTTTTGGTCTTTATTCGAATTTGGCTGTGAAAAAATCCCAACAGAAAGTGATTGTTTTTATTTTTCTTCTGATTTCGGGGCAAAATTCAAATCAAGTTGCTACGGCATTGTGAATGCATCTGGTCAGGCTAGCGGCCCCCTCTGAGTTATTTCAGTTTAAATGCTGAATATAGCTAAATTATAAACGTAGATATTGTAAATTTTAAGGCCATAATTTCATCAGTTAGGGCCTCGATATAAACGCCCACTGATCATGGATCCCCACGTTTTTAGGTGTTTCCTGAAAGCAAACCCCATTGCTTGGTTAAACCATTTCTTTTCACGAATTTTTCAAAAAGTATTTTCTAAAAATATTGCAAAATACTGTGAATTTATGTTTTTTAAATGAATTGAGGTACCGTAACTAAAGGGTATATTTGTAAGCTCAAAAATTTTTGGCATTGAAAAACGGGGATTTGGGGCGAGGGCAATACCCCCATGCTCCCCGTTAAACAATTTTAGTGATTTTTTTGCAAAAAGTAGCAATTTTTGTGACTTAACAAGATTACACATTTAAACTTTCAAAACAATTTGAAAAAAAAATATCATAAATGCTAAATTAGAAAAAATTTAGTTTTCTCACAATTTCCTAACTCTGATTTTGAGCCAATCTTTTCTTTACATTTCAGTGCATTATGTCTTTCTCACATTTATACAAAAAATCTGAGGATCCCAGCAGGTTCGTATTAAGAAGGAAGGCATTGGAGACATTTGCCCGTGCCCACTTCAAGAGATCTGCAATTGTAGAAACGGAAAAATAATAAACCATTAGTTTTTTTCTATAAACGCCCAATTTTTTGTGGAAGCTTGTAAAAAGATTTATTAAATACTCCAAGCATTTGAACAATTCTAGTTATATTTAATTTCACACATACTGTGATTTAATAATCCTTCATGCAGCGTTTTTTTGTGATCCAATACTTTGTTATTTGGGATTTGTAGCGGTTATTTCCAACACACAAATTGTTTAGTGAACGTGGCTTTGACCCCCCAGACCGCTTGCCAGTGATTAGAGTTGTTATTCTTACTCATTTCAAAGTCGCGTGTTTTCAGAACAGGTTGGCGTTTTCAACAAGATATACTAACAAAATTACGGTAATATGTCACTATGCCTTCCCTGGTAATACTGTATTACATTTCATTATCACACACATACTTTCTATGAAATTCACACACAGAATAGGCTCGGTCATGCTTCAGCATTAGCAACCCAAAATGGTTTGTCCTGACATTTGGATTCCTTATTATGGCTCTAGATAGCTTTATTGTAGTGCTTTGCAGTTTTACCGCCTGCACCAGAAGTATTAGCCGAAATAAAAACAACAATTTTTGACAATGCGTTTTGTGTGCTTATTCTCCGATTAGAGCTTTCACACAATGCCATTTAAACTAAGTTTTAGTATGCCTTGGTTTAGTTGGCTATCACATTGTATTATTTTTCAAGTAAGGAAAAGAAACAACGAATTGACAGACTATCAGATATGTTGTCTTTGTTTGGTTTTTTCTTTTTAACCAATCAAAAAAGAATGCTGTCCTCGAACCTAGGATAAGACATTTTCAAGGACTTGTAGGCTTCGAGGCGAAGGCCAAAACCAAGGAATTGAAAATGTGTCCTCGGGCCAAGGATGTCCTTGAGGACTCCACCTCTGGATTTAACCGTCCTGAGATTTGAACCTAAAACCTCCCGCTACAGAGACGAACGCGCTTCCGCTCGACCAACCCGCGTCCATAAAAAAACATATTAAAACATACTGTATAAAGACCATAACATATAATCATTGAACTAAAGTATAATTTTCGAAACTTTGTTCCTCTTTTGCCAGTTTTGGTTTAATTCAAAGGAAATCCTTTTAGTCACAGCAAAAAACATTTAATATTTGATTTTGTAAACATTCATACTAAATTTTGTTCTTGACAAAAAAAAAGCAATATTGGAAACGTAGAAAATTTTATTTTCAGGGCGTTTGTTCATGGGCCAACTTCCTCTTCATCTCTTAATTGCTTACCTTTTTGCCAAGAACAAAACTCGCTAATTTATTTTAAATACTGCCTACTGTAGTTTCTTTTCCAACAAACTGAAAGAGTTGACGTCAAACGTGAAAAGTGCGAGGCTTGTGATACAGGATAAACTGCTTCGCACCTAATCAACTCGACAAAACCGCAAAGTTTTTTAACTTGATCACTCTATTTTTGTAAAAGCGCTGTTTTTCTAAGTCGCCACGACAAAAGCAAATAAAAGACATGCAGTTTTGTCGGCAAATTAATTATTTATATTTATTAGTGCTTATAAGCCAGCAGTGAGTAATAGGGCAAGTTTTTGTTGCACCAAAAAAAATTGAAAAAAATGCATAGATTTATAACGAAAGTTGCATTAATCACAAACATTAAAAACGACAGTGATTTACTCAAGCAATTTATTTACATATAATGCTAACATTTCAAGAGAAAAATTACGATTTTTGCCAACAGTTTGCGAAGCATGTTAAAACTTTGCTCCACAGTGCACAAAGTTGTAAGCCAACTGTTGCCTCATAAATAACATTGAAACGCAGGTATCCGTCACATAGCTCTTTGTTATGCAAATCAAAGACAATAGAACAGTACTGAAATAGTTTTATAGCATGATTTTTAAATCACACTAACATTTTGCGCCATACGTAATAAAAATTGCAGTAAAAAGTTGCATGCAAAAATGAAAAAACTTGCAAAAAGTTGCAAAATGAAATTCCTAAAAACAGCTCAGAACATTGTACTACAAAAATTCTTAGTATTTAGAAAGCGGTCGGAAGCTGTCAAAAAAGTTGCAAAAACTTGCCCTTGTGAGTACGCTATTAATCCTGACTTTCTCTATCTTTGAAATTGGTTATATTCTGGATTTTGCCCGTTCGGGATTTTTTCCATTCGGGATTTTGTCCATTCGGGATTTTGCCCAAATCGAGATTTTGTCCAATTCGGGATTTTGTCCATTCGGGATTTTGTCCAATTCGGGATTTTGTTCGTTCGGAATTTAGTCCACTTCGGGATTTTGTTTAATTCGGGATTTTGTACTTCGGGATAATGTCCAATTCGGGATTTTGTTTTTCGGGATTTTGTCCGTAAACGACAATTGTAGGAGAGTTTTCATGTATAAAGGTGTATCCAGGCAGACTAACATTTTTAAGAGGTTCAGCTTGAAGTCTAGTTTCCGTTATGCAAATGATATCCGGTGGAGATCGGCAAAGGGCTAAGAAATTTACCAAATCATCGTGGTGTTTGTGGAGAGAACAAATGTTGATGTGAATGATGAAAAAGTGATTATTTTGGGTAACAGTTGTGGGCGTTTTGCTAGCGTCATAATATAAGCATTCACCTACATTTTCAGTCAATATTTGAAAAAGGCTATCAAGGTCAACATGATTTAAATTCAATAACTTAGAATCCACCAAGTCCGTATTATCTTTGTTTTGCAAATTTATTGTTTGATTTAGCTTCGTTCAATCCACTCGACTCGAAGATGGCTGTAAATCATCAGTAGGGCCAATCAATGTCATGAATCAAACAGCAAAACAAAAAAAGGCAGGCTTAACATATCAGGAGGACGAAAACACCAATAAAATGCACACACCATCAACCCATGAAAATACAAAAATTAGATCCGCCACTGACAGAGAATAGATGCAAATGGCCCCGCCAAATCTAATTTATAATTTATTGAAAGTTTAAAGTTATAAGGAAATCATTTAATCAGGCAAGTAAGACATAAGTTTGTTATCAAAGTACAGGAGCTTTAGGGCTATTCCTATTATTGGCCGACTCAGATTTGTTACTTTCGGTAATGAGACTACATTAAATAATTACTTTTTTATCATCCACAAATAGACAATATTCTCTATTTTGCACCATCCATGTAGTTTTTAATTCATCTTTCTCGCATCTTTAAAAGTGCGGCATCAATAGCTTTTTTTTGCTCTTACATTTCTTTTGGCAAATGTTCTCTTACATAAACCTTTGGTTCAGTTGGACAGCTTTTCTGTTGTCGTTGATTGTAGTCTTTTAACATTTTCAATCAAGTCGCTATGGTGTGCTTGTCAAATACCCTAGCGACTTTAAATATGATTGGGCGGTCGATTTTGGCCTTGTCTTTTTAAATCGGATGTTGAGTTAACCTATGTAAATCAGTCAGTTTAACTTGTTCAGGATTTAGTTGTAAACCTTCAGTCAAGAATTTGTTTAAAGTGGCTTCTGTTTCTTCTCGTTTTTCCAAAGCTACAGATTCAAGTTACAGATAGCGTTTCATTTTTAAAAATTTTCAGCCTAGTATAGCTCTAGCCTGAATTTGGCACTAGTTTTGAGCCTTTCAGCCTACTGGAGACGTAGCCATTTAAGGCGAGCTATGAGGAGAGTAGAGAGTTAGCTAGCCTATCCTTCTTCTGCGACATGTAAGGTAAGAGTTGTATTCTAGTCGACAAAGATTTGATTTATAGCATATAGTTTCATTCTGTAAAGATGTAATTAATAGCTTTAATTTCATTGGGTAAGGATGTTTCAGTTAAGATTTACTTATTTTGACTAAAATTGACTGATTGGTGGGTAAAGAATTACGCAGGGGTGCCGATCTTTGTTGAGCATTGGGAGGGATAATTCGCAATTTTACCCCAATTTCGCCCTATTTTCAACATTGGGGAGGATGAACCTCGACCACGATTTTCTTTCAGGTGAGCAAATTAAGTGAAGACCAAAAAAAGGTCTTCAACCAAAAAGGAACACTTTTTTCCCGAAATCAAGTAAAGACCTGCGCTCAGATGCACTCTAGGGTGGCTCAGAATCGGCTGCTTTCACTGTCTTTGATAAACTGCTTTCACTGTCTTGGCTTTGCCCAACAAAAAAGTTTGACTCGCTATCCATTTCTCTCTGTTCTTCGTTGTGTCTTCTTTGTTGTACTTTCAAATCCTTTCCTAGTTTGCATTTGTTTCTATCCAATGTTACTCTGTCCATGGAGGAAACTTCTCCTCTCTACTCCCTCTCATATTGTTTAAAAATTGTAAGCCTTTATTGTTTAATTCTCTCTCGCAATTTGGTTTAGGAGCCCAAAAGGTTTCTCAATATCTGTAAAAAAAGAAAAGGCCTTAATTTGGTTTAGTTGTTGCTGGATTGTTTTTGATCGTTTAGAATCTTTGTGTATATTTAGAACCATGTTAATGAGAGTGTAGTCAGCTTTTGTAGAGATACCAGCTTAATGTAGCCACTACTGCCTAATGTTTTCAACTACAACTTGAGCAAAGCTTCCCAAAGTTTTTCTTCCAGTTTCTTTTTCTTGTAGTTAAAGGGCATTCAAGTTAAGTTTTTCACTCACAACCAAAATGTTGGAAAAAGCCTGGAAAGCATGCTCATCAAATTTACAGTTTCTCCACCTTGTCATTTTCAAGATATTGATGTTCAAAATTAGCTTTTTCTTCTTACTTTAGTGTTGCCATTTTGTCAGTTTTGTGACAGAAGATAAGCTTTTGAAAAGTTGGCTTAAATTTATTGAAAAGTATCTAATTTCGCAGTTCTAAACCTTTCTTTGTTTTACAATTATAGCTCTGCCGCAAAATGTTTATTGAGAATCAAGAATATGCAGCAACTTTTTTATAATTTTGTTTTTAATTAGCAACCCTGGCAAAATTTTTAAGGTGAAAAGCTTTTCTAAGGAGAAATCTAATCTGCTTATATCTCTGCAAAGGAAGGCCGTAGACAGCTCAAATTTGGTAAAGTTAGTCTTCAGGTCTGTCAAATTTTTTTGAAAAGAAATCCAGCAAAAAAATTCTGACCTGAATGCCCTTTCAAAAATGCAACATCGAAAAGCAAGTTTCCTGTTTTGCTTGTTGGCGGTTTAGATCCTCGGGTGGCATATACACAACACCTTCATCAAAAGGCCATAACTTTAGCTTTCTTTTTAATCTTGTCGTCATCTTACCCACGTTAAATCATATGCTTTGTATATGGGCTACTAGTTCAGCAAAAATTTCCCTATTTTCTAAAAAACAAAGTAATTAACAATCTGCTATTTCAAGATTTTTATAACACCTGTTGGTTGATAAGCTACAAGTTCCGAAAAACTGCTACTCGTTGCCTAACCGCCAGTAGGCTATACCTGAGCTACAGCACAGATTAGTGTCTATCTGTTTCTCAGCTTGCTTGAAGTCGATTTCTCTCTCATCATATACAGGTAATCGCAGACATCAAGGCCTATTGTGCATAGACCAATTGCTATCCGAAAGATTATCAAAATAAATATCAACTTGCTTGACAGAGGTGGAGTCGAGGACACAGGGCTCGAGGCCAAGGACACAAAACAATCCGAGGCCAAGGACACATCTTTCTAGGACAGACCCTCTCGAAGCCATGGACAGGAATGCTTGAGGCCAAGGACCGAGGACACAACGCGGAAGTGTTCTCCCTTACCCCCCAAAAAATGGTCTTTGCTCAGAAATTCTCAAAATTTTCTCAAAATTCAAGCGTTCTCCCTAAAAAAGGTCTTCAGAATTTTGTTTCGCACGTTCTCTGACTTGCTTTGGCTCTAAGATGGAATAACATTGCGCATGACCCTGGCCCATTTTCAACAAGTCAAAAAATAGTGCTATCCTCGATCCAAGGACAGGGCATTTTTGAGGACTTGCAGGCTCTGAGGCCAAGAACTTGACCTTTCAGGACAAAGACTTTAAATTGTGTCCTCAAGGCCAAGGACGTCCTAGAGGACTCCATCTTTGTTGCTTGGTCAATTTTACTAAGCATTTAGCAACTCAATTCAGTGAGCTAGAAATATCGCATTTTATCATGAACCAACTTCAGAATCCATGATAAGTTTTTGATCATTGTGAATGTGCAATTGTGCATAGTAGTTGTAGCTGATAAGCGGGTACACAAGCAGAAAGTACTGCACGTAAATTAAAGTGCTAAAAATGGTTGACTGAAGCACACAGCATTGGTTGCAATTAAGCTAAAAAGTGCCTAAAATTCAATTTTTGACTTCGAGTGAACCAGGGTCAAACGTTTAAATTAAACAAAAAGCTTTGGTTTACTAATGTTAGTAATCAAAACGGAACATTTTTTCAAACTGACAAATATTTTTTGTAGGGTCAAGGAAAATTAGCCACCCTAATGCACACCAGAGTCAAATTATTGGGGGGGGGGGAATACAGTCAAATATTGGGGGGATATATCCCCCCCGGGTTTTGGCACCCCTGGATTTATATATTATAAACATAAACGGTAAACATTTATTCATTCATTGATAAATTGGTAAAGATGTATGTTTTGAAGTTTTTTAATACTGGTCATATTTGGCCTTGCTGGCTTTACTGATGAGCCCTGAGATTGGGCGAAACAGCTGTCTAAGGCATGCTATGGGAAATTATTTTGCATTGAACTATTAGACTTATCTCTTGTTATATTGTGATTACTTAATACTTTTGAGAGAAAAAAAAGTGTTATGATCTGGCTAATTTGCGATTTCTTGTCGTTTTACGCTCATGTTGATACCTGTAGTCCTAGCTATACTGACGAGGAATAAAAGACGAATATCGATTCCGAAACAGCATGTCTTGGGCTGTGTTAATCAAAGGTTTGATTATGCCTATAAGACTCTGGATACTTCTATAGCTTATTATTGATATCAATAAGATTAACCAAAATCCTGGAAGACAATAATATTCTTGCAGACCAACAACTAGGCTTCTGTAAATGTCATTCTACTACCCATGCAGTTACTGATTTCTATTTTCAAATATGCAATAACCTAGATAAAGGTAAACATTTTTGCGTACTGTTGTTAGACCTCAAAAAAGCTTTTGATACGGTCAATCATGAGATGTTGTTACGGAACTTAGACAAGTACGGCACTAGAGGAAATTGTAATAAACTCTTCCAAAGTTATTTGTCAAACAGATTCCAATTTGTATGTGTCAAAGAAATTGTTTCTAACAAGCAAAAAGTGACATGTGGAGTGCCTCAGGGTTCAATCCTAGGCCCTACTTTATTTTCTTTGTATGTTAATGCCTCCCTAAATTTACTGAGTCAAGTGTTGGACTATTGGATGGTGATACAATTATGATAATGAGTAACATAGCCACGACAAATTAAACAATACAGCTAATAAAGAGGCTAAGATAATTCATAAACTGCTAACTTCAGACAAACTAACCCTAAATATATCCAAAAGTCCAAAACTAGTTTTATGACTTTTTCACCTAAGAAAATGAGTGCCGATAAGTTTTCCTTAACTACACGAGGAGAAAGAATCAACAGAACGACTGTTGTAAAAAAGTTAGGATTTCTTATTGATGAAAACCTTAAGTTTGATGTCCATGTTAAGCATGTTTGCAAAAAAAGGTCGGAAATTTGTGATGTATTTTGCTATTTTCGACGCTGCATATGTCAGAAAATCTTCTTATGTTGAACTATAGTTTAGTGAACTCGCTTAGATTTTATGGGATCTTAGTATGGGTTTCAACGAACCATTCAATCTTGCAGCCATTGCAAGTCCTTCAAAATAAAATTATAAGAATTATTTGCAATTTCAGCAGATGTAAACATGCAAAAAACAACACCTTGTATCATAAATTGAAACTTTTAAAAGTCAAGGATGCGTATCATATAGAAATGGCAAAATTTTTGTATCTATTCCGACGCAACAAACTTCTAAATCTATACAATCAATATTTCACATTCACTAAAACAGCACGAAAGCCAACGCAAGATGCACTAGTTACAGCAAGTTTTATTTACATGCTATAAACTCGAATGCTGCCAAAAAAGCATTGCAATCTAGTGGTGCCCAAGTTTGGAAAAGTTTGCTACCGAAGTGGAAAGATCTTTCTTTTCCTAAATTTAAAGAAGTAGCTAAAGCCAATCTAATCTTAAAAAACAAATAGAATTAGGCATGCTTTTTTCTAATTTTTGATATGTTCTTTTAACTAATCCTTTTGCTTGCGATTGTGTGAAAATCTAAATCTTACACAACAGCACATTGTAATACTGTAAGTTATTTGCGTTTTGGGGGAGGGGTAGGTTTGCAGAAACGATGCCAGTTTCTTCTGCGTAATTTGTTCTTTAAAAAAAAAATGCAGTCATAATTGTAAAGATTGTTGTGAATGGCGTATAAAATGAATATTATACTTCAAATATTTGTTTGAAGCCCAAATCTATTCATATTGTGTTGGCTATAGCAAGAGAATGAGATTATTTTAGTGTTTTGCTCTACTGTATGTTAAAAGAACTGTGAAGGAATAGGGCTTCAATGCTATGTCTGTCATCTTCCTTGAGGACTTACAACGAAACGCAGTGCATAACCTCATAAAAGCAAAAATTTGTGAAATAAGGTGGCCATGTCTCGGGAGCGCTTCGCTCTTTCGTGGTCTCCCTATGTATCGTATTCTATTCACATACAACTGTATATTCCAAATGTTGATTTTTCTTTGTTTGCGTGTACTGGTACATTAAGATGGCTCTTATTTCAGGGTAAAAATAAAAGTTGTATTTTCTTTAGCTCTCCACTCACGAACTGGATCGTTTTCACCAAAACACACTCCAAGTGAAGTTTAGTGCTTTTGATTATTGTTTAGGGGTGGTACAGAGGGGTAATTTTTTGCAAAAGTGGCAAAATTTTCAATGAATTTTAAAAATATCTTTATATCAGATGTGGAGTCCTTGAGGACGTCCTTGGCCTCGAGGACACATTTTGAAGTCCTTGGCCTTGGCCTCGAAGCCTCAAGTCCTCGAAAATTGCCCTGTCCTTGGTTCGAGGACAGCACTATTTTTTGAACAGTTGAAATTTCGTTGGAAAATGCCAGAAACATTGCAGAAAATTTGCGAGCACCTTTTTTGTTTTCCTCACTTGGAGCATAGGCGTAGCCAAGGGGAGGGGGGCTGGGGGTCCGCCCCCTTCCCAATTGAAATTTCACCAATGACAAAAATGTGACAAAAAAGCCTACAGTTTCTTCAGTTTTAGTTTCTTTTTAGCATTTTTTGCTTACAACAAAATAACTAACAACAATATTGAAGACTAGGGGCTCCGGGTCCCCCTCAATTCAATATTTGCCAGCCAATTTAAACGTATAACCCGAAGAAAACGGAGAATTTTTGTCCTAAAAGTTGCTATCTCAGGCCCACATCTAGCCTTTTTGTGAACATAACGCATTAATCAGGGCCGGATTTACCATAATATGACGCAGTACCTGCAGTAGCGTAGCCATGGGGGAGGCGGGGAATATAGCTCCCCCATTGGCCTGTCAACCAAAATGCAGAATAAGACAAATAACACGTTTTTAGCTCTTTTGAGACTATTTTTTGCGCTGGAATTGACTAAAAAGTGATTTAAAGCATCATTTGAAACATATATTCAGGGGGGCTAATTGTCAAAAATTAAAGTCACAAATCAATGAAAACTTTGAAAAAATGCCCGAAAATAATCAAATTTGATCGCTAATGTAAAAACGCCTAACATAGGTTTTATCAACAAATATATCATAAACTCAGGAATTAGGGTAGGGGGGCTATTCAGTGTTAGTTAATTACCAGTCACTCCTCTAAAATATCTTTTCATTAGCCCTTCCCCCAATTATTTTTCGTTATGAAACATAGACGAAATAGATTACTCCGTGTGAGTTTTATTGAATAATAGGATTTTATGATTTACCAGCACGTAAACAAGAGAACTGCAATGTTAACATTATAGCCACTTCTCATATAGCCCATTAATGCAACCAATTGAATCATGTTGGGCTGCCAATTTCTATGCCACGTTTTAAAAGCATTATTTTCTATTAAAATAGCTCTAAAATTAAGTTCATTTTGCAAAAAAATGCAAAATTTTTGAGCGCTGAAGGCTCCGCCCCCATACCCCCAGCCTCTGGCAGCTGGGGGCTTCGCCCCCTAACCCCCATTGGCCTCCGGCGACTGAGGGACCCGCCCCCAGACCCCCAAAACAGCCCTCCCCCATTGCCAAATTCTGGCTACGCGCCTGAGTACCAGCTAGGGGCTCCGAGCTAAAATCGTAAGACTTTTTTTGGTCTTCACTTATATTTGGCAGAAAGATGTTTCGAAAATCTCCAAAGTGCCAGGGGCCTAGCCCGAAGTAAATCTGGCCCGGCAATAATATGGTTAGTTGCCGTAACCATCTATTTTACCATTTTTCAATAACAATTCAGTAATTCACCTCCAACCTCGCTGGTTTTTATGCACAAAATACTTTTTTAAAAATTAGCCATGGAAAATGCTGATTGAACGAATCATTAAACTTCAATTGAGGGGGCCTGGGCCCCCTGGCCGAACATGTACTCCTATAACTGGTTATTGTCATGATAAAACAAAAATCTCAAAGGAAAATCTTCGAGTGGATTGTTATTTACTGCTAAAATGTTGCAAGAGACAATGCACCTTACTTTCCCCTACCTGGACCAGATCACTTACAATTAAATTTAACTCCAAAATGCAAGATGTTAAACGTGTTTTGGACTTAAATTGCAAGTAAAAGGAGTATTAAACAATTTGATTTTTTCTATTGGCTTTCAAATGTCAAAACCTAGTGCTTTTAAATGGCTCTGAACACTTGCGAAATGTGATTCAATGGCATTAAAATAGCTTGTTTTTCCAAAAAATTACAAAACATCGCCCAACGGCTGGGGGCTTCGCCCCCAGACCTCCCGTTTGTGATACCTTTGAGTTGCACTAGCTTACTCAACACGTTTCCAAAGTTAAATATTTGCGTTTTCGAACTATTAGTTTAAGTCCTTTTCCTTTGCAAAATCCTGGTTACGGGCCAACAGCCAACGATTTCAGATCTTCCATCCTACAATATATTTGTCCAACAAAAACTTTTTCTTTGGAAAAATTTTGATGACTTCATTTCATGTGATTTGTGGTTTAGGCCTCCCCCAATCAAAAATTTTGGGTACGCCAATAAATTGGAGATCGCCTGAAAAAAATTTTTGAAGACGTTTTTTTTGGAGAACACTTGCGCCTGTGTCCTTGGCCTTGGCCTCGAGCATTCCTGTCCTTGGCCTCGAGAGGTTCTGTCCTCGGAAAGGCTGTCCTTGGCCTCGGATTTTTTTTGTGTCCTTGGCCTCGATCCTTGTGTCCTCGACTCCACCTCTGCTTTATATGCTATCAACCGGTATTGATAGTTGGTATAAAGGTATAAAATGTGAAATGAGTGCTATATGTACAACAATCTTACATGAGGTTCATTTTACAATTGTTTTAATTTGAAAATGACTTTCAATAAAGTCGATTTCATTTTGCTTTCGCAATAAGCTTTTCGGACAGAACTCTTCAGTTGCGATCTCTGTCTGGTTTGGTATGTGGTGAGCAGGATCTTTTAAAGACCAAATGCAGTAAGGAGAAATGCACTCTGCAGTAAGGAGAAATGCGTTTCAAGGGGATTGCAAGATAGTAAGGAGAAACGCAATCTATCCAATGCCAACAGGCTTTGATCTTACCGAAACAGTTGTAGAGTGAATACGAACTGCTTTTGCCTGCGCAAATCTGTTTTTTTCCGTGAAATATAAACCTCTTCCAACAGACTCAAGTGAAACTGAGAGCGAGCTGTGGTTAGGATTTTAAACTGCGAATCAGAATAGTTGCGTGCGCACTGATTGGATTCCAACAAATGTTGGCCAATGGCTGAATCGCTTTCTGGTTCGAATCGAGTCTTACTTTTTGCTTTGCATTTTCTATTTGGCTGGGTTCTAGTTGGTTGAGATCGATGGGTTCCCTGTTCCTGAGTAAGAGTGGTTTTTCCTGAGTAAAATTTCCTGAGTAAGAGTGGTTCCTTGTTCCTGAGTAACACTGGTAATCGGTTCAGAACCGATTACCAGTGTATATCGAAAACCCACTTTTTCTGGTCAATACATCCGCTGGGAATCCTTCAGCCCACGCAAACGGAAAACGAACTTAATCGCCACGCTGGTACACAGAGCACTTATGATATGTACAAAAAACAAGCTTAAGCAAGAGATTGATTTTATCAAAAAGATCTTGCTTGACAACGGGTACCCTGAAGATATAGTAATCAAGCACATATCCAAGAAAATTGCACAATTTTCTGCAGCCAAACCCTTTGGACCAGAAAAGTGCCCAGTGTACCTTAGAGCCCCGTGGATAGGCTCAGCTTCTCAGCAATTAGAACATCAAGTCAAAAGTGCTGTACAAAATTGCTACGGAACAGTGTCACCACGCTTGATTTTCTCAAGCCAATGCATGCTTACCTGCTGCCAAAAAGGATGTGCTACCTGCCAATCAAAGAAGTATGGTTACTTATGAATATGTGTGCCACTGTGATAGTCGGTACGTAGGTCGCACTACTCAAAGGCTTCAGGAACGCATCAAGGAACATGTTCGAAAAGCAATAAGGCAAAAAACCACTCTTACTCAGGAACAGGGAACCCATCGATCTCAACCAACTAGAACCCAGCCAAATAGAAAATGCAAAGCAAAAAGTAAGACTCGATTCGAACCAGAAAGCGATTCAGCCATTGGCCAACATTTGTTGGAATCCAATCAGTGCGCACGCAACTATTCTGATTCGCAGTTTAAAATCCTAACCACAGCTCGCTCTCAGTTTCACTTGAGTCTGTTGGAAGAGGTTTATATTTCACGGAAAAAAACAGATTTGTGCAGGCAAAAGCAGTTCGTATTCACTCTACAACTGTTTCGGTAAGATCAAAGCCTGTTGGCATTGGATAGATTGTGTTTCTCCTTACTATCTTGCAATCCCCTTGAAACGCATTTCTCCTTACTGCAGAGTGCATTTCTCCTTACTGCATTTGGTCTTTAAAAGATCCTGCTCACCACATACCAAACCAGACAGAGATCGCAACTGAAGAGTTCTGTCCGAAAAGCTTATTGCGAAAGCAAAATGAAATCGACTTTATTGAAGGTCATTTTCAAATTCTGCACCACCTCAAAATTGTTCATGTTTTAATTTGCTTGCATGAGCAGCTTGGAAGGTAAAATCGGCTGCAATTTAGAAGAATGCGATACTCAAATTCTCATTGTTTATTTTGTTGGGATAGAGTAATTTTTTTATCAGCTGGGTAGGCACTTCGATGATCGGAAATTACTTGTTGTAGCTATTCTTCATCTTTGGTTAAGAGATTGTTATATGATTGCTCAAAAGTCCTCGCTCAGCATTGTTATTAATAACTCTTAAGTTTTTGGCAATAAATTTCGCAGATCGAAAGCTTTCTATTTTCGACCAGAATCTTGGATCTTGATGGAGAAAATTGGAATCAAGTCGAAGTATTTCAAAACTTTCTTTGTCTTGGGAGTCAAGAAATCTTGAAGATGGTTATCTTTCAGAAAAGCAAGTGAATGTTGAGGCTTTTTTTTTGGAATTGTTTTATCATCTTCATGCTATAGCTGGCAACTATGTGCTGCTTTGTTTCAAACAAACCATCGTTATCAAAAAAGCCAAAAGCAACTAGATTTCAGACAAAGAGTACAGATGTTTAAACATCTTTTGGGAGGTGGTAAAGGAAACTATTTTGTTGGAAAGTTGAAGAAGGGATTTTAGTAAAGCTAAATTCCGACGAGGTGCTTCAATCGCGAGAGGAGCAGTAACCAAGCTTCAATATAGACTTGTATTGCAAAAGCACACAGTTTTTTTATGGCTTCTTTCTCTTGAGCGATGGCGGATGAGACTCAACTGTTTTCAAAACATCTACATTTTTAAAGCTTGAAGAAGTTTGCTCATCCAGCATTTATGATGCACAGGTCCAGGTGCACAAAACTTTGCACTGCAAGGTGGAGTTCCTCCTACAAACAAAATTGTAAGCTCCAAACGCTCAAGGTAATCATCTTTGTTATTTTTTCTGAAGGTGGTTAGCGGCAAACTGCATCATGCGATGACTAGTTTCTTCTAAAATCATTGAGTGTACACTTTTGTCAGTGATTCCTGGTTCATTAGACGTTGTGTCAATGCTCTCTCACTGAAGTTTGAATCCTTTCAAAAGGGAAACTTCAGGGCTGAACTTGCACCCATAGTAGTGTTATAAGCTGCCGCTAAAAGATGCTCAATAACATGATGACGACAAGCTTGGTACAATAAGTCTTTACCAAGTTTTTGTTCTAACAAAACGCAAATCTAGTTTCGACGCCCATAGCAGTATTAGTAGCCGTTGTATCAGATGATAGTGTTGCCATTTCCTCAAAGTGCCCCATTCTTCCAATGCATCGACAACAGCTTACGGCTGTGCATCACCAGTTTCAGAAGCTAATGCCGATTAACACTCAAAACCTAGACAAGAACCATAAGGCGATCTACAGATTTTTTTGGTTCTCTAGTCTTCTGAAAGCTTACCATCCCAGTGAGCTGTAAGTGTTTCGTGGGCATGAAACTTAGTTTGAATGTTTTGGAGCTGGTCGTTTTGGTGGAACATCTTTCATCAATATTTGGCAGAGTATCAGCAGCATTGCTGTTTGGATCTTCGCGACCCATACTTTTGAGAGCAGCTGAGTGCTGACATACGAGGAAAAGTATGCACAAATACGCGTCTACTATTAGAAAAGAGGATGTTGAGGAATAAGTTCGGCCACCTACTTTGATGTATCGCTATTATCTTTGCTTTAGAATTATAATGCCCTTTCCACCAGCTGTAACCCTATTGCTTTAAATGATACAGAATGAGAATATTTGAACATGCTTGCACCACCTCTAAATATTAATCAAATAGTCTAAAATTTTCCGTGGTGTGTTTTTTCAATAAATGGATCCATTTTGGAGGCGGAAAGCACAACTTTTCAGACTTTTGAAAATAAGGGTCACTTTACTGGTACATGAATAAACTGACACTGACTGACACTGATGTAGTGAAGATGAGCTAGTTTGCGAGAATTTTTCTAATTGGCGCACTGTAGTTTGCTAATGAGACGGAATCAGGTTGTTTTTTTTAGGAATTTAATTGTAAGGCCAGGCGATGCTCTTTGCTTGGTCATGTACACTTTTCTTGGTTTAGCATAGCAGGTTTTTAATCTTGAACCTAAAGAAGTCCAGGCCTATTTCTCTTTGGTTAACCATTTTATCACAGTTTTAGCACTAGCCTAAATTTAAGAGAAGTTAGTGTTTATGGTCCTTTTCTTTCTACTGTACTTATCAATTTGCCAACCGAGGTAAGAGTTTTATGATGTGTTCTTTTTCAATTCCACCTAGTTTAGCAAAAAACTCAAAATTTTTCACATTTTAAGGTTTTGGAGTCATGTTTGGTATTATGGTTGCATAGTAACGTATGTTATAATTAATTTTTTTATAAAGGTTTATTATTTTAAACAACTTTTTTGTACAATTTTCTGTTCTGATGGTGTGGGGATATAAGTCAAGGTTTTTAATGTATTTGCACTATAATATATTGCTATAATAGTCTGTTAGGGTTTCATGAGTTTGGTTTCAAAGTATACGCTGATTGTTTTTAGGCTTAACTGATGATGCCCCGCCGGGGTGAAATCGATTTTAGTTAATAAAATATAGTAGTTTACAATTAACGACTGATTTCGTATGCGCCCGCTAAGCTTGTGGCTATATTATTTTTTCAACCTAGTTTAACGTTTGGGCTTTTTTGTGTCTTGTTTTAAGCCGTGTTTAGGATGAAAATCACCAGCAAGAGAGGAAAGAAGAAACTCCGACGACGTTGCATTTAGGGATCAGTAAAATAATATATTTTATGTTAAATCTTTGGAAAAAAATTGAAAATACAATATAAACAACAAAAGCGCAATGTTTTGGAAAGATATGAAAAGCAAAAAGTTTTATTGCGATCTTACCAAAAATCTCATTCTGATTACGACCTATTACTTATTCAACAATCACGTCGTATTGCCCAGTCTATCAATGAGATCAATAGATTTGTGTCTAAAAACCGAAATCTCAAAAACCTACTGACTAAAACCCAGAAAAAACAATTGAAAGCAGTTGAAGCTAGATGTAAAACGGAGGATATCACAAAATTCAATTGAATTCTAGACAAGCAATTTGATGAGATTATCAGTTTGCATTTAACTTCCAGAAAAAAATGCAAAAACAAGTCTGACCACAAACGATACCGCAAACGCAAGGCATTGAAGGCAGCGGAAAGCTGTCGTGAAAAGGCAGAGGATACCATCTTGAACAAATCAGACAATAGCTTGAATGAGCATCATAAAAAGGTGCTCCTGTATGGGTCAAACTTTGTACCAACTCTCGACTGGACGAAGAAAGCAGAGTTAAATATGCGTCTCAATTTAGCACTGCACGTTCGCAGAGTTGAATGTGAAGATATTTTGCCGAGAGAAAACTTCTTTGAAAGTGAGATGCCTCCAAAACTCAAAATTGCAAAATTTAACCGTCCAGATAAAGATTTGCTTCGCCAACAAGTGAATGCATATTGTAAATCTGTTTCAGCAAAATTGCTATCAGTTAAACCTGATATGACTCAAGTCTGTGGCGTGACTCAAGTCAGTACAAATGATATAATGTCGGAAACGAAAAGTACCCAGCAATATAAACAACGAAATAGTCTCAGCGCAGCAACAAAGTAGTATCAAAGCAGCAACATATAACATCTCTTTACATCCGTCTACTGTTTAGGCTCTACTGTTTAGGCACCAGTCACCTACTGTTTAGGCACCAGTCACATAATGCATTAACATACAATACTGCACAAAGCAGTAAAGGTAAACACTCAAAACCATTTTATTATTGAAGTCGTTTAGGCGGCACCACTTTTCTTTCGTATCTAGTCATATATGGAATAGGTCTATCTGTATCCCTCTCATCAAATGAAGCAGGGCTGGGATAGATTTGATTATTACTTTGTGAAGGCAATGGTGTAATATGCCGACGATTTCTACGTAATGACGAACAAGCCCTAGATTCGATTTTTACAATGTACGATCTAGGAGTATGATGGGAGTGTTGGACAACACCACGCTGGCGACCGGAAGTCGGGGTATCAATCCAAGCATATGTGTTCGGATGTAAAAATGGAAGGTTACGAACCCGGTGAGGTTTGTCAAAACTGCGTTTTTGTTGAGCCCTGATATGTTTATCTTTGGTTCTAAAACCTCTCAAGGCCTTCCAGCTGGGTTTTAGTTGAGTAGGCAGAATCGGTAAAGTAGAACGAAGTTTTCTACCCATGAGCAGCTCCGCGGGGCTGTGTCCACATCGTAAGGGTGTGGACCTATACGTGAGCAAAGCAATATATGGGTCACTGGTTCTTGAATATAGTTCTTGAAATAAGGACAATATATAGTTCTTGAATATATAGTTATATAGTTAATATATAGTTCGTGAAATAAGGACGAAAATTTGTCTCTATATTTTGAAGCATTGCCATTGCCGACATTGTTTATAGTGTGAACCAAATTTCAGAGCTTGAATAGCAGGCCATCCCAAAAGACGTAGAGACAAACTTTTTACAACAAAAATGTCTTGGTATGAAGACAATCCGTTATGAGTAACTTTCGCATTAAATTTCCCTCTTACTCTCAATTGTTGTCTTTCTGGTCCCGACAAAGTCTCGTTTGTCAGACATAAACTGACATTAGAAAAATTGTTGAATGCTTGTTCGCTTATCAGTCACATCTGCACCTGTATCTATTCAAAACAATATCGGTACATCATTAACTCGAAGGGAGATGCTGCGCTGATCAAGTTGATTTTCATTAGTCGATTTAACGCTTTCCAAGAAAAATCTTGTGTGATCGGAGTTTTCTGCTGAGTCATCATGTTCTTCACCATACACAGTTACCAGTTTTACGCTTTTGCTGAGACAAACTTTTTTGAAGTGACCAATTTTGCCACAATTGAAGCAAGTAGCTTTTAGTGCAGAACAGAATTTCCGGACATGTCGAGCTGCGCCACACCAACTGCATAATTGATTGTTATTATTTGGCGATGCACGCGCTTTCGAGGAGTTTTGAATGCCCGCTATTGCAAAATCGTTGGCATGCGCAGCTAACAGTTTTTGCTGTTTTTTCACAACATCCGTGCCTCTCACAAGTTTAATGCATCCATCAAAGGTTAATGCCGCATCTAGTTGCAGTCTTTCAGCAAGCGACTTGTCCAAAATTCCAACAACAATACGGTCGCGAATCATTTCATCTCAAAGGTTACCGTAATTACAGGTTTCGACTAACGTATGTAGCGATGTTAAAAAGTCATCTACTGACTCGCCAACTTCTTGTTTTCGAAGGTTAAACTTTGCTCTCTCATAAATGACATTATGCCGCACGTTGAAGTAATTTTGAAATTTTTGTTTAACTGTATCATACGAATTAGATAGCTCTTCATTTAGCCGAAAAGAACTCAAGATACTGTCGGCTTTGTCGCCTAGTAAATGCATCAGCTGTTGACTTGACTTTTCTTCGACTCATCGTTCAACTTAGATGCTAGCCGGTATTGCTCAAATCTACGAATCCACGGTGCCCAATTTTCAGGCTGATCAATATTGAACTGCTCTGGCGGTGAGATTTGAAACGACATCGCTTACACCACTGCCACCATGTGGCGTGACTCAAGTCAGTACAAATGATATAATGTCGGAAACGAACAGTACACAGCAATATAAACAACAAAATAGTCTCAGCGCAGCAACAAAGTAGTATCAAAGCAGCAACATAAAACATCTCTCTACAAGGCGCCTCCAAAACTCAAAATTGCAAAATTTAACCGTCCAGATAAAGATTTGCTTCGCCAACAAGTGAATGCATATTGTAAATCTGTTTCATCAAAATTGCGATCAGTTAAACCAATGGTTAAAGAAATGATCTATTCCACAAACAGCTTGAACTAAAACGAGCAAATTGCTTCAACAATCTAATCATACTTGTCCGTGACAAAAAAATTGTTGTGTGCAGAGCTGACAAGGATAGCAAAGTTTTAGTGGTAAATCATGAAGATCACAATCAGATAATGAAAAATGAATTACAGCGATCGTTTACTTATATCTCTTCACTTACCACAGACAACATACGAAAGCACCTCAACAACATTACGAGAAATGCTGATAATCAAATGATTGAGCTACACAAAATTGGCATCATTGACGGCAAGATGTTAAAACATGCTACAGCCATTAAGTATTATGATTGCAAAAAAAAACAAAAAATTCCTGGCCTGTTGCAATTTTTTTTCTTCTAACCGTCCAGGATATGCATATTGCATACCCTTTATTTAAAACACACAAATTGACACCAGATGCATTGAAGCAACGTTTTGGTTTTTGACATCCCGATTCGTCTTTTGCAATCTTCAGGCAATATCACCATTTCAAAAATAACGGCTTTTTTGGAACACATTTTCCAAGCAATCAGCATAAAATTTTTTCGACTCAAAATTAATGAACATTGTCGAGACAAGCAAGCAATATCTACAAGAAGGGGCGGAGTGGAAAACGACTGTTGATAATAACAGTGTGATAGTTTTAATTTGTGTGCAAATGAGTTCGGCGTTTGTCTAAAGCTGACGTAAATGTGCGCTATTTTGCTTGCGATAGTTTCTGTTCTCTTTTCAAGTAAACTTCAGTATAGAATTGCAGCGGTTGCTATAACTGCGTTTTCTAGAAAGGTACAGAACAGCAGACTAGTTTGGAAGTATTTAATTGTATTTTTAATTCTACTAATGCAAGTTATGTTTGTAGATCAGCATTAGTTTTTGTCGATTAAATCTTTAATTTAGGCAATGCTGTGATTCGTGATTAGTATCATTGCATTTTTATCAACAAATATTCTCAGTCACTATGCCTTTGAATATTAAAGATTTGCGGCCAAAAATTTTTGATGCAGATCCGCGAAGCAGCGAAGCTAGAAAGCAGTGGACACATTGGTATAAGTCGTTTACCTGTTATATTGCAAAATATGGAGAGTGGAGACCTTTCAGAGGCAGATTAACTCAATTTGTTGATAAATCACGTAAATGCAGCAGTATATGAAATTATATCTTACGAGGCCAGCTATAATGACGCAATCACTCAGTTGGAAAGAGTTTATGCAGCAACCCCTTACTCAATTTTTGCGAGGTATTTATTGCGATCATGTAAGCAGCAACCTGGTCAATCGGTTGACGAATTTTTTCAAAAGTTAAAATAACTATGCGTCGACTGTGACTTCAGAGCCGTAACAGCACAAGTTCACAAACAACAAGCCATTCGAGATGCTTTCATTAGTGGCCTTGCATCATCTGAGATACGGCAACGCTTGCTGGAAGAGCCAGAACTAGCAATGCAAGCTGCTTTTGACAAGGCACAATCATTCGAAATAGCGAATGATAATATACTCTTATCAATATACTCTTTTCAATTGCAGCGGTACCGGCTAAAGATGCTGCAGAGAGCATTACTGAAAAATTTGCGGCAGCGACTGTTGTGGCTAAGTGCTTCTTTTCTGGCAATAAAAAGCATTCAAGAAAGAATTGCCCAGCTCGTGATAATGAGTGCTACCGATGTAGAAAAAGGGGCACTTTGCGAAAGTTTACCGTTTAAACAGGTACCCGGCAAGCAGCTCTACTCAAAAGGATACATGCACTTCCTTGATGAAGCTAACTCCACAAGGTAACTGTTCCAACGATGGAGTTCAAAGTGGCCATGACAAGGTAAACGTTTTTGTAAAAGTTAATGGCGTTTTTGCAAATGCACTAATTGACACAGGATTTACGCTATCGCACATTAGCGATTGTTTTAGAGAACAATTGAATTTTAGTGCTTTAGAACTCAAACCACAGCATCGGTCTGGCTACAAAAGGTTGTACCTCATCTAGTTTAGGAGTATCTAAAGTAAAAGTGGAATTAAATGGTTGAAGCTCTAATCAAGTTCTTGTGACCGTTTTAAAAGACTTGTTAACTAACGTTGTATTAGGGCAAGATTCTTAGAACAACATTAGAGCATCTACATACAGTTTGGGGGCACTAAACCTGCATTACATCTTGGTGCTTTACAGCCAATTAAAACTTCTACGCCAGTAAAACTTTTTGAACATTTAAAAGAAAACTGCACTCTTATTGCTCCAAAGAGTGTCGATATTCTACACATGACAAAAAGTTTATTTCTGCTGAAGTAAGACGTTTACTTTCCGACGATCTTATTGAACGAAGTAATTCTCCGTGGCGAGCTCAACCATTTGTGATCACACCAGAAAACCACCGAAAGCGACTAGTAATTGATTACAGTCAAACAAACAATAAAATCACCCAGTTGGACGCATATCCCCTACCTCTGATGCAAGATGTAGTCAACAATTTTGCTCAGAATAAAATATACTCGCACTGGACATGTCAAGTGCCTATCATCAAGTGGAGATACCTACTAGCGATCGAATGTACACTGCTTTCCAAGTCGATGGATCCCTCTGGCAGTGGAAATGAATTCCTTTTGGTTTGTCGAATGCAGTTCCTGCTTTTCAACGCATCGTAGATGATATTATACAAAAAAATGACTGTAAGGGCACTTTTGCTTACCTTGATAATATTACAGTAGGGGTAAAGACTCAGCGAGAGCATGACAAAAATTTGGCAAAATTTTTGAAGGTAGCCCGAGAATGCACCCTAACTTTGAATGATTCAAAATGTGTTTACTCCACTGATTGTGTCAAGTTGCTCGGCTATCAGATAACAGAGGGATGATTAAAGCCAGATGAGGACCGAGTAAAAACCCTCTTAATGCTTCCACCCCTACAAATATAAAAGAGCAGCAAGGTATTGTGGGCTTGTTTGCCTATTTTGCCGAATGGATTAAGCAGTATTCTGAAAAAATCAAACCACAGCTTCAAAACTGTACTTTTCCATTAAGTTCCGACGCTTTTAAATCGTTTGAACTTTTGAAGTCCGAACTGGCTGAAGTGTCTTTAGGTGTCATTGATGAAAGTGATGAAAGAGCACCATTTGTTGTAGAAACAGATGCTTCCAACCAGAGGTGGAGTCGAGGACACAAGGTTTGAGGCCAAGGACCAAGGACACAGCCGCAAGTGTTTCCAAAAAAAAAAAGGTCTTCAAAAAAGTTTTTCAGGAATCTCTAATTTATAGGCGTAGCCAGAACTTTTGATTGGGGAGGCCTAAACCACGAATCACATGCAATGACCTCATCAAAAATTTGCCTGTTGGCACTAAACCAGGATTTTGCAAAGGGAGAGGGCTTAAACTAATATAGTTGAAAAGTGCAAATACGTTACTTTGGAGACGTTTTGAGAAAGCCAAAATAATTCTTGTTTTGGACCAAAACGATCATTCCATTTAGATTTAGCATCTAAATGGAATGATCGTTTTGGTCCAAAACAAGAGTCTGGACAAAAGAAAACTAAACCACGAATTATTTTGGCATCTTCTTTCGTAAATTTGTTATAACTCAATTCCACAAAAAAATTTCTTGCTCTGGATGCTGCTGTAGTTTACAAAAAACCTCCAGCACTCCTAAGCGTGCTGCACACCAATTACCGCAATATTGCACATAATGAGTCTTTTAAATGTGACGTTAGGGCCGTCTTGTCCTATCCCAGCAAAAAATGTGCTCTATGTGGAAACTTTAGAAATTATAATGGCAAATTGATGGTCCATCCAGTTAACCATATCAAGAATGCTAAAGGAAAACTTTTGTTCTTGAAACAAAATCTCACATGCTCCAACTACGGAATTTACACAGCTCAATGCAAAATTTGTCAAAAAATCTACGTTGGTCAAGCCGTAAATCACGTTTCTACTCATTGGTTTGGACACAGAGCCTTTGGGAACAATAACAACGCTAGAAGACTACATAACGATAGAGCATCCCTGCTAATTCATTATCAAACTTGGCATACAGAACTGATGAATTCTCTGCCGGATATTTCAGATTGCTTGGAAGTAATTTTTCTCCAAGATCATCATCATCATCATCATATTTATTTATTTACCAAGTGACGTCATATCACAAGAAAAAAAACTGCAACTTCCTCTAGGTCTATCACCAAAGCATCGAAATATGCAATTTCTTTAAAACCAAACACCCAAACTTGCAGAATCAACGCGATATTTAGTCACTTGGTGAGGAGACAGCAAAGGACCGAAAGGTCATCTAAGTCTACTGCCACCTCACCAAGTTAAGGTTAAAAAAGCAGCTTCTAGATTTTCTCAGTCTGCTACTTTCTATGATAAAAAATTTTATGCAAAATTAAAACAAAGTGTTGCAAAGATATGTACATTTTGTACAGTGTATACACAAAACTCACAGTCACCATGTAAAGAAAATGCAAGACAACATTAGAATTGTTCTAACTCTAAGCATACTAAAAAATAAAAATGCAGTAACTACAGATTGGATAGAAATAAAATTAATAAAGTTCATAATGCTTATTTATGTTTTATAGAATTTAAAGTGGGCAATTGGAGTGAAAAAAAACCTCCTTGCTTTGTTTTGTATTGTTTGCCAGTATGTCATTAGTACTGGTACAATTTCCAATACCAGTATATATCAACCTCAGTCAGTTATTGCAAAATTACTAATAATTCAAGGGCACATCAAAATGAGAGATGACGTATTGTATAAATGTGTGATAGATGAATGCACCAAACTCATGCTATTCAAGCAATAGAATAGGTTATTGTTGAACTCAAGCATAAATATGCAACTGTGATTCCTGTAATTACTACTACATTGCTGATAGAAAGCTGTTATTCTAGCTTTTATCGGTTTCATAGTTTGATAAAAAATGAGCTTTAACAGCTTTTTTAAATCTGTAGAATGAAACTTCTTTCATACTGCTTGGAATTTCATTCCAAATTTTAATTCCTGCGAATGATAGAGACTTTTGCCCTAATCTTGTTCTAGTTCTTGGAAGAAAGAAGTTGTTTTTGTGGCTCAATCTTGTCTTATGTGTATAGCAGTTTTTTATTAGGTTACACTTATCTGAATTTGCAAAAGATAATACATTATTGTGAATTTTGTACATTAGCTTTGCAGTTTCCAGAGAGTAAATATTCTTGAGTTTTAAGCATTTAGCTCGATAGAACAAAGGATTAGTATGCTCACAATATCCACTTCCAGTTAACAATCTGTTTAGTGAAGCAGTTCGCCTACGACGACTCAATAAAACCCAATCTGATTATTTGGCAAGTCTAGAAAGATTAAAGCAGAAGTGCATTCGTTCTCAATTCAATATTAAATTAGTTAGCAGAATTCTTGATTTAGCATCTAAATGGAATGATCGTTTTGGACCAAAACAAGACTCTGGACAACAGAAAACTAAACCACGGATTATTTGGGCATCTTCTTTTGTAAATTTGTTAAAACTCAATTCCACAGAAAAATTTCTTGTTCCGGATGCTGCTGTAGTTTATAAAAAGCCTCCAACACTCCTAAGCATGCTCACCAATTACCGCAATATTGCACATAATGAGTCTTTTCAACGTGATGTTAGGGCCGGTTTGTCCCATCCCTGCAACAAACGTGCATTGTGAGGAAATTTTAGATACTACAATGGCAAATCAATGGTTCCTACAGTCAATCACATCAAAACTGCTCAAGGAAAACTTTTCTTTTTGAAACAAAATCTCACATGCTCCAACTACGGAATTTACGCAGCCTGTTGCTTGTTTAATGCTCTTTATTCCATTGCTCTCAAAACTAGAATGACAAGTCAGCGCAGTTATAAACGTAAAGCCGATACGGTGTGACGCATGACTGAACACAAAGAGAACGATGCATTGTAAACATAGGAAAATAAAGGTGAACTAAACTAACCAAGCAACATCCCCTTTTTTATACAAGTGAAGCACAATCACAAAAAAATAAATAAATAAAAATATCGATGAAAATAACAACCCACACAATGAAAGGCCTAGGAATAATACATGAGACGATCAGGGGGTTGCCGGATTCTTGAACTGCGTCTGGGAATAACAGGAGAGGGAGCATCTCTAACTGGGTCTTGGTCTGGTAAGTTGGGAACAGGGGTATCATCATACAAGTCATGGGTCAAACCTTGTTCAGAAGTAGTTCTAATGAAGGATCTGTTTCGTCTATATATCTGGCCTTGGACGTTTACCAAAAACGATCTCGGAGCGACTTGGCGGACGATTTTGCCAAGAGACCAGAACTTGTTCTTGACAAACACTTTCACACGTACTGTTTCACCGGGAGACAGATTGGGTAAGGGCCGACTGACACGATCATAATATTGCTTGGATTGGACTCTTTTCTGCAATATCTTTTCTGGGACCCTCTTCTCTGTTTTAGGTCGTAAAAGACTTTCGGCCATTGGTAGCATGGTTTGTGTGCGTCTGGACATTAATCTCTGCGAAGGGCTGGTTTTCAGTTTTTCATTAGGTATATTCCGCCACTCCAAAATAGCTTTCCACGGATCTTCTTTTTGCTTCATGCATTTTGTCAATAAATGCTTAGCGATTTTAACAGCACTTTCCGCTTTGCCATTCGAGCGACTGTAGTAAGGCGAGGATGTAACGTGAGAAAACTCCCAGAATTTTGAAAACTCGCTAAACTCAGTGCTGGTAAACTGTGGAGCATTATCGCTTACAAGTTCGTCCGGGACCCCGTAACGTGCAAAGTGGCTCTTACATGCTAAAATAATGTTGGATGTGTTAGTACTAGTAAGCTCATCTAATTCCCAAAAATCAGAGTAAAAATCTACAGTAACAAGAAAGTCGCGTCCTAACACAGTAAACACATCTATTGCCACTTTACTCCAAGGTCGTACAGGAACATTATGAAATTGCATTGGTTCTTTTGTTTGATTAGGTTTTAATTCGTTGCACACTTCGCACTGAGACACATGATTCTTAATGTCTTGTGACATTTGTGGCCAAAACAAAATATCCCTTGCTTTTCTCACACAAGATTCTGCACCTGTGTGACTAGCATGAATGCGTTGCAACATCATGGGTCTTGTTGCCTTGGGAATTAAAACACGACATCCTCTAAAAATAATATTATCACATACACTAAGTTCATCTCTAAAAACCCAGTAATGATGGATGCATTGTGGCGTAAGTTCTTTTTTATCAGGCCATCCATCTAAAATGATACGTTTCAACACAGTTAAATTATCATCGTTAAGCGTGGCTTGGCGAATCAAATCAAGTTTAAATTGGGTAACACCAACACCATCACACATGTTGACATTTTCAAACACTGAAAAAATACGTGTCAATCTGTTTACTTGAAAGATTGTGTAATTCGAATCCGGGTTATCTGATTGGTAACCTGAGTAAGCCAAAGGAGCTCGTGACAGAAAATCAGCTAAGTACATTTTCGAACCTGCCCGATACAACACTCTTAAAGAATATTTTTGCAAACGTAGCAGCATTCGCTGTAAGCGTTTGGGTGCGCTCAGTAATGATTTCTTGAAAATAATCTCCAAAGGTTTGTGGTCAGTTTCGATTGTTGCCGTACGTCCTAAAATATACTGATCAAACTTTTTGCATGCATATACAATGGCAAGACATTCCTTCTCAATTTGAGCGTATCTTTTTTCAGTTGCAGTCATAGTTTTGGAGGCATATGCAATAGGCTGCCCATTTTGCATGATTGCGCATCCAAGACCATCCTTGCTTGCATCACATTGAATGGTCACTTCTTCATTAACGTCATAATATTTCAAAACCGGGGCCTGTGACACAAGTTTCTTGATGGTCTCGAAAGCAGAATCATGCTCAATTGTCCACGCCCACTGGTTACTTTTGAGAGTAAGTTTTCTTAATGGTTCACACAGGGTAGACAGTTTGGGCAAAAATCGAGACAAGTAATTTACAAATCCAAGGTAACGTTGTACAGCTGCAACATCATTCGGCTTCTTCATGTGCTGAATTGCGAGCGTCTTGCGTGGATCAGGTTTCAGACCATCAGAAGTAAGAAGATGGCCCATGTAGGGAACTTCACGCAGTCTCAATTGCAGTTTATCTTTGTTGAATTTGAGATTTACTTCCCGTGCTCGCTGTAATAAGGCTTTCAATTTTTTGTCATGATCGCGCAGAGCTTCCTCATGTGTTTCACCGCAACCATAAACCAAAAAATCATCAGCAATAACGTCCACACCATGTAATCCTTCAAGCAGTTCATGCTGTCGCCTCTGAAACTCTTCAGGTGCTGATGCAATACCAAAGGGCATTCTCAGCCACCTATATCTACCAAAAGGTGTCCAAAATGTCGTTAAAAGAGAGGATGGTTTGTCAAGCTCAATTTGCCAAAATCCTTGTTTAGCATCAAGCACCGAAAATATTTTGGCGTTAGTGATCTTTGGTAGAATATCTTCGATAGTGGGTAGCGGATAATGGGGTCTTTTAATAGCCCTATTAAGATCTTTAGGGTCAATACAGAGACGCAGTTTTCCAGGTTTACAAACCGCAACCATGCTGTTAATCCACTTAGTTGGTTCTTTTACAGGTATAATTACCTTTTGAGTTACCAAGGACTCTAGATGAGTCTTCAATTCACTTTTCAGTGAAACTGGAACCCTTCTTGGAGCGTGTTGCACAGGAGTTACCTCTTCGTCAATTTCAATGTGATATTTTCCAGGCAGACAACCTAAGCCAGTAAAAGTGTCTTGGTATTGTGCAATTAAACTGTCTTTTACTGTATAACACGTGCCAGAAACACTTAAATTATCTACCAACTTTGCTCGAACGGACAAAAGGCCCAAGCTAGAGCACGTTTGCGCAAATAACAACGGTGTTACATCATTCTGTAGTACTTGGAATGTTAGGTTATGCACTTTGTTATTGTGTGTACATTCAATTTGGGCTCTGCCCACAGGTTTGATGACGGACCCGTCATACACGCGCAGTTTCACTTCGCTCTTCATTAACTTAGGAGAACTGGAACGGGCAAGTTCGCAAAATTGGGTAAAACCAATAGTATTGCACGTCGATCCGCAATCAAGCTGGCACTTAACGTCGCACTGTGGTTGGTTGTTTGTGCTTAATTTAAGGTTCACAAACCATTGTTTATTTTTGCCTTGCTCAGAAACAGTACCTACATGCTGCACGGCATATAGCGAATCATCTGAAAGTTTTTCTTGTTGCGCACCTTCCTCTTCAACATATTTGACAGTTTTTCGTGGTTGTGCGCACACTTTGGAAAAGTGATTTGGTTTGTTACAGTTGAAACATCGCTTTCCCAATGCTGGGCATAGGTTTCTACCATAGCCATGCTGCGTGCCGCAAAACTTACATGTTATTTTCTTAAATGCTTTGTTCTCCTGAGAACTGGATGGTTTCGCGGAAAACTTAACACCTTTTACTTTTTTGATTTGTTCTTGTGCGTCTGCATCAGAAGTTTTCGCGTTTTGCATTTGCTGCATTTGTGACTTAACTTGCTCGAAACCTCTACAGAAATTAATCACTTAAGCCAAAGTAAGCGCGTCTTCGCGCAACAAGCGAGCACGCACATTATCATCGTGTACGCCTAAAACAATGCGATCTCGAATAAGATCGTCTCCTAAGTCTCCAAATTGACAACTAGCAGCCAAATGTTTTAGATTTGCGACATATTCATCAATCGATTCGCTTGGTGATTGATTCCTAGTGTTAAACTTGAATCGCTCATAAATAACATTTGTTCTAGGCGAAAAATAATCGTTAAGTCGGTCAATGATTATTGGTGAATTCTCCAGCTGCGCTTCCGTTAAATTGAAACTTTGCAAAACTCGAAAACACTCCTGTCCCATCAGCACTTTGAGTGTTGCTGCTCTAACTTCATTTGCTTTATCGTTTAAACCAGAAGCTATTTCGTAATTGGACCACATTTGCTTAAAAAACTTCCAATTCTCTGCTAAATTTCCTTCCATCTTCATGACAGTAGGAGTAGGTAACGTAGAATTCATCGTGATAATGAATGCTATGTAATTTGGCTTTATGAAACTGAAATCACACGACTGACACCATGTTGCTTGTTTAATGCTCTTTATTCCATTGCTCTCAAAACTAGAATGACAAGTCAGCGCAGTTATAAACGTAAAGCCGATACGGTGTGACGCATGACTGAACACAAAGAGAACGATGCATTGTAAACATAGGAAAATAAAGGTGAACTAAACTAACCAAGCAACACAGCCCAATGCAAAATTTGTCAAAAAATCTACGTAGGTCAAACGATAAATCACTTTTCTACTCGTTGGTCTGGACATAGAGCATTTTGGAACAACAACAACGCTAAAAAAGAACACAACGATAGAGCATCCCTACTGATTTATTTTCAAACTTGGCACAAAGAACTAATGAATTCTCTGCCGGATATTTCAGATTGCTTTAAAGTAACTTTTCTCCAAGAACCTAGAAACCAACAAAAGCTGGATGTGTTGGAAAGTATGTGGATAAATAAACTTGTTGCGGAAATTAACATCAATAAAACAATTTTACCGAAATATCACTAAGTTTGCTGCATTGGCCTACTGTTTTTTCTGGTTTGCTTTCATTATAATCTGTTGCAATAGGCTAATCACGCAAACCAGAGGTATTTTGCTTCAATGTATTCTGCTTCAAAATAATTTCAATATTGTTTTTATTTCCATATATTTTCCACATTCCATATTTCTGTATTCCATATGTATAATTTCCATACTCTATATTTTGCTTCGAGGCATGCTTTTGGAAAATTTTTGCTTAATTTTACGACACTGATATTGGTTTTGTTACGTCATAGGTTCTCACTTTACTATAATGAGTTGTTTTTATTTTTATCAGCAGCTGATTAGGTTGATGTAGTGAAATTGACTAGTTTGCGAGATTCTTCCTACTTTGCGCCCTATAGTTTGCTAGTGCGACAGAGTCAGGCTATCTTTTTGGGAGTTAAATGGTGAGGCCGGGCTTTGGTCTTTGCTTTTTCATGTACACTAGTCCTTGGTTTAGTTGAGCTAGTTTTCCATCTTTTACCTAATATAGCCTAGGCCTATTTCTCGTTGGCTAGCCATCTCTTCAAATTGTAGCAGTATGTTTTGGAGAAGTTAGTACGTAAAGGTCCTTTTCTTATTACTTGTGGGTTTGCCAACCAAGGTAAGAGTTTGGTAATGTTTTCTTTTCCAATTCCACTTTTTTTGAAAAAAGATTTAAGTTTTCTACATTTTAAGGTTTGGAGATATGTTTTCTTTTTGGTTGCTTAGCAACGCTTTTTATAATTGAAAAAATATTTATATTTTTTTGCAGGGGTTTATTATTTTAAAAAACTTTTTTTGTACAGTTTTTTTCTGATGTTGTGGTGGTGTAGATAAAACAAGGTTTTCAATATATTTGCTTTGCGAAAGAGGTTTTGCTATAAACAGTATTGTTTTTTCTTTAATTTCGTTGTTATTGAAGTCCATTTTATGTTGTTTTCAATTTGATTGATGTTATAGTCTATTTATAGGTTTTATGATGATTTTGGTTTTAAAGTATACGCTGATTGTTTTTAGATCTAACTGATGATGCCCCGCTGGGGTGAAATCGATTTTAATAAATAAAGTAGTAGTATATTTACGACTGATTTCGTATATGCCCGATAAGCTTGTGGCTATATTATTTTTGCAGAATAAAGAGAGGTGCTAATGTTGATTTTGAAGCAGTCCCCCAACTACTTATGCAGTATTGTAGATGAGAGTATATGAGGCAGTGGTAAACACATCTTAAGGTTTGCTCATCTACAAAGTGTTTTAATTGATTAAGGGCCCAAGATCCCCTTGCTACCTTTGAACATTGTTCCTTGATTTGTTGTTTCCAGTTTAGATTGTCGTCTATGAGAACACCTAGATACTTTATGTGATGTGATTGCTTGATTGGATTATTATCTATTGATACTTTGAGTTCAGGTTTATTTTGTTTTGTTGTCACTACCATAAACTCAGTTTTATTAAAGTTAATTGATAATTTATTCACCTTGAACCAATTGCTTACATTGACTAATTCATCATGAATATTTTGTTGCAGTGTTGAAACATTAGAATGGGAGAGAGTAAGGTTTGTATCATCTGCAAAAAGATGAATTGTGGAATTTGAGGCAAGTGGTAGATCATTGATATAAATATTAAATAACAACGGACCTAGAGTTGATCCCTGAGGAATACCGCAAATAACAGCTCTTGACTTGGATTTATATTAATTTACAATTGTACACTGTTGACGGTCAGTCAGGTAACTTGCTAGTAACTGTAGTGGTAATCCTCTAATTCCATACTTTTCTAGTTTCTTGATCAGTATTGTGTGATTGATGGTATCATATGCTTTTCTTAAATCTAAGAAAATAGAACATGCAATGAGCTTTTTATCCATATTGTCAAGTAGCTTATTGTAAATATCTAAAACAGCTTCATTTGTTGAGCAATTTTTCTTAAAACCATACTGGTTTGGACTAATCAAGTTATTGCTCACAAAATAATTGTTTAGATGATCAAGCAGACACTTTTCAAAAAGTTTGGCTAAAGGATTTAAAATAGAATTAGGGCGATAATTTCTGCATAACTCTCTTTCGCCTTTTTTGAAAATTGGAACAACTTCAGCGGTTTTTAACACTTTTGGAAAATATCCTGTTGATATGCATGCATTAAAAATGCTAGTTAGAACTGGAGCTATAACAGAGCCTGACATTTTTATATACTTTGCAGGAATTCCATGTCTTCCTGTACTTTTTGATGGATTCATAGCTCTGATGTAATTTACTACTTCTTCTTCAACTATTGGTTCTAGAAAAAACGAATTGCAACTACTCTGAATCAAAGATGTGGCGTTAAATTTGCCATCAATTATAGCTGGTGTTTCGATTGTAGACGCAAGATTAACTCCTATCTCTATGAAATATTTATTGAACAAGTTACTGATGGCCTGTGGACCTTGTGCACTTTCACTTTTGGAAGCATACATTTTATTAGAAATGTTATTTTTCTTCACATTTTTCAAGTGAATAATTTTATTTATAATTTTCCAAAGCGACGAGGTGTCATGCTTATTATCATTCACTAAATTTTTAATATAAAGTCGTTTTGCATATTCCTTAATATGAGTCAGTTTATTTCTATAGACTTTGTATTGTGCCCATGTATTACTGTCATTTAATTTAAGGGCTCTTTTGTACAATAAATTTTTTTGCTGGATTGATATAAGGATTCCTTTGGATAACCATGGTTTGTTTTTTAGTTTTGTTTCCTTTCTGCTTTGTTTTCGTAACGGTGCATGTATGTTTAATGTCTTATGAAAAATGTCAATAAACTTTTCAGTGTAGTTGTCAATGCATCCCTCTTTGATATCACCTAATAGCTCCATTCCTTCAGTTAATTTGTCTAGAAATTTTTCTACTTCAAAATTTTTTGTATCACCAATTAGGGTGACAGTTGATTTTTCACTCTTGGGCAGGCTTAAATTAGAGCACACCATTACTGGCAGGTGACCACTTACATCTTCCACCAGAATAAAACTTTTGTGTTCACCCACTACATTGTTTGTATAAACATGATCTAAAAGAGTTGAGCTTGTAGTGGTTATTCTTGTCGGGTGTGTAATTAAGGGAATGCAGCCTAAGTTATATGTTAAATTCGTGAAATCTTTAATATTGATATCAGAGTTACTTTTCAACAAATCTGCGTTGAAGTCTCCTCCGATATAATACATCAATTTTCTACTATTCAATTTTTCAATGGTTGATTCAAAACTCTTGCAAAACTCTGATAATTTCTGTTTAGGGTGTCTGTAAATTACTCCCACTATACATTTTTTGTTATTCCCTAAATCTAATTGAATCCACATATCTTCACAGTTAGGAATGTTTAAATCAAACTCCCTGCAAATTGAAATTGATAAAGACTCCTTAATAAAAAGTCCTACTCCTCCCCATCTTGTAGTTGTGCCTTTGTGGTAAAAATGGTACCCACTTAACTTTGCATTGTATACCTGTAGCAATTTAAGTTTGGTTTCACTTATAGCAATGATATCAGGTAAGATATCATAATTTGTTAAAAGTTCATTCAATTTATCAAAATTTGCATTTAAGCTTCTTATATTCATGCAAAGCAAAGAAAATTTACACTTTTTGTTAATAATATTGGCTTCGGCCAGTGAGCAGTATTTTGAGTCAACCAAACCAGAATTTAAATCATTTAGTAAGCTTTTTATCTTGTTGTCTACCTGTAAGCATTTAGCTGGGAAAAAAGAATTATTTGTGTGATTAATATCAAAGTTAAGTTTGTCATCATTTCTCATTTCATTTAACAATTGCTTATCATCTAGGGTTTGAAAAGGAAACAATTCACTGTAACAATTTTGGCAGAGGTATGGTTCAGTAGAAGAACAAAGAGTGTGAAATTTAAGGGGACTAATGACTGTGCATTTGAGATGAATCCATCCACCACACATATCACACTGAATAGCACACTGGTTCCTTTTACAAGGTCTTAAACATATTCACATGGACATTTAACTGGCATTATCAAGCAGTCAAACCAATGAAAGATTCTACACTAGTTAGACAAAATAGCAAATTTAGAATCAGCCACAAAATACGCAGAAAAAGTTGTTTTGAATTTAAAATGAAAACAGGTGAAAAGTATCTTTCAATATGCTGGTAATTATAAATTTAGACAGAAAGGTACAGAAAAAAAAAAGTCAGATCCTGACTATGTACACAAAAATGCAAAAACTACAAATGTCAGATCCTGCTATGTAGGCACAAAACACCAAAAGAGTGCTGAGTGTCAGGTTGAAGTAGCCTTCTTGTTCATACACCCAAGAGTTGTTAGCACAGCAATAATTGTTAAGTTCACCTTCTTTAAACCATAAAGCTATTTCTTTCTTTGCTGTTTCCACAGAGTCAGATCCATGACATATGTTTCTCCCAATGTCAATACAATAATCTCCACGAATTGTTCCAGGAAGAGAATCAACAGGGTTAGTCTCTCCAAGCATTTTTCGATCAGTTTTAACTGCTCCTTTTCCTTCCCAAACCATTGCCACAACTGGCCCAGACAACATAAATTCAACAAGTTTTGGGAAAAATGGTTTTGAACTGTGATCTGCAAAGTGCATTTCTAGCAAATCTTTACTGGCAGTCGTCATTTTCATGGCACAAAGCCTAAAACCTTTCTCCTCAAAACGGCAAATTATTTTGCCAACTAAACCCCGCTGAACACCGTCTGGCTTCACTGCAATAAAATCTTCAAGAAAAAGTTGGATTTGACCAAAGAGGAGGAAGGCTTGAACCAAAAGTTAAAAGATTCCACCACCAACTATCACTAGGCCTACCGTTTAACCTCTTTTACCTTATTCAAATAGAATCAAGAACTTAGAGATCTACAAAAGCATGATGTTTTACAAAGTATGAGGATAAACAAACTTGATGCTGAAATTGATATCAATCAAACAGTTTTACCGAAATATCACTAACTTTCCATAAGCCTACTGTTTTTCATTACGATCAGTTGTGATAAGTTATTCACGCAAAACATATGTTGCTTGATAGTTTTGTTACGTCATAGGCTATCACTTACTATAATGAGTTGTTTTGATCAGCTGATTTGTTCGGATGTTAATGAAGATGAGCTAGTGCTAGTTTGCTCGTGTAGTTTGCTCCGTGTAGTTTGCTCGTGGGACAGTCATCTTGTCTTTTTAGGAATTTAATGGTGAGGCCGGGTTATGTTTTTTGCTTTGTCATGCAATACTAGCCCTTGGTTTAGTTTTAGCTTAGTGGCTCTAAAATTTTGAACCCAAAAAGCCTCGGACTATTTCTCTTTGTTTATGCCTATTTCTCCTATTTGATGATAGTTTTAGCTGTATATTTAGGAGAAAAGTATTTATGGTCCTTTTCTTTCTACTTATGGATTTGCCGACCAAGGTAAGAGTTTTATAATGTGTTCTTTTCCAATTTCACCTATTTTAGCAAAAACAAATATAAGTTTTTTTTACATTTTAAGGTTTTGGAGTTATTTTTGCTATGTTGGTTGCCTAATAAAGTATTTTATAATTGACATATATATTTTTGGTAGGGGTTCATTACTTTTTGGTAGAGTTTTCTTTTCTGATGGTGTGGTGGTTTAGATAAGACAAGATTTTAATACATTTGCACTACAAGAGGATTTACTATGTACAGTATTATAGTCTCTTTAATGTCACTGCTTATTGGAGTCCATTATGTTTTATTTTCCATTTGATTACTGTAATAGTCTGTTTAGGTTTTATGATTTTGGTTTTAAAGTAGACGCTGATTGTTTTTAGGCTTAAAGGCGGTGAATCATATAGCCAATTCCAGTGGTTTGTAATAGCTAAAATTGAACTATAATTTTTGATATTTTTTATTTTAATTTTAAGGCTGCGGCTGCAAAGCTATTCAACAAACGCAAAAAGATATCCCCTGAAAAAAGTTTTTGCAAACTCTGAGTTTTGCTCTTCCCGCCAAAACCACAGTAGGCCTAATAGTTTAGAGAACTGTGGTTTTCGCGAGAAGAACAAAACTAGGAGTTTCCAAAAATTTTTTTCAGGGAATATCTTTTTGTATTTGTTAAATACCTTTGCAACCGCAGCCCCAAAATTAAAATAAAAAATTTCAAAAATTATAATTCAATTTTAACCATTGTAAGCCTTTAACTGATGACGCCTCGCTGGTCTGAAATCAATATCAGTTAATAAAATAAAGTACTGTATTTTTTACGACTGATTTCTTATGTGCCCGATAAGTTTGTGGATGTATTATTTTATTGTTCGTTTGCATGCTATCTGGCCTAAAGGCTACCACTGCAGAAGTCTAGAAAAGTGTCACCAAAACGGCAACTACTTGAAAACCAGCAATGTGAAAACGTTGTCTTCCCACAGGAATCGAACCTGCAGCCTTTGGATTAGCGGTCCACTGCTCCACCTCTTGAGCTAGAGAAAACGTCTATTCGAATGCTTAATTTTGGCTATTTAAACCTAGGAACTTAATGCTTGTTTTACGATGTTAATAGATGTTAATAATAATTTAGTAGCGATGTTTTGACGATTGCTGGCTAGAGCTTTTATTATTAATCGTTTGCGTGATATCTGGCCTAAAGGCTACCAGTGCAGAAGCCTAGGGAAGAGTCACCAGAACGGCGACTACTTGAAAACCAGCAATGCGAAAAAGTTGTCTTCCTGCAGGAATCGAACCTGCAGCCTTTGGATTACCGGTCCACTGCTCTACCACTTGAGCTAGGGAATTCCTGCGGGAAGACAACTTTTTCGCATTGCTTGTTTTTAAGTAGTCGCCGTTTTAGTGACTCTACCCTAGGCTTCCGCGCTGGTAGCCTTTAGGCCAGACAGCACGCAAACGATTAAATACTAAAAGCCCTGACCAGCAAACGTCAAAACATCACAACTAAATTATTTTTATATTACTTTTTTGTATCTGGTTTGGCAGTGTCTGGCAAAGTTAAGTCTCTAAGAATTTTCAAGCAATTTTTTAACTCAGTTAAAGTTAAGTAGTTGACTGAAAAACAAAAGTAACGCTAGTTAAAGTTAAAACTTAATTCGTTATTTTTTTAAAATTCAATATTAACCTGCAGTTGATGCCCAATAAAATGTTTCCATTTCCATATTAGATAAAAATTACTCATTCTGATTTTTGTTACTATGGTATTTAGTATTCTAATACAGATAGATACAGTGGAAGCAATTTTTTATTTTATTGTTTTGTTTCTATTATTATGGCATTAAGACGCATGGTGTAGTCTAGAAATTTAAAGGATTAACGTAAACATTAAAGTAGTGTAACGAAAGATATAATAAATAATTTAACTCACAAAAGCTTTTTAACTCGTTAATGAAAAACAACTTCGTTATTAACGAGTTAATGCCCAACACTGTGGTTTGGGCTTCAAACCTTTTTTCGGGTTCGAGTCGGAACTTGTCGGCCCACTCATTTACAACTCTGGTAGAAAGACATGCAGATAGGTAAACTGCGAAGGTTACCTCGTTATGCTTAGTACTTGCTCAAGCCTAAAGCCTATCTCTTATTCACTTGTTTTTAATGCTTGAGGCCATGTTTTGGATGAAAATCACCAGCAAGAGAGAAAAGAAGAAACTCCAACGACTTCATTTTTAGAAATCGGTAAAATAAAATAGCCACAAGCTTATCGGGCACATATGAAATCAGTTGTAAATTGTATACTACTATATTTTATGTACTAAAATCGATTTCACTCCAGCGGGGCATTATCAGTAAAGCCGACAAGCTTATGGCTATACCATTTTTTTTGCAAGAAGGCTGTGACTTAAAAAAATGAAAAATTGGATTTGTGGAAACGATAAATGGTTGGTGATTAACGATCGAGCTCCCTAATGGTTATGTAAAATGCAAATTACAAAATTTACGGTCCCGGAAATATTTTGTTTTACATTGAGTGGATGTAAATGCCAAATCACATGATCAAGATGCTTTCTGCAATTTTATTGCTCCAACACTGCCATGTCATTTTTTTGTTTTTCTGCAAATTTTCTTGCAGTAAAAAAAAAAATTCAATGTTAAAACTCATAACGCCTATTGAGGAAGAAACTTGAAATACATTTTACATGTGCGTACAATACAAAGGTACAACAACTTTTTTTTCTTTAAAATTTTTTAACAATTATGTTGCTCGTTTTCTGCGAATTCTTGAAAATTTTCTGTCACGTGACGTACACAGCTGCAGTTTTGCAGCCTGAGTGCAATCAAACCGAATGTGCCTTTTCGGTATAATTTGTTGCTGATGTTGTTCTAGCCTTTTCGGTACAATTGTGTTACTAGCGTTGTTCTATAAGATCTGGAAAAATCCACGTACACGTGACTTTTTTGCATTTTTGAAACAAGTGTTTGTAGGAAGAACATAGGGCACAATCAAACCAATGTGCCTTTTCCATCCCATGTTATAGTATAAAAATATTCGGCAAAAAGTTTTGTTTTTTGTGTTACTGTTGTGCATGTTTTAGACTTGGATTAAAGGTAGTAGAATCAAATACATTGAAATTATATCAACGTAAATTCATACCAAACCTCGTATAATTTACAAACTTTAAGAGAAAAATATTAGAGAATTAATTGGCAGGCAAATGCTATCAAGAGATTTTTAGACCTTGATTTTGTGTTCATCTTTCTGTAAGGAGCTGCAATAAAGTGCCCCCCAGCCGTATGGCACAGTGTGTGTGCCCTCCCCAAAAACATAATGCAAGGATTATCTTTGTCTTCGTATGTGTAACGGCAGTCCAACCTAGAAATTTAAAAAAAGGAACAATATAACAGATTTTAGCTGTCTTCAACTTCCGTATTATTTGTAGAATTAAATTTTGAAGACTTTTGGTTTTTAGAAACTGCTGCACATTTCCACGCAACGCAAAAATTACATTAAATTTAACTTTCAATCCAAATTCTGCGCGGGTTACGTGCAGTGCCGTCGCCAGACTAAACGAAGTAAGGGGAACCAGCCCAAAATGAGGGGGCACTAAAATAACTTTTGCACATTAAAAGTAATCTTTTTACGGCTACAAATTATGCGTAATTTTGAAAATTCTGTACGTGTATCTAAAAAAGAGATATTATATAAGGCCGGCACCGTTTCTATTTCAGTTGCTCTTAATAATTCCATTTTATTCAACAAGTTGCCTTAGCCAGGAGACAGAGAAGGGATAGATCTTTCGGTCTTCGAGTCAGGCTGCCACCTGTCTACCACACAAGGTGGAGGCTTCACATTGTCCCTTTTGATTGCTTAACGTCAAGCTGAGATTGCTGTAAATACCAATTTCGATAGTCTTTGGTTTGATCCGACCGGGAATCGAACGATGGTCTACCGTTTCAGTAGCAGACATTCGATCCATTCGACCACTGATCTCATAGGCAGGCGCGCAACCTGGGTTTTTGTTAAAGAGCTTGAACAAAAAGGCAAACTTTTTTCCTTGGAAAAAAATTCAATTGAGCAGAGTACCAAACAAACTTCTGGTGCAACTTACACGTGTCACAGACGGGGTCTATCATTAACGCTGAGCGATTTTGTGAGTTTTTTAGACAAATTAAACTTTTTAATGCCATTCGGATCAAGTTTCATATCTTTTCAGTGCCATTTGAAAGAACTAAATTGCTCAAGTTAAAAAGCCAGTTGAAGAATTAAATTGCCCAGCTCCTTTTCTTCAAGCTCGCTCTTACTCTCAGGTCAAGTCCTAAACACGTTCAATAGCTTGCATTTAGAGGTTAAATTTTTAAGCGACTTGGCTAAGGCCGGTGAAACCACCTTAGACTCCCTGATTTTGCCACCTCTCTCATAGACCTACTTGCACCATATGTTGTAGGAGCACTGGAGCTAGGAAACGAGCCAACACAGCTTTTGCTTGAATTACTGACTAAACAATTACTTAAACTCAGTGAATATCGAATAAGCAAAAATGAAAACAAGTGCACGGTGATAATTAATAAAACAGATTATTGCATCACAATTATGTTACAGCAGTTGGTTGCCAGCAATTGCGCGAAGAATCGAGAAAACGCTAAGCGAGAATTACGTTTAAACGTTAGGACTGCACGTTATCTTGTTACGTGATGGTCAAAAAAAGTAATTTGACTAAACCGAACTGGGAGCAAACATGCAGTCTTTAAGGGGGCTTGCCCCACCCCTCCGCCGAAGCGACGTGTTTGATTTTGATTACGAGTTTGATTTTGAATTAGCCTATTTTACGTTCAAAAATAACTGGCGTTTATCTTAAGTATCTTCGACTCACGATGCTTAAGCAGTGGGCGTTCGGATTGAAGTCGGTTCCCAAGGCAACCGGAACCCCACTGTCGATAAGCTGCCGAACTGGGGGTGCTTGGAGCCTGCAAATAGACAATAGAAACATTAAACTCTAAATTCATACAGGCTACCTGAGTTTGGTATCAAAAGTTTAGTCACTTTTGACTTGAGCAATTTTTCTGTCATTTTCTAAATGATCCAATTCCAAAAGTTAAGCCGTCTGTCGATAGCATGCACCGTCACAAAAAATCACATGATGTAATTGTAGAAACAAATGTTCCGAAATGACAAATATTACTGCCTTGAGGAATAATTAAGCATACAATGGTAAGGGCAGGGATTCAGAAGAAATTTTATTCAGGGGGTTTGAGGCCTGATGCCGGGCTGCCCAAACGTTATTGTACCCTTTGTTGTTAAGATTAATCGCTTCCCCATTATGGATGTACTGTAGATCTCCATTAGAAAGCAAGAGAATGATGACATTGACAAGATTTAAATGCAGCTAGGGGGCCTGGGGAGCGCTGTAAGCTCCCCGAGCGGGATCAGGGGCAGAGCCCTGAAAGCTTTAGGTTTTTCGATGTTTGCCAAGGGTAAAATGCAGCATTCGATTAACATCACAGCACCAAAATTTACTGGTAGAAAGTGTGAAACATGAAAAAACCTATGCAGAAAAAAAATGATAACTTTTATGGTCGTCATTTAGTATTAGAGCAAATTGCCAAGTTTTACTGGTAGAGGTCTGTGTACACACTACAACTTAGGTGGAAGCTCATTAATATAATGGGATATCAGTAGGCTTACAGTTACGGCTGGTCAGATAAAATATTCCTGTTCAAACTATTCATAACTGGTATTTCGGCAATAATAGAGATGGCATGGGCCGCAGCGAGGCCCGGTAACGAGCCATTCACGAGTCTTTTTACCAGTTCACTAACAGCTCGGTTTTATCTTTTTTTAATACTGGGTCACTAACACTAACGAGCCTTTGAACAAATTTTGAAATCCCTTTTAAATGTTTAAATTTTTATAATACCTGATTTTATAAATATTACTGAAAACATTATTGACCGCCTTTTTGTGATTTTGTTCATTTATCCCGACATGAGTTTAACATTTTCTTTCTCTTTTTTTTTATTATTTCTTGTTCTTCTTCCGCTATCGGATTTTAAACCGCAAAACGCTTAGAGTTCAAACTTTGATTGTATCAAGAAGGATTGGTGTCCGGTTGAAATTGGGCGTGCCACATTGGGAAGTTTTCCCCAAACGGATTCTCCAAAATTTGAACTTTTGAACTATTGATGTTAAATGTTGAAGTTTTTAACCATTAAAATTCTCAGAATAGGTAATGAAAATATTTAATACATATTGGAAATAAAAGGTGTCACATTAAGTGGTTCTCCCTAAAACGGGTTCTCAAAAATTCAAAATTTTTAACCTCTTAAGTTAGACAAGCAAAATTTTTTGGGCAGATATAAAAGAAAGATAGAATTTGGAGGTGTCACAATGGGGGATCTTTCGATTATAGATTGGAAGTGAGTAAAGGTAAATGGATAGAATGAGCTTTGGATGGGTTGGGCTTTATATTTGGGATGAGCATCAGGGCCGGTTACGGTTACCAGGCTAGAGGTTTAAGGCAACGGCAGTCTGGGTTGCAAAAATGTAAGTCCGTGCCATCTCTATAGACAATAAGTCAATGTCAATGTAATATACTAAGCCTTTGCAAACCCTCAGACAATATTAACAGTTATTTTATTTGTTAAGCTTAAACAGTTCCTTTCTATAGTAGTGTGTTATGCAGGCATCATAAAAATCATCTTTTGACTAATCACCACTCACTGCCTTTTTCAGAAGTTTTACAGAACACATAACGCATGAACTATTAGAATTTTCCGGGCCCCCTTAGGCCCTGTCCGTTTGGGTGGAGTGAAAAATAAAAATTTTTGAATTTAAAAAAGTGGTCTTGATATATGGCCCCAAATATCGTATGAAATACTTCAATCACAATTTTGAGTTCTTGCACCCTCTAGTGGTCGTGCAATTTCATCGAACGAACTTAAAATAGCCAATTTTGCCATATCTCACTAACCACATGTGACAGAAAGCTGGTTTTTAGCTTAAAAGTTGCAGAAACAGCACATTTATATCTCCATTAAAAAGAAATTTGCCATAAAAACGTGCAGAAAAAAAGTTACAGCCAAATTATTGATTACAGATTTACTGATTATTGATAAGTTTTCAATGCTTAACTTCAAACGCATTGCAATTCATGTTGGCATTGAAAATAAGTCAGATGAGGTTTAAATTTATGTATATTTGCACTTTTAATGAGCCATGCTGCCTTACTATCAGCTTAAAATATTTCTTTAATGGCAATTAGCCTTATTCCACTGGGCAGTATGCAGCACAGTATAGCAACAAATATTTAAAGTTCATGTTATTGCATCATACAGTATTGGTTGGCTTTTGCATTATCATTTTACTTATGCTAAACTTGGGAAATTATATGTTGTGAATACAAAAAAAGTTTAGATTGCACAGTTCAAGTCAAAGCACTGGAAGATGCCAAAGTACAAAATTAGAATTAGAAAAGCAATTTGTACCATGATTAGAAAAACTTCTAAAAGGTAGAAAATTTGACAATATATTTAACAAACATTTGGATAGGCCTACCATTGTTTATTGTATTTTAGATACAGTACTATGCACTGTACTTGCTGGCATAAATTTAGTTATTTCAGAAGCAGCATGCTCGCTAAAAAAAGATCCAAGTCTAATGTTACTAGTACAAAGTTCCATGGGGGAGAAATTTTTCAAAGTTTTGATATTTCTGCCAAACATTTACTCTTGTTTTCTGTTTTTTGATCTTCAAAAAAAGGACAATTATTGAATGTCATTCTCTAGCCACATTGAATTTCACATTGCTTTCTTTGTTTATTATCATAGCAAAAAATATCAAACTCTTTATCAGTATCTTGCAAGAAATTAGTTTCAAGCTCTTTGTATTGATCCGATCTTCAAGGTTTTTTCGAGTTTCTAGTTAAACCACTGAGGTTTAGCATTAGTTGATGGTTTTTGTGTTTTTGCTGCGACAGTAGCCTTTGATGACTGTATAGTCGGTTTTGGTGTTCTAATTAATAACTTCTGAAATTCTTTGTGCAATACTCAGCTCATAAATAGAATAAACATGCACCAAATCCGTCTGTTGTGAAATTCGTTTGCAACAATTTGAACTGTATCCAACTTCCTAAAATAATTAAAGTTGAGGATACGCTCAAAACACTAGTCTCTTGGTTGGCAGCAATCCTGGAGCGAAATCATCGGAACTTTGAAAATTTTTTCCATCGTACAACTTTCTACAACATTAGACTAGATTTTTTTTTGGTTAGCATGCTGCTTCTGAAATAACTAAATTTATGCCAGCAAGTACAGTGCATAGTACTGTATCTAAAATACAATAAACAATAGTAGGCCTATCCAAATGTTCGTTAAATATATTGTCAAATTTTCTACCTTTTAGAAGTTTTTCTAATCACGGTTCAAATTGATTTCTAATTCTAATTTTGTACTTTGGCATCTTCCAGTGCTTTGACTTGAACTGTGCAATCTAAACTTTTTTTGTATTCACAACATATAATTTCCCAAGTTAGCATAAATAAAATGATAATGCAAAAGCCAACCAATACTGCATGATGCAATAACATGAACTTTAAATATTTGTTGCTATACTGTGCTGCATACTGCCCAGTGGAATAAGGCTAATTGCCATTAAAGAAATATTTTAAGCTGATAGTAAGGCAGCATGGCTCATTAAAAGTGCAAATATACATAAATTTAAACCTCATCTGACTTATTTTCAATGCCAACATGAATTGCAATGCGTTTGAAGTTGAACATCAAAAACTTATTATCAATAATCAGTAAATCTGTAATCAATAATTTGGCTGTAACTTTTTTTCTGTACGTTTTTATGGCAAATTTCTTTTTAATGGAGATATAAATGTGCTGTTTCTGCAACTTTTAAGCTAAAAACCAGCTTTCTGTCATATGCAGATAGTGAGATATGGCAAAATTGGCTATTTTAAGTTCGTTCGATGAAATTGCACGACCACTAGAGGGCAAGAACTCAAAATTGTGATTGAAGTATTTTATACGATATTTGGGGCCATATATCAAGACCACTTTTTTAAATTCAAAAATTTTTATTTTTCACTCCACCCTAGTGTCCGTGCCCGGTTACGATTTAGCCCCTGAGATCGTTCTCGTAGGCCCAGGGTATGGGGTATATGACTATTTTGCAAGACATTTTTGGCATTCTGTGCTATATTTATTTGCAACAAATTTTTTTCAGTAACCGTTGAAGCCGTTCTTGTATTAAAAAGTTAAAAAGGGTGTCGACGGTATCTTTTGTTTTAAAGTGAATACCTTAAGATTTTAAGAGCTGTATATGCTTTTTTGACCAACTGCAAATTCTGCACCAAATATAAAGTTCATAGTTTGGAAATGATAGTAGCGGAAATGGTTGGGCTCAAATATTAAGGGCGGTGAATCATCCAGTCAATTTCGGTGGTTTACAATAGCTAAAATTGAGCTATAATTTTTGATTTTTTTTATTTAAAACAAAAAGATATCCCCCGAAAAGTTTTTGCAAACTCTGAGTTTTGTTCTTCCCGCCAAAACCACAGTTGTCTAAACTATTAGGCCTACTGTGGTTTTGGCGGGAAGAACAAAACTCAAGAGTTTCCAAAAACTTTTTTCGAGGGATATCTTTTTGTATTTGTTGAATATCTTTGCAACCGAAGCCCCAAAATCAAAACAAAAAATATCAAAAATTATAGTTCAATTTTAGCTATTGTAAACTGCCGGGATTGGCTGGATGATTCACCGCCTTTAATTTGTTCTTGCTTGCCTTAGAATATACGCGGTGGTTGGCAGGATAACAGCAACCGTAGCGGAGGCAGCCATTTTTTTGATTCCTTCCTGTGAAACCTCCTCCAAATGACTGATGGCAGTGGCACCAAGGGAAGCTCCTAACTGCCAAAAGAAACCGGTGGTGAAAATCTTGACAAAACTTTTTCTAGTAAACATTGAAATACGTCGTATCTCAGTCTGCTCAATTAACTACAGATCTAGATACCTAAAATGGTAAAAACCAAGAATTTATTGGCTTCAAATTACAGATATTTTAAACTTTGCTCAGTATGTTTCTGCATAAAGCATTACGAGACGGCAGCTCTAGAGAGACATGTTTATGAGTCTCTCATATTTATGAGAGACAACTTGAACCCAGGTCCGACTTAAATAAAATTTTCTTGCAGACTGAAAGCTTTTAAATCCAATCTTAAGCACCTTAAATCTCATTTTCGAAACTTTAATTACGGCAAAAAATATTAGAAATTTTGATTACAGTGAACATATACCACCTTAAATTTAAAGTGGTATTTAATTTGAAGTGGTATATGTTCACTGTTATCTTGCTCTAACTCTAAACCAGTTATTGAGGACTTTCAGAAACAGGCTGATACGTACCACTACTTTGAAATTTTGATCATATAACTTAAGAATTGTTTCACATTCTTTCATCTCTACCAACCCAATTTTGGCCGCGATGATTTTTTTCAATGGGACTTCCACGACATTTCGCATCGGAAGTCCATCGACTTGCTCAGTTACGAAATTCAGATCAGAAGTACAGTGAAGGGGAATTGTGCAGCCATTATGCTCGAGATGGCGGTTTACACAACAAACATCGCGCTTTTTCGTATAATTATCTACCAGTACGAGTATACTGCTTACTTCTGCAGCTTTCATCGGATGAAGCTCGTCACCGTGAAAATTCATATTGAGTCCAAGTTTGTTTCCTTCTTCCAAGATACGTCGTGTTTGATCAATGTTGAACACACCAAGCTCGCAGAACACATCAATGTTATCAACTCTCAATCTTTCCGATTCAATTTCTTCTTTTAAAGCAGGGAGTTGTTTTTCAATAACATCAAGAGTTGCATCTTCTGCGCTCCATCCCCTAGCAAAAACATTCATGACTTCCACATGGTAACACTTCCGCTTACAAGTCTTTAAACCATTTAAGTTAAGTTTCTCAATCGATAACATTCAAGATCAAACTCTGTTGGCTTGGGAGTCGCATAACGAGCCAAACGTTAACTACTTTTAAACAAAACATTTTACAAAACATATGGTAACAAGTTTACTAAAATTAAAAGGCTTTAAAAAAGAATTGGAACTTAAATCATAAATTCTTAATTCAAGACACAACAACAAAAAGTTTTGGACCATCATGTATACCCTGACTCATCAACAAGCTAAAACAAAATCGCCCAATTTTATTTTTGTTGATGAAAAAATCATTAATAATACAGTTGAAATTGCAAAGAAGTTTAACAGACACTTTTGTAGAATCGGTAAAAAATATCTGATTCCATTTGCACCACAAAGACACCTAAGTTTTATGTTTTTCTATCAAAACGTGTAGCCTATCATCTATGTATTTTCAACCTATCTCAGGCGTTGAAGTATTTATCACCATTAGTCAGTAAAATTTGAACAAGAGCTGTGGATTTGATGGGATTGAAATCAAATTTGTGAAAATTGCTGCAGAAAGCTTTGCTCCTGTACCCATCAATTTGTATAACTACAGTTTTTATTTAGGGATTTTTCCTTTGACTTAAAACAGCTAAAGTTATTCCTGTGTTTAAATCTGGAAAATTACAAAATTTAACTAATTGGAACTACCGACGGTCGCGTCACGTGGTCCTTTGTTTTCATTGGGCCATTTTCAAACAAACGAGTGTGAGATTTCAGACTTTTGCTTATAACTCGAGAACGGTTTGGTCTAGCTGCATAAAATTTTGACAGCAGTTTGAGGTTCATGAGTTGCATGTTTGTTTGCAATTTCAACTGTATGAGTTGCATGTTGGTACCAAATTACGAGGCAATTATTCACGTGAGTTTGGTTTTAGGACCCGAAGATCGCCCCAAAAGCTTAGTGTAAAAAGTCGTCTTAGTCAAAAACGGCTTTAGTACGGCAAAAAATATTTCACTCGGTTATATGTCTTAAGGTACTCTTTCATCCCTACCAACCCACTTTTGTAGCGTCTTCCGCTGCAATCAATCAGTCTACTAACCACAAGTGATAAATGTCTGGAATCGATGGCTTTATAAGCCAACCAGTCATACAGCTCATAGGCTGTGCAGTCGAGCCGGTTAACCGCAATTGGGACTCATTCTTTTGACACCGGATGACGCTGCAAAAATTGGTGACCCCAACGAGATGATGTTGCGCGCAAACTTCCTCTTACACCCATTGAAGATGGCTTCCCAGCCACAGCGACCTTCCTGCTCAAACCAATCCAAAGAGGGAGGAAGGCTATAGCGTCGTCCGCTACAATCAATCACTCTACTAACCACAAGTGATAAATATCTGGAATCGATGGCTTTAAAAGTCAACCAGTCATACATCTCATGTGCTGCGCAGTCGAGCCGGTTAACCGCAATCGGGAGGTGTCCTTTTGACACCGGATGACGCTGCACTTTTGGCCGCGAGAAGTTTTTTTTCTTTTTTTTTCTTCCTAAATCTTGTACACTTTTCTTTTTAAAAACCACAAAACATCGAAACCTAATTTTTACGTAAAGTTGTTGAGCTGCAAACGCAATTTTATCTCCCGAAATTTTTTGAGGCAACTTACCTGCGAACCCATCCAACATGGTGCCCCAAAAATCAATTTTTTGAACGGTTCCAGCTAGGGCGCTAGTTTTTTTTGGATATCAATAGATACTTAACAGACCAATATTTTGACATAGTTTGGGGGTGCCTCGCCCCCGGGAACCCCCCAAATAGACCCCCAAAATCACTTTTTTGAACAGCTTAACCTTGGGTGTTAGTGTTGGTTGATATCAGTAGATATTTAACAAACAAATATTTTGACAAAGTTTGGGAGTACCACCACTCTGAAGACCCTCCAAAATCAATTTTTTGAACGGTTTAACCTTGGGTGCCAGTGTTGGTTGATATCAGTAGATATTTAACCGACAAATATTTTGACATAGCTTGGGGGTACCAAATCCCCAAAGACCCCCCAAAAATCAATTTTTTGAAAGGCTCAAACTAGGGCGTTAGTTTTTTTGATACCAGCAGTTGTTTAAGAGACAAATATTTTGACATAGTTCCAGCGGCTTAAGCTTGAATGGGATGTTTTTTTTATTGTGTTCAGTCACTATGTTGTCAACCAAATATATATATTGACAATGTTTGAAATTCCAAACTCTCTTTTTCTAGAAGATATTTCTAATTAATTTTTTAACAAGAAAGCAAAAGTTTTTTTTTTTTTGAGAATCTCATTGTTCAACATGCGTCAGTCGTTCACTGAGATTGCTTTTCAGATAGCTCCCATCTAGTTATACATCTATTTCCCTGTTATCATGTTTCTCTAAAATTCTCGAAAAGTTAGTATACATTCTAGAACAGTTGATTTTATGAATTCTTATTACATTCTCACTCAAACTCATTCTGCGTTTCTTTCCTAACATTCTACAATTCACATGATATAATTATATCTAGTTACGATAATATCGAAAATCAAATGGTGTGGTGCTGCTTGATCTAGCTAAAGTTTTTGATAAGGTAGATTATAATATCTTAAATCTTTCTCCAAAAATTGCATTACTACGGTATTAGAGAAATCGTAAATAATTTTTTCGATCTTTTCTGAAAAGCCAAACTCAACTAGTATCTACAGCTAACGAAAACTCTACTCCCAAATTTAATAATATAGGAGTGTCTCAGGGTTCCACTTTGGGACTTTTTCTATTTCTAGCTTACGTTAGCGTTTTACCTAATTGTATAAACAGCACTCCAAGACTATTTGCGGATGACACATGTCTTGTGATTAAACCTTCTGTTTTGAAACATTTGGAAAAAGCATCTGAAATCAATAATGTATGTGATTGGAAAATTGCAAACAAATTGATTCTAAACACTTCTAAATCCAATCTATGAATTATAAACCCAAAACAAAATGCTCCTTAAACTGAATCAAGTATCAATAGCAAAGCTGGCACTATTCGATGAGTTGAGTAGGATAAATATTTGGGGGTGATTTTGGACTGCAAGTTGAACTTTTGACAGCAATTGAAATCTTTGGAAACCAAAATTGCTCGTGCAGTTGGCGTATTCTATAAACTGAAAAATTTTTACCTTAAAATGCAATGCTAAACCTTTATTATGCTCAAAGGTGAGCAGTACCGAATTTCTTTTGTTCGGAATTACTTTTCCGTACCGGTGCTGCCGGTACTTTTTGAAATATGCACCGGTACCGAATTACTTTGATTTTGCTAAATCGTTACTTTTTTATTTTCGATGCAATAAGTTTTTTTTTTTCGGAAGGTAACAACAAAAATTATGGCGCGAAAGCGCAGTTACATCACATGAAAAGTTCTAAACATTTAAACAAAGTTGAAGTTTAGTCTCCTGCAGTTCAGTTGGCAGGCGTTAGAATTGTTAGCGATAGGCAGCTGGCAGGCTGAGTTAGAATTGTTGGCGATAGCCAGTCATGTTATTTAATTGTAATTTATCTAGATTTTGTGTTGGATTTGCGGGCAAAGCAAAGAATTGTCCTGAGTTAGAATTTGTCTACGGTTTAGGGAATGATAACCTAACTGTCACTCTTTCATATGAAGATTCATCAGCAACGTTGGGTCTCTTTCTGTTTAAGTCTCCCCTTTTAAAATTCACCTAGTTAAATATCCAGTATTTGCCGCATTGATCACGAGGAATAAAGAGTCAAAGTTTGTTCTTTTTTTATTACCGGTATCATATCTCTTAGCTGCATGGCTTACCTGCTTGGCTGCTGGTGCGATCACGTCAATACTTTTAGTTGCATTTCATACTTTGAAATTTGTACGCCTAGATGTCATTAATAAATTTAATACCATTAATAAATAAATTTAATAATAATAAAGTAAACAATGATTTAATCACTAGTGCTCTTACATCACGAAGACAAATATCAAGTTCATGGTTTAAAATGCTTGACACTCTAGATTGGCTCAACAAGATATTACACAGCACAGTTTCGTGACAAGACCAAAAATAACGACAAATAAAGTTGGCTTAAGTCTTAAACAGAGGCGTATTCTCCATGCATGCCAAGTCACATTAAGCCATTAAATAATAACAATAATTTAAACAAGAACATGTAAAAGTTTAAAACAAAATCAAATTAAGTTGCCACAGTTACATGTATTCACTTTCAAGTCAAAGTAGCAATAAACTCAATTAATTCATTGACTTCAGTTTTAGCTTAATTTCAGCATATCGCTAAATTACAAAAAATAATGGCAACACGCATGCAATTTTAAAATTGCATTCAACGGCTCAAGAGATCGCTATGTTTCGATAAGATAACGAATAAAGCTAAATAGGTTCGAAAACTTTGAATAGAACATTGTTTGCTGCAAAAGTTTTTTTATACGTTTAATTTCTTGTTTTCGTAAAATATAGTCTCTATTTTGATTTTAAATTTGTAACAGTAAATTAGCTTAAGACAGGGCACAAGCTATGCATCAAAGAATGCAATTTTAAATATTGCATGCGTGTTGCCGTTTATTTTATGTAATTTAGAAGTATGCTAAAAGCGAAAAACTAAGCGGCGAAACCAAGCCGTGATGGCCGGTAGGTATTGGCATTAAGTAATGTAAGTCAGAGTGCGTTTTTGATATAATACTGATCGCACTATTTAGGATAAATGTTGAGCTACAAGAGTGAAAGCAAAATGTGAAATCCATTTAAACAGGGAGTTACCAGTAGTTGGCTCTGCTAGTATTTAGTAGGCCTAGGTTAGTTGTATAGTTGGCACTAGGTTTGCAAAAAAGTTTTTAAGACTATCAATAAATTATCGGTAGGTTGTATAGCTGCTTTGTTTGTGCTTTACTGCTTGTTAAATAAACTAAACAAAGCCAGGCCTAACCATACATGCATTGGACTAGCCTTGAGCCCACCACCCTGCTTAATATTGCATAGCATCACTGGCTGTTGCCAGGCTACGATTTATTATAATGACATGAGGGAGATGCCACGAAACTAACCTATGTATTTGCTATTCAGCAAGTTGGCTCAACTTAGTTCTGCAATTACTGTTTTTACTTCAATATTATTAAGCCTACTTTACTGTTAGTGTTAGCCTGGTATGGTACCGGCTACTGGCACATATAAAACTGCTAGACCTGTCACTGTCTGTTGTAACACAACAAAGACTTATACTTATACAGTAAATGTACACACGAATGTGTACTGGGGAGAAGAGGCCTAGTTGCAATACTAGACATTTATTAGTGTAAATTGCTTTTTTATTTTACTGCCTGATAATTAATGGCCAAAGGTGCAGTCGAGGACACAAGGCTCAAAGCCAAGGACACAAAAAATATCCGAAGCCAAGGACAGCCCTACCAAGTACAGACCCTCTCAAGGCCAAAGACTGGAATGCTCGAGGCCAAGGACACAGGCGCAAGTGTTCTCCAAAGAAAAGAAAGATCTTCAAACAAATTTTCCAGGCGATCTCAAAAAAAAAAAAAGAAAGTCTTCAAGCAAATTTTGCAGGCGATCTCCAGAGGAGGAAAACAAAAAAGATCTTCGCAAATTTTTCGCGAGGTCTCTGGTGTTTTTCAACAAAATTTTAACGGTTCAAAAAATAGTGCTGTCCTCGAGCCGAGGACTGGGCAATTTTTGCGGACTGGAGGGCTCGAGCCTAAGGCCAGGGGCTTGACTTTCGAGTCCAAGGCCAAAGTCTTCAAAATGTGTCCTCAAGGTTAAGGACGTCCTCAAGGACTTCACCTCTGTTAATGACGTTATCAAAGCTGATGTTGTCATCAAAGCTGATGATATCATCGAATCTGATGACGTCATCATATTTGCATGCCCTATCTGAAACGTCACGCTATGCCACTGGTCATTAAAGAGATTAGGGGTATCTTTATTTTGATTTTGATTTGAGTGAAAGTGATAAGAGATACTAGTAGAAAAATTGACCATCTCTTATTTTGCTCTAAACTGTAAAAGTACAAAAAGTGCAATTCGATCAGGTTTTTAAACAGTAGAATGATTTATTGGATTTTTCCACTAAGCTTTTGTTAGGGCAAAGCATTTCATAAAATAGTAGGAAAAAATCCAAAAACTTTTAGCTTTATTTTCGTAACTTACATTATACGGTACTTTACTTAACAGGAATTGTCATATTATTGCCTTGCCACTAGCCCACAATTCTGAATAGAAAGATCACTAGTATCGGTCTGTTGGTTCCATATCTGTAACCATACAGTGCAATGGAAATTCAGGTGTTGTGGGATTCTTCTAGCTTTGATTGTGATTCTTCATATGAAGAAATAGAAACGGACCAGCAAGGGAAGCAAGCACCAGAACTACAATCTATCAGACCACCAGAACCATTTTAAGTCAACAAAGATTTAAAACAGTGCTGGTTCATTTCCAGTAGCAGAACCAGCTCATATAAGGATACTGGTAGTTTGCCAGCATACGGAAGTTTAACATACAGTAGTTTCATACGAGCAACAATTTAATGTTAATCGGGAGATGTAGATATCGATATTCTTGTGGCAACTGCTGGCGAGGAAAAACTCAAGTTTTATGCAGAGCCCGATTTACAAAGCACTGCGCCTGGAGCTTTGAGAGAAATTGATCTCTAAAAATTGTAATAGCATAATACGGTTGTAGCGACGCGAACTACGATGGGATGTCGAATGGTCGGCCTACTGTTCATTAAAATTTACGTTCGCTCTTTTAGGAAAAAAGTCTTTTGACCTACTTTTAAAAAAATTTAAAAGTCCTGGTATCCAGTTTTGGAAAAGTAATTCGATACTTTTTTACAGAGTACCGAGTACCAGTACCAAATTACTTTTGAAAAACCGGTACCCATCCTTGATTAATGATTATGCTTCAGTAAATTCTAATCTTATTTACGGAATTCTTGTGTGGGGTACCAGTAGCACTTTTCAGTCCTATTTAACAAAATTAAGCAATTTGCAAAATAAACCTATTAGAATTGTGACTAGGAATGATAGTAAGTAAGTATTTATTTTCGTGACCGTTCACAGTTGAGCACTTAAGTCAAAAAAAGAAGACGCGATCTTTTCAGTTACTGTATAAAGAAGCGAATGGGCACTGGGAAACTGCAAAGGGACTCCTCGGTCATCGAGTCAAGCAGCCACCCGTTTTGTTTGAGAATACCATATCAACTAATGATTCAAACTGATTCGCGACCAGGCAAAAAACAAAACAAAACTGGCAATTATAAATATTACGTATATTTAATTATCAGGGGTGCCAAAACCCGCAGGGAGTGGGAGGATATATCCCCCCCAATAATTTGACTGCATCCTCCAAATAATTTGACTATGGTCTGCATTTGAGCGCTGGATGATCTCTGGACTTTGTTTCTTTTTTTTGGTCTTCACTGGATTTCGGGGACAAAAACTCTTTCAGTTTCGGTGAAGACCTTTTTTTTGGTCTTTACTTGATTTCGGGGATAAAAACTCTTCCAGTTTCGGTGAAGACCTTTTTTTTGGTCTTAACTTGATTTGCTCACGTGAAAAAAATAGTGGTCGAGCTTCTTACCCCAGTGTTGAAAATAAGGCAAAATTGGGGTAAATTATTGCAAATTATCCCCCTCAATGCTCAACATAAATCGGCACCACTGTCAATTTTTTTCATACGTTTGCATTAAATGAGTTTTGTATTTTTTTTTAAAGAAGAGAATGAGAGGTTTTGAATTTTAAGAGGTACAGAGTTCCATATTTTTACTCCTTGATATTTGGTACCCCGTTGTAACTTGTTGATGTTATAGCAAGGAATATAAAGACTGTAACAGTTGCCCGAAGACCTTGTTGTAGGATCAGAGATATCGCTAACCTTAACATACAAGTCAGAAAAAGATTGAGAAAGGGTATTGTGCATAAACCTATAAACAAATTTAGCAGTTTCAAGTTTATATAAGTCTGGAAGTTTCAAAATGTTCAATTTTAAATAATAAGGCGTTGCTCTATCCAGGTAATTACCCGACCAATTAGTTTAACAACCTTATTTTGTATTCAGTTTAATTTTTTTTAGGTAAGAAGGAAGAGTTGCTCCCCAAACCACTAGACCATACAATAAGTGAGAATGCACCATAGCATAATATAATTTAAGAAGGGCATTTTGTGAAAGGATTGGTTTCAATTTATAGAGTATTCCCAGAGACTTAGAAAGTTTATTTTCAATTTCTTCTAGGTGAAAACGGAAATTCAGATTCAAGTCAATTAGGATATCTAAATACTTAACACAGTTTTCGGCCTTGATAAAGGTGTCATCAAGGTTTACTACAAAGTCAAGGCTAGTTTTATTTAATTCATGAGGGACTAAAAGAACATGGCATTTTTGTAGATTTATAGTCAATTTATTGGATTTGCAAGAAGCTTGATAATTAAGGTAACTTTTGAGAGTAGAGGAATTTCAATGTTTCAGCATTAGACAGGTGTCATCAGCAAAAAGGGTAGCTGCACCCAAAACGGCGTTAGGCAAATCATTAACAAAAAGTAGAAAAAGTAAAGGACCAAGCAATCACCTCTGAGGTACTCCAAAAGTATTGGACTGTAACTCTGAATTTACATCATCAAGTGAGACGAATTGCTTTTTGTTTAGGAAAGCAATGGATCGAAGAAAAGAATTCTGTGAGAAATTTTTAAGGTGGAATTTTTCTGTAAGAATTCTGTGAGAAATTTTTCTGTAAGAAATTCTGTGAGAAATTTTTATTGTCAGATGAAGATATGGATCGAAGAAAAGAATTCTGTGAGAAATTTTTAAATCGCTTTCCTGATGGTCCAAGAAATTACAGAAAGATAATATTCAGCGATGAATGCGCCATTTATAAAAGTTCTATAAGTCGAAACATATATTTCTGGGCTAAAGAAAACCCCTTTTACAAAGAAGAAGTTGAAAATAATCCTCTACATGTCATGATTTGGGCTGCAGTGACATCTGAACATTTGATTGGTCCTTATTTCTTTGATGGCAATGTCAACCAGGAATCATATGCCAATATGATTAGAAAGTGGTTCATTCCCAAGTTAATAGAACTTGGTATTAAGGATCGTGTATGGCTACAGCAAGATGGTGCACCTTCACATTTTGCACTTCCTGTGAGAGCGCTGCTAAATGCAGAGTTTCCTGATCAATGGATTGGCCGCGGATCAAATTCTTTTGCTTGGCCACCACGAAGCCCCGACTTGACCACTCCAGACAACTCATTATGGGGTTTTATTAAAGGTCAAGTTTCTGGTATTAGATACGAAACCATTGATCAGCTAAAGCATGCGATTATTGCAGCTTTTGCTAGCGTATCAAGGAATTCTCTCCAAAAAATGGCACAAAGAACATGGAGGCGAATGGAATTGTGCAAGAACAATGAGGGCCAACATACTGATCCCCTAGACCACTAAATTACTCTAGTTCTTTTCTGCTTTGTTTCTAATAAAGTTCTCTTTTTTGTTGAATATATACGTTTCTGTGTGTTTCATTAAAAAATACTGAAAATATATTTAAAATATATTTCATTAAAAAATACTGTGTTTTATTAAAAATACATGTATAGTGTCCTGGGACTTTTCGGCCACCCTGTAGGTAAGAGAATTCGATGAGAAAAAGTATTTCCGTGTAAAACTTATCTGTATTATTGTTATAAGTTGCTGTTATGAGATTCAGCACGGCATGTATAGTTGAAAAATTTTATTGAAAACCGTATTGTTGTGGGGTCAAGATTTTGTGTTTACTTAAAAAAGGAAGAATGCATTTGTGCATCATTTTTTCCAATATTTTTGAGAAACAATTTAAAATTGATATAGGTCTGAAATTGTTTGAAGTATCCTTTTTTCCCTTCTTATGAATGGGAACAATTTTAGCAATTTTACAAATGGCAAAGACTCCATGAGTAAAGACAAAATCAAAAAAAAAAAAAACTTAGGTACGTAGCTAAGATAGAAGCAGCAATTTTTAAAAAATAAGCAGAAACATTATCATGACCAACAGCCTTGTTTTCGTTGAGGGAACCAATGCAGTTGATAATTTCATTTTTGGTGGATGGTTTCGGATACATACAGAGCGAAACACTATTTTTTAGATACATGGAATATTTAATCGGATGATTAAAAGAAGCTTTTTTGCTAATTCTTTGCCGATTGAGCAAAAAAACTAATTGAATTGATTAGCTTTTTGAAGTGAATCAGGAGGATCGCAAGCTTGACCAATCTGCACATTTTGAAAGGACTTGTTTGGTAGAAGCGATTTAAAAATTTCCCAAGTTTTTTTAGGATTTCCACTATGATTTTGCAGTTCACTTTCGAAATAACTTCTTTTTGATATGGTTTTTATTTTAGTTAATTTGTTTGAAAAGTGCTTGTATAATTCTTTCTGTGCAGAGTTTCCATTTAAAAAATGAGTTTTGTACATTTTACGTTTGTCTTTAAATGCCTTTAAAATTTCATGACTTAACCAAGATTTTTTGTGTATTTTTTTCTGCCTCCGAGAAACTTTTTGAAGGAGCATTCTTGTAAATTACTTGTAGAATCAAATGGTTAAAGCTGTTGAATATTTCGTAAAAATTGTCCTTAGTTAGCTAGGGCAATTGGATCAAAAATCATTTAAAGAAGTATGGAGCTCGTCCTTAAATTGATTGGAGTCAAATTTTGATTTATCTCTATAAAAAGTGACAGTGCTATCCGCTTTTTTACGCGTCGGTGTTGAAGGCCACCTAATCTCCCCAATGCAACGTCCTTAAAATGTTATAACAAAAATATTACTAATCGAATGCTGTAAACCCGGTTTAGATACACGTTCTCAGTTTCAAGAAAACGAATAGCCATTAGTTACTCAGGATTACCTTACGCGTTTTTAAAAAAGGACATGACGTCATCAGACCCATGAGTTTGGTGTCTTTGGCTTGTTTATCATTGCACAGGATAGGCGATTTTGCAAAGGCATAAGATAGCAGCTTACCAGTCAAAAAGTGTTGCACAAAAAAGGCGTAACTAGCTTAAAGTAGTTTCATTACCAAGTTCGGAAGTAAATTACCCGTAGCAATCAGCTTTTACTACCCGTAGGCCTATTGAACAGCAGTTTTACTACCAGTAACGACTTTTTCACTTAAAAATTCCAACAGTACAAAAGTTTTCGTATTCTATCTGGCATATCCCTTCGCAGATGGAAGTCGATGCTGTTTAAAAGCAAACACTAATGGATAGTTCACACAAAAAGCAAAGAGTAAAATAAAGAAACAAAAAGCAAAGATATCAGAAAAAAAAGCAAAGATATCAGAAAAAAAGCAAAGATTAATAATCGATGCCGAAATGCGAACAAAAATTTTTATTCTATTTTTCATAAGGATGCACCAAAATTTTTGCCGTATTGACCATTGAATGAAACTTGTGAGTGGAAAAACTATTAGTACCGGTACTATCAAGGATAAAAAAATTCACTTTTAGGATAATATGATAAAGAGCAATATAGTATAAGAGAAACGAAACGATGTTAGCTTACGCAGACTCAACAAGAACGAAAGTGTAAAGTTTAAAGACTCTACTAATCGATAAAATGTCAGCAAAAAGCATAGAAAAGGCGATAATCGATAGAAAAAATTAAAAGCAAAGCATCTGCGATAATCGATAGCAGAAAAGCAAAGAATAAAGTATCGATTATCGATTCCTAATCGATATTTCCAACCCTGTCCGTACCCAATACCGGTAGGCTACAATAGTGTAAAAAAAGATTTTAGACACAACAAGAAACTATTGAAAGCTTATAATTATGCAAAAATATTTTATCCTTCTAATACCAGTAGGCTACTGTAGTTTAATACGTAGGATTAGGAATATATCGATACCGTACGATACAAATGGTACTGTACCTGTATCAGATCAGTAGCCTGGTTTGGTTTGCGTTTCAGGGATTGATCTTGCAGAACAACAGAGAAAAATCAATGACCTGGTCAAATTGCTGGATGCTTGGGGGGCAAATTACTGGTAGATGGGTAGTAGGTATAGGAGTATTGGTACGATAGGCTAATAATGGCAAGGAAGTAAGTACCACCTGTACCAGTAGATTACATTGATACGATAGGTAGAAATGTTACCATTACAGGCAACATTTTTGTACTACAATTTTGGATTTACAATACCTGCACTCACTGGTAGTTGACTGGCTGTGCAGATCTAAAAAACCAGTACACCGACCAGATACTGGTAGCCTAGTCCGGTACCGCTAAACTACGGTACCCTAGCAGATTAGTCCAGCCTAATATACTGCCAGGAGTAAAATATTTCCTAAAACACAAACCAAACCAGTACTGATCTGATATTGGTACCATTTCTACTGTACATATCCGTACCGGTATATTCCTAATCCTACGCAATGAACTACAGCAGCCTACTGGTATTAGAAAGGTAAAATATTTTTGCATAATTACAGCAGAGTTCTCTATTAGGGGTTGGAAAACTCGGTCACGTGACTGCTCCTTTATGCTTGAGAGATAATGCACAAATTCGAAGGTTTACAATACTTCAGTTAGATGTATGGTTGACTTAGGTGTGGACAAAATTAAGTTTTCTGCGAAACTAAATGCAGTCAGACATTGAAAATAAACGTTATTGGAATCCCTTGTGATACCAAAGTATAAAAATATAGCTTGTAATACGCTACGACTCCTGGAATTTGACGTATGTGGAAGTTTGGGAGCTTAAGTTTTATAGGCTATTTTCTCCTGGTCTAAGATAAATTGGCCTGGAAAAAAAGGCTAAGCTTCTCTTGGAGTATTTGTTACTGGGAACCAAAGCTTAAACACATTTGGTAAATCTTTATTGCTTTTGTGCAAAATTGCATTGAAATCAAAAAGAAAAAAGAGCTTCTAAACCACTTGAAATCACTGCTTTCGACTAGCCCATGGCCTATTCTATAGATAAGTGTATGTCATCAACTAACAACAAACTAATACCTAAGTTGTAATACTGATAGATGAGTTCTGCAGAATCTCAGTGATGCCTATGAACCAAATCCAGTAAAAGGCTTAGGCCTATGCTATGTAACCAGTCAAAATACTTTCAACTCTGTAGGCTACTGTCTGACTGTAAGCTACTGGTAGGCTAACGTATGCTGCTAGCCCACTCCAGTATTTAAAAATGCAACCTGTTTTGTGGTAGGTTTTCACTGTTTGCTGTACACTAGTACAGTTATCTACTGGTAGGTGTTTTTTCTTGCACAATTCCAGTTTGTGCTTATTGTCATCACCACTACAATTTTGCAAAATGAGCAATATTTGCTGTTTATAGGCCAGATTTGGCAAAAAAAGACCAAGAAAAATTTTGCAGAGAATGCTGACAAGATTTATTTTGTCCATGGGTGATGCAAAGTCTCCTGAAGTAACATAACTGCACAATTGCTCAAAGAAAGGTAAGTTAACGTACATGCTTACTGGTTTAGTTGAAGTTTTAACGATGTTAATGTTTAGGCTTACCTGTTTACTAATCTTATTTGCAGTTAATTTGACAGCAATCTTTTGTAGTTGCCAAGCCTTGTACTAGTGCAAAAGCACTAAGTGCTAAAACCATCATTTTTGTTTAATAGTATTTAATGAAAATAAAAGAGTATCGGTAGTCAATAATTTTTAAACATAGTGAAGTTCTTGGCAGATCATCTCTTTACCTAATTCTATAGGTTAGAAAATAGCTCTACAGTATATTTTTAAAGAATAGGCCATTTTTGTTTTGCAATATGCTATCGAATTAAAGTTTTTATCACGGTTGTGAGGTAACACTTACCTCACATATCTGCTTTCCCATTAGGCTAGTGTTTCATCAGCATCTGAATTCACACATAGCCTATCATTATGTGTGAATTCAGATTTCAGATGCCAGGATAGGCTATGTGTGAATTCAGATGCTGATGAAACACTAGCCTAATGGGAAAGCAGATATGCGAGGTAAGTGTTACCTCACAACCGTGATAAAAACTTTATGATTCAAGTCTGCTATGTAACTTCTGAATTATCGAATTAAGTATAATATTCAATTACTGCAGAATTGCTTGAGTAGACACAGGACATAACATATAAACACTAGAGCAAACTTACAACAAATATAGACCTTTTGTAATCTTGGCTTTTTAAACAGTCAAAAAAGCAGATGAAAAATTTTAAAATGCCTATAAAATTTGTCATTTTTTTTTACTCTGGTTTTCCTAAACTTTTTTGGTAAAATAGTAATGGTCCTTTTTTTTGGGAGTAACTATTTCACTGGCAAACTTTAAGTTTAAGAGAGTAAAAAGAGAATAAGAAATATTCATCTGCGCATTTTTCAGTGGCGATTCATTTTGACTAACAGTAGATGAGAGTTTAAGTAAGGGTTTGGGTTAAAGTTAGATTTCAGATTTGGGGTTAGTTTTAGAGTAAGGATTTAAGTTTGGGTAAGATTTCAGGTCAGAATTAATAAAAGAGTAGATAGAATTTTCTGGTAAATACAGCCTTCCTTTCTTTTTATTTACCATACTTTCATGTTTATAACATGTCTTTAACTTTTTTGTGCTGGAATATGTGAAATTCATTTTGATAAAGAGAATATTGAGGAGGTCACTGAGAAAACAAAAAGATTGAAACTTGGAGCAAAACCATGTTACCTTATAATTTGCCAACATCATCCTTGTTTTTTCAAATACCTCAACGTAAACCATCAGCATTTAGATACCAATCGGAAGCATTACAACACAAAACATTTGAAGACGTTAAACTGGCTTATACGAAATTAAATCCAACTATGTAAGTTATGGTTGCAACATTAGTAGGCACTTATTATTACTTATTACAGCATTATTACCAGAGGTGGAGTCGAGGACACAAGGCTCGAAGCCAAGGACACAAAAACAAGTGTTCTCAAAAAAAAAATGGGGGGGCTTTAAAAAAGTTTTACTGGCGATCTCCAGGAAAAAACCTCTCCCAAAATTTTTTTCCGGCGTTCTACATAATTCAAACAATTCAAAAAATAGTGCTGTCCTCGAGCCGAGGACTTGAGGCTTCGAGGCCAAGGACTTGACCTTCGAGGCCAAGGACTTCAAAATGTGTCCTCGAGGACTCCAAAAATAACTTAATTTTAGGATTGTTTTAATAAAAATTAATGCGTTAAAAATGTGACAAAGGAATTGACAGTGCTAACATGATTAAACTGATTGCGTAAATGGGCTATGTGGAAGGTGACTAATGATAAAATTTTAGTTCTCTTATTTACAAGCTGGCAAATCATAAAATCCTATAGTTCAATAAAACTCACTCAGAGTTATTACCTTCCTCATTTTTTTGCTGACTGTTAAGAAATACCCTGCATGATAAAATAAACTTTTGTGGAAATGCTTGAATTTGATTGAAATTTTAATTGTTTAATCATAAAGCTATGCCAAAACAAAATTAATTGACACTTTTGAGATAAGCTTGTATTGTGTAATTTGTATAAAGATGGTATAACCAGTTGGAGTTTTTGTATCTTGCATTTCATATACACTGTACTGTGTACAGATACATACCGGTTGTAAAAACTTTGAGAGAGGCTAAGACAAGGGTGATACTAGTTAAAGATTCCCAAATCGAGACCACTAAAACCACTAATTTGGTGAGTGTAAATCAAATTCAGTTAAGGATTTGGGACATTTTTTCATAAATTTAATCATGATTTAAGGACAATAAATACATTTGAGCTGTCGCTACCAGTAGTCAAATATTTTTTTTAGAAGTTTTGCATATTTTTATAGAAAAATGAAAATTATTAAAAATACATCAATATCAGAATATGCAGCTGAAAAGACACGAGGAAAACATTCTCATTTCTAAGTTTAACATGTTCTTGAAATATACTTTCGTTTAAAAAGTTTTTGATTTCTACTTTTTATTTGCTATTAATGCAGTAAAACTAGTTTGTTTTTAAATGATAAACTAGTAGTAGATAATAATATATAGAGGTAACCGCGTAGCCAGAAGTTCACAATAGGGGCTGTTTCAGAGGTCTTGTGGCAGAGTCCCAGCTCTAGACAATTTTGCATTTATTTGCAAAAATAACTTAATTTTAGGCTTGTTTTAATAAAAATTAATGCGTTAAAAATGTGACAAAGGAATTGACAGTGCTAACATGATTAAACTGATTGCGTAAATGGGCTATGTGAAAGGTGACTAATGATAAGATTTTAGTTCTCTTATTTACAAGCTGGCAAATCATAAAATCCTATAGTTTAATGAAACTCACTCAGAGTTATCTATTTTGTCTATATAGTATAAAAAGATAAATGGGAGAGCTAATGGAGCAAGATTTGGGAGAAGTGCTTGGTGATTAACTAATACTGAATAGCTTCTCTAGCCCATTCCTAAGTTCGTAGTATTTTTTTTGACGAAATCTATGTTTAGCGTTTTTCAACAAGCGATCAAATTTGATTGCTTAGTTTTGGCCTCTTCAAAGTTTTTTACCTATTTGTGTGTTTTATGTTTGACAAATTAGCCCCCTTCTTCAAATATATTTTTCAAGATATGCTTTACATCACTTTTTAGTCCATTCCAGTGCGAAAAACAGTGTCAGAAGTGCTAAAAACATGGTATTTTGCCTATTCCACATTTTGATTGACAGGCCAATGAAAGAGAGGCTATAGCCCCCCACCCACTCTGATTACCCTATAGAGGCACAATTAAAATTATTATCTGTAATAAGCTTCAAAAAGTATTGCTTGACTGGATTGGGCCCCATGAGCCTACTCGAGCCAAAAAAATCGTGAGATTTTTTCAAAGTAAACATTGTTAACATTTTTTTCAAAGTAAACATTTTAACATGGAACCATTAAAACCTTTGACTGAACACATAATGTGACAAAGAGATGTAATGCAGCTTGAGACTATTCAAAGAAGTTCAGTGCTCGTACACTTAGGCTATCTATTATTGTTTTGTAGTAGTTGAGCAAATTTCTGTAAATCTTAATTTTTGTTTTTCAGAATTGTTTTAAAAGAAGATATTAGTTCTGTTGGTTTTCAATGTATGGTTGGCGGGTGCAGTTTCCAGTTTGGCGAATAACAAATCTCAAAGGTAATGCCATGTATGCTTTCATCGGTTTGAAAAGTTATTTTTTGTTCGAAAAATGGTTATTGTTTTAGTTAAACGCACACGTTTACGGTTGAAATAGTACCAAGCAATTGTACATTCATAAAGTGACTTCAGGCTCAACCACACAGCATGAACTATGCTAACTTGTTGCACGTTTTGGCATTATTTAAAAAACACAAAGGTCTGTGATTTTTGATTATCTTAGCAGGTATTTTAGTAATTCAAATCGAGAAAAAGTTGTCCACTTTTTTTATAAGAACCAGTAAATTTTGGTTAGGGCTGGCTTTTCTTAAATTTTCACGAACATTTAGATTCATTTGTTCTTCGTTTTATAAAAGAATCAAGTGACACAAATTCGTTGTTGCTTGCTCAAAAATTGTTTCTAGTTATAGATAACAATTACTTCTAGACTAATCAACGACGCATTATAAATATAAGGCCAAAAAAAAAAAATGCGTGTACTAGCCCGTGGTGTTCATTATTATTTATTGTTCTTTAAAAAAAGTGTAACTGCTTTCAATTGTTTTGTGTTATTTTATCACTTTGCTTAACAACAAAAAATTGCAGATGGTTCGATACCGTGTACTGCGGGCCGCGCAATGCAATATGCTCGACTGATGATGATGGGTTGGACTGATTGGAGAACGAATTCATATCTTATCTTTTGAACTGGAAGGTGATTTTTGAATTAATTCTTTGCTAGAGAAGTTAAAACCACCGTATAATGAGTGTCTGAAGCAAACAAACATCTTCGCACAAAACTCGAGGCCCCATTTTCCTATGCCTCTGCTGTCGGAAACATCCAGTTTTGAAGCCCTACTAACAGCTCAGCCTAACAGCCTACTAAATGAATAATTAAAAGGTTTTGTAAAACTGCCAAATGTGTTTGCCGAACAAAGGACATGCAAACCCGGGATTTGCAGCTTAGAATCGAGCGTGGAAACTATCGATTGCATCTACCACTTCACCGCATTAGCGTGTTCAAGGATCATACGTTTGTAGATAAAGAACGCGCTTTTTTAGTAGACAAGTCTATAGCCTATGCGTGTTTCAAGTGTAATTTGAAGTAGGCGTACACATCTTTAATGATTACTGCCTAAAACTTTTTGCAAAGTTGTCCTGGAAGCTTTTTTGTTTTCACCACATATTTATCCTTCTGTCACGGACAGCGTTAGACGCTAATTATTGAACGATCCAAACACTTTTCATTACAATGGTTACTTCGTGATTGGAGAAATCCGCACCTGCTTAGAAGTTTCCAGTGGTTCAATGTTCCTGCGGATTTGGAATTTTTGCCGTCTTAATTTGTTGCTTGTTGGAAGCCACCAAGCAGAAATAATCATCGTAAAGCGTATTATCTAAGGACGCATCAACGCGACCAGGGTGCGGGTTAAACCCAGATCGTATAATCAGGGTCGTTATAAAAACGACGTCTTTGCTCGCTTGGCCACGCTGCCGATTAAGAGTGGTAAATCAGATTTTGGAAAAATTTAGTAAGTCAGATAATTCGGCTACTATTATGTGTTTAGTTTGGTTTCTATCAAGAAACTTGAGTTTGTTACCGATATTTCAAGTTGCATTAATTTTAACGAAAAGATTGAACAGATACCGCTTCATTATAAAAATTATTTCGCTCGGCATACAAAGATGATAGTGCCATAAGTCGTTAATGGATAACGAAGAATGGGATTCCAATCCAGTTTTCTCGTTTACTATCAATGTCACTAATAGCGTACATCTAGAGTCCTCTAACAAAGAAACGCATTTCGTTTTCAAAACTTGATTTATACTCGGCCAGCGCGTAATTTTCAGCGTTGCAAGTAAACAACCTAATATTTAGCCACAGCATACTTTTTTACGTTGAACGGTCTGAATGTGCGTTATTTTTTTTCAGGGAAGCAGTGGAAGAAGATCGACGAACCCAGACGTTTTACAGACTGCTTATGCTATTGAACACATCACGAGCCGCAAAAAAAAAAAAAAATCAAAGGTGGAAGCACGACCCACGGAAGAATTAATCGATGGACTGATGTTTGTGATGAGCCCTTATCCAAGAGAATTCGTTGTTAAAATCATTACCATTTTTTTTTCTGCTTGTTGCGAAAATTTTGTAAAGCGCACAAACTTCGTAGTAGCAAATACAACCTTAATAATAATTTAGTTGTGATGTTTTGACGTTTGCTGGCCAGAGCTTTTAATATTTAATCGTTTACATGCTATCTCGCCTAAAGGCTACCAGCGCGGAAGCGTTGGAAAGAATCTCGAGAACGGCAACTACTTAAAAACAACGATTGCGAAAAAGTAGTCTTCCCGCAGGAATCGAACCTGCAGCGTTTGGATTAAAGGTCCACTGCCCTACCACTTGAGCTAGAGAAGACGTCTCCTCGCAAGCTTAATTTAAACTACTTAAACCGAGCAACTAAATGCTTGTTCTATGTCGTTAATAATCATTTAGTTGTGATGTTTTGACGTTTGCTGGCCAGAGCCCAGAGCTTTTAATATTTAATCGTTTGCGTGCTATCTGGCCTAAAGGCTACCAGCACTGAAGCCAAGGGAAAAAGTTGCTGGGTTTAAATAGCCAAAATTAAGCATGCGAGGAGACGTCTTCTGTAGCTCAAGTGGTAGCTAATTTCCTAATTTCTGCAGGATCTGCAGCACAGCCTGATTTCTGCAGGATCGATTCCTGCGGAGAGACAACTTTTTCGCATTGCTTGTGTTTAAGTAGTCGCCGTTCTGTTGATTTTTTCCCAGACTTCCGCGCTGGTAGTCTTTAGACCAGATAGCACGCAAACGATTAAAAATTAACTTTTTTAGGTACTCGCCTTGTAACACAGTTTATCATATTGCATAGCATTATAATATTAACTTTTTTCGCCTAATCTATGTCAGACCTTAACTCATTTTTACTTCTGATTATCGAATTCAATCCATTTTCTTTATAGGCTGGTGTACTTATGGTTGGATACCAAGATATAGGAATTGAAATTTGATAAAATATCTATATTAATGCAGTACTCTTTATAAAAGATTTCGTGTTTTACTGTTTAATCAAATTTTAATTAATTGCATCTTATTTTCTACTATATTTTCAGTTTTCTGTTGGATGGTTTTCTTTCTTGGGGCGCGGGGTTGGTGACCTGTGTATTGCGTTATATAACGGTATTACTTGATAACCGACTATTTTCATTTACTATAATTAAAAGACAAACTTTTGGTTTCAAGGTAGTGTGAACTGAACACTGAATAGTACCTATTAGTATAGTTTTTGGTTTAACGTAACTAAGAATCTCATCACGGTCAAAGTTACCATTTCAGTTACCCACGCGCCATCCGCTCGACCACATATAGGTGGAAATAGCTTCGATATCAGTATAACTGCAACTTCGTGAAAAGAGTAACACAAATAAAGGTCTCAAAATTTACCACTTTAATTTTCAAGTTTCATAACGAACACAAATTACCAACTTTTTTGATCAGATTATGCCCAGCACCAAACTAATAATAACAACACAAACATTACACATTTAGGCTACATTAAACGAAAATATAGATTAAAATTTCGCAAGGCTCGCATGTTTAGGCTAGGTTTTTTCAAGTTACTTGACTGGAAAAGAGGAGCAGCAGTCCCTTAACAAATCCGTTTGCAGAAGTGATCAAAACTGCGAGCCAAAAATACAATGTAAATTTATGTACAGTACTGGCAAAACTGAAACTATTTAAACAAAAAAATTTAGATACTCCGAATTGCTCTATTGAGGCAGGTTGATCTTCAATAAGTTTTCTTTTTTAATTCCAATGGTAAACTATATCCATAAATTGCTGTTTGCCTCTGTACTGGTAATATTGTGTTCAAAAAACAACAATACTTGAAGCAAAATTAAAATTATCCCTAATGGAAGTTTGGGGAAAATTTCGACCTAACTTGTAATATCTCTTTTAATAAGCTATTGCCCAAAACACACACTTCAGCAATGCGATTCCAATTTTGCAATCTTTGCTTTTTGGTAAATCTGTTGATGGCGTTTTCTCAAATCTTTTTTGTTAAATCCACCGTAAATAAACGTTACGCAGATAGCTCAAGTTTGTGAAGCTTGGGTTAATGATCAAAGATTATCGACGCCTTTTTCGATTCCCAAACTGCTAAAATGCGTTGTGAAAAACAACTAATGTTCATTTTCCGTGAGAGCCAAGCAATCCACTCATTGTGGTGGCTTAGCCTAACCAAATACTTGCAGACAAACTGTACAAGGAACGCTTTGCGTTAGTGCTGTGAGAAAGATGTGCAGAGTACCTGGTTCATAGTGTGCAACACATAACTCAGTACCAACATACACATGCAGATAAAACATACGTTAACTGAATTGTAGTATTACTTTACTCTCAAAGGTGGGCACTTGCGCCGCAACTATTTCTAAACGGTTGCGCTGACGCTTTCGCCGCAAGTATTTTAGCAATTTTGAGCGCAATGGCAGTTCAATTTAAATAATTATTTAAGAATAATTGTTTTCCAAGCATCTGTGATTAACGTTCAGAAAAAGCATTAACGACGAAGATTCATAAAAGCCTTGTCATGTGAAATTGTATTCGTCTACTAGCTTGCAAAACTTCGATAAAATTCACAGCAGTGGTCTTTTTTGCTGAAAGTTTTTCTCCGAAATATTTTTCCAATTTTTCAAAAAAATTTCAATTGTTCATTTCAAAAAATGGTTGCAAGATCAAATTTTAAACAGAAAAACTATTTTTGTAATCGCCTTTTCAGAAATACGCTAGCCTACTCGTTGCTAAAATTTTTTAAAATATTGCTTCGGGAAAATTTTAACCCGTTACTTACAACTGTTATAGGTCTTATCGTAATGCAAAAACAAGAAACAACAAAAACTATTAATTGCAACTTTTATTGCTAGTCCAGAAAACTTGAAAGACATTGCTCACCGAAGTGACAGAATCGGTATAGTTCTTAATTAGCATACTTAAAAGGCTCAATTTCTTTAGACATGATTTTTGCAGCATGCTCCATTCGTCAAAGCAGAGTGATGCTGATTGCTCCAGGGGCACACATGTATAGAAGCTATTAATCGATTTCCTTTGAGAGCCATTAGAAAAAACAGCGACTCCGAAGTCGTTCGTTTGCCACCACAAGAGGACTTTATTGGTGGAATTCAACACCCCGATTCCTTTAACTGCGAGTGTTGAGCGTCGTTTTTCATTGTTCTTAGCCAAAAGCGAAAGGAGTTAAGCAATGCGCATTTTCAAATGCTTGTATTTTTAAAAGTAAATCAATTTTTTTTTTTTGGTTGTATATGATTAGTTTAGAACAATGGTTTCGTACCGTAGCTTAGTGCAGTTTGAGCAGTAAGTTTATCAAAATTAAATTTTTTAAAACGTCACACTTGCGGTTGCGGCGCAATTATTTTGGGGGGATTGCGAAAACGCTTGCTCCGCAAGAATTTTTGAGCACTGTAGTTGGGCGTACGCTTGCGGCGCAACTATTGTGACTTGCGCTACCCACCTCTGCTTACTCACAACAAATTGTTGGAGCAATATGTCATCACAATATTTGTAAAATAGAAAAAGCGTACCACAATGGTTCGTAGGTTTAAATGCACAGTGTGTTTGTAATAAACATACAAAGTTTTGGTTTCAATAATTTAATATTCCTTTAATTCTTATAGGATAGCTTTTACTGAATGCGATGTACATAAGAAATTCCCTCCCAAATGCTCAATTGCGTCGCTTTCAAAATGATGCTGTTAAATCTTAATTTTTAAAATTCCCAAGGAAAATTATGCTGTTTGCCTCTTTACCGTACCGGTAATGAGTTGGAATACTGAAAATAACAAAAATTATTTGAGACAAAAAATTAACATCGCCTTTGTTGAAAGTTTGAGTAAATTTGGACCGCATTTTTTAATAAGTTACTTCTATTCCTGTGTTACCCAAAACATATTTTTCAGCAATGTAATGCCAAATTTCGGTAAACTTGCTTTTTGTTAAATTTGTTGAAGGCGCTTTCTTAGTACTTTTTAATTAAACTTGCCTTAATCAGTAGCATAGCCAGGGGGGGCGGGGCTGAAAAGTATGCGAAATAGCACGTTTTTAGTGCTTTTGAGGCCGATTTTTGCTCCAAAAATGAAAATAGCCCACCCCAATGGGATTGGCGAGCAGAAGTTGTGAAGGAGTTGCTGTTATTTGGACCAGAAAAGTGGAGTTTTTTTCTGGACCTTACCTGAACTTGATCAGGAAAACTGACTGAATTTTGGAGAAGACTTTTTTTGGAAGATCACCTAATTTTGACAGAAAAACCGCCTCAATCTGATGCGGGTCTGATGAGAATTTGGGTCAAGTTTGTTTACTGTTGTTTTCAGCTTCCAAAAATGCCCCCCCCCCCCCCCATTTGCAAATTCCAGGCTACACACCTGGCCTTAATAGTGGTAACAGTCTAGCACACTAGCGAAAACAAAAAAGGAAACCATCCAACATAATAAAACATTACAAGAAATAATATAAGGCTACAGCTGGGTCTACTAGGCAAAAAACTCATTGGCTATATCAAATAGGCGAAACACCTTTTAAAATAAATGATACACAAAAGCTAGTTCTACTAGGCCAAAAAACACAATAGCTAGAATTTTTTTTGTTTACGTTTTTTCTTTGAAACGTATAAACTGTTGGAAGGCTCTATTTCACTAGCATATTCTATCTAATTTTTTGATAATTAAAACTCATATTTAACCCAAACTTAAATCCTTAATCATTAACACCAAATCTAACCCTACTCTGGACCCTTAAAAAAGAAAATTGAAATGCGCAGATAAATATTCCCTCATTCTTGTATTAGACACTCTCTTTAACTTAAAATTGCCAGTGAATTGGTCTCTCCCTGAACTGTTCAGATAAAACCATTACAATTTCAACAGGTGCAAAATTTATGCTGAAAATTTTCAATGAGAAGAGGAAGCTTGGAGTGAAGCACGAAGACTCTTAGCATTTTTTGTGGATTTATGAAATAAATTATGAAAAAGCCGTTTTGCAAAAGTGTAAGAAAGCATCCTTTCAAATAATCTAACAACATATTCCAAAATTTTATGAACTTGCTCTTCATTTTCAGCAATGGTATTATTTTCATCATACAAAATTTCTTCCAAATATGACTGATAGTGAGGATGGGAAAGGATTGATGAACGAACACTATTAAAATTGATTTGATTAGATGGCTTGGATGTTTCATGACTGCACTTGAAATATGTGGTGTGCAATAAAGACACAAACTTTTGATGTGGATAATACAATGAACCTTTCCTTTTTTCAATTGCTTTAATTAACTTCCCGGTAGGTGTTGGTTGTGTCATAAGATTTAAAATTGAATTCGATGTAGGAAATTTAAATTTTGCTTTGTAGATAAGAAACCCTCCCAAATACTCTATTGCGTCCCTTTCAAATTGATTTATCGATGCTGCTTGATCTTGATCCAATGTTTTTGAATTCCAATTGCAAATTATATCAATTACATTCAACAAATTGCTGTTTGCTACTTCAGTTGTGAAGTTACGTTCAAAGAAACTTGCAGAAAGATGACAATTTCTAGCAAAAAATTTAGCAACATTATCTTTATTGGAATTTTCAGAAAATTGTTGAACCAAATTTTTTAAAATCTCTTTTCCTGTATTGCTAAAAACATATTTTTAAGAAATGCAAAGCCAAATTTCTTCACACTTGCGTTTTGCCCAATCAGTTGAATATGTTTCGTCCAATTCTTTTGATGAAGTTGTACTGCAACATGAATCATCGAAACCAATTTCTATCTTAAACAAATCTTCAGTTACACTTTCAGGAATACATTGTTGATTAAAAAAAGATGCTTGAATATTTTTAAACATGTTAATTCAATTAAACTCCAAAAAATTTATAAATCATCAATTTAAATTAATACTGATTCTAAAAAACAAATTTTTATGAAATATTATCTAAATAAATGTATCATACCATGTACATGCCTATCTTTTGATCCACCACTGCCTAGCTTAGTTAGAAACCAACCACTTTTCTTAAAAATGAAAACTTTTGGGCAATTAGATACCTAAACTTGTCTAGGCTGCTTTAGCACAGACACAAAAAAAAATATGAAGTGTCTTGGCGCACAAAACGTGCGCGGTTAAATAAACAAAAATTCCGATGACGTCACTCGGTTTTGGAAATTTTTAGTTTGATTATTATAGTTATAGGTTTGGGTTAGGGCTAGGTTAGAGCTTGGGTTAGGGCTAAGGCTAGTGCATTGGGTTAGATTTTTCAGCCTTAATTACGAAATGTCTGCACGCACGGAACGTGCGCCAAGCCTTTTCCAAAAAAAATATATATGTCAATTCATAGAGTACAGTAGGTAATGGCAAAATCAGTGCTATAACTACAGACCATTAAAGAATTGCGCAAATTTGTTCATTATTTAGTTTTAGTGTTCCCCTTATTTGGGCTAGCTAGCATGAAGGCCTATTTCTTAATCTTGCTAATCACCACACGGTGGGCCTATATGTTGGACCAAGCTTAGTACTAGCCTAGTCTTTCATATCCATTGGCATAGTTTGCAATTGCAACACTTTGCATAGACTATTTCAACTTTTATTGTTATGTAACCCACACCAAGTAGCTGGCAAACCAGATTAACCAGTAAACAATAGGCCTATCAGTATCAGAATGTTATTCAGCATTACATGATAGACCTGCGCAGCCTAAACCAACGTTTATGCTAGCTAACGAAAAACTGACAACTTCACGCTAATTTTAAAGCATAACCTAAGACCAGAGTTGATAGAAAACACCAGCTTCAAAGCAAGTTTAACAGTTTTGTACCTTCATTTCTTACCTTGCTTGGCAGCTTGGGGCTTAGCGTTTCAGGTTTTTTAGGCTATACGTAATTTTAAATTCGAAGAACTTTGCTGATAGTTCTTCTAGTTGACAAACTATCAGTGCTTTATCTAGCCAACAAAAGCTCAGCAGCTAAAATTCGATGACCTTGAACGCCAATATCGTCGCTTTCTCCTACCAACACTTGCCAACCTTCAGAACTGATTTTTCGCCAAATCACAATTTAGTGCATTATCATTCATGCGTGACGAATATAATAAAGAAACAAAAAAGAGAAAGAGTTTACCAACCCCTAATAAAGAACTCTGATTACAGTATAAGCTTTCAATAGTTTCTTGTTGCGTCTAAAATCTTTTTTTTACACTATGGTAGCCTACCGGTATTGAGTACAGACGTGCAAGATAGAATACGAAAACTTTTGTACAGTTGGAATTTTCAAGTGAAAGAGTCATTACTGGTAGTAAAACTGCTGTTCAATACTGATAATAAAAGCTGATTGCTATGGGTAATTCCCTTTCGAACTTGGTAATGAAACTACTTTGAGCTAGTTACGCCTTTTTTGCGCAACACTTTTTGACTTGTAAGCTGCTACCACATGCCGTTGCAAAATCGCCTATCCTGTGCATGGGTTTGATGATGTGATGTCCTTTTTTAAAAACGCGAAAAAGCTAACCCCGAGTAAAGAATAACTATTCGTTTCCTTGAAACTAAGAACGTGTATCTAAACCGGGTTTACAGCATTCGATTGATAATTTTTTTTTTATAGCATTTTAAGGGCGTTGCTTTGGAGAGATTAGGAGGCCTCTAAATTGACTTGACACAATATAGGGTAGTGGTCACTAATTTTGTTTGTTTCAACAATACCCGGAATAATAGAATGTTCAAAATTATTGGTTAGTAAATGAATAATAATTTTTGCCGAACTATCCGATACTCTTGTGGGTTTACTTGTTTATGGGAGGACGCTGCATGACAGCAACATGTTTAGGAATTTTTTTGCGACAGGGGTTTGTTTGATTGTAGGTGGTTTGATATTTAAATCTCCTAAAATATAAAAATTTGAATAGCTATTATTTAATTGTTTTAAGCAGATTGACAAGTCTTCGATAAATGCTTCAACGTCGCTTGAAGAAGGGTGCCGATAAATTACTCCCACTATGTAAGACAAAAACTTTTCAGTGATAGTGATCCACAACGATTCAGAATTAGTTAATACGTGTTGGTTTTAAGATATTTCATAGTTAAGATAATTGCGAATATAAATTGCGACTCCACCTGCATTGGATTTGCTGTCAACGTGAACAAGGCTGTAGTTGGTTAATTCGATATTAATGAAGAGATTCTTTTTAGTACGGGTTTCGGACAGGCATATCACATGCGGAAGAAAATTCAATGATTTAATGAATTCGTACAAGTCAAAATTTTTGTGCAAGGAACGAACGTTTACATGAAGCAAACTTGAAGAACCGTTGGATTCTGTATTTAAGAATTTGAAACTATTATCGATATAGTCATAATTTTTAATTTTATTAGTTAAATTGTTAAATAAGTTGTCAGTTAGTGCATCTTGGTTGCGAAGAAAATGAGTGGCTGCTTGAGTCGGGCAGAGGAAATCTTGTAATTCTCCAACAGCCGAGCAAATCTGATGGTTCTGATAGTGCAAATCCGCTCTATCAAAAACTAAAAATATTACCATTAGTTTCACTTTTAAATTACGAAATAGCTAAATTTGTTTACCACCACAATATTTCAAAATTACCGGAAAGTTTTAGGAAATTTTTACTTTAACTAAAAATGTACATTTGAGGACATGAGCCTCTTGCAATAATCAATTAATAATTCCATTTTTCAATTTTTTCCATTTTTCAAAGCCCTAAAAACCAAAATGATTTATCAAATGCATTGGTGCTAAAATTTTGAAACTCAATTTCGATTTTGATTAAAAAATAATCATTATATATTAAAAAATTTTTAATAATAAATTTAAGCTTAGGAGTATAACCTTTTCTGACTGCAACAAAAATGCATTCTTAGCTCGTTGCTCACAACAGTTGATCATTGCTCTTTTTTGTTGTTGTTTTCAATGCTTAATTTTTTTGGTCGTTTGTTTTTTATTTGCGTTTTTTTTCTGAGTTTCTCATCGCATTGCGCTATATCATTTAGACATTGCTGTGTGACTGACAAGATGGATGCTCGACCAGGTGATTTCCCAGTCCCTTCGCATCCACCTTGTCGCTACACTCAAATGTGGTATTTAGTTATTTCTCGTAGCATAATTGTTCCAAATTAAGTAGCGCAATATATTATAAATTGTCTAAAGATAAGACGATTCACACGCCAAGCTGGTTGTTGGGCAAAAATTTAACCAGCTTACGTGCTCGCATAACTCGACTTTAATAAGCATCGGTTCTGTAGTGCAACTATTTGATTTTGTCTAACCGCGATTGTAATGATTAGGAGTAACTATTAAAACCGATCAGGAAAAGTAACACGGATCATATCTCTAAATTCAGAAGAAGTGGCACGGTCACAACCAAGAATATAGTTTTTAAATGACAATGCCAACAAAGATAATACTCGGCAATGTGCGCCTTCTAGCCCAGCTGCCGAAAAAACATCAAATCTGAGCTCTCCAGTTGAGAATATTCCTTTGCTCAAGGAATCGGTTTAAGATGCTGAGGGTACAGAAAAAATAGTGTGGTCGGTTGTGAAACCGAACACCACCTCAACTTTCCGTGTGGAACCTCTGCATCCAAGTAATTTCTCGGAAGTTGCTTGCAAGTCTAAGGTGAAACGGGGAAAAAATCAAATAAAGCCACTACGGCACCTAAGTTATCACTCCATAATTTAGAGTGCTGGAAAATCAACCAACACAGATGTAAAGCAACAAGCTATAACATGTATGAAGTTACAAAAAACATACGTCCCGGGTTAGTGTTAGCTCAAGAACCATGGACATAAGCCACTGAAATCAGACGTAAGCTACGAGGTTGGAACCTCTTTCAAGGTATTGAAACAGGTAATCGTCCTCTGGCGTGCATTTATGCTACTCCTGGTTTCTGTTGTTCTCTCATCCCGACGTTTTCAAATGAGGATATGTGGCAGTTAGAGTTAACAATGTGTGCCGAAGGCAGGGCATGGTATGGAATGGAAGACAATTTTTCCATATTCCATTCTGGCATCCATTTCCATTTCATACTTCTATACCAAGGTAAGTTTAGACCGGAAGCAACGCATAACTTGTATTGCACTTTTGCAACGTTAAGCATACTTCTGCAAGTAGTCGCTCACGAAGGTAAGCAGTATGGTACAATGCATCTCATCCCATGTTTGAAGCACTATCGCAATGACTTACCATAAAAATTCACTCAGCATAAATATATCAACCAGAGGCGTAGCCAAAATTTTTAATTGGGGGGGGGCAAAACGCAAATAACATGCAATGACGACATCAGATATTTTCAAAAGGTGGGATTATTATGAGACAGAGATACCGTAGAATGAAAGGTCAGAAGCCGAGGCCTGTGTGTGTGGCACATAACCATGATTTTGCTAAACGGGGAGACCTTTAATCAAAAGTTATGAAGTTTTCCCAAAATGTCTTAATTAGGAGACATGGTGAGCTGACTAGTGTAACTAAAACGTATCGCAGACTGGGGTTTAGAGGCAGAGTCCCCAGCAGCAGGAGACTATGGGGATCTGGGAGCGAAGCCCCCAGCCGCTGAGCAATATAATGTAATGCTTTGGAAAAAATAGCTCTTTTAATATTAGTGCCATTTGGATCATATTTCGCACGTTTTTAGAGTCATTTGAAAGAACCGCATTCTTAAGATTTGAAAGCCAATTGATAAGTTCCAATTGTTTAGTCCTGCCTTTACTTACATGTCAAGCCCAAAACACGTTTAAAAATGTGAATTTTTGGGTTAAATTTTGTAAGTGACTTGGCCCAGTTAGGGGGAAGCAAGGTACATTGCCTCCAGCAAATATTTTAGAAGTAATTAACAGTTTACTCGAAGATATGCCTTGGAGATTTTTGTCTTGAAAATCACCAGTTTTAGGAGTACATGTACGACCACAGGGCTCAGGCCCTCTTAATTGAAATTCAGTAATTTATTCAATAAGCATCTCCCGTAGCCACTTTTTTTTTTTTAATATTTTCTCATATCAAAACTGAAGAGGTGCAGGGCTATAATTGTTATTTGAAGTTGGTGCAATAGATGGTTAATAATCATGTTAGTGCATTACGTTCATAAAACGGTTAAATAGGGGTCTGAGGTTGCAAAATTTAGGACAAAACCCTAAATTTCTCCCGGGGTATACGTTTGAATTGGTTAGCAAGAATTTGACTTGAGGGGGCCTCCTGGTCGTCAATATTAATATCATTGTTAATTATTACTGTTGTACGCGAAAATACTAAATCAAAGTGAAACTGAAGAAACAATAGACTTTGTTGTCATTTTATAATCATTTGTGACATTTCAATTTGGGGGGGCGTGCTCCCTGGCCCTCCTGGCTACACCTATATCTACCACTTAGTAAACAGACAGTAGGTTTACCCGTATGCTCATGGTTTAATGACTGCAAGTTTGTAATCACACCAACTATAAAATTTGGCATAGCCAAAGTGCCAAAAACGTTTTAAAAACGTAAGAAAAAAAAAGCTTAAACGCAAAACAAAAAAGCAACAACAAACAATTAAGCTCAACCGAGGAGAGAAAAGTAAATACAAATCTTTGATACGATGGAAAAGTTTTGTCACTTGGCAAATTGTCATTTTCAACATAAAAATTAAACCTGTCAGCATCACTGTAGCTGCAAATTACGATGAATATATTCATGATCTGATGATGCAATGCCTACACCGTTTGCGCAATGCCCATGACCATATTACCGTATTAATTTGTCGCAGATGATTAGCGGCTAAACGTTTCCACATATTTTTAGTTATCTCTATCCGTATATATTTTTCTGTAAATGCCATGTGCGAAATCTAGTGTGGAATAGGGATGGAAGTATGAAAGATTGCTTTCCATTTCATTCTAGAAATCTTCCATTCCATTCTATTCTGGCATCTCCCATATTCCATACCGAAATTTTCCATTCCATTCCACACCATGCCCTGGCCGAAGAGGAGATAGTTTTGTTTTCGTATCGGCAAACACGGCATCCGAAAAACCAGCTTCGCCCAATTCATTGAATGATCTGTTCGTCTTCACAGAAGCTGAACAAATCACTACTACTGTAGGAACTGATGCAAATGCACATCACACTATATGGGGATCCTCCGATATAAACCCTCAAGGAGAGGATCTGCTAGCGTATTGTGCTAGTGCAGACCTAAATTTCTGTGATGTAGGTAATAAACCAACATTAAGAACTAAAACGCGTGAAGAGGTTCTGGACTTAACCTTAGTGAACTGGTGTGCATGACCAAGTAGTTGGCTAGCATGTTAGCAACGTGCCTAAAAAGAAGTAGTGAAGGGGAACCCCCAAGGTGCAATCCTGTCCCCTTTTCTGTGGAACTGTGTTTTAAACAGCCTGTTGCTAGAGTTATGAAGCAGAGGCTTTTATGTTCAAGCCTATGCGGATGATCTAGCAGTGTTGGTCACCAGTGCTGATATGGTGATAGATCAGAGGTATATGGCCAAGAGAGCAACAAATATTGCTGCAAACTGGGTTTCAGAACAAGAGCTACAGTTTAGTAGCAAGAATACCGAAATTGTGCTGTTCACTCACAAATGGAATCCAGATTTGGGCTCCTTGTCAATGAATGGTTCAAAACTTGAACTTTCCAAGGAAGCAAGGCTGTTAGGTGCTACTCTGAACAACAAGCTAACTTGGAAACCACATATTACCCAAATTACCCGCAAAGCAACTACAGCATTAATGCAATATAGACAAATTGTGGGTAAAACGTAGAGAATAAAACCATCTATGATGAAATGGATATACACAGCTATAAGAGTCACCAGAACGGCGATTTTTTAGGTGTGATGTTTTTGACGTTTGCTGGCCAAACGTCAAAAATATTACAACTAAATTATGTATAACATCATAGAACAAGCATTAAGTTGCTGGGTTTAAATAGTCAAAATTAAGCATGCGAGGAGACGTCTTCTCTAGCTCAAGAGAGCAGTGGACCGGTAATCAAAAGGCTGCAGGAACAATTCTTGTGAGAAGACAACTTTTTTGCATGCTTTTAAATTGTTTTTAAGTAGTCGCCATTCTGGTGACTTTTCCTTAGGCTTCTACGCTGGCAGCCTTTAGGCCAGATAGCACGCAAACGATTAAATATAACTTACTTTGGTACAGCATGAGCTCCGCAAAAAGTTGCCGACACATCGATATCGAGTTCTTTGGCACCACGCTCGATAACACGCAGCATTTTCAGTTCATGTTCGGTACTCAGACCGTAACCGCTTTTACACTCGACCAAAGTGCTTCCGCATTGGCTCATTCTGAAAAGTAAATAAAAAAATAAAAACTTTCATTGAAAGTTTGACAAACACTGCTTGGAAGGTTGGAACATCTTATATAAAGGATCGGGATTCCCCCCAACAACACCTTTTTAGAAGAAACAAGGTGTTTACCAAATTAAGGACAAGGTAGGTCCACACTCCACACGCAATCCAAATAAAACAAGAGAATTGAGAAATGACTCTAGCTATTAATATGATCACAAGGAGTTTACGTTTGACTTAGTTTTTGATAATTGACTTAGTTTTTGATAAATTTCGATATTTACCTTTCAAAATATTAGATATCAAATAAATTGAACAATTTAGGCTTAAATTTGATAATTTTAGGCTTACGTATTTCAATCTCAAAGATTGCTGATTTCAACGCACTTTTTTTAGCATATCCTAAGGAGTCATTTGTAATACTTTTATTTCTTTCCTCGATGAGGGGTGTGCTAGCGAATTCGACGTCGCACTGAGGCTTAATTGATTTCAAAGCGACATTTTTAGTATATGCATTTTTTGGCTATAAGCACAGGTTTCATGCTGGCTTTATTGCGGTTTGGTGCTGGGCCCTTGCTCGGCGCTTCCAAATTAGAGAGACGACATTTTTTTTTCAAATTTATTATGAGAAAGTTTATATTGCTGGTGATTCTAATTCGAAAATTAACTCAAGAGGACTTGGAAAATTATTTTAGGCTTACGTATTTCAATCTCAAAGATTGAAATACTTAGTTTTGGTTCAACAGTGTCTAAAAAAAAGTTTGGGCAGTGTGCACTAGGGTAATGATTACAGAAAAAAAAATTAGCTTGCTATGGCATTTGATGAGTTTTTTGTTATGCATGAAAGATTTCAAAACAATTTTTTTTAATTTTACAAAAAGGTCCCCCACCAACCTATTTTTCTGACCCCACTTGCCCAAAAATTTGAGTTTCTAGTTTGTAGTGCACGATTGTGATAAATTGCAAGATTAAAAACATTTTAGGTAGATAGGTCGTATGATTACGCATTGTTTGAAAAAAATTGAACAAAAATTGAAAAAAAAAAATTGAACAAAATCGAGCAATAAGATCAAAAGTTATGAGCAATACTGTGCTGAACTTGTGAAATGCTGCCTCTAGCGGCAGAAATGCTAAAAGTACACTAGTTGTTTTATTATAGAGTAAAATTGATGTCAAATTCTATTTTTTAAGATAAGGATTTGTTTATAGCAAATATTTCATAAAATGTTGCCACTATAAAGGAAAATATTACTGGTCTAATAATAAGATTATGAAAAATAAACTCAAAATTTTTTCCAAGTTTAAATAAGACGTAATCATATAAGCTAACCAGTAGCGATTGGTGTTGATAGTGGACTTGTTGAATGCTCTAGAATTGTTTTTCAAGAAACCAAGTTCAACAACTGTTTAAAAACGACGACTGCTTGGGTTCAGACACGTGGCTAGCAACAAACCTCAGGGCACATTATTAATGGAGGAGGGGGTTCCAACATATAAAAGGTATTTGTACCTTTATCGTATATGCGAAGATATGGATAAAAAATTCTAAAAATGTTAGTAAAAATTTTTTTTTTCTTGCTCCACAGAGGCACCCTTAAACATTGGCACCCAGGTGCAAAAAATTCCTGGAAAAAAGCAAATAACAAAAATGGGAAAGTCTTCACCTAAAAATAAATATGACACGAATAAAAGCATTGAATTTTCAGTGAAGATCATTTTGTGTTTTGGTTTTCACCGTCATCTGGCAGAACAACCGCATTAAATTTACGGTAAAAACTTTTGTTTTCTCCACCAAAATTAACAAAAAAGTGTAGCAAATATATGGTGTAGCTTGCTTTCTTTGGCTTAAACACTACTTGCGTCACTGCTAAGGAGACTAAAGCATTTCTAGGAAGGGCTTGGCCCAGCCGGTTTCACTTTGGCTATACGGCCTTGAGCAAAATGTATCTGAAAATGATCCTTTTGTCACCAAAAGCTAAAAAAAATTATTATGATTTTTAACACCAATCAAAAGAAAGCTCATTGTGTAACTTAATTTTCTCGAAATGTGACTTTATTCAACTATATTTTTGTAACAAATCCGTTAGCCGTGGAGCGGTAATTTAAAACATTAGTTCAGTTTAGTTCAGCTTATTCGCCACATCATGTATCTGTGGACACCAACAGATCAATAAATGCTCAAGAGGACTTGGAAAATTAGTGATCTTAGTTTTGGTTCGACGGTGTGTAAAAAAAAAGTTTGGGCTGTGTGCACTATTAGCCAGATTAGTGAATAAGTGATTGCCACTCACCTGAGTGAATTGCCAAAATTAGTCAAATGCCTGCTTTTCCACCTATTTTATTTATCCTGTTGATGGTTCTGAATGAAGGTTGGTTGGCTGCGAGTTGGCCATCGTTTTGGTTAAGAGTGCCCGTATCAATATTAAAAGTGCATTGGTGATCTGCACAATGCGCTATGTTGGGTGTATCAACTAAGCACTGAGCAGTTGTTTTGTATGGAATGCTGAGTGATCTATCACACATTATGTTTTAACTGGGAACGGTGCTGTTACTTTTTTTTCAGTATAATGCTATAATTTTGTTTATTTATTTTTTATTATACGATGTAACACTTTTTTTATTCACTTTTTATTTAAGTTTTAAAACAAACAACTTTTATAATAATGTATATATTTTTTGCATGAAAAAGTTGCAGTTGGCAACATTGTTTGGTTTGCTTAAAGTGTTAATTTGTCTTTTTTTGTTTATCGCAAGCTTAAGTTTAGCCTCCAACTGTTTAAGTATTGCTATTTGATGCAGTTGACGTCGATGACCGCATGGTCTTTCGTTGTTTGCTGCTTGCTTACTTTTTATGTATGGTAAAATAAACCTAACTTGACTTGGAGTATAGGTTTAGGTAATTGATGGATCTTATCGTCCATGGCATTCCTTTGCTGTGAGAACTCTAAAGGAGCCGCTGGACAATGATTAAGAACATTTATTGAGGTGACACTATGAAAACACTAAAAAAAACGAAAGAAAAAGCGGTAAAAAGTCAAACGCTGACTCATAAGGTACAGAGTTCATTTACTTTTGTTGTTGTTCAATTTGCAAATTCTTATGCAAGTCCTTGAGCGTAACAAAGATAACATAAACTTGTTTGAGAATATTTTACATTTAAATTTATTTTAGCTAGGCAAAAAAAACTCAAAATACGCTAAAAAAAAATTGATTGCGGTGAGAGGGGGCGAAGAGTCCTAAAGTCTAAGTACTGTGCGATATGGCGCGATTGTCAAGTAATGAGTTCTCACCATAATATTAAGCTTGCAGTGGCATACGCAAAAACGTTTTGAGGGGTGGGTGCGACAATATATGTGTAGTTTTTCTTGCGGGTCAAACTAACACACTAATACGAAGTAAGTGCAAACCAAAATTGTAAGTATAGGGTATGAGCAAAACATTTTCAGTGATATTGGCATATAACTGTATCAAGCAAAGGTTATCAGCTAATGGGTCTGGTTATTTGACTATTGTGGGCTACTTGTTGTTGCAGACAGTAGCGTACGCAGGATTTTCAAAAGGGGGGGGCCAGAAATTTCAGAAAATTTGAGAATAATAAACACCAGAATGAAAATTTTCCAGCCCAAAACCAAGTCCGTTTTCCTGCCCAAAATTAGGTGAAGACCAAAAAAAAGGTCTTCATTTAAATTTAGTCCGGTTTTTGGCCCAAACGTAGGTAAAAACCAAAAAAAAAAGGTCTTTGCCCACCGTTTCTGTGCTCAAACCCTATGCCCAAGTGACAAAGGGGGGGAGGGCCATGCCGCAATTTTGCATACTATTCTGTGCTAATTATACTATCCTGAGGACCCAAAGGATGGCATGGCTCAATGCCCTACCCCCTAAATACGCCCCCTGGTTGCAGATTTATTCTCCTGAAACTTGACTACGTCAAACCTAACTATTAGATGATCCACAAACGTTTCATCATGGCGATGTTCGGTGGAACCCGCACCTGTTTTCCAGAGATACAATGCATAGGTGGAGTCGAGGACTCAACGTTTGAGGCCAAGGACACTAAAATGTCCGAGGCCAAGGCCAACGACCGACTTTTCGAGGACAGACCCAATCGAGGCCAAGGACAGAATGATCTAGGCCAAAGACCAAGGACACAATTTGTTTAAATTATGGTGGGTAAATTTTTTTTATAATTTTTAAGCGCGAAAGTGCTTAAGATATTAAATTTCGTTAAGTTTTTGATAATTCGAAAATAACAGTCTGTTTAAATAACAACGAATGTCATTTTGAAGTTTTAAACGTTAGCAGCTGATGTTGATTTTGCACCGTAGTGGTATAGTAGTTATGAAACAAGGCCACAACCTGTGAATGGAAATATAGCCGGTACTTAAATTGTAGAAGGGACCCGTCCCCTATCGATAGTTAGCGTCCTCCATTTGAGATTTGGCCTCCCCCTATGGAAAATTCAGCGTCCCCCCATTCATGGTAAGCGGAAAATACCTTTTTTCTAATTTGCTTGGTATTCATTCGAGTTTGGTGGTCAAATATCGCACTAAGAAATCACAAACTATAAAATCGTCAAATAATGTCTTTTTGTTTTGGTCTTCATTTCAATTAGGCGGACAACAATCACACAAACTGGAGTTGAATACCTTGTTTTTTGGTGTTTATTCAAATTTGGCTGCGAAAAAATTGCAACGGAAGGCGACTATTTTGGCTTTTCTCCTGGTTTTGGGGCAAAATTCACACTAAGTTGCAACCGCATTGCAAATGCGTCTGCTCAGGCAGCTTAAGTATCACCCCATGCGATATTTCACAGTTCAAATGCTTTTTGCAGACTTCATCTTGCGGTATGTTGTTTTACTCAAGTCGTTAATCTGATGTCATGATTGGTGTTTGAAGTCCAGTCATTCATGGAGAGGAATGTTGGTCAACAACCTTTTTCATGAGTCCAGGTATATTTTTCTTTGTGTTACAGCAAACATCATAATTTGTTTTTGGGTTAATACTGTTCTGTTGTGTATGGCAAAATTTAGTCCACTAGTATTTGATCTAACTGTGCTGTCATTGTGGAGTTTGGTACATAGTAAATTATAGAGACACCGTGCAAAGTTTAAATTCACAACAGAGAATCCAGAGTTACCACCCTACTTACCTTGTGCACAACTACAAGTATTGATGTATCAGAGTTTACGGAAAGTATTGTACTTATATATGATATTGCAAAATCCCACTATTTTTTATTGAGTGCTTTAGCAATCACACTCTGCGTTGATTTGTTGCTGAACATATCATAATAAATTTGCTTGCTACTGGGGTTGATAAAAAGCTAAAGATCATGTATTTTTAAAAAAAAGTTAATGACGCAATGAATCTGATTTTTATATTTTAAAATAGCTTTGCAATTTTGAAAGTTGCTAAATTTGCTTCTTTTTTTGGTTGGGGAGGGGGAATATATTCGATTACACTTTATTTTATAAGAACAAATTTATAAAAACACGAGGCTCATTTTTGCTCAAAACTTAAGAACAATGCCAGCCTCAACAATATAAAACAATATTAAGAACAACTAAAAAAGAATAAATTTCATATCAAAACAGAAATAAACTTTGTGCTAATTCAAAACGATAAATTTGAGTAATTTTCTGGCATTTTAAGCAAAATTGCAACAATCCTGAGAGTGTAGAGTGCTGTTGCGCACTGCTCAGACAACTAAAATGTTTTTTAGCCGCTCGTTCAAATAACAATGCTTGCTTTTTCGCTTTTGCAACCGATGTCGCAAAAACAGCAGAAAAAAGCGTTTTCTCAAGCAGACAGAGCATTGGGAGTAAAACAGTTTTACAAGCATGGTCGCCATAATTGATATCGATGCTCTCAAAATTTAAGAACAAATGAGGTTAAACATTTTAAAAAAATAAGAACAGCCAGCCTTAACTCAAAATTTACTGGTTCTTATAAAAAAGTGCATTGAAAAATCTTTTTGAAATAAATGTTTAGAGGAGAACTGGAGATGTGTGTGGCAAAGTTTTAAATCAACTCTGTGCTGCAGTGTTAAGGTTGATAACTGCATTGTGAATCAAAAGAAATTCTCTAGAGTGTTTCATAAAGTTCAGATTAACAATTAATTGTTTAACGTAGGTTAAGCACTCATTGAATTGGTTGTAATATTTTGAATCCTGTTCAAGTAAATACTTTGAGAGTTCACCAACCAGGAGGACGAATTTAAATACATTAAAGTTTGAAAAAAAATAACCATATCGATCTTTTCACACGAAACGAATTGTCGTTGGGAATTAAATCTGATCAAGAAGAGGGCTCCATCCTAAAGTCGAGTTTTGAAGAAGATGCCAGCAGATTTTAGCTTAGACTTTTCAAAGCTTTCAAAGGTATTTGAAACTTTTTTCCTAACTTTGAAGCCACTTATCATGGATTGCATTTGCATAAGAATAATGAGAAATGTGTATATTATACTTATCGAAATGTTTATTTTGTTTCAGAGCTGAGGTAGTACAGAGCTGTATTCTTTTTAAAGCTTGTTGACGAATAACTGTGCCAGACTGCACTGGCAAGGAAAAGAAGATTTTTGAGACTGCACTAACAAGGCAAAGAAGACACGCAGCAAAATTTAGGAAAAAGACGACCTCCAAAAATTAAGAAATTACATCGCTACAAGCAAAAAAAGAAATCTAACGTTAATTGTCAGACAATATCAACTCTAGGTAAAAATTTCCGGTGCAGTTCATTAGCGCCTAATAGTGTTGAAGTGTTTTATTTTTATAATTAACTTTTTTAATTTTCGCTCAAATAGGACTTGGATTGAGTTTCACAAGATATTTACAGTTTTTTCAAAGTAGTGTTGGCGGTCGGTAGGTGCTTAATTGATGTAAGAGGTCATTTTACGGGAAATTTTCATCTATTTTTTCATTAATTTTTTTTTAATCTAACACAAGCTCAAATGCTTTCTCAAGCTTCTGAATGACAAGGAGCACCTTGACTTGATTTCTGAAGCAAACGGTTCTTCGGGGTGCTGCTTGCCGATCACTTTAACTGTGTTTCTTTCAACGTGCAAGATGTCTATAAAGTCTCTTTGCAATTAAAAAAAATTATTACAAAGTGAAACGAGGAGGTATCACAATGAGGGTTGTTTTATGTTAATCAGTTTTTCATAAAGGTATTATTGACACTACAATTTATTGTTTCAGATAAAATTTTTGCTTGATTCAGATAAAATTTCTACTTGTTCAATAATTGAGTTATATGAACCCTCACAAAATGACTGCTCCTCAAGAAAAAGCGTAATGAGTATCCTGGTTTATTGAGACAAAATCAGATGGTCAGACCCAGCGAAACTACCGAACTAAGTGTGGAAGAGACCCACCATCACGTCCTTCAATTTGTTTGTGGCACAAGGAATTTATGGAGACAAGGACAGTGTTCAACGCAAGGAGGAGTGGGGGACAACCAAGAACATCTGAAGAAAATTTAGAAAACATCAAGGGTATAAGGCAACCTTTTATTGTTCTCATATAAAGTCAATCTATGCTGGTGCCAGACAATTGGAGCTACCACGGTCAACAGTGCATAAAGTTTTTGCGAGAACGATGAAAGACTTATCTTGCACACTTGATATTTTCTTCAGATGTTCTTGGTCACCCACTCCTCCCTGCGTTTAAACACTGTCCCTGTCTCGATAAATTTCTTGTGCCATATACGAATTGAAGGATAAGACATTTTATCTGAAACAATAAACTTTAAAAACTGAATAAGAGTGGTTTCTAGAACCATCTGGTCTACCGGGCATGAAAATCGATACTATTGGTAGGCTAGCCTACTAACTGTTCTTCCGGTAAAAGGCACACGATTAGCATAACGCTAATTTATTACCTTGACGTTTCGCTCAGCTGAAACGCCGAGCATCTTCAGAAGTTGAGTTGGAGGAGTGTCGAGCACTCCTCCAATACTAGCACAAACAGTACATATCGCAGATAAGTTACAAACAAAATAAATATCAAAAGAACCGAATAAATTAAGTGAGTTATAGATGATTATAACGTCGTAATGATCAACTTGCGAGTTAGGACTAATTCAGCAAAACGTAAAAATTCAATTGCTTTACTGTGATGAAACGAGAAAACGTGGCTAAGTCATATATGGTAAAAAAAAAATTAGCAAAAACAAAAAAAAACAGCATTTACTGTGCACTTTTGGCTAAAGATCGGTACACTGATGCCAATGTCTCACCATCCGAACGGTTGATAACGTTAGTGTGGGCATTGATAAACCAACTTTCAGCAATTAACCGTCTACGATAACTATTAACATATTTTAAAACAGTGGATTCTTCCCAATTATACGATGATCAAACAACATTAAATGTTCACATAAAGCGGATTTTTCTGGTTCCGCGTTTTTCACGGCTCTTTTATGTTCTGCAACACGACTTTTTAAATCCCGTTTCGTTTGCCCCACATACACAAACTCACAATCAGCACAAGGTATCTTATAAACTAATCGATTCTTTTCATGCTCTGCAATAGGATCTTTGGGTGAGGTAAATCTACCGCAAACCCACCCACACAGACAGATACCTTCACTTTGATTCTCATCATCCTCAGCACCAGAAACTCGCAGTTACCAAGACACTACATGACAGAGCTAACACACACAACACCATCCCAGCAGATGCACAACACGAAGCCACCCATGTTCTGTCTGTTCTACAACTCAACGGTTTTCCTCTCCGGCACTCCTACCCAATCCCCAAGGTCAAACAATGGAACACAACACGGCATCTTAAGCACTTCACCTCCATACCTTATGTACAGGGTACTTCAAAACGTATCGGTCGTATTCTTAACGAAGCTGGTGTGAAAGTTGCGATGAAGCCGGTTAAAGCCATTGGTAACATTCTTATCTCACCCTAAGATCCTATTGCAGAGCATGAAAAGAATCGATTAGTTTATGATACCTTGAGCTGATTGTGAGTTTGTGTATGTGGGGCAAACGAAACGGGATTTAAAAAGTCGTGTTGCAGAACATAAAAGAGCCGTGAAAAACGCGGAACCAGAAAAATCCGCTTCATGTGAACATTTAATGTTGTTTGATCATCGTATTAATTGGGAAGAATCCACTGTTTTAAAATATGTTAATAGTTATCGTAGACGGTTAATTGCTGAAAGTTGGTTTATCAATGCCCACACTAACGTTATCAACCGTTCGGATGGTGAGACATTGCCATCTGTGTACCGATCTTTAGCCAAAAGTGCTCAGTAAATGCTGTTTTTTTTTGTTTTTGCTAATTTTTTTTTTACCATATATGACTTAGCCACGTTTTCTCGTTTCATCACAGTAAAGCAATTGAATTTTTACGTTTTGCTGAATTAGTCCTAACTCGCAAGTCGATCATTACGACGTTATAATCATCTATAACTCACTTAATTTATTCGGTTCTTTTGATATTTATTTTGTTTGTAACTTATCTGCGATATGTACTGTTTGTGCTAATATTGGAGGAGTGCTCGACACTCCTCCAACTCAACTTCTGAAGATGCTCGGCGTTTCAGCTGAGCGAAACGTCAAGGTAATAAATTAGCGTTATGCTAATCGTGTGCCTTTTACCGGAAGAACAGTTAGTAGGCTAGCCTACCAATAGTATCGACATTAAACTTTGGCGTCTATAAAACCTGCAGGAAATACTGATTAACATAAAACAACCCTCATTGAGATATCTTCTCGTTTCACTTTCTAATAATTTTTTTTAATAAAAAATAGGATTTATGAACACCCTGCATTATTATTATAATTATTTTTTGCTTTTTCGTTTGTTTAATTTTATGTCAATTAGAATTGGTGAAAATAATATTTCTTCTAATCTTAATTTTCAAACACGTAAATGAAAAATTGCGCGGATATTGCATTATCGTTTTTTTCACTTGAAAATTCATGAAATAGTCACTTTAATTGATTGTTGATTTTCAGTGGTGGGAAAAGCGCAATTAAACGCGCAAAGCGCAACGCAATCTCCGCAATTGAGGAAGCTGCGTTGCGCTTTAATTTTTTATTTTTAAACAATGCGGAAGTTGCTTTGCGGACCAAAGTCTTTAAAATTTGTTGCGCTTCAATTTCCCTGAGCTTTCAAATCTTTTTTCGGTTAAAAGCGCAATTCTATACATTGAACTTAATTTTACCCCATTTAGATCGTAATGTTGATAAATGTCGGCCTTGTTTAGCAAATGATTTACTCTTTTTCAGTCGTATCTCGAAAAAAAATGCGGTATTTGCATTGTGTTGCGAAATTTCGATTGCGGAAGTTAGGTTGCGCTTTAGCTTGGTACGAAAATGCGGTTCCGCAATTGCGGAATTGCGTTGCGCTTCAACTGAATCAAAAAGTTTATTGCCGAAGTTGCGCGCTGCGCTTCAGAACTTAAAAAAATCAAATTGCACATTTTGCACTGCGCTTTTACAGTTTGAAAAGATCGTTGCGATTTGTTGCGCTGCGCTTTTCGTATAATGTTGTTCGTGCCCACCTTTATTGATTTTCGTCTATCAATTATTGTATAGATTGTTATATTTTTTTCTTGTCTCAAACATGCGACGGTGGCGCACTTTCAGGCGAGTCGCTAGGAATTTTTTCATGTTCAAGCTTTCCGCTTGACTTTTAATGTCTGCCACCAAGCCGAGGTTGGTGAAGCTCCTTTATTAAAGACGTAATAAAGAACGCCAGTGTAATTTAGACCATGTGACCTGCGCCACTGAAAAAAAAACGAAGCTTTAATCCGTTTGGCTGTGTCGGATTATTGAAAACTTTTTCTTGAAATAACTATGATTATATTATCATTTTATCAATGCTTCACTATTTCCTTGCTGGCTTTTTTGCATTATATTATCGTACAAGTACGTAAAAACAATGTGTATTGTGCACTTCATTGGGACTGTTTAGCTTTTCAAGTAACAATCTGACTGTGTTGTTTGTACGCTTCGCTCAAAAACAGCTCGATGTTTGAGTTGATGTATAGTCCCCATCAATTACAGCATCTGGTTCATGAAAATTTTTGTTTGAGTTCTGGTTGGGAGTGATTTGACCTTTCACCTAGTCCCTATGCACATTTTTATGTATTTATCTGCCACTTTGTCTGTGGTTTAGTTAGGATTGTTTACGCTGTACCTGGATATCTTCTTTTATACGAATCCAGTCAAAAATAAAACAACGGGGTGTAATTATATTCGTACCCATCATTAGTTTGCTTACGACATAGCATCAAGCTGAGCGACTTTTTAAACAAAAATTTCAATCGCTTAGTGCGATCTTCGACTATAAAAAATTATATTCACAGCTTTCCTGCTTGACGTCCAACAATAAAAGTATGATGCTTCCACAATATGTGATAGGCAGGAGGCAGCTTGCCTTGAAATTGCCGTCTCCTGACCAAAACAGTTTTTAAGTACAATCTTAAGCTACGCTGCAAAATATCATGAGCACTTAAAAATGAATAGAATAATGAAATGGAGTTAAGTAGATTGAAAATTATTAAGTTGTTAATCGCAATGTTTGGTTATTAATATTCTGCTTGTGTCAAATATTAAAAAATCTAGAGCTTTTGACGCAAGATCGGAGTATTAATTTTTTTTGTGGTGCAAGTCATCTTGGCGGATTTTAAAGTAATTACAATGAATAAAAAACTAGTTTTCTATATTTTTACAAAAGCAATTTTATTCAGTGCAACAATTAGAGAACTATGCCAAGGTACATTAACTCGTTTCGAGCTTTGTGTGCAAAGCTTTACTCGGTCCAGTCGGTTGTTTCCATCTTATGCCTATAGCTGTATTCGGTTTTCGGTACTAAAAATGACGTTACATGAAGCAGTAAATGGCATTGTTCAATGAAGTGCAGTCGTTTTAAAACCACGGCAGCTAGGGTATTGTACTATTGCATGTTATGGTACGTAATCATTAAATGTCCGCATTGCGAGAGCGAACTTATTCGCCCAGTTGAAGTTTTGTTGAAAAATCAATTGACTTCTCCAAACCTAAAACTTTCCAATTAAGTTCTCCGCTTAAAATTGTTCTTTGGATCAAGTGTCTTTAATACTATTGTTCACCAGCTCAAATAAGCATGCAACGGATACGGTCTTTGTATCCTAACGTTTCGTCACGAAGGATAGTCAGCAAGAACTACGTATTTTTGAGTAATAATGGTTTAATAAACATATTGTAAGACCCATTTAAGCAACTTCACAGATGCATTATCTGTCTATAAACCTTCTTTTCACAATATAGACTAAGGGTTGCATGTAAGTGCAAAGTTAAAGCAAAACTATCTGACTTGAGCGAATACTGTAAATACTAATGAAGAGTGATTTTATTGAGAACTAAACTTTTTAAAGCCGGATTTAAGGAACGCTCTTCCCATGGTTATAACTTTCTAATCTTCCTGAGCAGCGACTTTCAAGTTCTTATTACAGGCACGATTTTAAATTTTCGCTCAAGTCGGACTTTGATGGAAGTCTGCTTGGACTTTGGTTGAAGTCTGCTTTCATAATACGGCAAATCATTAGTTCGTAGATGGCAGCTCCAAGTTTTTGACATCTAAAAGAGTCCAACAGTAAAAAAATTTGTACCACACATCCAAAATTGTTTTGCACAAGCAAAATAATGCAAATAAATATCCTAGAGCACCCCGTATACGCAGCATTATAAACGCTAGGTATGGTTAGTGGTATTATTCAATAATCTTCACAAAAGTCCCAAGTATGCAGCGTATAGAATATGTGCATGTAGACATGTTGGTATTCTTCACTCGGCCACACGGCACAGCACTTCATTGTGGAGAGGAATCAAACTTTACGATGGTCATCGATGAGCAGTAAGAAGAAGAATATTGCTCTGTGTCATCTCAGCTGTGAAACAAAAAACGTATTTCCATAAAAATATAATGAACACAATTACACATTTCTCATTATTTTTATTCAATCCATGAGAAGCAGCAGAGCTATTTGGTTAGTAACAGGATTTTTGTAAATTGTTTCTGGGTTTAGTCAATTATTATCATTCTAAGCGTAAGAAATGCACTAAAGAAAAAAGTTTCAAATACCTTTGAAAGCTTTGAAAAGTCTAAGCTAAAATCTGCTGGCATCTTCTTCAAAACTCGACTTTAGGATGGAGCCCTCTTCTTGATCAGATTTAATTCCCAACGACAATTCGTTTCGTGTGAAAAGATCGATATGGTTATTTTTTTTCAAACTTTAATGTATTTAAATTCGTCCTCCTGGTTGGTGAACTCTCAAAGTATTTACTTGAACAGGATTCAAAATATTACAACCAATTCAATGAGTGCTTAACCTACGTTAAACAATTAATTGTTAATCTGAACTTTATGAAACACTCTAGAGAATTTCTTTTGATTCACAATGCAGTTATCAACCTTAACACTGCAGCACAGAGTTGATTTAAAACTTTGCCACACACATCTCCAGTTCTCCTCTAAACATTTATTTCAAAAAGATTTTTCAATGCACTTTTTTATAAGAACCAGTAAATTTTGAGTTAAGGCTGGCTGTTCTTATTTTTTTAAAATGTTTAACCTCATTTGTTCTTAAATTTTGAGAGCATCGATATCAATTATGGCGACCATGCTTGTAAAACTGTTTTACTCCCAATGCTCTGTCTGCTTGAGAAAACGCTTTTTTCTGCTGTTTTTGCGACATCGGTTGCAAAAGCGAAAAAGCAAGCATTGTTATTTGAACGAGCGGCTAAAAAACATTTTAGTTGTCTGAGCAGTGCGCAACAGCACTCTACACTCTCAGGATTGTTGCAATTTTGCTTAAAATGCCAGAAAATTACTCAAATTTATCGTTTTGAATTAGCACAAAGTTTATTTCTGTTTTGATATGAAATTTATTCTTTTTTAGTTGTTCTTAATATTGTTTTATATTGTTGAGGCTGGCATTGTTCTTAAGTTTTGAGCAAAAATGAGCCTCGTGTTTTTATAAATTTGTTCTTATAAAATAAAGTGTAATCGAATATATTCCCCCTCCCCAACCAAAAAAAGAAGCAAATTTAGCAACTTTCAAAATTGCAAAGCTATTTTAAAATATAAAAATCAGATTCATTGCGTCATTAACTTTTTTTTAAAAATACATGATCTTTAGCTTTTTATCAACCCCAGTAGCAAGCAAATTTATTATGATATGTTCAGCAACAAATCAACGCAGAGTGTGATTGCTAAAGCACTCAATAAAAAATAGTGGGATTTTGCAATATCATATATAAGTACAATACTTTCCGTAAACTCTGATACATCAATACTTGTAGTTGTGCACAAGGTAAGTAGGGTGGTAACTCTGGATTCTCTGTTGTGAATTTAAACTTTGCACGGTGTCTCTATAATTTACTATGTACCAAACTCCACAATGACAGCACAGTTAGATCAAATACTAGTGGACTAAATTTTGCCATACACAACAGAACAGTATTAACCCAAAAACAAATTATGATGTTTGCTGTAACACAAAGAAAAATATACCTGGACTCATGAAAAAGGTTGTTGACCAACATTCCTCTCCATGAATGACTGGACTTCAAACACCAATCATTGACGGAAACGCGGCGTAAACAAGTAGAACTCTCGTGTTATTGTAGATCGTGATTCATATGTTTTTCAACTTTGCCGGATACAGGTGAATTAGTCATCGATGTGGGAATTTTTAACTTTGGGGTCCACGATATTTTCTTAGAATTATGTGATTTTCTCAGTCAAAATCCTTTTTTCTAATGTTTTGTATTTTTACCAAATCTTGGGGACAAACAAGTTAATTGAGATTTAGTGCGTAAGGGAGGACAAAATATTTTCAGAAATTGCTTTACCTTGCTTGTTCTACTTTGTTCTGCTCTTCCGTGCTCTGCTCTGCCCTGCATTGCTCAGCATTGTTTTGCATAATCTGGTAGCTTGCTTTGTGTGTGTTTGGGACTTGTGGGTTCGACCTTCGAGTTTATGGGAGTGTAGTTTTACTTATGTTTTCTGGTTCGTGCGCTTTATGTCTTTGCTGTTCGGAGCTGTTGTGCGTTCCATTGGCAATATAACACGTGATTTCCCCTTTAACTGGATCGTGTTTGCGTCTGTGAGCTACAACCTACGCGCGAGCCATTCTCCGATTGTCTTAAAGATTCGAACTCGCAACTTCTCGTTAGCCACCACAGGTATAATCACTTAAACGCGCGCCCCCCTTTCACCGTCAAGGTCGCAACTCGCTGCCTTGTTCTTTAGTCTCGACAATCATGACATCAGATTAACGATTTAAGTAAAACAACATACTGCTAGATGAAATCTACAAAAAGTATTGGTTATTCATGATAAATTTGCTCATTTCAAATTGAAATATGCCAATGAAGCATATTTACTAATTAAATGTCACAGTCGGTTAAAAGCATAGCAGAGTCATATCAGACTGAGAACGACTATTTGGAAAATCAAAGAGAAAAAAGAAATATTCTGCACTTTTTTATTTGCTCGTTTACAGTAGGTTTTAGGCTAGATTAAGGTTATTTAGAGTAAGCATCTGAGTTGAATCAGAAGTAATAAAACACTTGATCAAATGTTTTGGTGAAATAAATCAGTTCTTTATCATAATAATACTGGAGATGCTTTTGGGATATCCATGTTTGGATGAAAAAATAATAAATAAGAAGCCGATTCACTTTAGAAAACCTAACTTGCATTCCGTATACTATCTAAAATTATAACAATCTAGAAAAATACATTAGTACCTCCATTCCTGCTGTTAGGTTAATTAAATTAGTAGCTTGATAAACACTGTTGGATTCTTGATTAGTATCAGTTGAGTTGTTTGTCAACAGAAAGTTCGCATTCATTACACAGTAAGTGTTGTTATCATCCATTACGTAAATCCTACCACTAATATTGCCAGAAAGACAAAAAAAGAATGCAATGAATAAAGCTTGTAAAATGTTGTTTTGATGGAAAATCTGCCACTCAGTTAAACCAAATCTTTTTCGAAAATAATTTGTGTATGTAAAATTGATTTCGGCTGGGTAGCCATGTTTTCAGTACGCTAGCCAAACTAAAAAATAACTATCTTTCTCAAACAATATTTGAACAAGATGCAGTTATTATTTTTCTTTAGTTATATACTGAAGATGGCTACCTCGCCAAGATTGATTTTACATAAACTATTTTCAAAAAAGATTTGGTTTTACATTACTGTTTGGAAGATTCTCCATCAAAACAGCTTTTTACAATCTCAACTATATAGTATACCGATGAAGAACTGGCAATAAATTTATTTTGGTGTTTCCAATTCTACAAAATTATTCTACTGCTGGATAACTAAATCTGGAACATGCAACTCAAGCTGTTGAAAAGCAACTTTTATAGCATAATCTGTAATGCTAATCACCAAATTGAAAAAGGTCAATTTGACTCAATCAGAAAACCAAAGATTTTATCTTGCCTTCTAACTAACCACTAAGCTAGAAGAAAGTGCACAAAACGTCTATCAGTATTGTTTAAACTGTTAAATAGCCTACCTGATACAAGTAGCTCGTCTCTGACAGTGAGTGCTACCACACTGTTGTAACATAGCTTGCAGTTTTGAGTTATACATTTACAGTAATGAGTAAGGCTAGGTTATTCTGCTGTTAAATACACAACTTTACAACCGGTGAATTTTGAGTTGATGCTGGCTATTCTTAATGTTTTGCCAATTCCCAGCCTCATTTGTTCTTAAATTTTGAAAGCATCAATGTCAGTTAAGGTGACCATGTTTGTAAAACTGTTTTATTTCCAATGCTTCGTTTGGTAGAGAAAACGCTTATTTTTGATATTTTTACAGAATTGTAAAACTGCGAAAGCGAAAAAGCGAGCATTTTCATTTGAACAAGAGCCAAAAAAATTTTAGTCGCCGGCACAGTGCCCAATTATAGCACTCTATAGTCTCAGAATTATTGCAGTTTCGCTTGTAATGCCAGAAAACTACTCAAATTTCATCGTTTTATGCATCCGTTCATGGTTTCTTTTTTTCGTTTTATGGTTTCTTTTTTGATTTGAAATTTATTCTTTTTCGATTGTTCTTAATATTATTTTTTGTTGCTGCGGCTGGCATTGTTCTTAATTTGTTCTTAAATTTTGTGCAAAAATGAGCCTCGTGTTCTTATAAAATTGTTTTTATACAAAAAGTGTATTTTATATACAAAAAGTTGGTATCCCTGGCGCGCAGCCGCTTTCCACCAACCAGCATACAAGCTGCTAGTTAATTAAAATAAACTGAGGATATGCTCGTATGCTTACGATTTTACGCACATTGTAGACCGGGCCTTACTCGTTTAATCAAGCAGCCAACTTTATTTCTAAATACTTCTTTTAGTTTGCATTGCAAAAACACAAAAAAAAACAATTAACAAAAAAGCCGCCAATTCGCTCATACACTCTGTAAAATATTTTTTGCAGGATCTTTGTGTTTGCCAGATCGATATTGTTCCACACCTCCATTGTGCTGCGAAAAAACTTTGTGGTGAATCAGTTTTTTCTGTCACGCTTGTTTGTTCTAATGTTTGCAAAATCGGACCAAAAGTTCGGGTGCATCATGAAGTGCCAGTTTTCCTGCTCCTCCTACATTTTTTTTTCTTTTGGGAAAGTAATTTCGGTTAGTGATTATGCTAGCAAATAATTCTGTAAAAGGATTTTTATTCGTCCAAACAGAATTTCTTGCAAAAAAAATTTGGAAAATAATGGCAATTCTGGCATATAATTGGAAAAAAAATTTTAAGAAATTGTTTACCTATTTTACGCGGGCTATTTGACCTACGTATTTTACACGGGTGCAAAAATGTCCCCTGCGTAACTTCTACACCAAAGTCATGGAAACACCAAACTTGGCAAAACTGTGTCATTTTTTTCAATGGCGTCATAGGTGGTTCAAATTTTGTACATAGGCCTAAGTCAAAGTGGTTACATCACAAACAAGTCTTATGACGTAACTTAAAACAAATATAGGCCTAAACATGCTTAGGTTTGGAAAGTGACTTCGGCAAACCTCAAAGTGGTGAAACTGTCCCTCATCTCAGCTATTTTAAATTTTTAGAAATTTTTTGAAAAATTTGACTCGAATTCAAGTTGATTTGAAGTGAACATCTTTTTGATGAAAGGATTTATCACAAAAAACTCAGAGGAAGGCATTTTTGCTCTCCTCCTGAGTAAAATAGATGTAAAGCAGTTGCTTTGGAAGACTGCTGTTGGTAAAAATCGTTTTTCGGAAATTAATTTCAGTTACATTATAAGCAAAAATTCAACTTATTTACCGTACTAGTCGATGCTTGAAAAGTTGGTAAAGCTCTTCCTCCGTAGCATTTCTAGTGTGTTCGACAGTGTAGTAAATGCCACCTCCAGCCTAATATAAAATAAACAAAATTATAAAATTTAAACTAAGTACCGCCAATTTTCCGGCAAAAGCCAACGGCAAGTCGTCAAATAGTAACGCGTTCGCTTCTGAAACGGAATATCTGAGATCGATTTCCTGGCTGTAGAAATTGGACGCAATGGTGCTAACGGCTTGCCACCGATATAAAATTTCTTTGAAAAGAGCTATAGTGCCCTTAAGCGCTTCGTCACGCTTGGACGCAGTTGAGCGAGAATAATGAAGCTCTTTTTTTTTAACTGGTGCTAGTGTACTTCAAAGAACTTTTAATTATTCAATATAATAGCATTGCATCAGTCTAAGTAACACAAATGCCTTTATGCAATGCTATGATATAGAAAAATTACGGTCTTTAACAGAACAATACGTTAAGAAGAGATTGGGCCTCAAAAGATACCGCAGAATGTCGATAGCAATGGTCATAGCAATACACAAGAATACTGCATTACCACTATTTACAAGATTAGGAAAGCTTGTCTGCTGCTAGAAAAGTTTATGGTAAATCTTCATATTGCTGGAAAAAAATTTTTGTAAACAGCAACTTGTCGGCCGTCAAACCAATTTTTTTGCAGATACTGTCCAGAAAAAACTGAAATCCAGTTTAATATTCCTGTAGCCAAGCTGGCAGTACGGTGCGTTATTGTACGTAAGTACAGTACAGTACGCCTCAATTTTTGCTAAAAAGTACGCTATACATTTGTACGTACGGTACGCGCTTTTTGTGAAGGTATAGGTAAGGTACTTTGGTACGCTGTTTGAATGTGCTTACTAACCGTACTAACGTACTGTACCATGCAAGTATGTTACGTAACGACGTTTGCAACTCGCTGACGATGCTATTTACCGTACTGTGTTTGTACAATGCATTGCTAGGCGTCTATAAATTATTTATGAAACGTGTTTTGACCTTTGAGTTCTGATAATTTGTTCTCCTTCCCATTCTTCCCCAAGAATTAGGGCAAAAAGGCATAACATGAGTTGAACAGCTCCAAACTTTACAAAACTGATATTCATGAATTTCGTTTTAGAATATACCTGCAATTAAACCTATATGTTTAAAGCGCGGAAAACGGGAACTTCGAAAAAACCTTGACAAGTTTTTAACTACGTACCGTACCTTTTAACTACGGCATGTTTAGAGCTTTGATTGACCTATGTACCGTTACGGTACGTTTAGAGCGTACTCTCGGTTGAAAAGTACGTACGTACGGTACGCATGCAAAACTTGTTTTTGGTACATTACGTTATTACGGTTCGGTTAATTTTTGTACGCCATATTCAAATTTTCAACGTTCTGCCATCCCTGCCTGTAGATAATGCAGTCCCGCTTATATTTTCGGCCTAAAAAGATTTGAGTGTGTTAATCTCCCAATTTGGACGCAAATTGAAAAAAAAGTTGGGTAGACTTTTTCAATCTCGAAAACATCAAAAATATGGGGCTCTAAAATTTTATTTAGCACCACCTAGTGGTTACACCATTAAAACCGTATAAATCGTATAACTAACAAGATTATTGACATATCAGAAAACAATTTATCAATTTTAAACATGATTCAGCATCATTAGATTAAGATGACGTCAAAGTTAGATATGACATCATATACAGGGTGATCCGAAAGTAACTCCATATTCTGAAATAATTTTAATTTATTTTTGAAGTAATTTTTTCAATTCATTAACTTGAGAAAAAAGTATATTGCATGGACTTTTATTTGAGAAATAAGTTTAGTGCATTGACTTTTATTCAAAATTAAAAATGGGCACCATCATTCGCCGCCAGCTTCTCAAAGTCGACCATGAACCACATATTTTACAGGAAGCTCTGGCGCGATGGAAGTCAAAACTTTATGAATTCTTCCTTCAAGTTCTTCCAAATTTCTTGGTTTAGCTGAGTAGGCCTGTTCTTGCAAGCAAACCCAAAGAAAGAAGTCACAGGGTGTTAACTGTAAAGTCAGGACTTTTGGCTGGCCATTCATGCAAACCACGACGACCAATCCGTTTTCCAGGAAATTAGGCATTCAGCCATTCACAAACAACAACAGCAAAGTGTGGAGCAGCTCTTTCTTGCATGAAAATCAAATCTTCAATACGTATTATCTCAAGAGTTGATAAATGATAATAGGCCAAACTTCATCTTCCAGCATAGTGGGGTACCTTTCGGCGCTTATGGTATCTAAAGGATGAAGGGACCTACAATCTTGTCCGAAGTCATTCCACACCATACAGTTACCATTTCATTCATACTTCAATCATTTATCACATATCGTACCGTCATACCGATATCGTCATTCCGATACAGATACCGTTACATCGATACCTACATTCCGATACAGGTACCGTCATACCGATACCTTCCTACCATATCATGCCGCCATATCACACACATATCGTATTATTTCTTACCATACTTTTGTCATGCCACACCACACCTGATATGAAAACAAGAGCATAAATTTAATTGCCACACATTAAGTAACACACACACAAAAATTGAAAAGCTTATATTACAACATTTGAATAAATTGAACGTATTTTAAAATAAGGAGTTACTTTCGGATCACCTGTAGTTTGAAACCAGTGTTTACACGATTAAAACCTTATAGATTGTGTAACTGAAAGACTTATTGACACGTTAAAGGCAATTCATCAACTTTAAACAGTGTTTTGCATCACTAGACTGCGATGGTGTGGTTTGATGACCTCACAGTTTAAAATGACATCATAATTTAAAGAAGAATGTAATGTAATGGAAAGAAATGTAAAAAATGTAATGGCAAAAGAAATGTAATGGCTAATTTTTCTAATTTTCGAATTACCCACGGTTTTTGTTATCAGTTGTTTTGGGTTATTGTGTAATTTCTTAAATAAACATTTTTCGGATCTGTATTAATTCAGAGAACCGAAAGGCGAAACAGGCTGTAGAGGGTTTTAGTGTTTTTAAATTTTATTAGCGTCGTCTGTTTGAAATATATATTATATGTATTAATTTATCTATACTTTTGCCCAGAGTAATGCGTCGAAAACAAACTTAAAGCTAAATGGGAGCTTGCTGAGAAGCAACCACTTTTAAAGACCGTCGTAAATATCTAAATTTCATAAAAAATAGCACCCTAGCTTAAACAGTTTAAAAATTAACTTTGGAGGGTCCGTTTAGAAAGTTTCCGGCGAGATGATACCCCAAAACTATGTCAAATTAATTATTTGTAGTATTAAAATCACAATAAAATACGGTAAAAATACGCTAAAACGCTACAGCCTATTTCGTTCTAGGTACTCATCAGATGCTATGCGTATAAACTTATTCAAGATTCTATTTGAATAAGTATATACGTATAGCACCTGATGAGTACCTAGTACGAAACAGGCTGTAGTGTTTTAGCATATTTTTACTTTTTTTTATTGTGATTTTAACACTGTATATGCTCTGATTTTATCATCAAGCACTCTGTGCAGAAGATTTTGCAACGCAACATTTTTCAAAATAGTTGTATGTTAAATATCTACTGATATAAAAAAAAATGGCACCTTAACTTAAGCCGTTCAACAAATTGATTTTGGGAATCCATTTTGGGGGTGGTACCCCCAAACCACGTCAAAATAGTTTATGTGCTTTGTTGCCAGATGGCTACATTAGTGATCACAATCCAGCTCTACCTCTGTCATTCTATCACAAGCAATTTTTTTGCCGAAAGGGACGCAGTTGCCATATTCTACATGACGTATATATGTATTTGTGTTATAGTCGCCATTTTTTTTTTTTTTTTTTGTTAGCAGCAGTTCATTATCAGTGACACGTGGATCTCGCAGGTAGGCAGTTTTAGCTGGTTGTTAGTTTCTTTTATTATCAAATTGAAGAAGTTGCTGAAGGTACCGATAAGTAAATGGAACGACAGATGCTCGCGCCGCGTTTGCCTTTGCTTTTGCTGGGCCATTTTCAAAGTACTGAGTGCGAAGTTTCAGACTTTTGCTTGTAACTCTAGAACAGTTTAGTCTAGCTGCATAAAATTTCGACAGTAGTTTGAGATTAATGAGTTGTATGTTTGTACCAAATTTCGAGGCAATTAGTTACGTGACTTTGGTTTTAGGACTCAAAAACCGCCCCGAAAGTTTGGCGTAAAAAGCGGTTTCATTCAAAAAAGGCTTAAGTGCGACAAAAAATATTTCATATGGTTAAATGTCTTAAGATACGTTTTCATCCCCACCAACCCAATTTTGGCCGTAATGAGGTTTTTTCCTTTTCTTTACCTAAACCACAAAACATCAAAATCTAAATTTTGTGTAAAGTTGTTGAGCTGCAAACGCAATTTTGTCTCCCAAAATTTTTTTGGGTTACTTCCCCGAAAACTCCAAAAAAATCAAAGATTTGAGCAGCTCAAGCTAGGGCGTCAGCTTTTTGATATCAGTAGATATTTAACATACAAATATTTTGACATACTTTGGAGGCACCATCCCCCGGGACCCCCCAAATGGACCACCAAAATCAAATTTTTGAACAGCTCAAGCTTGGGTGCCAGTTTTTTTTGACATCAGCAGATACAGGGTGTCCATAAAGTCCGTGTGCACTTTAAAAAATTTATCTTTATTTTTATTTGTGATAGAAATAATCTGTAAAAATGTTTAGAAAGTTTTATGTATCTAGTTTTAAGTACAGCTATTTAATAATTCTTCACTACAAAATTTGTAACAATTCTTAGATAAGCAAATTCTGCGTGTTAGACAGTTTCTAAATCAGGAATTTCCAAACAGATGGACTGGAAGGAGAGGACCATTTTGTTAGCCTCCACGTTCGCCAGATTTGACTCCATAAAGGTTTTTTTTATGGGGACATGTGAAAACAATTGTGTATGCAACCAAACCTAGTTATTTGACAGCTAAAATAACTAATGTGATTTCAGGCATTACTATAAATCAGTTGGGAAATGTTTTTAGTGAACTGCAAAATCGTGTTACTCTTTGTATTGGAAATGATGGAGGACATGTGGAAACTTAAATAAAATTTCAATAAAACCTTAAAAAATATCGATTTTCTTCTTTCAAATCCTTTTTACAAATTATTTCTATTGCAAATACAATTAAAGTTATAATTTTTTTAAAGTGCACACGGACTTTATGGACACCCTGTATTTAGAAGAAAAATATTTTGACATAGTTTGGGGGTACTACCCCCCCGGTAACCCCCCAAAAATCAATTTTTTTAACGGCTTAAACTAGGGTGCCAGGTTTTTTTTGATATTAGAAGATATTTAAGAGGCAAATTATTTGACTTAATTTGGGTGTATCACAAATATTTTAAGAGACGAGTATTTTGACCCCAAAATGGACCCCCAAACATAAATTTTTTAAACAGCTTAACCTAGAGTGCCAGTGTTTTTTGATATCAGTATATATTTAAAAGAACAATTTTTTGGCATAATTTGGGGGTGCCGGTCCCGGCAAGCCCCCAAATGAATGAATTGATGATTTCAAAAACCTGCACCCAAGCTGAAGCTGTTCAAAAAATCGAATTTTGGTGGGTCAATTTGCGGATATCTGCTGATTTAAAAAAAAACTGGCGCCCTAGCTTAAGCTGTTCAAATAATTGATTTTTGGGCCCCCATTTGGCTCCCATAATTGATTTTCGGGCCCCCCTAAAAATTTTGGAAGGTAAAATTACGTTTTCAGGTAAACAACTTTACACAAAAATTAGATTTCGATGTTTTGTGGTTTAGGAAAAAAAAAGCGTACACGAATTAGGAAGAAAAAAGGAAAAAACCTCATTGCGACCAAAATTGGGTTGGTATGGATGAAAAAGTATCTTAAAGCGTATCACCATGTAAACTATTTTTTGTCGTACTTAAGCCGTTTTTGAATGAGACCGCTTTTTACACCAAACTTTTGAGGGGTTTTCGGGTCCTAAAACCAAAGTCACGTAACTAATTGCCTCGAAATTTGGTACTAACATGCAACTCATTGACCTTAAACTGCAGCCAAATTTCATACAGCTAGACCAAGATGTTCTAGAGTTATAAGCAAGAGTCCGAAACTTCGCACTCGTTAGTTTGAAAATGGCCGAGTAAAAACAAAGGAACACGCAACGCGAACGTCGATCGTTCCAATAAAGAAACAATTTCTTTTAACTCTAGTTTAACCCAATAACTCAAAGCAGTAAACTTTATTTATTAAGGAATATCAAAAACGCAACCAGGAGGAACTAAGAGGATTTCAGTTTCCCCCTCATTTAACCAAGCCACTTAAAAATTTTAATCCAAATTGCAAGTAGTTAAGTGTGTTTCGGACTTCGTCTGTGAGTAAGGGGAGGGGGCTTGAAGGGGCTGGGCGATTTAATTCTTAAATTAGCTTTCGAATCTTAGTAATTTAGTTTGTTTACATGGCTCAAAAAAGTATAAATTTTGATCCGAATGCCGCTAAAATAGCTATTTTTCTAAAAACAAAATCACAAAAACCGTCCATCTTTGGGTTCAAGGCCCTCCCTTAGAAAAGTCCTTATTGCGCGTCTGGGGGATATCCTACAAAATTTTCGGAAACATTTCACAAAAATGAGAGTAATAAAACAAATTAATACACCCAAGGACGTAGCCAGAGGGCCACGGTGGCCATGCCTCCCCCCAACAGAATTATTGTCAAAATGTTATTCGTAAAAAGAAATTAAGGTTTCAGCTATAACTTAACTACTGCAGGAATCCGAGATGGAAAGTGTGATAAATTTGCAGCTACGTTAGACCGATGACTAAAGTTTTCACTTTGACCATGAGGTTTGTTTAGCCTGCTGTTTTGAAAGGTGGTGTGTGCACAATCTTTTTGTTTTTTTCATATTATTATGAACATTACTATATTGTCGAATGTCGATATCAGTGATAATAAACAACCAACATAATTTGTTAATCTCGATAGCGAACGAACCAAACAATTTAAAATTTTGTTTGTTCATGATGCATAGACTAGATGTGAAATGGCCAGTGCAACGAGGAAGAGAGGCTAAAGGGACTTCACGTCACTTGGAAAATTTACCCAAAAATACGAGTTCAAATGCGTTTTGGACTTGACCTGTAAGAAAAAAGAGTGGTGGGGCTAAAGAGGCTAGGTAATTTAATTCTTAAATTGTTTCTACATTTCAAAACTTAGTTCTTTTAACCGGTTCCAGCAATCCATAAAATTTGATCCGATTTCGTAAAAAAACTCATTTTTCTCAAAAAATCACCAGAATCGCCCTGCCCCGTTTGTATCACGCTTGAATTGCGCGATTTTGTCAACAGGCTGCTTATCTCAGTTGAGACATTTTTTGAAGAGCAAAAATTTAAACTTTTGGTTCAAGACCTGCCCTTAGCAAAATCTTGGTTGCACACCGAAAGAGTTGTACCTGCCAAGCCCAAACCTTCTTTAGCCAAGTCATTTAAAAAAAAAAGGTATGTTGCACAAAACCAGCTCACAATGCATTAGGAAAATCGTATTGGTAATTATGTTTTGGGTCATTTTTTTAAATATTACTACAGCGCTTAATTAGTAATGTTAAAAAAAATGGTTACATCAGAAGAGCATAAAAATAATGTTTACCGTCAATAATGATTGGTAAATTTACATTATCCTATACTTGAGTAAAAGTTGATGGAATTGGGGTAGCTGAACTATGGGTGCAATTAGAGATGAAAATTGGATGTGTTTTTGCATGTGTCATGTAAGTATGTAGGGTGTTGACCAAACTGCACGATGGGGTTACATCGTATGTATAATTCATTCTCTTCATACGTATGAACCATGCAATCTGTTGTCTACTAACCACAGCACTAACGCACAGTGCCTTTATTTGGTTCTATGTACAGTCTTTTGTCTGGCCGCGCCACCTCATCGGGCAAATTGCTTGGCCCCAATTTGAAATAAGCGTCAAGTGTCTTTTCCAAATAGCAACGATGCATTGCTAGTTCAAGAATGGAGTCGTTAGTCAGTAACTTTTTGATCACCTACCCAACGTTCCACCATCTGTGCTATTGCATCCGCGTATTTTAACTAAGGATGGTATTTAAGCAAAGTTCACAAAAGGCTAATAATACGACTACGAGTACATAGTATGCATTGATATTCAGGAATGGTTGAAACAGGATTAGGAACAATGCCCCTTCATTTTACTATTGCTTTGGACGCACCATAGTAGGCAGAAATAAATAAAAATACTTAAAAAATGTCCATTTAGGATATTATCTATTCCCTGCCTCGCTGCTGATGCCAAAAATCTATAATAAAAATGGTATAAATGTGGAATACGCACAGCTGCGCATCAAATAAACTGTTTGCTAAATTTAGAGAACTGGCTAGAGATCCAGCACTTCGTAGAAAATTTTAATAGCACCAGAGGTTCAAACCGCACTCTGGTCACGTTGTTGCGCGTCCTTGAATAAGACGCTTAATTACATCTGCTTGAAGGCTTCAACCAGGCAGCAAATTTAATGAAAAATAATTTAAAACACTCTAAAGACACATTGGATCACCGGAAACTTCTAAGCAGGTACGAATTCATCCAAACACACCTACTGCATCATATATTGCAATGAAAAGTGTGTGAATCATGCAATACATGTTGACTGTTGTATTTAGAATCAAACTATTGGCCTACTCCCAAATGAGATGTGGTGTTTTTCATGACGTCGTCATGAAACAAGAAAAAAAAAGTCTGTGGCAGCGTGACCGTGAGGGCAAAGGCTGTGTTTTTACGACGACCCTGATCACATGATCTCGCATTAACCAACACCCTGGTCACGTTGTTGCATCCTTGCATCAAACGCTTTGCGATAATTCTACTGACAGCAAAATTTCTAAGCAGGTGCGGATTCTGCAATCGCGAAGTGTATACTTATCGCAATGAAAAGTAAGCATATCATCCATAACACTTTGCGTCTGATGCTGCTCGGTGACATGAAGATAAGCATACAGCAAAAAACAACCAAAACTCAAAATAAACTTATTTTAAATAAAGTAAATCAACTTTTTTGTTTATGATCCCGTAATATTACGTCATAATTACAACAAACTTTTAAGCTGCGGCATATTAATTAATTATGACGCAATATTGCAAAATCTATAGTGAATATTGCAAAGAGCATAAATCATTTCCAAATAATGTAAATCGATCGCTAACCTTGTGCACGTCCATATACGAGGCGCCCGCTAACTTGAGTGAAAATTCTTGCACTCTGTCACCCGCCCAAACTGGATGCGTGTGCGCATCAATTAATCCTGGAATCACGCAACACCCGGTTGCATCCAAGACCTCATCAAAGCTGGAAGCGTTGTATGTCTCAGCAATGACTTGACTGGTATTTATAGCTGCTATATTTCCTTCCCTACAAAAACAAGAAAAACTGCATGTGTAGTGATGATCAATAAACATTTAATTTAATGCTAACTTCGAAATAATTTATCTAGTTCCGATCTTGTCAATCATATTTCGCAGCATACATTTTTTTAGCTTCATTGTTGATATATATTAGCTATTAATAGCTTGGATTTACTTTTTTTACTGGAGCTTCTTTTTTTGATGTCAAATTAAATTCAGAAAAAAAACAAAAAACTACTGAATCAGTCGATTTCCTCTGAAAGGAGCAAAAAAGAAAAAGATTAAATACTGTAACTTCAGCTGTTTGGATCAGTCGAATGCTTTGCTTTATCTATTCCGGATTTTTTCATGTTTGAATTGGTTACAACGTCGTCCTTGTTTTGGAAATAATCGTTAAAATACGAAGCCGTATATTATAAATATGTTTAACATCAAATCGCTTGGGACTTCACCACGCGAAATGATGGATGTGATGGAAGACCGTGAAATGTGGCGGCTTAATCTCGAGCTGCTGCCCCGCAACCCTCGCAGAAAAGCGGGCAATGAAGAAAGAAGAAGTTTGAATATGCCTTTCAACAAAGTCGATATCATTTTGCTTTCACACTAAGCTTTTTGGACAGAACTCTTCAGTTGCGATCTTTACAATAAGACATTCTAAAAAAACATTTCGTTTTCAAGGCAGGAAAATACAAAGCAGTAGAAGGCAAAAAAAACATTCATATCACTAATCGTATTACTAAATTTTTAGTCCCTGGTTTCGCTAAGTACTGCAGGATCGAGATAACCACACGCTACCAGCAGTGCCGTCGCCAGAGCAAACGAAGTCAGAGGGCTTTAGCCGAAAATGGGAGGGCACTAAAATAGACTGAACTTTTACACATAAAAACTGATATTTTAAAGTTACAATTTTGTATTCATCTTTGAAAAAAGAAACGTATAAGCCCGGCAGCGTTTACAGTATTAGCTCGTTTCGTATGCCGTCCATATAATCGCTTAAAAAATCTGTCTGCAGGAGTGAATGCGACCAGAGGCGCAACCAGGGTTTTGCTGTGAGATAGGGGGCTAGAACCAAAAGTAATGTTGTTTGCGAAAAATTGTAAAATTTAGGTCGCGTGCTGAACAAACCGATGCAACTCAAGCATGTCACAGATGGGGCAGAGCCCCAGCCGCTGGGTGATTTTTGCAATGTTGCGACTAAAATAGCGATTTAAACGCCATTTTAATTCCATTTTGCATGTTTTTAAACCATATGAATAATTGCAGTAAATTGCTAAAATTCAGAAATCATTGAAAGATTTAAATTGCATAGCCTCTTGAGCCCCCCATATACTTCAGGTCTCTTTTTTTTGGTTATATTTTTTAAATGACTTAGCTAAAGGAAGCTGATGCCCCCTTAGCTCCTTCCCCCTGGTTGCGCAACTGACTGCGACCTGAACTAGATCTTGAGTGTGCTCTAAAAAAACAGTTGGTCTTTTAAAAACATGCTTTCAGGTATTGTTGCGGGTCATAATCACTAACGAAATACCGGTAACGCTTCTGTAGACATACATCTCTATTCCGCGACGCATCCGTAAAGGCGTGTTAATAAGACGGATTATTGGGTTACGTCTATGTGCAACAGTTGGTGGCCAGCAATTTTGTAAAAAATCGAGAAAACTTCAAACGAGAATTAATTATTTTTGAACATTATTACTTCTTTTTCCATTATTGCCTGGTGCCTAGTCGTTACGCGATGCTCAAAAAAAGCATTATGAGTAAACCGATATGGAAGGGGGCACAAGCACTCGTTAGGAGAGGTACGGCGCCCCTGGCCCCACCGTAGCGACGGCACTGGTTACCAGTACAAAAAATGATACACCAGTGGCTAAATTTGTAAGCTCACGGTAAGAAACAACCAAGTCTTGCTTTGAACCAGAGTGCAAATTCGAACTTAAACTAAAAAAAAGTTGGTTGTTTTGCCGCACTCGAAAAAACATCAATCAACAAAAAGAAAGCGATTAAGTTAAAAAACAGACTTAGTATTTTTGTCAGCCTGAACTCGAAAAACTTATATTTTTGTGGGACTTGAACTGGAAATAATTAAATCAAATTGTCATGTTTCACGGGGTAAAAATATAAATATTTTACGAAAATAGAAAGAAATTTCAATATTTGTATAAAACTTGCGGAATTGCGGACTAAAATTAAAAATAGTCAGCAACCGCAAGTCCGCAATTTAAACTGCCTAAGTCCGCATGTCCACAACTTTTTTGTTTATCCGCAATTGCGGACTTGCCCAGCTCTGCCAACTACTACAGTGGCACACGTATTCATAAGTAACCATACTTCTTTGATTGGCAGGTAGCACATCTTTTTTTCTGCAGCAGGTGGCATGCATTGGCTTGAGAAAATCAAGCGTGGTGACACTGCTCCGTAGCAATTTTGCACAGCACTTTTAATTTGATGTTCTTATTGCTGAGAAGCTGAGCCTATCCACGGGGCTCTAAGGTACACTGGACACTTTCTGGTCCAAAGGGTCTGGCTGTAGAAAATTGTGCAATTTTCTTGGATATGTGCTTGAGTACTACATATTCAGGGTACATGTTGTCAAGCAAGATCTTTTTGATGAAATGAATCTCTTGCTTAAGCTTGTTTTTCGTACATATAAGTGCTCTGTGTACCAGCGTGACGATTAAGTTCGTTTTCCGTTTGCGTGGGCTGAAGGATTCCCAGGGGATGTATTGACCAGAAAAAGTGGACTTTTGGTATAATCTGGTCTCGAAACCAAGTTCAGTTCTTTCCACTAGGATGTCTAGAAATGGAAGTTTGCCATCATGTTTTTTTTTCAAAAGTGAACGTGAGAGCAGGATGTAGACGATTAAGCGTGACCAGGAAATCGTCAACGTCACCCTCTTGTTTAAAGATGGCAAAGGTGTCGTCAACATATCGAAAATAAATTGTCGGTTTTTGAACACAGGAAAATAGTTTGGACTCGTGGTATCCAACAAAGATGTTCGCTAATGCTGGGCCCAGTTCAGTTCAGTTTATTCAATACTGGTTATCCAACAAAAGAACGATCATACAAACAAAAATATTAGAAAATATTAGTCAATCAGTAAGGGAGACTGCGAACAAACCTTTCGATTTTCAAGTCAAGCAGCCACCCATAGTCAGAATGAGATTGTAAGCAACCATGAGAAAATGAGCATATATGCGCTACTACAGGCAAATTCAAGTCATCCTAATTAATTCTAATTGCAGAAGAAGATGAGAGTCTTAGTATTGGTTTAAAAGGTATTTTTTGTTGTTGCGTTTGAGAAAATCACAGGTTTTCTTTTTAATATCTGAGGGAATGTCATTCCAAATTTTCACTCCCTGGCATTGAATGCACCTTTGTAATCTCGCAGATTGATATTCAGGTATGTAAAGACTGAGAGAATTAGATGGATTTGAAGATCTTGAGTGTCTGACCGAGATGTCGCTAGTGTTGATGAATAAATTGGAAATAAGAGGGGAAGAGTATTCCGTAGGTGACGAAATACTAGCTTAGCTGTTTCGAGTTTCAATAAGTCGGGAAGTTTCAAAATCTTTAAATTGGAGTAATAAGGGGTTGAATGTTTGCGGTAGCTGCCATCGCCAATGTGTCGGATAACCTTATTTTGCAAGGTAACAGAGTTTAGCTAAGTAGGATGTATAGGTTGTACCCCATACAAGAAGACCATAGAGTAAAAGAGGATGTACTAATGCGTAATACAATTTAAGCAGAGCTGATGGGGGTAAGAAGGATTTGAGTTTTATAGTTATTCCTATAGATCCTGATATTTTATTCTCTATCATTCTAATTTGTAAATTAAAAGTTAGCTGGGAGTCTATTTGAACTCCCAAATATTTTACGTTTTCATAAGGATTAATTTCAACATTATTAAGTTTCAATGAAACGTAGGGAGGTGGCTTTCTTAACCTAGGTGGAATAACGAGAAAACTGGACTTTGAGGGATTGAGGCTTAGCTTATTTGCACGACACCATTCATCGACATTACGGAATTCATTGTTCATTATATATTCTAAATTGTTTGGGTCAGGGCTGTGCAATACCAGGCAAGTGTCATTGGCAAATAAACCAGGGAGGCAGTTGGTTGAATTGTATAAGTCATTAATGTACAGTAAGAATAGAATAGGTCCGAGAGTTGAACCCTGCGCTACGCCATTTGTCATGAGTTTTATATCTGAGTTTGTGCCATTAACCGAAACGTATTGTCTTCTATTCAAAAAGGACTTAATTAATTGATTGGCAGAACCACGGATACCATAATGATCAAGCTTAGAAAGTAAAATACTGTAAGAGACAGTGTCAAAGGTTTTACGAAGGTCTAAAAAAATTAAACCAGTGAATAAATGTTGATTAATATTTTCGAAGGCATTTGACACTACGTCAAGTACAGCATGTCCAGTTGAAATGCTTTTTGGATGCCATATTGTGACTTATGTATAACACTGTGCTTTTTAAGAAATTGTTGGAGTCTGTTGTAAATTAATCGTTCTAAAACTTTAGAAAAACAAGTCAGGATTGAAATTGGTTTATAGTTATTGGGGTCAATTTTATTCCCCTTTTCATAAAGTAGGATAACTTTGGCAAGGGTGCACCTTTCGGGAAATATTCCGTTCTTAAAAAAGAAATCAATAAAGTACTGTAAGTACGGAAAAACAATGGTAGCAGCTATATGCATGAAGAAGGCTGGGATATTGTCATGGCCTACAACTTTGTTGACGTTAAGGGAATAAAAGGTGTTAATTATTTCACTAACGCTTGGGGTGTTTAAGTACAGTGAGGTTGAAACACGGCTTGATAAATAATTGGAGAAATTGCGGTCGTCTAAATTTGAGTGCGTTAACTTGCCAATTGAACAAAAAAAATTATTAAAACAATTGGTAACTGTTGTAGGATCAATTGAATTACACTCTGCTTCAAAATGATCTATAATAGAAGTAGCTCCATCTGTTTTAGTTAGAAGCACAGAGCGAATCAGGTCCAATGTTTTTTTGGGGTCATTTTTGGCTTTATCTAAAGTTGAAGAGAAATGTTTTTTTTTTAGATAACGCATTTATTTTGTTCAATTTATTGGAGTACTTTCGGTAAAATGTTTTTTCAGAATTATTACCTGGTAAGAATAATGGCCGAAACATTGTACGTCTATTACGAATCGAAATGTGGATGCCTTTCGTAAGCCAAGGTTTACTTTATAACTTTTGTTGTCTGCGAGACAAACGTTTCTAGGCGGCATGATCATCGATTATTGACCGTAACTGGTTCACAAACCCATTGAAGGAATCATTGAGATTATCGCAATCCAAATCAGGCATATTAATAATATAAGCGAGAAATTTCGATTGCACATCATCACAAAAACCTTCAGACTTGAATTTGGATTTGTCTCGGTAATAAGAGACCGTTTTGATCTTTTTTTGCTTTTTGGGGGATAAATTTTGAACGAAACATCGAATAGGAAAATGGTCAGTCATGTCTTTTTGTATTGCAAAGGGTGTAAGATTGTGCTTTAGGTCATTAGTTATGATGAGGTCAATGATAGTTGAAGAGGATGAGGTAACTCTAGTAGGTATCGTGATGATTGGCAAAGCACCATTACTTAGAATAATGTTTAGATATTCTATAGCTGTATTAGTACGGTTGCTTTTATCTATATTAATGTTAAAGTCTCCAAGCGCATAAAAAATTTTGTTGCTAGCAGAAATGTCGGCCAAACATGAAGTGAAGTCCAGTAGAAATTTATCAATTCCTGCTCGAGAAGGATGGCGATATATTACAGCTACAATATACGTATTTTTCTGGTCAGATATGTCTAACCAAATTGCCTCAGAGTTGTGCAAGTGATGCTGATTTTTACACAGTTTAAAGTTAAAATTTTTCGAAATATAAATAGCAACACCACCAGCAGAATCTAACGAATTAACGTGTGCAAAGCTGCAGCCAGGAATTGTTATATTAGCGAGGGATTGATTTTTAATGCGGGTCTCAGTCAGGCACACCAGATCGGGAGTAAAACTAAGAGAGGATATAAATTCAAACAATGCATCAAAATTCTTTGTTAGAGAGCGAATATTTAAATGCAATAGTTTTAGTGAATTTTCAGATGGTTGTACGCAGCAGAGGTGGAGTCGAGGACACAAGGCTCGAGGCCAAGGCCAAGGACAGCCTTTCCGAGGACAGACACTCTCGAGGCCAAGGACAGAAATGCTCGAAGCCAAGGCCAAGGACCAAGGACACAAGCGCAAGTGCTCTCAAAAAAAAAGGTCTTCACAAAAATGTTTCAGGCAATCTCAAAAAAAAAAAAAAAAAAAAAGGTCTTCACAAAAATTTTTCAAGCGATCTCCACAAAAAAACGTTTTCCAATAAATTTTTCAAGCGCTCCACAAAATTTTAACAATTCAAAAAATAGTGCTGTCCTCGAACCGTGGACAGGCCAATTTTCGAGGACTTGAGGCTTCGAAGCCAAGGCCAAAGACTTCACAATGTGTCCTCGAGGACTCCACCTCTGGTACGCAGGTTAAAAAATTATCTAAAAATTTACAATTTTCTATCTTAGATGACATTTGTCTATACATTTCTTCGCAAATATTCTCATTTTCTAAATTAAAGCGAGAACTTGGCGTGGCTGCTTGACTTGATAGAATGAAGTCAATTAAATTCACTTCATCTTCATCCAGAAGCGCCATTACATTAAAGCAAAAGAAAACAAATCAAAAACAAGCAGTCGTCAGTGCAAGTCGCTAAACAATAAATTATTTTAGACAAACATAGGAATTAATTGCAGAAGATACCAGTTGTAAATTCAACAAAATTAATGTTTGCTCTTGGCACTAGCCAAATAAAATACTGTTCCATGAAAACTAATTTGTGCAAATATACCTAACCAATCTTTATGCTACACAATTGAGTAGGTCCTAGGGTGAAGATATTCTTAAGCTAAGATCTTATAAAATGTCAAGGCATGAAATTAACTCAGCTTGGAGATCCCATAAAAGCCAAGCCGCATAGCGATTAGTAAGGCAATATTCTACAGTAATAGCAATGCTGAAACAAGGGCCAGACAAGAGCTGTAACAAGTTAACTGAAACAAGGGCCTGACAAATGGGCGTAAGAAATTAAATGTCAGCCACCGCTCCACAAAAGCAGACACAAAACTTCCGATTGCAGGGCTTCCACCTTGCGCTGCGCCACAATGCAAAGTCCTCATTTCTTAAATACTCGAGCACTAGCTTCTTTAGATACAATTTCTTAAATACACCAGCAGTACTCTTTAAATATACTATGACGCAACAATAGAAATCCCAAATCGAAAGCTAGGCGTCCATCCCCGCCCAACGGCGGCTGGAATGCCTCGTCCACGAACACAAAAATTACTGGTACCAAGTTATTTACAGTACACAATTGTGAGAATGACTTAATGATAGTTTAATTAGCAAGTTTGTCATCTACATACAAGCAATAGGATCCGTTTGTTATAGCCCAATTAGTTTTTTGCCCTGATTTTTTTGCCTCTTTAAACCGGGGTAAAAATCTCTTCCTCTGTTCCTGAAATTCTTTGGGGAGATGTTCCGTGATGTAGAATGGTTTTGGGAATCTTGGTGGAGTTGCTGCGGTTTGTGGCTCATTTTGACGGGCTAAATTGTAGGCCTTTAATTTGCTTAAATTACTCATAATTTTATGCTTATCCATTGCATTATTCAGCTTGATAATAATTGGCCTAGCAATGTTAACTCCACGTCTGACAACTGGTTGCTGAGGTAAACGGTGAATGTCTACTAAGGGTATGGATACGGGATCCAGTTGTAGCCTTTTAACATAAAATCGTTATAAATAAGTTGGGTTTGATCCTTTGTTTCCCAAACTGTACCATCTGTCTCTGCTAGTCCATGAATCAGAAGGTTCAACCGTTTATTGTAAGATTCACGCAATTACGAGTCTTTGTGAGTTTTCTCGGCGAAGTATTCTAATTGTTTTAAGCGTTCGTCTAGATCTTCAAAATTACATAGCGATGCTTTTCCGACCAGCTTATTGTCAATATCTTTAATTTTGTTATCCTGAGATGCGAGTCGATTATTTATTTCTTGAAGTCTGGACTCATAATTATCGATTTTGTCTCCAAGGCGATCTAGTTAGTCTTCTAGGCGATCCAGTTTTACCAGTTTGCTAAGACCCAGTCTAGTTTTTTATTCATATCTGCTTTAACAGGAACTGTGTCAGCATGCTTTTCCATCTTTCAAAGCTTCACATTAACAGAAACGTCTAGCAAGTAACCTATATTGTTCAACGACCGAATAAAATCTGCTTTTTGCGAATTGCTGCACAAAACGACACTTTTTACTTGTCTTTTAGCTGATGCAAACACGTCCGCACGCTAGCATTGTTTTTTTCGAATGAGCCCATCCTACTCCGTCCGTTTGCTTGTACATTGTGTCATTGAAGCTGAACTCTACGGATGACGTAGCACTTTTCATAAGTTCAATAAATACCGCTTGGAGATGGGAGGTGCGAAAGAAGGGTCTTTGTTCAAGGCTTCCGCACATATGCCGATCGTTTCTTTGAGAGGTACATAGGTAAATAGGCTTGAGATGTCAAATGAGCACAAATACACATCTTTTCCTTCTAACCTGAGGTCTTGCATGGTTTGTGCGAATGTAAATGAGTCTTTTATGCAGTTGGTGGAAAACTGCTCAAGCACTGGCTGTAAAATACATGCTTAGCCATTTGGCAAGTTCATGGTGGGAAGAACCGATTATGGACAGGATTGGCCTTAATGGCGTGCCTACTGTTACGGATCCGATTTGTCTACCGTCTGCCTCGAGAATTCGTAACTCGCTGTTCTTGTTTAAAATTTCGTCCTTTATTTGTTGGTGTATAGTTAAGCGGAAGCGAAAATGGAAAGCGGTTTCTGAGAAAAAATAAACATTTAGACACTCAAAGAGCACTTGAAATATTTTACGGAATAAATTAAAGCTTAAACTTGAACCAAAAACAAAACGTATTGGAATTAATGCTTCAACGAAAACAAAATATGACCTTCAGCACACAACTCGTTTATCTCATTAACTTATTCAAATTTAGAATCTATTTTTACAATTAACAAACTATTTAACAAAATAATACATTGCACTTACTGATGAATTTTTCAATGCAGACGGAGAATTCCAAATGCGATCAAATCAAATGTTGAATACTTAAAGTGAAGCCTGGCCGATGTCAAACTCACTGCAGTTAATGCTCACAAAAAAGGGGGAATGTTGAAAAAAAAATAATAATAATAATATTTGTTAGGATTGAGTCAGCGAACTATCTAAATAGAAACCAAGGCAATTGGCACTCAAAATAAATCTAATGGAAGATCAGCTGTCTTCAATACGAGCTGCAAAGGCAGCTGTTACAGCCAAATAGCTGTTCTATGTTTCTTGAGAGGTCTCCGCTAATGATGTTTGGAATGGATTAGTTTAATTTGCGGTACCCGTCGTGCTTCATTGCATGGCGTGGTCAAACAATAGAGTTTATCACAAGTCTAGCTCGTAGCTCCTCGATTCAAGTCATTTTGTATTTTGACGTGGTCGCGAGAGGACGCATATTTTCGGAGCTCTCCTTTTGAGTACAAAGCAGCATGTGAGTATGATGTCAGTTAAAGATTTGTTATAAGTTTACAGCATTGGTAATAGTCTGATCATAATTTGAGGTTAAAAGTTATCTATCGTGAATGGTGAAATTGTAAACCTGTAGTTTTCACTACTATTTGCGACAATTTATAGAACTATGTATAGCAGTTGCGACTGAACACTTTGTTAATCGTATGAATATTGTTTTTCAGAATCAAGTCGCAACAAAATTTAAACCGCGAGTATTTGGCCCATTAATTTCAAATTTGTGTTTGTAGTCGTAATAGAGCACCAAGGTCGCATCTTAATAAATCTGTGTTTTGTATTTTCAAGTTTGTGGGCTGTCCGCGCATTTAAAACGTTGCGCTTTTGTCCTGCAGTGCGTCGGCAGACTACGCAGTTCGCCGGGCACTGGTGTAGGTTCGCCAATTCCCCCCAGAGTCGGGATAGCTCCTACAGCAGCGATATCTCAAATTTCAAACTGTAGTTCTTTGCTGACTGAATCTTTAAATTTAGTAACAAAAAATCATCTCTGCTTACTGCAGACGCTCAACTTAATAGTGATTTTGACATCGCAAGGCTTCAGCTTGCAAAGTTTAAAATTTGCACTCAATTAGGTCAACGCGAAAATTAGTAACTTACGTAATATAATAAGAAACAAGAACATCTTCACGGCAACTGGATTTAACAGATCTCAACATTTGCAACGACTCAATGGATTAAATACTTGCCTTGAGGAACGAGTCGTGGCTTCCAAATGCAAATTAACAAAAATAATGACACCGGGTTTGAAACTCACACTAAGTAAATTAATAAATAAGAAAAACAACAAAACGGCGCTACACCTACCTTGTATGTTTTAGGCAATCCGTACATTCGCGGTCTTTGCTGAACCCGTAGGTCGTACCTCATCATAGACTTGTTTAGGAAGCTGCTCTGAGTTCAGTAACTCTCGTAATCGGTTCTAAAGTTTTGTCGCTGTGGTAGCGGTTCTGTCAGCCGTAGCGGCTGGGCCAAGACATTCAAATTTTGATGCGTCATGCAGGATGTTTCCCATTTTTTGTTACGTAATCACTTTTGTTTAAAATGACTACGCCTGATCCTTTATCGGGCCGAGTGATAAGGATTTTTTGATTTCTACGCAAGCATTTGATGGCCTTGTATCATTCGTTCTGCATCAGGAAGTCATGTTTTTCGATTTGACTGTCACTGTAGCTGTGAGCCAGGTCAGTGAGTCGGGCTTTCAAAGCGTTTCGCGTATCAATAGAGCACGCTTTGTGATGTTGTAATTGCGCCCACAGTGACTCGAACTCAGCGAACAATTGCTCTTTACACACAGTTTGAGTGGTAGGCAAAAATTGAGTCCATGTCCAAGTACGAACTCCTCTGTGTTCGCCAGCGCGTAGTCTGAGAGTTTCTGAATGTGCTTTTTCCCGTCACTCAACGCTGTACCAAAACGTTTGCGTCTGAGTATCATGATCAACCGATCATGTTTAGACTTGGTTTTTCGTTCGGTTCGTTCATCCAGCTCGGCTAGATATCTGCACAGTCGAATAGTATCAAACATAGAGAGAAATTCGCGAGCCTTAGTCCAGTATGCCCGGTAGGCTGTGCAAAGTTTTCTCAATCGTTTGTTGTTTGTCATGATCTCATCTGTGAGAAAAAAACGCTCCATGTCAGGCCTGTGCCTGACATTTGCTTTTCGAATGCGGTTCGCCATGAAAGTGGGAACAACTTTCTTCAGTACGCTACCCTTTAAAAAGGCTGTTGAAAATTTGCAAGTGCGCATGCGGCCTCTTGCTTCCACCACATTGTTCAGAACAGCAATTTGCTGCTTATTGTACATCTGTCGAAGATAAATGAACAATTTTGAAGTGGTGCGGAATTTGAATATGACTTTCAATAAAGTCGATTTCATTTTGCTTTCACAATAAGCTTTTCGGACAGAACTCTTCAGTTGCGATCTCCGTCTGGTTTGGTATGTGGTGAGCAGGATCTTTTAAAGACCAAATGCAGTAAGGAGAATTGCATTTTAAGGAGATTGCACAATGGTAAGCAGAAGCGCAATCTATCCAATGACAGCAGGCTTTGATCTTACCGAAACAGTTGCAGAGTGAATACGACCTGCTTTTGCCTGCACAAATCTGTTTTTTTCCGTGAAATATAAACCACTTCCAACAGGCTCAAGTGAAACTGAGAGCGAGCTGTGGTTAGGATTTTAAACTGCGAATCAGAATAGTTGCGTGCACACTGATTGGATTTCAACAAATGTTGGCCAATGGCTGAATCGCTTTCTGGTTCGAATCGAGTCTTACTTTTTGCTTTGCATTTTCTATTTGGCTGTGTTCTGGTTGATTGAGATCGGTGGGTTCCCTGTTCCTGAGTAAGAGTGTTTTTTTTGCCTTATTGCTTTTCGAACATGTTGCTTGATTCGTTCCTAAAGCCTTTGAGTAGTGCGACCTACGTACCGACTATCACAGTGGCATACGTATTCATAAGTAACCATACTTCTTTGATTGGCAGGTAGCACATCTTTTTTTTGGCAGCAGGTGGCATGCATTGGCTTGAGAAAATCAAGCGTGGTGACACTGCTCCGTAGCAATTTTGCACAGCATTTTTAATTTGATGTTCTAATTGCTGAGAAGCTGAGCCTATCCACGGGGCTCTGAGGTACACTGGACACTTTCTGGTCCAAAGGGTCTGGCTGTAGAAAATTGTGCAATTTTCTTGGATATGTGCTTGAGTACTACATATTCAGGGTACATGTTGTCAAGCAAGATCTTTTTGATGAAATGAATCTCTTGCTTAAGCTTGTTTTTCGTACATATAAGTGCTCTGTGTACCAGCGTGACGATTAAGTTCGTTTTCCGTTTGCGTGGGCTGAAGGATTCCCAGGGGAAGTATTGACTAGAAAAAGTGGGCTTTTGGCATACACTGGTCTCGAAACCAAGTTCAGTTCTAAACATGATCGGTTGATCATGATACTCAGACGCAAACGTTTTGGTACAGCGCTGAGTGACGGGAAAAAGCACATTCAGAAACTCTCAGACTACGTGCTGGCGAACACAGAGGAGTTCGTACTTGGACATGGACTCAATTTTTGCCTACCACTCAAACTGTGTGTAAAGAGCAATTGTTCGCTGAGTTCGAGTCACTGTGGGCGCAATTACAACATCACAAAGCGTGCTCTATTGATACGCGAAACGCTTTGAAAGCCCGACTCACTGACCTGGCTCACAGCTACAGTGACAGTCAAATCGAAAAACATGACTTCCTGATGCAGAACGAATGATACAAGGCCATCAAATGCTTGCGTAGAAATCAAAAAATCCTTATCACTCGGCCCGATAAAGGATCAGGCGTAGTCATTTTGAACAAAAGTGATTACGTAACAAAAAATGGGAAACATCCTGCATGACGCATCAAAATTTGAATGTCTTGGCCCAGCCGCTACGGCTGACAGAACTGCTACCATAGAGACAAAACTTTAGAACCGATTACGAGAGTTACTGAACTCAGAGCAGCTTCCTAAACAAGTCTATGATGAGGTACGACCTACGGGTTCGCAAAGACCGCGAATGTACGGATTGCCTAAAACACACAAGGTAGGCACGCCATTAAGGCCAATCCTGTCCATGGTCGGTTCTTCCCACCATGAACTTGCCAAATGGCTAAGCATGTATTTTACAGCCTGTGCTTGAGCAGTTTTCCACCAACTGCATAAAAGACTCATTTACATTCGCACAAACCATGCAAGACCTCAGGTTAGAAGGAAAAGATGTGTATTTGTGCTCATTTGACATCTCAAGCCTATTTACCTATGTACCTCTCAAAGAAACGATCGGCATATGAGCGGAAGCCTTGTACAAAGACCCTTCTTTCGCACCTCCCATCTCCAAGCGGTATTTATTGAACTTGAAAAGTGCTTAAAATTGAACTTGAAAAATTGGAAAATTGAACTTGAAAAATTTATTGAACTTATGGAAAGTGCTACATCATGCGTAGAGTTCAGCTTCAATGACACAATGTACAAACAAACGGACGGAGTAGCAATGGGCTCACCACTGGGCCCAGCATTAGCGAACATCTTTGTTGGATACCACGAGTCCAAACTATTTTCCTGTGTTCAAAAACCGACAATTTATTTTCGATATGTTGACGACACCTTTGCCATCTTTAAACAAGAGGGTGACGTTGACGATTTCCTGGTCACGCTTAATCGTCTACATCCTGCTCTCAAGTTCACGTTTGAAAAAAAAAACATGATGGCAAACTTCCATTTCTAGACATTCTAGTGGAAAGAACTGAACTTGGTTTCGAGACCAGTGTATACCAAAAGCCCACTTTTTCTGGTCAATACATCCCCTGGGAATCCTTCAGCCCACGCAAACGGAAAACGAACTTAATCGTCACGCTGGTACACAGAGCACTTATATGTACGAAAAACAAGCTTAAGCAAGAGATTCATTTCATCAAAAAGATCTTGCTTGACAACATGTACCCTGAATATGTAGTACTCAAGCACATATCCAAGAAAATTGCACAATTTTCTACAGCCAGACCCTTTGGACCAGAAAGTGTCCAGTGTACCTCAGAGCCCCGTGGATAGGCTCAGCTTCTCAGCAATTAGAACATCAAATTAAAAATGCTGTGCAAAATTGCTACGGAGCAGTGTCACCACGCTTGATTTTCTCAAGCCAATGCATGCCACCTGCTGCCAAAAAAAAGATGTGCTACCTGCCAATCAAAGAAGTATGGTTACTTATGAATACGTATGCCACTGTGATAGTCGGTACGTAGGTCGCACTACTCAAAGGCTTTAGGAACGAATCAAGCAACATGTTCGAAAAGCAATAAGGCAAAAAAAACACTCTTACTCAGGAACAGGGAACCCACCGATCTCAATCAACCAGAACACAGCCAAATAGAAAATGCAAAGCAAAAAGTAAGACTCGATTCGAACCAGAAAGCGATTCAGCCATTGGCCAACATTTGTTGAAATCCAATCAGTGTGCACGCAACTATTCTGATTCGCAGTTTAAAATCCTAACCACAGCTCGCTCTCAGTTTCACTTGAGCCTGTTGGAAGTGGTTTATATTTCACGGAAAAAAACAGATTTGTGCAGGCAAAAGCAGGTCGTATTCACTCTGCAACTGTTTCGGTAAGATCAAAGCCTGCTGTCATTGGATAGATTGCGCTTCTGCTTACCATTGTGCAATCTCCTTAAAATGCAATTCTCCTTACTGCATTTGGTCTTTAAAAGATCCTGCTCACCACATACCAAACCAGACGGAGATCGCAACTGAAGAGTTCTGTCTGAAAAGCTTATTGTGAAAGCAAAATGAAAGTCATATTCAAATTCTACACCACCTCAAAATTGTTCAAAGAAGAAGATCAAATTTTTACAAATTTCAACTGACCCGTCTACTGCAATGCTGTATCCCTTGTCACTCTGCAGCACTCGTAGATCCCGCATCGCCTCTCCCAGCAGCACCGTCTCCCCCTTGTCGCACACCCTCACCACTTGCTTCGCATTACGTACCAATAACTTCATACTGCAATAAATTCCTTTAGAAGCGAAGCAGCAACGGGCAAATGTTACATCTGGCTTACCGAGCAAAGGTTGCAACGATGATTTCTCAAAAGATTTCTGCTTTTTTTTTTTTTGAACAAAGTGAAGCCTAATGTATATTACAGCAATCGCCGCTAGGCTAGCTATGTAAGTGACAAAGTACAACTAATCGACTACTTGTTACTACCGCACGCGAAATAATCAAAAAGTCTGAGAAACAGCATGTTGTACTTCATAAATTTTAATTATTGTTATTGACTAAATTTTAATTATCGGCCCATCGTGTAAATGCGTTTGTTCAATAAGAGAAAACACAACAACAATAGAATCGCGGATTAAAACGATTATTCGTGAATAAAAAAAAGTTAAAGTGAAGCACTGCAATCTGATTGCAAAGTTCAATTGCCTTGAAAATTGTAAAAACGATCCAGCAGGACAAGCCCAAGATAGGCTGAACGTTAGGATGTGAACTTGTACGAGAATCCCGATAAAGCATCGATCAGTAGGGGGCATGCACGATTAAATGAAGAGAAAACTGATGTTTCATCAAAAATTTAAGAGGTAAGCCACCTTTTGATGCCTGTCAACTCAGATAAACTGAAAACGTTTCCCACACATGCTCATAAGCAGAATGCAGAAGTTGGAGGGTATTAATTTAAGCCAACGATGTACAACCTGCGCCTGTCAACGAAAAATGATGCGGCCCATTCGTGTAATGTATTTCAAAACAAGTTGACGGCTGCGCTGGCATACGTCTAGGCAAAATACTCAATATACGAAAATAAATTGTAATCAAATTCAATAGACACAATGTACATTGTACAGCAGTGAAAGGTTGATATCACTAAGTGAAGTAGAAAGAGTTGTTTAACCTCTATTTCTTTATGTTTTTAGTTGTCGTATTCGAACCAGTGTTATAAAATTGCTGATAGTGTGCGTTTTAGCTAGTGATTGCATGTACTGCGTCACGCCTGATTTGTAATGTACGAATCGCTGTCTCTGTTTAGTGTGTACAGGCATTGTGCTGTAACGTTTTGGAAGAAACACTGTTGTAGAGCTGTTGACAGTTTACATTAGGGTTTATACTGTAGCCATTTGCAGTGACTTATTTTATTTATCTATTTATTTAGGATATGTGTTGTTAAGTTAAATAAATTAATATTCATGGAGAGCGAGTTCATAAAGCCGAGTCTGCTCAATGCAGATCTGAATTCCAGTCAAGCTTGTAAAGAATGGAAGCACTGGTTTCGCACATTTACGAACTCGAGCTTTTCCCCGCGTAGCCTGCACTTTTTGACGCCGACAAGTTGAGGTGCTTAATCGCTCATATTGACAAAGATGTTTATGACTTTGTGAAGCAAATGTCAGACTTACCAACTGCTGTCGAGACTTTGGAGAGGCTTTATGTTAAGCCTTGCAATGTAATATTTGCCAGGCAATTCCTAATAACATGCAGACAACAGCCGGAACAGTCACTAGATGACTATTTGCAGAAACTGAAACAACTTTCAAAAGATTGCAATTATAGAGCTGTAGCTGCCGATATTTGTCGTAATGAAGCTATCAGAGATGCTTTCATTTCTGGTCTTATTTCGAATGTGATCAAATCTCGCATGTTTGAAAATACTCGAGAAGATTCCCTGACTCTAGAACTACATCACCAATGGGAGCTCAAGGTCTTGTCACTACTGGAGAAAACCATCGAAGAAAAATGTGTATTGATTATACCGAAGCTATCAACAAATATACGTTATTTGACGGCTATTCATTGCCGAACATGCAGAGTATGGTCAATAAGATTGCACAATATTCTCGTTTCAGTACGTTACATTTAAAGACCGCTTATCATCAAGTAGAAATTCCTGAAGAGGATCGTTTGTACACGGCCTTTGAGGCAAATGGTAAACTATACCACCAGAGTAAGCGATTGTCGTTTGGGTTAACCAACGCTGTTCCATGGTTTCAGCGCATAATAAACGATCTATTGTACAAAATTCCTGTAAAGCCACATTCGCTAAATTCGCTGTGGTTGAAATTTTAAATCAAATTCCAATTAAAAGTTTCAAAACGTTTGGAAATCTCTTCTTAAATAAGACTGCTTGTTTTGCATAGGGTGATTGGTTCTGGTATGCTTTTCTAAACGCGAGTTTTGGGTTTTTATTCTAAAAATCTTAGTTTTCGGGGTTTATCTGCTTTCAAAAGTAATTCAAAATGAAAATAAATTAAACGCATTCAGCATAAATCAATGCAAGGTAAAAATTATAGCAAAACAGGCACAAGGAGACTGCGAAGGGACTGGTTTTGTCTTCGTTTCTGCAGCCACCTATTGTTATTAAAGCTTTACTTTTTGTTCTGTAATATCTAATCTTTTCTTCTTTTTTTTTTTTTTTGAGAACGCGCTAACAAACAAACCCTAGCAGCAAAGAGAAGAACGGAAGAAAAAGAGAGAAGCAGGAGCCTCATAATGTTAAAAAGTAAACAAATAAAAACTATAGTGGTTATATTTAGCAATAATAAAAATATATAAGTTTATGTTTCTTGATCATATTTCTGCAAGAGTAAGTTTTTAAGTTTTGTTTTGAAAGATAGGTGCTTTTGTTACGTGAATATCAAAAAAATACTACATTAAAGTTTATACTTTTACTTTTCTTAGCGTATTATGAAAAACTAAAACAACAAAAAAAGAAAAAAAATTACGCGACGAGAAAGTCGGTCGTCCTATTATACAATGATATCATAACCTGACTGTGGCATTGTGGCAAAGGAGAAAATCATAACCTGACTGCATGAATTTTTTTTTTTGTTAAAAAAATGACAGAAAACAACATAATCAAAATGTGCATCTTGCGCTAGATTACTGTCAGCATTTTCCTTGGCACGTTATTAAATATGGCACGCAACTGTTTCTTGGGTACCCTTGCCTTCGTTTCAATCAAATTTTTTGTTAACTTTTCATCTTTTTCTCCAAAATGTTTTTCAGCTAAATTTTTGAGCATTGTAAGAGTTTTTGTGCAATAGAGCAATAAACTGAATTAATCTATACGATTCGTTCAACAAAAAAAGTTCTGATCTCCATTTTGCAGAAACAACGCTCTCGCGACGAACGACAAAGTAGAACTCAATCCTACTTCGTCACGAGGTCGCTCAAACGCAAGTTTTTGTATCAGCGCGTCCATGGCAAACCCGTCATTATAGCGAAAAATCGTTCAGAGTGAATTGGTCGTCGCGCTTACGTGTCAGGATCGTTGAAAACGCGTCATCTGACGAGATCGCGACGCCAGTGTGCATTGGCCTTAATAAGAACAAGTATGTTTACTCTTCTCATTGCATTTTATTGCTGGGCTATCAGATTTGCAACGGGACTCAGAGTCCAGCCCCAGAGCGCATTAAGTTTGCTTAATGTGCCAGTGCCGACAACTAAAAACGAGCTCCGCCGTACAATAGGCTTGTTTGCGTATTATGCACGATGGTTGCCGCGATATTCAGATCGCATAAAACCGCTTGCAGACACAGTGCAGTTCCGCTGAGCGAAACTGCGGTGACCTGTTTCCGTCAGTTACAAAATGAACAAGCAAACTCTGCCCTTAAAGCTGTCCATAAAACCGTTCCGTTTACATTAGAAACAGACGCTTCGGATGTTGCATTATCTGCTGTACTTCATCTAGACGGCCGAGCTGTTACCTTTTGGTCACGAACTCTAGGACCAAATGAAAAACGTTATGCTGGTGTAGAAAAGGAGGCTGCGGCCATTGTTGAGTCGGTTCGGAAATGGTCACATTTTTTGTTGCCTCACAAGTTTACAATAATAACGGCAGAGCATGGTATGGAAGGGAAAATGGAACGGAAGGGAAAATTTTGGTATGGAATATGGAAGATACCAGATTGGAATGGAACGAAAGGTTTCAAGAATGAAATGGAAGGCAATCCTCCATACTAGATTTCGCACATGGCATTTACCGAAAAATATATACGAATAGAGATAACTAAAATTATGTGGAAACATTCAGCCAGTATTGATCTGCGACAAATTAACACGGTAATATGGTCGTGAGCACTTTGCAAACAGTGTAGGCATTGCATCATCAGATCATAGAATATGTTCGTTGTAATTTGCAGCTACAGTGATGCTGACAGGTTTAATTTTTATTTTAAAATGACAATTTGTCAAGTGACAAAAGTAGTCTATCGTAACAAAGATTTGTATTTACTTTTCTCTCCTCGATTGAGCTTAATTGTTTGTTGTTGCTTGTTTTTGTTTTGCGTTTGAGCTTTTTTTGGTATGTTTTTAAAATGTTTTTGGCACTTTGGCTATGCAAAATTTCATAGTTGGTATGATTACAAACTTGCAGTCATTAAACCATGAGCATACGGTTAAACCTACTGTCTATTTACTAAGTGGTTGATATATGCATAGCCAGGAGGGCCAGGGAGCATGCCCCCCCAAATTGAAATGTCACAAATGATTACAAAAATGACAACAAAGTCTATTGTTTCTTCAGTTTCACTTTGATTTAGTATTTTCGCGTGCAACAGTAATAATTAACAATGATATTAATATTGACGACCAGGAGGCCCCCTCAAGTCAAATTCTTGCCAACCAATTCAAACGTATAATCCAGGAGAAATTTAGGGTTTTGTCCTACACTTTGCAACCTCAGACCCCTATTTAACCGTTTTATGAACGTAATGCACTAACATGATTATTAACCATCTATTGCACCAACTTCAAATAACAATAGCCCTGCACCTCGTCAGTTTTGACGCGACAAAACATTTAAAAAAAAAGTGGCTACGAGAGATGCTTATTGAATAAATTACTAAATTTCAATTAAGAGGGCCTGAGCCCCCTGGTCGTACATGTACTCCTAAAACTGGTGATTTTCAAGACAAAAATCTCCAAGGCATATCTTCGAGTAAACTGTTAATTACTTCTAAAATATTTGCTGGAGGCAATGTACCTTGCTTCCCCCTAACTGGGCCAAATCACTAACAAAATTTAACTCAAAAATTCACAATTTTAAACGTGTTTTGGGCTTGACATGTAAGTAAAGGCAGGACTAAACAATTGGAACTTATCAATTGGCTTTCAAATTTTAAGAATGCGGTTCTTTCAAATGACTCTAAAAACGTGCGAAATATGATCCAAATGGCATTAATATTTAAAAAGCTATTTTTTCCAAAGCATTACATAAGATTGCTCAGCGACTGGGGGCTTTGCCCCCAGATCCCCATTATCTCCTGCGGCTGGGGACTCTGCCCCCAAACCCCCCTCTGCGAAACGTTTAGTTACACTAGTCAGCTCACCATGTCTCCAAATTTAGACATTTTGGGAAAACTTCATATCTTTTGGTTAAATGTCTCCCCGTTTAGCAAAATCATGGTTATGTGCCACACACACAGGCCTCGGCTTCTGACCTTTCATTCTACGGTATCTCTGTCTCATAATAATCCCACCTTTTGAAAATATCTGATGTCGTCATTGCATGCGATTTGCGTTTTGGGCCCCCCTCCGATCAAAAATTTTGGCTACGTCTATGGTTGATATATTTGTGGTGAGTGAATTTTTATGGTAAGTCATTGCGATGGTGCTTCAAATATGAGATGAGATGCACTGTATCATACTGCTTACCTTCGTGAGCGACTACTTGCAGAATTACGCTTAACGTTGCAAAAGTGCAATACAAATTATGCGTTGCTTCCGGTCTAAACTTAACTTGGTATGGAATGGAAAATGGAAGAATAATTTAGTATGGAATGGAATATGGAATGGAAGATTTTTGGTATGGAAATGGAATGGAAAAAGTTGAATTGAGGGACCTGGGTCTTCTGGTCGTCAATATTATCGTTAATTACTGTTGTATGCGTGTACTGTTCTACGCGAAGATGCTAAAAGAAACTGAAGAAACAATAGGCTTTTTGTCGCATTTTTTCATTGGTGGCATTTAACTTGGGGGGGGGACGGGCCCCTTGGCTACGCCTAAGGTGTTGATGTTTAACTGCAAGGAAGCCAGTCCACTTCACTTCCTTGAGGTCGTCCAGCTGGTGCACTTGGTGAGTTGTAGTAAATACCTGCTTGTTGATTTTTTTGCTCGACTTTGAATTAAATTTTTCTCAGTGCAGAAATGTGAAACAGAAAAAAAGTCTTAATATAAAGCAAAGAGCCAAAACGTGAGCGAACATTTTTTACTGAACGTTTCAAGACATTACTAGTCTCATCATCATCTGACCATTGGCGTAAATTATTAATCAAAGAAACCTTAATGATTCAACAAAGAAATCCAGATCTAAATTCCGACAAAGCTTCAATTCCATTATATTTATTCAACGTGTGAAAACAATAATTGCTTTTAATTTTATGCTCACTTCCTTTTTTTTTTCTATTTTACGTGTCATTGCTTTGCTTTATTTTTTTCCTGTGCTTTGCTCGTGACAAGTTGTGGCTGCCTATATCATTTATCTGCTGATGATGAGACTAGTAATGTCTTGAAACGTTCAGTAAAAAATGTTCGCTCACGTTTTGGCTCTTTGCTTTATATTAAGATTACTTAAACGTTCCAATCATTATGCTTCGTTTCACCAATTTGCAGATGACTCAATACTGAGATTATAGTAGTTTGAAGCTTCGGGCAAGCAGAGGATTTTTTCTGTAATTTCCGCAAAGCTTTGCCTTGCTACATAATTTGAAAACGTTGTCGTAAAGAGACAGTGTTGTTATCTTGTTAAAAAAAGTTTAAAATGTTTATGTCTTTAAATCAGCTTTTCATCTGACCCTTGTCAAGAAAAATTGTCAGACTGAAGCGACTATGTACAGGAAAAAACCGAGCCAATATAGGCTGGAAAAAAAACAATGAAAAAGCGTCATTAGTGCACAATTTTTAAGCTGTACACGAATTCTTTTTGTCAGCAGAGGGCGGGGTTACAAGTTTTGATGAAAGTGGCTTTAGGAGCAGAGTGATGAAAAAGAAAGCGGCCTTGGGCAAGAATAGAGAATCCACTGTGATCATAATGTTGAAGCTTCCTTTTCACCTTTCCGCTCTTGAAGCCACTTTCATCAAAACTTCTAACTCCGCCTCTGCCGACAAAAAAAAATCGTGCACATCTTAAAGATTGTGCTGTAATGACGCTCTCTCATTGTTTTTTTTTTTTTTTTCAGCTAATCATGGCTCGGCTTTTTCCTATAAATAGCCACTGCTTTTCCTGTGCTCTCCATTCTGACGATTCTTCTTGAGAAGTGTCAGACGAAAATCTGCTTCGAAGACATGTACATTTTAATCAAAACATTCTCAAGTTCTGTACCACCAATCAACTTTTTAAAAGTTTAATAGGTTGCAACTTCTCCTCAAAATTGTTGCTTAGAGAATTAGCCTTCCTGATTTGAGAAACTGAATGGCTTTTTCGAGCACTTTGGTGAGGAAGGTTGTGTCAAAGTTTTACTGGGTGCGCTCTCGCGACTGCTGTAAGACTCTTTTCGGTATTTGAGAGCTTGATCGTTCAGAATGAGCTGGATGTGCTATTGATTAGTAGACCGACAGCCCAAAAGGTTTGTTTATCCCAAAGACGGCGGAAGGTTTGATGCGCCTACAATACATCTCTTTGCTCAACTTTTAAGAAAATCTTTTTAGCAGCTGAAGTTACAACATGAAGACGATAGCCTATACCGATAGCTTGGTTAGGCCTATTCAAATTTACCGGTTGAGTTAGCCTAATTCAGGGATCAAAATTCTTTGCATTGTGTCGACTCCTCTTCACACTGATGATGAAGTCAGTTGACTTCGAAACACGGGAATGCTCCCGCGATATGGGGCTCCGCCTCACCTGCGTCACTAAGGGTTGAAATGATTACCCATTTCGACGCGGAGACAGCATTAAGGTGTTGTCAAATGAAGTAGGATTGTAAGACATGATGTCTCTGTGAACTATTAAATAAGTTCTGCCTATTTCACTACGGGAATAATTTAACTTTTTAAGAAAATGTTTTACTGGCAAGCAAAAACTTCGGCTTAGATCCCCAAATCCACGATTTATGGGAGGTTAAAATGGCCTTCGTTTACGTCCAAGACGGCATGGATAAAAATTGCCTAAAATCGTTCACTGGGGTCCACTGAACACAAAAATGGCGAAGACAGTAAGTTTAGGTTTGGCTAACCTCCTGACAGTAACAAATTTAGGGGAGGAGGCACAAAAATTGCTTTTATTTACCCCAAAGACAGTATGGATAAAAATTGCTCAAAAACGTCCGTTGCAGTCCATTGAATGCAAAAATGGCGAAGACAGTAACTTTAGGCTCAGCTAACCTCTTGACTGCAGCAAATGCAGGGGGAGCTCAAAAAATTGCCTTCATTTATTTGAAAACGGCAGTGGTAAAAACTGCTCAAAAACTTTCTTGGGAGTCCACTGAAAACAAAAACAAAGGCAATAAACTTTGGTATCCTCTAACTGATTGCTTACTCTCACTCCAAAAGTCATTGCTGCACTAAATACGGCTTTTACAGTATTGCTTTTGAAAATTATCATTTTAAGTTGATGACGTCATCAATCATTAAGTAACGTGATAGTCGATTTCGGCGAAAATGACGTCATGTTTCAGTGACGTTGTTTTTACCAGCAATTTAGATTTTGCGCATCAGTTTGTTTTTTAATGTGAGTGATACTGTATGTTAGAAAATTGTTGATAGTCAATCTTCTGAAACAATGCTCGATGATGTACACAGTCAAATCAGCGCAAAATACAATTATAAGAATCACAGTAAAGGGTTAAAAGCACAACAGTATGTTTCATTCTAAGGACTCATCAGGTGCTACTGTAATCTTGTTGGAAGAGAATTGCAGTAGCACCTGATGAGTCCTAAGAACGAAACAGACTGTTGTGCTTTTAACCTTTTACTGTGATTTTTATAGTTGAATCATATATTACATCAACGTGATGACGTCACAAAAACGTGCAAATTACGCCATTTAAGTTAAATTTGGGCCGAAACTTTTCATATATTTATGAAGTGGCTTCGAAAAACTTTAAATTTGGAACAATCGATCTTTCCCTAGCAATTTTAAATTTTTGAGGGTTGTTTGTGAATAAATTTGATTCAAAACTTGATTAGATGTAAAACGAAAAGGCTTTTTTAATATTTCATCAATTCAAAATTATTTCATCATTGGCGAGGAAAAATTTGAATTGCTCAAATGCTTTTAGGGTCCAACAAAATAGTAAAAACAATGAAACGAGTCTCGAACACTAATAAGGTTATTAAATTTTTTAATCAGTCAAGATAAGTAAGCATTGATGTTAAGTCTAGAAAGCGAGCTGTTGGCCGGTTTTTACAAAAATTCGTACAGCTTAAAGATTAGTCATGAAACTATATAGGCTTTGCTATTTAAAGTAATATGTTACGTCGTTTCAGTTTGCTTTCTATACTTGGTTGGTTTCGAACTCAGGCTTAGCTGCATTTAAGTTTTAGCGTACACGTGGTGATAACTATTGCAAATCAAGAGATTTATCTCGCCTTTTTTAACTGCACGTAATTAGCTGTTACGCAATTTTCAAACTGTTTACACTCAATGTTCGTGCTTTTAACGCCTTTTTTGGGGTCAGTCGATACTGTTAGTTGTCGAGGAAGGACATAGGAATTTTACGTAGAGTCGTGAGAATTCTATCAGTTTACTGTATTCAGATCCACATCTTATTAGTTGATTATCTTGGCAGTCCTTCCTCGAGACTAAAGGACTTGTCCTGGTGGCTCCCGTTTTGTTTTCCCTTGGGCTTTGTTTTAAGAGCTGTTGCTCGCCTTCCCTTTGACCTATTGTTTTACTGGGGTTTATATTTCTTAATTCGCGTTCCTACTTCCCGGGGTCCCTTGCAGTTGTAAAGTGAGTTTGAAGTTACAGCTCTATTTTGGAGATTTTGGATTTGTCTGCCTTAAGAAGAAACCATCGGTGAGTCGTATTATGTGATGCTGCACTGTCTCGTTTATTATTTATGCTTGGTTAATTGTTAGTAATTACTTTCTATTTACACTATGTAGCATGTGTTCTGTTAACTGTTACTTGAGGCGTGATCATTTGACGCAGTGATTTCTTACACCTTTAGTAATTTTTTAGTGGTTGCTAATTTACGTTCTGTTATTTTTACAGAAACCGTTGACAATAAAATCGAATAAAGATCAATCAGTTAACGCGTGTTGATCAAGGCAGACAGAAATAATTTTCGCGTCGTACATAATATATGGAAAATAATTCAGTAAATTTTAATCTGCATATCCCACCACAAAAAATGCATTGAATTATAACACAGACTCAAAGCGACCCTTAGAATTTCAAACAAAATCTAAATTCTTAAAGAGGGTGAAGCATCCAGCTGGGATTATGAGCAAAATTAAAAAAACATCTAAAACATTTCTTCACTAAATTTCAGCTTTCTACGATTTATCGTTTCTGAGATATTTTATTTCAAAGTTGGGAGATCTCCCCAACAACGTTGCCATTTGAGATCTAGTTTTCTAGAAATTAGGATATGCGGTACTACTTAAATTGTACAAGTGTTTCTGTGGTAACACTAATTCGTGCTTTTAAGCCTTGCGTTCAGGAGCTTTTAAACAAACCACTGTAAAAAATTACAATAAACGTCATTTTAGGAAAAATGTAATTTTAACAAGCAACACTGTTGGGGAGATCTCCTAATTTGAACTAAAATATCTCAGAAACAATTGATCGCAAGCTGGTGAAATTTGGTGGACATATGTTTCAGATTATGCTTTATTGTTTGCACATTATTCTAGCTGGACGCTTCACCCCCTTTAAACACTGTGATAAATTAATAAGTCTACATATTGCTACTATTCAAAATGCTCTTTCGGTTATAAAGTCTTTCGTTAACAGCTTTGAGTCTTTCGTTCTCTGAGTCTTTCTTTATGGGAATTATGCGACTTTATCAACTTCATTAATTTTAGAGTTTATCATAATGAGAGCACCGTAGCCAAAATTTTGATTAAAATTTTTCTGCTTGCGAATAGTTTTGGAACAGGTAATCGCATAAAGTTTGGTAGTAGAAATTACCCTCCTTTTTCACTAAATGAAAGCATTATAACGAAATGTCACATTATAAAACCCATGGCGCTTTTTAAAAAAGGACCGAAGCAAATTCACTGGGGCTATCTAAACTTAGAGCAAACGCATTAGATATGATCGGTGTTGAATCCATCCTTCTTGACGCAGCCGTGCCAAAGATATTCTACGTTAAATATGACGTAGGGCATCTCTCAGCATTATTTTTATTGGCAGCCCTAGCTGACGACGATAACATCTGCGACGACATCTTAGTTCTATCCTAAGGCAACGCCGCGATTAGACTAAACCACTAAGGCCTTTTACTCATATAGAGGTTAATATAAGCATCTATGAGCTAGGCTACTGCATTGAAACGTTAGGGTTTCCAATGAAATTTTAATTAGGCAGGTTCCTACGTGAGGCTTGAGGTAAAATATCTCTGAAACAGCTGGTTCAAGAAAGATGGAGTCAATTACGCCAAACCTAATCTAATATAATTACCTTAACTTTAGATACCTCATTGATTTTACCTTCAGTCTTTTTTCAAAATAAAAATACGCACGATAGCGTCTAAACCGGAGGCAGAGGCAAAAACGTAGCTAATGAACAAAATTGGCGGGATTTTTGCGATTGCGCCAGTGCCGTCGCCAGAGCAACCGAAGTGAGGAGGCACTAGTCGAAAGTGGGGGGCACTGAAATAAAGTGAACTTTTGCACAGAAAAACTGATATTTTACGGCTACAAATTATGCGCTATTTCAACAATTTTGTATTCATGTTTGAAAAAAAAGACGTGTAAGGCCGGCAGCGTTTCTTAACTCGTTTCGTATCCGGCTCATATAATCACTAAAAAAATCTGTCTGCAGCAGTGATTGCGACTAGAAACGCAACCCGGATTTTGGTAAAGGGCAGGGGCTTAAACTAAAAAAATTTTTTGGTCCCAAAATTATCTACTTTAGGCCCCGTGCTAAACAAGCTGATACAACTCAAGCGTATCACAGAGGGGGGCCTGGGGAGGCAGAGCCTCCAGCTGCTGGGGGATTTTTGTGATTTTGCGAAAAACATAGCGATTTTAACGCAATTTCAATCATATTTCGCAGTTTTTGAAGCCATTTGAACCACTAGAATAAATTACTAAAGTTTTAAAGTCATTAAAACAGTTAAATTGCTCAGCCCCTTCTCCACCCCGTTATACTACAGGTTCAAAACATTGCTGGCCACTAACTGCTGTGCATAAATATGACGCAATAATTCGTCTTAATAACACGCCTTAACGGATTTGTAACGAAAGAGAGATATAAGCCTAGAGGATCGTTACCGGTAGTAGTACTTCGTTAGTGATTATGACCTGAAGCAATACGTGAAAACATAAAAACATTTTTTTAAAAGACCAGCTGTTTGTGTTTTTTCAGAGCACAGTCAAGATTTTTTTAGGTCGCGGTCAGTGGCGCAACCAGGGGAAATGGGCTAAGGGGGCTTCAGCTCCCTTTATCCAAGTCATTTAGAAGATTTAACCCAAAAATACAAGCGTTTAAACACGTTTTGAACCTGGAGTATAACGGGGTGGAGAAGGGGCTGAGCAATTTAACTGTTTTAATGACTTTAAAACTTTAGCAATTTATTCTAGTTGTTCAAATGGCTTCAAAAACTGCGAAATGTGATTGAAATTGCGTTAAAATCGCTATATTTGTCGCAAAATCACAAAAATCCCCCAGCAGCTGGAGGCTCTGCCTCCCCAGGCCCACCTCTGTGATACGCTTGAGTTGTATCAGCTTGTTTAGCACGGGGCCTAAAGTAGATAATTTTGGGACCAAAAAATTTTTTTAGTTTAAGCCCCCTGCCCTTTACCAAAATCCGGGTTGCGTTTCTAGTCGCTATCACTGCTGCAGACAGATTTTTTTAGTGATTATATGAGCTGGATACGAAACGAGTTAAGAAACGCTGCCGGCCTTACACGTCTTTTTTTTCAAACATGAATACAAAATTGTTGAAATAGCGCATAATTTGTAGCCGTAAAATATCAGTTTTTCTGTGCAAAAGTTCACTTTATTTCAGTGCCCCCCACTTTCGACTAGTGCCTCCTCACTTCGGTTGCTCTGGCAACGGCAATGCCTGTTAGTAGGCTTCTGTTTTTGGATTAGAACTATGTTCTGTAGCATTAGTAATGTAATCTTTTATGTTAACTGATATTTTCAAGAATACGCATGCGGGACTTCCTAGTTGACTACTCAAACACACATCCTGCTGTTTGCGCAAATAATGATAATTGAATATTTTCACATATCTCTGATTCTTTTGAAAGAACTGAAAAAGTACAATCTTCGAATTTATTTGAGGTGATAAATCTAAGATTTGTCATCATGAAAATTCTTGGCGCCGAGCGATTTGTGCAATGTTTGATCGCAATGGTAAACTAGCCAGCGAACATTTTGAATGCTGGTAATGTTTGAGGAGTTGGTTGGTGGTACAGAACTTGAGAATTGCCTTGATTAAAATGTTCATGTCTTCGAAGCTTTTTGTCTGACACTTTTCAAGAAGAATCGTCAGAATAGAGAGCGCAGGAAAATGAGCGGCTATTTATAGGAAAAAGCCGAGCCGTGATTGGCTGGAAAAGGACCAATGAGAAAGCGTCATTAGTGTGCAATCTTTAAGCTGTACACGAATTCTTTTTGTTGGCAGTGGGCGGGGTTAGAAGTTTTGATGAAAGTGGTTTCAAGAGTAGATAGATGAAAAGGTGAGCGCCTTGGGCAAGAATCGAAAATCTTCTGTCATCATAATATTGAGCGCAGGTAGGATTTTGTAAAAGATGAAGTCCGATGGCTGAATCAGAAGCAAGAGACCTGGGTATTAGTCTGGGTGGAAGATTTGCAACGGCAAGCAGGAAGTAAGCGTTTTTGGGAAGAAGAGCAAGAACGGATAGATTTGGGGACATGTTGTTTGATTCTGTCCGGCGGCCTTTAATCAAAGCAATGCTGGTAATATGTAAATTTATCGCATTTTTTTGAAAATCTAGATTTTTAAAAAATACTTTACTCAGATTAGTTGTTTCGAGACTGTGATACAAATTTAAAGCAGCTTTGGTGGTGTGTGTACGACATAGAAAATTTACTAATTTTTTTTTTAATTTTGCCGTAGCGCAACTACCTGTGCGGGACCGGTGCGTCTTGAAATTACTGAAAGTGTAATTACATTTTATTTACCAAGTTGCCTTGGCCAGGAGACAGCAAAGGGACCTTTTGGTCTTCGAATCAAGCTGCCACTTGCCCACTTGTCTACCACACACGCGGAAAGCTTCACACTGTCCCTTTCAATGTTGAACGTCAAGCAAAGAAGCTATAAATACCAATTTTTATAGTTTTTGGTTTGACTGGACGGAAATCGAACCAGAGTTTACCGTTTTAGTGGCAGACGCTTTATCCACTCAAACACTGATCGGCTCAATGACGTAATCTATACTGCAAAACAATTTTGTGAGCAATCTTTGAAGTTGTACGTTTTTGGTGAAAACGAGATAACTGCTTACATGTAACATTATTGAAAACGACGGCATTTTTACCAAAATCGACATCACGTTACGTCATTATTGATAACGTCGTCAACTTAAAATGAAGTTTTTCAAAAGCAATACTGTAAAAGCCGTATTAGTGCTGCAATGACTTTTGGAGTAAGAGCAAGCAATCAGTCAGACGATACCAAAGTTTATTGCCGTTGTTTTTGTTTGCAGTAGACTCCCAAGAAACGGTTTTGAGCAGTTTTTACCACAGCAACTTCAAATAAATAAAGGCAATTTTTTGAGCTCCCCTCGACATTTGCTGCTGTCAGGGAGATGGCCGAACCGAAAGTAACTGCTTTAACCATTTATGTGTTCAGTGGACTCCCAAGAAACGTTTTTAGCAATTTTTACCCTTGCCGTCTTCCAGGTAAATAAAGGTCATTTTTTGTGCCCCCCACCTAAATTCGTCACTGTCAAAAGGTTAGCCGAACCTAATATTCGTCACTGTCAAGAGGTTAACTGTCTTTGCCATTTTTGCGTTCAGTGGGCTACAACAGATCTTTTTGAGTAATTTTTATTCATGCCGTCTTTGGAGTGAATAAAGGCAATTTTTGTGCCTACCAATGAATTCGTTCCTGTCAGGAGGTTAGCCGAATTTAAAGTTGTTGTCTTCGCCATTTTTTAGTGTTCAGTGGACCCCAGAGAACGATTTTAAGCAATTTTTATCCATGCCGTTTTTTAAGTTAATAAAGGCCATTTTGATCCTCCATAAATTGTGGTTTTGGGGGGTCTCAGCCGAACTTTTTGCTTGCCAGTAAAACATTTTCTTAAAAGTTGAGTAAAAGAGGTGTACTGTAGGCGCATCAAACCTTCTGCCGTCTTTTGGGTAAATAAACCTTCTGGGCTGACGGTCTATAGCGTTGATATAAGAGCGCTGTTGTTGCTTTGTTGTTTTTGGCTATGAAGTTTCACGCTTTACAACTGTTTGATTTCATATCAGTGGTGGCAAAGAAAATGTTGCCAAGATTTCTGGCGGAATACTGCAGAATTTTTACGTCGCGTTTCTGAAAAACTAACCAATTATTCTGCTAACACTTCAAGCTACTTTAAAATTTTGAACTGCTGCTGATAACTACAAAAAACATGTGAATTGTAGCCAAGCACTTTGCCAAGAACTTCTAATAACAAATAACTCAGGAATAAGGAGCCGCGGCTGGATATGTATAATTGCATTTTTCAAACCCTCCGTAACTGAATAGCGTTTATTTTTTGTAAAAATAACTCAATAAAGTTCAGTAGGCCTAGTCCAACCAGCGTTTTAGAGCTGTCCGTAACCGTGATCTACTAACAGGTGTACATGCAGGCGCGTAGCCAGAAATTCGCAATGGGGGGAGCTGTTTTGGGGGTTTGGGGGCAAAGCCCCCAGCCGCCGGAGGCCAGCACTCGAAAATTTTGCATTTTTTTGCAAAAGGGCTATTTCATTATATTTCAACAAATACCAATTACCCTAGGTCGTAAAATTTATATAAAATGCTTGTAGATCATCTGTATAGAATGACACAAGCTATATAAATTTTTTTTTTTTTTTTAATCGGACTGTCCGTTAATGAGATATCGAAAATCACCACCAGATTTCAGGTGAGAGTACGTAAAAATACAAAAATTAATTTTGAGGCCTTTACTTATGGTAGAAAGTTCGTTTTTGTGTCAAAATATGTTTTTGAGGGTGGGGAATCTAAATTTAGGGTTTAGTTAGGGCTAATGTTACTATAAAATTGTGTTTGGATAGTTTTTGAGATTTTTTGGGGTAAATTAGGGTAAAAAATTGAGGATGAAGGATTGAATAAAATTTTAAAACAAAAATATTTTGGGGTAGCATAAAAGTTGTTCTTTCTTTTGGATACAGAATTTACGATGACAATTAATTAGCAATGTTTGTGAACAGAACAATTTGTTTGGCTGTTATGTCACAACCTGACTATTCAGCCACCAAGACAATGCAATAAAAACAGCACATAAAAATTTCTTCATTTAAGTGAAATGAAAGTATGGATATGAAAAGAGACAAATTTTAAGTATTTTAGTTTTCATGCAATGCAGCTGAGCAAATAACAATACAGCTGCGTGTAACATGTATCAAACATTAGTAGAAGTTTTGGCCACAAATTATACACAGCATTAAGTTGGTCTTGCTGACTCATGTAATAAATGCTAGTCAATCACAAGATTGATGCAATGGTGTTTAGTACATTTTTGTTATAAAATACAATTTTAATCATTGCGAAATCTTTATAAAGGATGTTTCAAACGCAACATACCAATATACTAGTACTAGTTCTATAATATATCGGTATGTTTTTTGAAGCATTCTGTATATACGTTTTAACTAATTTTGCTCAAAAATATCATGAGCAAATATTTTAATAACCAGTCAATCATGATGCTTTTGATGTTTGCAGGCCAGAGTTTTAAAGTTTAATCGTTTAGCGTGCTTCCGGCCTAAAGGCTACCAGCGCGGAAGTCTAGGGAAGAGCCACCAGAACGGTGACTACTTAAAACAAACAATGCCAAAACGTTGTCTTCCCACAGGATTCGAACCTGCGGCCTTTGGATTAGTGGTCCACTGCTCTACCACTTGAGCTAGAGAAGACGTCTCCTCGCATGCTTGATTTTGGCTATTTAAACCCAGCAACTTGCTTGTTCTATGATTTTAATAATAAATCAGTTATGATGTTTTGGATATAATAATTATGATATAATGTAATAAGTCAACTATGATGTTAAAATCATAGAACAAGCAAGTTGCTTGGTTTAAATAGCCAAAATCAAGCATGCGAGGAGGCGTCTTCTCTAGTTCAAGTGGTAGAGCAGTGGACCACTAATCCAAAGGCTGCAGGTTCAAATCCTGAGGGAAGACAACTTTTTGGTATTGCTGGCTTTAAGTAGTCGCCGTTTTGGTGGCTCTTCCCAAGGCTTCCGCATTGGTAGCCTTTAGGCCAGAAGCAAGCAAAACGATTAAACAAAAACAAGCGAACATGTTGATGCAAACGATAAAATATGATACACGTGGGTTCATCTCCTAATCACTGCTACTGTATGTCATTCGAAAAAATAAAAAACTAGCAATGCAAATTTATTTATAGTACAGTTGCAATTTCACTTGGAATGAACTTAAGTGACCGGCAAGTTGGTCGAGCTGTAACGCGTTCGTCTCTAGAGCCGGAGGTCAAATCTCGAGCCAGTCAAATCAGACAGTGTTGCCCACGGCTCGCTACTGCTGCGACATTTCTTCAAAAGGAGCTGTGTTGCTTGGGCGCAATGACGCGGAGATGGGCTCCGCAAACTCATTACATGCTTCAGCGTAATACAATGAGTATAAAGAAAAATTTGATTTTGATTTGATGAAGTTAAATGACAATCGAAATCACATGCGCAAAAGAATGTCAAGGTCCTGGGAGAAAACAGCACAACCTAAGCACACTCAAAATTACCTAATACATGCGAATTGACGTACGTGAGTAAGCAATTCAGATGTTTGATATTATGGCATTTTTTGATAATTTCTTTGTTGTAGGCTACATCTTTTTCATAATGAGCACAATTAAAAAAAGCTAATCCTTACAACATTGAGATGCAAACTTTAATTGACCTTTTTTATTATATCAATACCACTAACAGTCTAGGTTTGTTAAATATTTTCAGTTATTTGATAATTATTGCGTAAATTTTGAATGAATGGCCAAAAATTGAACATTTTGCGAAAAAAAAACAATTAAAATATTTTGCATGCAAGCTCTAAAATAATGCATGCGAAATAGGTGAGAATGATCAAAATAACTTTGATTTTAGTTAGCATTTTAGATAACCTAATTTGCACAAACAATCACTAATTGATATCATTTGGTGAAATATAATTAAATGAAAATCATTTATGGCAACTAACTAACAATGAAGCACTGGAGAGAATGATCTCTGATTATTGCTCAATGAGGTAAAGTTCTTGATTCTGATATATAGACCAGCCATATTTTTGTCGCATAATTATGAAACAACTGTAATTGTTTTGAAACAATCAATATTTGTATTCATACAAAGCAAGCAATAAATTCAAAATTTGAAAAACAAAGTATGAATTTTTGAAAGCTTGTTTCAAAAAATACAGCATAGGTGATGAAGACTACAATTGTCATGGAAAAACGAAAAAGGAATAAAAAATGTTTGGTGTCAAAACTTTAAGGCATATTTTTTTTTTTTTGTGCAATCCTTCATTCTCATTTTCGGGGCTCAACTTAGCCCCCAAAATTTAAAAAAACTTCACGTAGCAGACTTTCCTGAGAAATTATTATGAAAATAACCTACAACTATGATTCCTTGCCCCCAAAAACATGTGTTTAGACACAAAAACCAAGTCGATACCTTTACTAAAACTCGTAAAATCTAAATTTAAAATTTTCATACTCACGTTTGCCATCTAGTGGTGACTTTCAAAACCTCAGCCACCACTGGGCCGATTAGAAAAAATTTTTTTGGAGGTTGATCAGCACGCCAGCCTCTATCTATAAAATAGTTAATTGACTCTTTTCCAGAGGTTGGGTATAAAATTGCTCAAATTTTTCTTGAAATATAATGAAATAGCCCAAAAAGAACTTTATTTTAGGGCTATTTTGATTAAAAAATAATGCTTTTAAAACGTGGCTTAGAAATTGGCAGTGCAAACATGATTAAACTTGTGGCATAAATGGGCTATTTGGGAGGTGACTATGGTAAAATGTTAGTTCTCTTGATTAGATACTGGTATATTATAAAATCGAATAGTTCAATAAAACTGACACGGAGTAATCTATTTCGTATACAGTTTATAGAGAAAAATAATTGGGGAGGGGGGGGCTAATGAAAAGAGATTTGAGAGAAATGATTGGTAATTATCTAATACTGAATAGCCCCCCCCCCCATTCCTTAGTGTATAGTATATTTGTTGATGACACCTATGTTTAGCATTTTTACACTTGCGATCAAATTTGATTGCTTATTTTTGGCCATTTTTCAAAGGTTTCATTTATTTGTTAGTTTTATTTTCGACAAATTAGCCCTCCCCCCTGAATGTATGTTTCAAAAGATCTTTTAAATCACTATTTAGTCCACTACAGTACATAAAACAGTCTCAAAAGTGCTAAAAACGTAGTGTTTTTCTCATTCTGCGTTTTGGTCAACATGCCAATGGGGGAGGGGCTCTAACCCCCCCGGCTACGCTACTGTCTACATGTCTACTGTATTTTGATTGTGATGTTTTGACGTTTACAGGCCAAAGTTTTAATGTTTAATTGTTTAGCGTGCTTCTGGCCTCAAGTCTACAAGCGTGGAAGCCTAGGGAAGAGCCACCAGAACGGCGATTACTTAAAAATGTGGGATGATAAATCTTTCGCGTTGCTTGTTTTTTAAGTAGTCATCATTTTGGTTGCTCTTCCCTAGGATTCCGCGGTGGTACCCTTTAGGCCAGAAGCACGCAAAACGATTAAACAGATCTACTGTAACTATAAAACACAGCGTCAACTGGTCTGCTTTGATTACAAATTGCGAAGGGAGCTTTTTGCTACTTTTGTTAATCAGTACCATTACAATTTGCCTGCTTTGAACAGCATTTTCAGCTCACGATTAAAATCATAACATCTTGTTTTGAGAACCGCTTTGTTTTACCTTCTCGCTGCACTTTGCACTGTGATATCAAAGCCTACACTACGCTAACTTTGCAAAAATCTACAGTACGTGTTGCTAAATGAGATTTAGAATAGTGATCTGGTCAAGTTTGCCGCTGTTGCGCAGCACCCGAATGCACGAAAACGCTTTGCAGGCGAGCACGTATGTGCTTATCACGCAAAATTTAGCGTGAGTGTTAAGCAGCACAGCAATGAAAACAAAACGTGACATTCGTAGGAAAATAACCAGGGAAATGCGATCAGGAGAGGCAGATGGGGACGTGCCTCACCAGTACAATTGTACAAAGGAAAACAACAATAAAGTATATCATTAAAATAAACTGTTTTCACATAAATCAAAATAGTTATCAAAAACTGTATTAATTTTTACCATCGGAGCATAATGATTGGAACGTTTAAGTAATCTTAATATAAAGCAAAGAGCCAAAACGTGAGCGAACATTTTTTACTGAACGTTTCAAGACATTACTAGTCTCATCATCAGCAGATAAATGATATAGGCAACAGCAACTTGTCACGAGCAAAGCACAGGAAAAAAAAAAAGCAATGACGCATAACAAAAAAAAGGAATCGAGCGTAAAATTAAAAACAATTAATGTTTTCACACGTTGAATAAATATTTCCACACGTTGAACGAATGTTTTTAGTTTTTACACATTAAATAAATATAATGGAATCGAAGCTTTGTCGGAGTTTAGATCTGGATTTCTTTGTTGAATCATTAAGGTTTCTTTGATTAATAATTTTCGCCAATGGTCAGATCTAGCCAGGATGATGGGGTTATGAAAACAAACTGCGTGATTAGGGTTATCGGTCAAATGCCGAGTGACGTCCGTATCCTGTGGTGTTTTAGAAGAAGGATCGTGGTTATTGATACGGGTAATTAGATTCCGTGACGTTTGGCCAATATAACAACTGCCACAGTTACAACTTATTTCGTGCACAACGCCATATTGATGGAGAATTTGTTGTTGCTCTTTATGTTTAAACACATTTCTTAAACTATACGTATCGTTAATTAGTAAAAATTTGGCTTCAAAGTCAAGCTTGGCAAAAAAAGAATTAATTTCTTTTTCTATTTGCGGTCAATTTTCGCGAATAAATGGTAACCGCATAAAAAACTTTTTAACTCGAGGGTCCTTGAAAATATTTTCTTTGGGGATGTCTTTCCATAGTGTTTTTCCTTAAATTTATCTGCTGATGATGAGACTAGTAATGTCTTGAAACGTTCAGTAAAAAATGTTCGCTCACGTTTTGGCTCTTTGCTTATATTAAAATTTTTACCATATTTACTTTTGTAAGTGTATTCACTGCTTTCATGTTATGCGTTTCGCATAAAAACGCCCAAACTATTCGATGTAATTGCTATCTTTATGGCGTGCCATTCGTCAGCATCGCTTCAAATATGTGAGGTGAGACCCTGTTGATGGTGCCTCACTTCAGCCAAGCAAACTTTAATAAACAAACTACAAGTATGCCTTTTTTCTCAGACAAATCGCGGAGAGCGATAATGCTTTTTAAAATCTGATTTTGCGGCGTGTCTCAATCTCAAGTACAGTATAATATAGGTACGTAGCCAGAATGGAATTTTTGGGGTGGCAAGCAAAAATTTCGGGGGGCAATGGCTTCCCGATGATCTCAAAAAATAGAAAAGAAAGTTCTTCACAAAAAGAAAAGCTGATTTTACTCTCAAATTTTAATAAAGACCAAAAAATAAAATAAAAAAAGGTCTTCGCGGAGTTAAAACATGGTTTTACGTGCAATTGGCTGACTTAGGATATTTTGTTCCACATCATTTGGGGGGGGGGGGGCAAAGTAACGTATTTGGGCACGAAATATATGATATTTTGTTAAAAATGACGTTTATCTGAAATTTTTTGGGGGGCAAAGTAAAATTTTGGGGGCAGTTGCCTCCCTGCTCCCCCTGGCTACGTTCTTGGTATAACGTCATATTAGGAGCGTATTCTCCATCAGGCGCATCGATTTGTCGAAATTTTTGGGGGGGGTCCAACTTAATAACCAGAACTTTTTTGGCGAAACTTCGCGAATTTTGTTTCCATTGTTTGTACATCGTAGACTTTGTTTGCAATGTTCGTACGTTGCAATAGCACATTTCATGCAGTTTTTTTTTTTTTTTTTCAGTGTTGAGCCGTTTAGGAAACAAGCGTACAGTATTTTGGAAAAAAAAGGAAAAAAAACTCATCGCGGCCAAAAGTGAGTTGTTGATAGGGATGGAAGGGTATCTTGAGATATATAACCGAGTGAACTATTTTTAGCGGCATTTTTAAATGCGACCTCTTTCATGCCAAACTTTTGGGCCGTTATTTGGGCGTTAATTCCAATGTTACGACTATGAAAACTATGAAAATCTTTCCACCAAGCCTGTCTATACTACTTTAAGGGATGGCACGGATAAGCGTGGCCAAGGGAGCGACAGCCCCCCCCCAAAATTAAAATGCTCTAAATGATAAAAACATTAAAACAAAGTCTACTGTTTCTTCAGTTTCTTTTAGCATTTCTCCGTACAAAAGTGCACGCGTTTAACTGTAATTAGCAATGATATTAATATGGATTACCAAGGGGCCCGAGCCCCCTCGATTCAAAATTTTACCAACCAATTTAAGTGTATAGCCCTGGAGAATTGAATAATTTTGTCTTAAAAATTGCAACCTCAGGCACTTATCTAACCTTTTTATGAACGTAATACTATAAACACGAGCGGATTTACGAAATGGCGCAGTGCCAGGGGGTCCCACGTTTAAATGGTGGGCCTAAGAGTTTTTTTTCCCGCTTATATTGACTGGAAATTGCAGCAAAAATCCCCAAAGTGCTAGGGGGCCCGCGCAATGTAAATCAGGCCTGGGCAAAAACATGATTAGTTATAGGCCTTACCAATAACCATCTTTTGTACCAACTAACTTTCAATAACGATTCACCTCCAACTCGCCAGTTTTTACGCGACAAAAGGCTTTTGAAAAAAAAATTAGCAAGCAAAATTGCGCATTGAACAAATTGTTCAATTTAAATTAAGGGGGCTTGGGCCCCTAAGTCATTACATGTACTCCTACAATCGGTTATTTTCATGACCTACTGCTAAACATTTTAGAAGGCAATGTACCTTACTTCCGCCTTTACTTGGGCCAAATCACATACAAAGTTTAACCCTAAACTGCAAAATTTTAAACGTGTTTTGGACTTAAATTGTAGGTAAAAAGAGAATTGAACAATTTAATTTTTCAATTGGCTTTCTGAGCAGGGTTGTGAACGGGCCGACTAGTTGAGGCCCAAACGAACCCGGAAATATAAGCCCGCATCCGAAAACTAATTAGAAGCCCAAATCGTGCCCGAAAAAAACCGAAAGTTTAGTTAGGTCTAAAAAATTTAGCAATCTTGTTATTTTGATTTTATTTTGGTACATCTAAGACAAAAAGCATGTCTCAGGCCCGAACTAAGCTCGAAATTTTTGTCAACTTTAGGCCCGAATCCGACCCTAAAAGCTCGGCCCAACTTACAACTAAGTTTCTAAATGTTAAAAATCTGATTTTTTCGAATTACTCAAAAAACGCGCGAAATGTGATCCAATGGCACTAAAATAGTTATTTTTTCAAAAAATTACAAGAAGTTGTCCAGCGGTTGGGGGCGTCGCCCCCACACCCCGTCTATGATACGTTTGAGTTACACTAGATTACTCACTATGTCTTCCAACTTAGACATTTTAACTTTTAAACATTTACAAATTCTTCCCCTTCAACAAAATCCTAGTTGCGTGCCAAACCAGGCCACGGCTTCTGATCTTCCATTTTACGATATCGTTGTCCCGTAAAAATGCCTCATTTCAAAAACGTTTGAAGACGTTATTGCATGTGATTTGGGCCCCCTCAATCAAAAATCCTGGCTTGCCTGTGATGGCACCGTCCATTAAGTTCCCGCCCGGATGGCACCATTATAATATTGAGTGACTACGCTGATGTGCTCTGACGCTTCGAGTATCAGTATGCCCTCGCTCCTCAGTGCCCTGTTGTAACAGAGATAATTTTCCTCATCTAGACTTCATTGACAGACACACAGTCACAATAATGAGTTTGTGACGATCACAAACAAAACTTGGGCAATGTAGTGGATAGGTGATAAACATACTCGTATTCTGATTATTGCTATAAAGTCTAGGCCTAGCGCTGTGATATGCAGTTTTCAAGATTTTGAGCAAGAGAAAATCTGTCAAGACAGAAATTTTATTGTGTTAGTATCCATGATAAATAGCAAACATGTTTATTTTTATTGGAGGGGTCCTTTACTCTTTGGACCCCCCAACGTATATCTTTGGGGGGTTCCGGACCCCCCGACCCCCCCCCCCAGGAATCGACGGGCCTGTTCTCCATGCATGCAAGGTATGCATTGTATGCCTAGTCATTTATCCAAAAATAAAAATAATTTAAAGTAATATAATTATAACTTACAAGTAAACAAAATCAAACTAAGTTGCCCCAGTTATGGGTATTAACTTTGAAATCAAAGCAGCAACAAATAGTCTCGCTTATTGATTGACTTCAGCTTTAGCATTTCATTAAAAAGAATAAAAATAAATGGCAACACGCATGCAATTTTTAAATTGCTTTCAGCGATTCCCTAATAGCTATGGTCAGATAAAACTACGCGCAAAATCAAATACGTTTGAAAACTTTAATTGGCGCATTATTTGCTGCAAAAATTCTTTTATACGTTTAGTTTCTCGTTTTAATAAAATGAAGTCAGTCTCTCACGTCGTCAGAGCAATCGAAGTGAAGGGGCACTAGCCGAAAGTGGGGGGGGGTTACTAAACCAAACTGAACTTTTGAAATAAAAACTGTTTTTAATGGCTACAATTATGCGCAGTTTTAACAATTTTGTGTTCATGTCTAAAAAAAAGACGTTCAAGGCCGGAAGCTTTTCTTAGTTCCTCTTGTATCAGGCCCATATAAAATAATCACCTGAAAAATCTGTCAGCAGCAGGAAATGTAACCAGAAGCGCAACCAGGATTTTTCTAAGAAGGAGGGGCTTGAGCCAAAAGTAAAATTTGTTATCACAAAAATTATCTAATTTAGGCCGATTGCTGAAGAAACTGATGCAACTTTAGCGTATCACAAAGAGAACCTGGGGGGACAGAGCTTGTAGCCGCTGGGTGATTTTTGAAGCGATTTTAACGCCATTTAATCACATTTTAAACGTTTTGAAGCCAAATGACCAGGGATGTGCGGTCAGGGAAGGCAGGTGAGGCCGTGCCTCACTTGAAGAATTGTGCAAAGGGAAATGAAAATAAAGTACATATTTAAAATAAAATGGTTTCACACAAATCAAAATAGTTATCAAAAACTTTATTAATTTTTGTCATTTTACTTTTTTGGTGTATTCACTGCTTTTATGTTACGTCTTTTGCAATAAAACGCCCAAACTATTCGGTGTAATATTGCTACCAATACGGCGTGCCATTGAGTATCGCTTCAAATATGCGAAGTGAGGCATTCTCAATTGTCCCTCACTTCAGCTAAACAAATTTTAATGAACAAACTAATAGTACCGGTATGCCTTTTTTTCTCACGACAAATCGCGGAAAGCGCATAATGCTTTTAAAATCTGATTTTGCGGCGCGCCTCACCTGTGACGTCATAGAATGAGAAAAAGTTAAGGCAGTTTTTTAGGTCTTTCGTTCATTGCGAAATTGAACAAGTTATTTTTCTAGCAAAATAAAAACAATTTAATAGAGAAAATGAACTATAATGGAAGAAAATTTAGTCTCAAAGCTGAGAGACTTTCTAAACTAAGTTTTTAATCTAAACTTGAAGTTACAGCTAAAAGAAAACCGATTTAAAAGATTTGCTCGAGACATCATTACGAAAGAACCCCTCAACTCAGAAAGAGTAGAACCATACTCAAGAAAAGAGTGGTTGCGCTATAAAAATCTTCATTTTTGCTTTCATGTTTTTAGCAAATAAAAATGTTGGGACTGAAATCGGGTTTTTGTGACTTAGAGAAATTGCCAAGAAGGCTTACCAAGCACAAAAACTTCAATAATGTCCACATTCAAAGCCAAATAATAGGCTAGGCTACCTTTATAGATTTTCGAAACTTCAAGAATTGATTTAGCCTTAAGTGAACAGCAAGAATTAAACGAATAATTAATTATCGAAAAATTTGGTCTTCGTTTAATGGCTATGAAAACCGTTATTTTTGCTTGTCATTTATTGTCTCAAATAATTTTTTTGCAAGCATGTGTGTGAAAAAAAAATTGTACCTCACCAACCAAAAGCCTTACCGCACGTCACTGCAAAAAATGACCAACTGCAGTAAATTGCTAAAATTTAAAAGTCATTGAAAGAATTAAATTGCCTAGCCTCTTCTGCCCCCCTTATACTTCAGGTCAAGTCAAAAGATGTTTAAACGCTTGTATTTTGGGGTTACTTCTTCTAAATGACTTGGTTAAAGGGAGCTGAAGCCCCTTAGCCCTGGTTGCGCCGCTGACTGCGACTTAAAAAATCTTGAGTGTGCTCTAAAAAACAAAAACAGCTGGTCTTTTAAAAAAATGTTTTCACGTATTGTTTCAGGTCATAATCACTAACGAAGTACCGGTAACGATTTTTTAGGCTTACATCTCTCTTCCTCGACACATCTGTTAAGGCGTGTTGATAAAACGCATTATTACGTCGCATTTATGCACAGCAGCCGGTTTGCAGCAATTTCACAAAGAATCGAGGAAACCTTCAAACGAGAATTATGCTTGAACGTTATTATTCCTTTTTCCCTTATTGTCTGTTGTCTTGTCGTTACATGATTATCCAAAAACTTATGTTGAGTAAAACGAAATAGGGAGCACAAGCAGTCGTTAGGGGGGGCACGGCCCACTGCTCCCCCGTAGCAACGGCACTGAATGTAGTCCCTCACCCGATAAGTTTTGGATTAAGGCTTTTTGATGCAAAAACAGTGCGTTAATCCTTTGGCTTTAAATGTAGAAAAGGTGCGCACTTTCGTATTTTAACACAAAATTTTCATCGTAAAATAACAATAGAAATAATTTTCATAGTGACGATCGGTGAGGGGCATCAGGGTATTCTTTAAATACCCGAACAAAACCATCTCATTTGTATTTATTCAAAGTAATATACCTAGTTTTAAATAGTATTTTATAATTTGGTTATTTTTGCTTTCATGGCTAGTTGGCCTCAAGCATAGCGTATTCTGCGTAGCAATTGGGGAAACCTAGTGGCAGGCAGTCAATTATTGAAGTTTTCGGCATTGTGGCGCTAAACGTTGATATGCAGTCGCTGTAGCTTGACTGCGCTGGAAGGTATCAAAGCGAAGCTGCGAAAACCCAAAATGGCGCAGCAAAGTGAAACCATGTATCGCCCAGCCTCCGTATTAACCAATCAAATTCGGTCAAGTGAAGAAACGTCACGATTGACGTCATCCTAGGTTTTCAGATAGCGAGCGTGATTACCTTGCCTTCAGCTGCCTGCGCCTGTGGTTGCGTGATCGACCGTTACAGACCTGTCAATTAAATTTACCCTGAAGCATCATAATACTTTCTCCGTATCAAACAATTGATAGTAAAAGACTTGCAAGGTTTTTTAGCACAAATACTATGAGGAAAACTTAAAATTCGTCAAAGTAAATTACAACAGCAATATAACACAACGAATGTTGTGGATAGTTTATTGGGATGTTCCTTCACTCAAAAAACTTGAAAAAAAAAAGCAATCGTTGCTGCAGGTAGACCCAAACATAGGCGTAGCCAGAATTTTTGATTGGGGGGGCCCAAATTACAAATCACATACAATGACGTCATCAGAAAATTTCGAAAAAGGAACTTTTTGTAGGGCAAAGATATCGTAGAATAGAAGATCTGAAGTCGTGGTCTGTTGTCACTTAACCAGGATTTTGGTAAAGGGAGAGGGCGAAAATTAACAGTTAAAAAACGAAAATGTCTAACTTAGGAGACGTGTTGAGAAAGCTAGTGTACTCGAACGTATCACAGACGGGGGTCTGGGGGCAGAGCCCCCAGCCGCTGGGCGATTTTTGTAAGTTTTTTGAAAAAAAGCTATTTTAATCCCATTGGATCACATTTCGCACGTGTTCACAGCCATTTGAAAGAACTAGATTTTTAGCATTGAAAGGCATCGAAAAATTTTGATTGTTCAATCCTCCTTTTACTTGCAATTAAATTTCAAAACGCGTTTAAAATCTTGCATTATGGTGTAAAATTTTAACTGTAAGTGATTTGGTCCAAATAGGGGGAAAAAAGGCACATTGCCTTCTGCAATATTTCAGCAGTAAATAATGATCCACTCAAAGAATTTCCTTTGATGAAGTTAACCAGTAATAGGAGTACATGCACGGCCAGGGGACCCAGGATCCCTCAATTTAGATTCAAAAATTGTTCCATGAGCATTTTCCTAGCTATTTTTTTTAAAGTATTTTGTGTGTAAAAACTGGCGAGGTGGAGGTGAATCGTTATTGAAAAATGGTCCAATAGATGGTTACGCTTACTACACATGTTATTGCCGGGCCGGATTTACATTGCGCGGTGCCTCTGGCACTTAGGGATTTTTGCAACATCTTCCTGCCAAATATAAGTGAAGACCAAAAAAGTCCTACTATCTGAGGGCGGGCCCCTGGCACTGTGCCATATGGCAAATCCGGCGCTGGTTATTTCATTACGTCCATAAAAAGTTTAGATGAGGGCCTGAGGTAGCAACTATAAGGACAAAAAATTCTTGATTTCACCATGGGTATACGTTTAAAATGGTTGGAAAAAATTAAAATAAGGAGGTGCGCCGGGCCCCCTAGTCGTCAATATTATTTATTGTTAATTACTGTTGGGTGCGTGTACTGTTGTACGCAAAGATGCTAAAAGAAACAGAAAATGAAGAAACAAGACTTTTTTTGTCAAATGTGTGTCATTGGTGGCATTTCGATTGAGGGGGCCTGGGCCATTCCCATGGCTACGCCTATGATTTTGAGATAAGATCGCGCCCTTAAGTTCTTTCATAAAAAAGCATTTAAAGTAAAGTTAAAATAACTTATTTCCAAATCGTGGAGGACTCGAGTCAAGTCACTTGACAGTTTTTTGAAACCTCCAAGAATTGGATGACATTATTATGACGTGGACACGTGGTCGTCATTATTATTACTTACTTTTGTACGCGTAAATGCTAAATTACAGAAACTGCAATTCCGGACAAGGACAACGTATTGGCTATGCTCTCATTATATTTATCATTGGTAGTATTTCAATTGGGGGGTTTGCTTAACCGCCTGTGTTATAGCATTAAGTTCATAATAACGTTAAACGAAGGCCTGGGGTTGCAACTTTTAGGAAAAAACTCTTGTTTTGCATATAAATTATTAAAAATTTGAATTAAGGGGCTCCTGGCCTGGGACCCTTAGTCGTCAGTCAGAGGCTCTGGGGCTCCCTGGCTGTCAGTTAGAGGCCCCAGGGCCTCCTGGGTGTCAGTTAGGGGCCCCCTGGTTGTCAGTCAGGTCTCCGGGGCCCCCTGGTTGTCGGTTAGAGGCCCTGGGGCCCCTGGTTGTTAGTTACGGGCCCCCTAGTAGTCAGTTAGGGGCCCCTGGTTGTCTGTGAGGGGCCCCAGGGCCTCCTGGGTGTCAGTTAGGGGCCCCCTGGTTGTCAGTCAGGTCTCCGGGGCCCCCTGGTTGTCGGTTAGAGGCCCTGGGGCCCCTGGTTGTTAGTTAGGGGCCTCCTAGTAGTCAGTTAGGGGCCCTGGTTGTCTGTGAGAGGCCCCCTGGTTGTTAGTTAGGGTTCCAGGGGCCCCTGTTTGTCGGTTAGGGGCCCCGGGGCCCACTGGTTGTCAGTTAGTGGCCCCGGGGCCTCCTGGGTGTCAGTTAGGGGCCCTGGGTCCCCTAGTTGTTGGTTTGGGCCCCATAGTTGTTAGTTTGGGGACCCCCTGGTTGTTAGTTAGGGACCCCGGGGCTCCCTTATCGTCATTAATGTTATTATTAATTAATGTCATGTGCGTAATTGCTGAAAAAAAAAAAAACTGCAACTAAACAGCGCTAGCCTATACGCTGTCGTAATTTTTATCATTGGTGGTACTTTAATTGGGGGGGCCCGGGCCCCCTGGGCCCCCCCTGGCTACGCCTATGGACCCAAACTTTCAGACTTTCAGATTTAGGCCTTATATCCATCGAGTCACAATTACTGACAGAAGTCATGGAAATAAATCATTTCAGGATTCAGTCATAACAGAATTTGCTGCTGCGGAAAAGCGAATGGATTTTACTTTTAAATGACTTTCTTGCATCTGCAGTAATTCTGACACTGCCGATTTTAGTGCTCTGCCCTTTGTAGTAAACAGTTTTGTTTGAATTGCTAATCAAACGGCCAAAGCTGTTTTAGTTTGCACTATTTCTTTGCTTTTTATAGGCAACTGATCATTGGATGAGGTAAAGGCGTGTTAAAAGTTTTAATCAATTGCTTGAATTGAGTGTAGCATTGAGTGTAGAAGTTATAGTTAGTCTTTTTCATTTTTCTACACCTCCACTATACTCATTCCACTCAACAGCTGAAGCGAGACGAGAAAAATTAGCTTCAGCTACCCTACCCTCAATTCGAGCCAAAACTTTTTACTCCCAAACGTGTTTTTGCTAGTCCCAGTCAAACTTTGTCTTTCAATTTTTATTTTTAAATAGTACACTACAAACACAGTATAAATATCAAATGCCACCTATACGTATGGACATAATTCTATATGCGCAGACCGGATGCGCAATTACTTCATGTACGAAAATAAACGACGCAATAAATTTTAAATTGAATACCCAAAACTTTTTGCCACCGATCGTCACTGAATTTTCATCGTATTTATTTATTTATTTATTTATTTTAAAACTGTAGTATCAAAATAAATACATGACAATGCAATATTTTTGAAAAGCCTTTATTTTTTACCAGTAAAATATCGTATTGAATTCAAAATTGCTTTGCTCACACACAAGTGCCTGCATGGTTATGCTCCTACATATTTGAAAATTTTAATCAACTCTCGTTCTGTTTCGGAAAGATATAGCTTGCGTGTTAATGATGATAATTGGCTGCTTCAAACGGTGACTAGCTTAAACTTTGCTAGATCCCAATCTATGTTTTCGTGTGCATCACCCAAAGTATGGAATTCGTTGCCACTATCTCTGCGTGAAATTGAAAGTTTGTCCCTTTTTAAGAAACGTTTAAAAGCATTTTATTTTAATTTAGCTTTTGAGGATATTACCACTGTTTGATGCCAGTATTTTGCTGCTTACTGCTGTAGAATTAGTACCTCTGTTGAGTATTAATTTTATTTCTGTAAAGCTATTTGAATGTTACTTTGGCCCCTTAGTCAGATGCATTGACACTTGTTGGTGTTATCTCAAGGGGGATATAAATTGCAATTATTATTATTATTATTATATTTTCAAAAGCCTTTATTTACAAACGTTTAAAATGCATCATTTAGGTTTTGTAAGTATTACTATTAGTCAAGATTAATGAAATAGCTCTACATCAGATAGTCTTTCAGAGTTTTCTTAAAAGAATAGGACAGCACAGCAGTATTTGATATTTTGTTTCTTTGTATAGTAACTTCTTGTGTATGGGGTTGATTTGAACTAATGAGTTCCATAGCTGGCTGATATGGTGCTTTTAAGGCCTGCTTGTATGTGAGAAGTGTCATCTGATGAGTAAAATTTTGTTGAGAGCAAAACTGCCATGGAGTTCTCCATTAACATCCATCTCAAGAAATCCTCCAGCAAAATAAGTATACAAATTAAAATAAAAATCATTTCAGCAATACCGATGGCGTAAATGGGGGCTAAAAAGGCTTCAGCTTCCTCTCCCTTAACCCAAATATGCATTATGCATGCTTTTAAACGTAATTTGAACTTAACCAAGAAATAAGGGAGGCTGAAGTGGTTAAGTAACTTAATGCTGTCAAAGAGTCATAGGGCTTTTAAGTCTTAGCAATTAGTTCTTTGAAATTGCTCTACGGACTGTAAACGTGCGAAATGTTATCCAATTGAGTTAAATGTTGTTGTTTTTTTGAAAAATCACAAAAATCGCCCAACGGCTGGAGCTTTTACTACCAAACTCCAATAGCCTCTGGTGGCAGGGGTTCTCCTCCCAGATCGCCCTGTATAAAATGCAATTACCTTTGAGCTTTGGGTTCAAGCCCACTATCCTTAGCAAAATTTTGGTTACGCACCTGTGGGGTCATTACATGCTCTTCGTAACTTATCGAATAATCGTTATCCGAAAAATAGCGAAAAATGGTATTACATGCTCCGAAAATAACAAATAACCGGTTGTAGCCTTTTGGAAACTGTCACAAAAATTTCATTACTATCGGATGTTCCCTATTCGTAATTTCGTATGATTTGCTCTTCGTTATTCGTTATTTGTTATTATTTGCTATTCGTTATGCGTTATTTGGTATTACATGCTCAAATTATATAAATAACGAATTGCGAATATTTGATAGCTACGTTATTTTTTTGAAAATATTTCGAATTCTATATACCATTCGTTAACTTTGTTTTTATCGGTCTTGACACAATATTTTATTGTCAATCAGTGTAAAAAGTTGCGAAAAGGCCGATACCGGTACGTTTTTATCGTTTTGTATCTTTATATTGTCTTAGACGAGAAATTGATAGTTCTTTTTGGAAAACCATGTTGCCAATACTATGTTTTACCAAAAATTTTAAGAAATAAAAATTGCTGATAACTACAAACGTTGAATTAGGCAACCTTGTGTCCCTCGATAACGTAAAATTTTTATCTGAAAAGTACTTGCGACATATTAGCCTAGTGGCCTACCAAACACGCTAATTAATAATTTCATCAAACACGGCTACGATTAATTAAACCTAAATTATTTCCTAAATCAGACTGAACTTAGTAAATTCGATTAAATTTTACGATGTAAACTTTGAAACAGTATTCTTATAAATGCCTTAAGAAAGAATACAAAACGCGTTTAATACACAATTACAAAACTACTAAATAAAATTTGATCGCCCTTCAAAAAAAAAAAAAGAACAAGAATACGCAAAGTATTTAAATCGCCAAAATTTCTTCAAGTTCCAGCTTCATTAATAGATGAAGTATCTTCGTTGCACAATATGCTATTAGTTTTTGCAGGATTAATGCTCCAGTAAAAAAGAGCAGTTCTTACCATCAAATCGATAGTTATCTAAGTTTTCGTGCTCGACCCTTTCCCCTTTTCACTCATTTGTTTCGTCTTTATTTTTAAAGACTGCCTTCGATTATTGAAAGTTATTCCAATAATTTTTGTCTTGCTTACAAATAAATGACCGAGTCTTATTAATTGACAGCTATCAAAGAGATGCGGTAATTGTATTGTATATTGCAGAGCAATTCCAACCAATTATAATTGATTGCAACGTCTAGAACTATTCGTGTACAATTATGACGTAACAGCCGGAACAGAGTTAACGAAGTGATTTCATTCTTTTTGAATAAATTTTTCTGTTACAACGGAGCATGTAATAGCATTCGATTCGTAATTCGTTACAGCACAAAAAAGTGCTATTAGAAAAAAAACTTCGAATAACGCATATGAATAACGAATACCGAGTATGAATAACGAAATACCGCATATGAATAGCGAATTACGAATATGAATAACGAAATACCGTAACGAATAACGAGTGTTCGGTAAATAACGAAAAGCATGTAATCACTCCCCTAAATGGTAAATTAAATGTTCGTTTATTAGAAACATAAACATTACCACATTCTAAAAGTTGGTTGAAATAATGATAACATTGTTTTTCAATTAAAGGTCGGACTGCCAAAAACGGACGAGGCCAATTCTCTACTTAGTCGGTTCCTCGCACCATGAACTTGCCAAATGGCTAGCAAGCATTTTACAGCCAGTGCTTAAGCAGTTTTTCACCTACTGCATAAAAGACTCATTTACATTCGAACAAACCATGCAAAACCTCAGGTTAGAAGGAAAAAAGGTCAATTTGCGCTCATTTGACATTTCCAGCCTATTCACCAATGTACCTCTCAAGGAAACGATGGGCACATGTGTGGAAGTCTTGCTCAAAGACCCTTCTTCCGCACCTCCCTCCCTCGAGCGGTATTTATTGAACTTATGGAAAGTGCTACCGGTACGTCATCCGTAGAGTTCAGCTTTAATGACACAATGTACCAGCAAACCGACGGAGTGTTAAGAAACGATCGCGTGGCCTAGAGAAACTCTAAGGCCTTCACCGGTTTGGTCTGCTTCCAAAAAATAACCAGAGAACTTTTCAGCTGTAGTATGATATTGTATTAAACAGAATAAAAACAGACTTCCACACAGCATAAAAATAACTGAAGTTTGGTAAGTTGAATCAAATTAGAAAACTAAAATTACCATGAGTTGACAGTACACTTGAAACTTAGGAATAAAACTAAAACCAGGCGTCAGGTCAGTCAATTCTTGCGCTAGAGATTGCTATCAGCATAGATTAAAATTTAAAAATAGCAGTAATTTGAACAAAGAATGATCAAGTAATATGTAAATTAGGTGCAGTTTTGCGACGCAACAAGCTAAAATTTCGAGCAGCTCGCATCAACGCGTAAATGTGAAAATTAGAAGTTGTGGTGAACAATAACGCTGTAACGAAACACAACAAAGGTATTGGTTTGATTCCAGGTAACGACAAGTAAACAAAAGACTGGGCTGAAACATCGCGGCCCCTTGGAACCGACAATAATTAAGAGGTTACAATAAACAATTAGTGAAAGCGCTGTCTATAACATAACGGTGGGTGTAAAATCAAGTGACAAAAACTCCAAAACAAGACGTATATATAGAAAGTGCAACACACAGTTCTGTAAATTAATTTACAATTGAATGCTAACGACAATCAAAGTTACTGACCCAACATCGATAAAAGATTTGGCAAATTCTTATAACAGCGACCAGTATTAGGATATTTACCACAAGTTCCAGCGGAGGACTGGCAGGATATTTATCACAAGCACGAGATCACAAAACAGCATTATGATAAACATATTTACGCATACATTACACCTTTTTAATAATCGAGCAAACGAAAAAACTACAACACAAACAAAGTCAAACAGGAGCTATCTTTGATATATCCCGCAAGATATATTCAATCGGACAAGAGTCTGCTGCTCTTGTGCCCTTACCAATTACTGCCACCGTTGCACGGCGAACAATTTCGGACCCTTTGCGGATTTGAGGTTGTAAACAATGTATTCGGCCCAGCCGGTAAGCCCCTTTATGACGGAGGTCCTCACTATCGCCCACCAGAACAAGTTGCCCAAGGACAAGATTAGTTTTTAAAGTTCTCCATTTATTACGACCTTCAAGGGAAGGAATGTATGATCTCATCCAGCTAAGCCTAAAACGATGTGCCAGAGAAGAGTTGTACAAAAAATCTTTTCGAATGTCTCCTTTGTCATGGTACCCGCAAAGGGGGGTGTAATGTATGTTGGCCCAAAAGGACGACAAATGTTGGCCCAAAAAGGACGATGGTGTAACAATAGGGGACAAGTCATTAGGATGGTCGCTCACTGTGGTGAGAGGTCTATCGTTAACAATGCGCACAGCGTCCGCAACAAACGTTTGTAATTCGATTAAAGAAGGTAAGCGGTGAGTATTTCCAATGGTTTTGTTAAGTGCGCCTTTAAACAACTTGACCATTATCTCCCAACTTCCACCTTGGCTCGGGAGTAAGGTGGAATGCGAACCCAATTAATGTTACATTTACGTAACGAATTATGAAATTCTGTAGATTTAAGCAAGTCCGGTAAACGATAGGCCGCAGCGCAAAAGGTGGAGCCATTATCCGAGTATACGGTATCCACTGCTCCGCGCAAATTTGTAAAACGCGAAAAAGCAAGGAGGAAGCTATTCAAATCGAGACTAGTGACTACCTCCTCATGTAGGCAGCGGGTGCATAAGCATGTAAAGAGTAGGCCTCAAGCCTTGCAAGAGCTACGTCCAATTCGAAAGTGAAAAGGTCCTAGATAATCCAAGCCGCAAAACTTAAACGGTTTATTGCACAAGGCAACTCGACACTCTGGAAGATCCGCCATGAGCTGTCGAATCGGCTTGGCTTTACGTAAGCAGCAATGTCCGCAATCAGCGATGAAATGTTTCATATTTACAATGCCATGAATTATCCAGTAACGCTGGCGCGTCTTCATTAACGTGTAAGAAGGGCCAGCATGTTCGCAATTTACATGTTCAAAAAGAATTATTAAACGTGTCAAAGGGTGCCTTCCCGGTAAAATGAGAGGGTGTTTAGTGTCGGTAGGGAGTTCTGCATTCTCTAACCGACAATCGACACGCAATAGCATATCATTTCCGACGCAGGTGCGCAGGTTTCTCAAAGTTTTCAATTCATTTACTTGCCTTTTTTCATTGTGACTGTTTACATTATTTACTCTCCGTTTAAGGAAAGTTTCAAAATCGTCCGGTGAACCTTTGCTTAAGACGTCAATGGCGGCCCCGAAGTTCTGTGACTGAACGTATTTTACCGCTTTAATGAGGGTGCGATCCAAAAAATCAGCATTAAGGTCCGGTTTTTTAAGGGTTGTGCCTCTAAATTTAGCAGTGACATATTCTGCAAAGGCTACAAGATAAGCCAAGCGTTTTTTTAAGGTGTACAGGTCACTAGCAGTAATAATGATTTGATCTAGGCCATTTTCGCCTTCTTCACACGTGATTTCTTTTCGAGTAGGGCCATGCAAACAAAAGGCACACACTTCGACCAAGCAACACTCACCGGCTCCTACCGAAGGAAGACAGGCCCCCCTAACCACAAATCAATACACTCAGGGTTCTTACCAATAACATCGCGGGTACCGACGTCAGCAGGATTCTGTGACGTATCAACGTACTTCCAAACATTACCTGGAGAAACTTGAAGTATTCTCTCTACTCGACGCTTAACAAAGCGAGAGAGGTTCAAGTTCGGGTTTGTCAGCCACCCAAGAACAACTTGGGAGTCTGTCCAACAATGTAAACTACAATTCAGATCTTGCAAAGAGTCTTTAGCTTGTAACAACAACTCGCTACACAATATGGCGGCCTCAAGTTCTTTACGTGAAATGATCCAGTTAGTCTGATGCGACAAAACTAATTTAGATTTACCAAGAATAAATTTTACCTCCGGTTTACAATCAGCCAAACTCCGCAAATAGATGACACAACAAAGAGCCGAATTGGACGCATCACAGAAACCATGCAGGTGATATTTGACTGCAGCATTATCACACAAATATTCAGGCAAAATATTACGAGAGATAACGAACTTTCGAAGCAAAGTTGAACTTTCTAACCACCTTTTCCAACTATGCTGAATGTCGACAGGAACCAAATCATCCCAGCCAGCGCTCACAGCCGTAGCTTTTTTCAAAATTAACTTACCCCCGAGAATTTAAGGTCCAATCATCCCTAAGGGATCAAATTGACTAGCTAGCTGCCTGGTCATCTCGCGCCTCGTAATAGCATGAGAAAACTGTTTAACATTAATCCGAAAATTATCATTTTGAGAGTCCCACGTTAATCCGAAGGTTTTCGAATTAGGAAGGGGATCTGAACAAAGGTCAAATTCTTTAAAACAGGTCGCAAGATCAGAAGGAGAAACAAGGTTCAAAATTTTCTTGGCATGACAATTCGCTACCCACTTTTCAACTTAAAAACCCCGGATATTAAATAGGGCAATTCCTTCCTAAGCAACAACTTGGAGATCCTTAAGCGAGCAAGCAGCCAACAACAAGTCATCCATATAACGATTATTAGTCACAGCATTTAAAGTCAATTGACAAGCATTGGTAGGATTTTCCTCAGCTAAACGCTTCATAGCTAAGAGAGCTATAAAGGGACTAGAATTTACCCCCCAAACATGGCGGGTAAAGCGATAAATCTGAGTATCAGTGTTATCAAGAACATTATCTTTAAACCACACCAAGCGAAATAAATCCCGCTGATCGGTGGGGATTTTAATCTGAAAAAAGCATCTACCTAAGTCTGTAACACAAGCATATTTACTAGGGTGTACCAAAAAAACCCGACCTGCTCCGATTTTGCTATAACTTGGTAGAATGGTGCATTTGGGTGAGAAAACTCGTGTGCTAAAATTTTTAAAAAATCCAGCGTCGTTTGACACCCTAGAAGTGACATCATAGTTTTGGTGGGAAGCCGCGACCCCAAAATCTACTAAAATTGCCATATCTTGAAAACTACTTAAGCCAGAAACGTGGTTAATAGCTCATTGGATGCAGAATATAGGATTTTATATCACACTTTAATACAACATATTGAGATAAGATGAGTGGTTTAAGTGTGATTTCAAAAAAACTAATATTTTGCATTAAGCCTACTTATCTCTTATATAGATGTAATATACCATGCCTGTTGTTTTAGCAAGCTACAGTAGGTGTTCATTACCTTGTATTTATGTCAATTTGTTGTGCCAAAAACCAAAAATTTGATTACACCATTGTATCAGCCTATATTAAATATCTATAAGTGTTGTAGGTATCTGCTTGATTCTAATTTTCAGCTGTCAGCAGGAATTAGTATGGTACTTTATTTGTTGGCAACTCATATGTAACTAGTTAGTTTGCATCATGGCCAGCTGGCTACTAGTAGTATAGTTTGTGCAAAGACATTAATACAAACTACTAACTATTAACCTATGTATGTTGCAGTAATCAAGCCAAGTTCATTCATAATTTGCAAATCAGTTTTTAGCATAGACTTAGGAAGAATAAGACTGGTAGCCTATCTAAAAGCTTACTTTGCTTTATGTCACACTCACAACTAATTTACACCAAGACCACTAGTCTGCTGCATGCTGTAATGTAATGGTACAGCATTTTCACTAAATGTTTTTATATGTTTTAGGTTGTTTATGCTAATATAATTCAAAGTCTAGACTAATTGTGAGTAACTGTACATGATTAACGTTAGAAAACAAACAAAATTTTGGCCTTTGAAAGATCGGTTTTGGAAAATTTTATTAGTTTTACCAGCAAACCTATACAACTGAAAATGCTCTGTTACGATTTTATACCATTCAAAGGATATGCAAGAAAAAACAATCAGGCAGTCTAGTCAAAGGGAAGCAGCCAAGCAAACTGTTACAGAAACTGAAGCACGGTGGATTAAAGCTGGGTTTCTTTGCCAACCCAGCAATGGACTTACTGCAAAGTTGCTTAAACTGTTAAATGAACAAAAGCAATTGTCACAAGATCACTTAAAAATTCAAAAAAAAAAAAAATTACACCAACAATTTAAAAAAAGCAAAGATCATTTATGCAAAAATCGAAAGAAACGTTTTGGGCTGTAATTAAAGAATGTGAAGAACATTTGAGAACTGCTACTCAAGAATCCACTAATTGGAAAAGAAAAGAAAAACTTCAGGAAGACTGGCAATTTTTGTAAAATATGAAAATGCCAGGTAGGCCTGGATCAGTTGGGCCATGGACGTTGAGTTAAAAAATATGGAACTCAGCTGGTAAAAATGGGGTTTGTAACTCAAAATACAAAGGACAAAATCACTTCACTGGCATCTTTTCTTTCACTATTTTACGTAAAAAATTGATGCACTGCATCAGTTATAGCAGATGCACCTATTCATAACTTGGAACTGTGGAATCAATTCGAATCCATGAAACAGAAACAAGAACAGAAACAGAAACAAGAACTCTAAAATTGTTTCCACCGTTGTACCTGAAATTTGCAAACTCAGCTCAAGAAAATTTGGAGCGTCACCTTTGGTATGCTTCAGAAACGCATGTAGTTTTTTCACTATTTAGCGAAAAGCTTTCACTGATGGAGAAAACAGAAATTTGGCGAAAACTGAAATCTTGCAGACACAAAGATAACGAAGGGACAATTGTTGAGGGAATATTAAAAATGCCAGATTTGACCTCTAGCACGCATTTAAAAGATTTGATTGGTGCAGACTCTCACACACTTTCAAAGCTTCTTCCGGCTGCTTCCAACTTTATTAACTTGCATCCTAAAACATGGTCGCAAAATGCTGATTTTGTAGCAGTCAAAGCAATGATCGAAAACCTACCTACCATAAATGATGCATCAGAGAGAGCATTGGCTCTTGTCACAAACATCCATTTTTCTCCTACTGCTCCACAACTGCATCGTAGTAAAAAAAGATCAGACAACTGTGCACCGTTCATGTCGCCAGAAGTTAAAGAAGCACGTGCAACAGCAGCAACACGAGCATGAACAAAGGTTTAATCCATGTCACGAACAGATGTTGAAAAGTTTTGACCGTTTGCAATAGAACTTGATAGGAGAATCGTTTTATTATTTGGTGTAATAAACTAATAAGTGATAAGATCACCCAAAGTAAACTCTTCAATCTCCGAAAGAAAGAAACTGAAACAACCTATTGATACTGCATTTTGTACCATTGTTTTGCAAAATTACGTGTAATTTGAGCGTCAAGTGAACTTCATGCAGTGAAACGCTATTGTTTAATGTCCGTGTTTCCATTTGTACCTGTAATATTGCAAAAAATCAGTTTTCTTGAAATTACACTTAAACCACTCATCTTATCTCAATATGTTGTATTAAAGTGTGATATAAAATCCTATATTCTGCATCCAATGAGCTATTAACCACGTTTCTGGCTTAAGTAGTTTTCAAGATATGGCAATTTTAGTAGATTTTGGGGTCGCGGCTTCCCACCAAAACTATGATGTCACTTCTAGGGTGTCAAACGACGCTGGATTTTTTAAAAATTTTAGCACACGAGTTTTCTCACCCAAATGCACCATTCTACCAAGTTATAGCAAAATCGGAGCAGGTCGGGTTTTTTTGGTACACCCTAATATTTACCCATGCGAAACCGAGTCAACACCTTCACCAATCCATTCAACAAGTTTTCACCAGCCAACACCAATTGGTTCAAACACACACCATTAACAGTAGCTGCACCGTCATAAACCACACGGGGTTTGACCGATTTGGTCACGAAAAAGGGTAAGTGCCAAGTAGGTTTTTTGCTAACTGAGCACTCAACGGGTTCGATCCATTTTTAAGATATCAGTTCATCAAAAGTATTAGTGAGAGTTTGCCTCATCTGAGGATTACGCAAGGCGGTCTTATGCAATGACAGCGTGCGATTTAGTGCAATATCATAGTTGTCGGGCAAGGTTTCAAGTTTTTTTGATTTAAGAGGGACGGGGATTTCGTACCGGCCCTCATCTACCACTTTAATATTGGGTACAGTCAGTTCTCATTTCTTGATGATTGAGCCATCCCGTCCTGAAGTTCCAGTTCAAACAAAGCCTTTTTTAGGGCAGCGTTTTCCTCTTTTAACTTAGTGCAGTCACAAGGGGCTGCGTTTACAGGGGCTTTAGATTGAATGTTAACCCTTAAAGTAGATAATGAATTTGAAGAGCTCGTAATAGCATTTATTTTCCCTCCATTTGCAATGGGCCCCAGACGCGTGAGCACATAATTCGGCTCCTCCGGATCCGCGCCCTCACGCTCCTCAAGGATGGCCAACAACGACTTGTCAGCCTGACCAATCAGAACGTCGACGTGCACTCTGCCCGGAACGACAGGAAAATGAACTCCTTGAAAATGTTTTAGCGTCGTGGTGTCCACCGCATGCGGAAGAGTATTGACATCATCGTAAAATTTGGGGACCACAAGGGCATCCCTAACCATGAATTCTTCGCCACTGTGAAGAGATTCCAATTCAAAGTTAGTGCGGCTCCCACTCGCAACGGGGAGATCTGCAAGAGTCCGAAGATTTACCGCGGGGTCAGGAGTTACTTTTAAACCAAGCTCAGATTTTAAATCGTCCGAAATAAATGTAGCTTGAGATGCCATGTCATGTTGAGCATACGCGAGGGTTGATTTTCCCGTCAAGGATTAGCAATTTTTACGGCACTAGTGCGAAGCAAGATTATGCTATTTTCATGAGCGTTAATTTTGTGCACATTTAAGCTCTGTTTGTCATTATTTTCATTTTCAACGGGAGTAGAATTGGAACCGGTCTTTACGCTTTCTCCGGCCTTCGATCCTTCCACGTAGTAGTCGTGCAGCGCGCCTGAATGTTTATTTTGACAATTAGGAATACATTTGCGACACTTAGAGGGGTGGGGACAGTCGCGAACAAAGTGTTCTACTGACAAACAATTTAAGCAACGTTTGGCGTCCATCACAGTTTGCCGTTTAAGTTTATCAGAATAGGATTTGAAAACTTCGCAATCCGCCAGAAAATGTTTTAATTCAGGTCGCATGCACACAGCGCACGTCGGTGCAGGTTTATCTTTAGCATGTTTATTGTCAGAGGTCTTAACATTAGCCGCGTTGTTTTCATGCTTTGCAGGACGAACAGAATAAGAAGATGTTGACGAACTATCACTTTTAGTACGCTTTTCCGGTCCGACAGTCGTTTGACGAACTCTATAGGTCGTAGAACCCGAAGACTGTGCTTGTTCTTTATCGTCAGATTTAAAAAATGCCTGCGCGTATGCGGATGTCATCATATCAATTTCATGCGCTACGAAGTCTCGCAGAGAATCAAAGCCAGGACGACTCATATTTAACCCTTTTTTATAGAGATAATCAAGGTAGCGCCGCTTCAACAAATCAGGCAAACGACTTGCGGTGTCAATAAGTAATTGTCCGGAAAGTTTATCCACCCCGTCATGAGCAAACGCATAAATCTCAAGCGTATTGAGATCCTCATTGTACATTTTCATTGAGCTAGCATTAAAAGCCACTTTAGAGCCAATACGTATAGCAATTATTTTTGGTTCTGAGGCCAAGCCCCCCAAAACGCCATATCTTTGCCTCAGGCGTCTGAGCGCTTTTTCGATACGTTGGGAGGTAGTTATACTTTTCATGGGGGCACAGAAAAGGTTCACCATCTCGCGCGATTGACCAACGCAGGACGCCCTCAGAACTTCGAGCCTCCGTTGCAGGCGAATCTGGTTTTCATAGAAGATAAACGCGATATTCTGGCCATCATAACCGATTTGAGACGCAAGATTAATGTACTCATTGCGTCCTTGTCTCTGAAGGTATTCATGCAAAGCAGTCTCATTGTTCGAAGATGCGCTAGAGCGTCGTTGTTTAAAACGCATTTCATTATCATCATAAGGTGCCGAGTTAATTCCCGCTCTCGTGTCACGATCACGAGGACGAGCATCAGTATGGATATCGAAATTCGTATTGCAAGCGAAATGCGGTTTGGTTTCGACGCTTTCATTTTGCCAATTTAGAGAGGGATTCTCAAAATCTTTTAACATCTGTTCTTTGTAGGATGCAACTTTTGCAGTAACGGGAGGATTCTGCTGTATAGTGTCAGGTAAATCAATCGCAGGTTTACTGATTTTGATTTTGGGCTCAAGTTTACCGCGGTCTTTTTGAACTTTAGAACTACTTTCCCCAGGCCAACGTGAACGCGTAAATGATTTTGATACGCTTCCGATTTTGGAGCCTCGCTCAGAGCATGCAAGCATTTTTTCCTCGGCTTCAAGATTCGCAGTTTCTAAACGTAACTTTATCAAAGCTTCTTCGGGCCTCAAGCTGGGCCTTGCACGCTTCCGCCTCCGCTTCAAGCTGGGCCTTTCGTGCTTCCGCCTCAAACTGGGCCTTACGCGCATTAAGTTTATTAAGTTGTTCAAGACTTTGTAATTCAGCTTTTTTACGTTCTAATTCGATGTGTTTAAGGACAGAGGAAGTATTAGAAGTCCCACTAGCATCCGTAGTGGTCTGAGAGATGCTATCCCTAGAATCAACGTCATCCTCATCGGAATTATTAAACAACGATCGGTTCGAGGATTTGTGGCAAAAAAGCAACTCACTGCGTTTATCGATTTTACCGCATTTATCGAAATAATCAGCCATATTTTCCGACAGTTGATGAAGCACAGTGGCATCATTTATATTTTTTAACCCATCGCAGAAATTATCGTGCGCATCTTGAATCAGCGCAAATTGAAGCGCATCAGTAGCAAAATTGCCTCCTGATGCTCAATCAGGGGCTTTCACATAGTCTTTCATTTTAACCACAAGTTTGCGTCGCATTGTAAGTAGTTTTCGAGAAGGGTCTCCAGGGCCCACATCCGCATGAGATTTTGGTGCTCCCTTGGGCATACGCAGCTCGTTACTTGCAGTAGGTGGGTTAAAGTAACTTTGCCCACCAAAAAATCTATTATCTAAGGAATCGGCAGACTCCGCAGCAGTAGACTCTACATTCACCGCAGGATTACTGAATACTGGGTTTGGAGCGTTAGTTAAGTCTTTTCCAAGTGATAGGGTAGTACCTACAAATTCATTAGGCGAAGCTTGGTCACCACCAGCATGGTCGGTATTTTCCATAACCAAAGTAAACAATAAGTCTCGATATTAACGGCACTATAGCAAGCACAAAAACAGAATACTGTAAAGCAGTACCTTAGCGAGAGATACAATTCGTCAGCAGACAAATTCCAGATTGCCACAGTCCAGGATGGAGACGGATAACGATGTTCCTTGAATCCAATAGACGAAACGTCAACGAGAAATTTGGAGGACAGAACCAAGAGAGCACAATTTGTACGACGAAGTAGGTTACGGTCTCCAACAGCAGGTGAAGTGCCTGGAATTGGCCACTTCCGAGGAAAGCGATGACGCACGTTCAGACCAAAGGAAACAATTGTGAAGAGCTGTGCAGCAAACTCGAATTGTCCGGCAAACCACAAGCAAAGGTGGCGCTTCTCCAACAGCAAATCAAAGACTTTCTGCAAAATTCCCGGTTTCCAAGTTCTTGCCAGCTTCCAGCAGATATAATCATATACAGTTATTTTTTTCTTTTTATGTTAAGAAACGATCGCGTGGCCTAGAGAAACTCTAAGGCCTTCACCGGTTTGGTCTGCTTCCAAAAAATAACCAGAGAACTTTTCAGCTGTAGTATGATATTGTATTAAACAGAATAAAAACAGACTTCCACACGGCATATAAAAATAACTGAAGTTTGGTAAGTTGAATCAAATTAGAAAACTAAAATTACCATGTGTTGACAGTACACTTGAAACTTAGGAATAAAACTAAAACCAGGTGTCAGGTCAGTTAATTCTTGTGCTAGAGATTGCCATCAGCATAGATTAAAATTTAAAAATAGCAGTAATTTGAACAAAGAATGATCAAGTAATATGTAAATTAGGTGCAGTTTTGCGACGCAACAAGCTAAAATTTCGAGCTGCTCGCATCAACGCGTAAATGTGAAAATTAGAAGTTGTGGTGAACAATAACGCTGTAACGAAACACAACAAAGGTATTGGTTTGATTCCAGGTAACGACAAGTAAACAAAAGACTGGGCTGAAACACGGAGTAGTGATGGGCTCACCACTGGGTTCAGCATTAGCGAACATTTTTGTTGGCTACTACGAGTCCAAATTATTTTCTCGTGTTCAAAAACCGACAATTTATTTTCAATATGTTGATAACACTTTTGCCATCTTTAAACAAGAGGGTGACGTTGACAATTTCCTGGTCACGTTTAATCGTTTACATCCTGCTCTCAAGTTCACGTTTGGAAAAGAACATGATGGCGAACTACCATTTCTAAACATTCTAATTGAACGAACTGAACTTGGTTTCGAGACCAGTGTATACCGAAAGCCCACTTTTTCTGGTCAAAACTTCCGCTGGGAACCCTTGATCCCGCGAAAACGGAAAATAAACGTAATCGCCACGCTTGTGCACAGTGCACTTATGATATGTACGAAAAACGAGCTTAAGCAAGAGATTGATTTTACAAAAAGATCTTGCTTGACAACGGGTACATTGAAGATATAGTGTTTAAGTATATATCCAAGAATTTGCTCGATTTTCTGCAGCCAAACCCTTTGGACCAGAAAATTGTCCAGTGTACCTTAAAGCACCGTGGATTGGCTCAACTTCTCAGCAATTAGAACATCAAATTAAAAGTCCTGCGCAAAATTGCTACGGAGCAGTGTCACCACGCTTGATTTTCTCAAGGCAATGCATGCTACCTGCTGCCAATAAGGTTGCGCTACCAGCCAATCATAGAAGTATGGTTATTTACAGTACTTAAATTGTAGAGGGGACGCGGGGGGACGCATCCCTCCATCGAGAGTTAGACACCCCGCATCAAGATTTAGCGTCCCTCCATCAAGATTTAGGCGTCCTCCCACTGAGAGTTGAGCGCTGGATGACCAGAGGAAAAATAGCAGCCAGGACTAAAAGATCCTACAAATTTTCTGCCGAAACTGGTCGCACATTGTGGCGAAGACCTTTTTTTTTGGTCTTCACCTGATTTCGGGGCAAAATGACTTCAATTTCCGGCGAAGACCTTTTTCTTGTTTTTGGTCTTCAATCAATTTCGGCGACGGAAATACATCATTTCCACTAAACTTTTTGTAAAGTTGGTCAAGGCTGCAAAAGCTTCCCCCCATGCAAAATTTTACAATTAAGTACTGGTTATTTATAAACACGTGTGCCACTGTGATAGTCGGTACGTAGGTCGCACAAGGCAAAACCTAAAGGTTTCAGGAACTTATTAAGCAGCATGATCCAAAAGTAATTAGGCAAAGAACCACTCCTACTCCGGAGCAGGGAACCGACCAATCCCAACCAACCAGAACCCAGCCAAACAGAAAATGCAAAGCAAAAAGTAAGACTCAATTCGAACCTGAGAGCGATTCAGCCATTTTCCAACATTTGTTGGAATCCAATCAGTGCGCACGAAACTATTCTGATTCGCAGTTTAAAATTCTAATCTCAGTTAGTTCTCAATTTTACTTGAGCCAGTTGGAAGCGGTTCATATTTCTCGGAGAAAATAAACAGATTTGTGCAGGCAAAAGCAGGTCGTATTTACCCTTCAACTGTTTCGATAAGATCAGAGACTGCTGTCACTTGATAAATTGCATTTCTCTTTACCATTGATTGTGCAATTGTCTTAAAATGCATTTCTTTTTACTATAGGTTGCATTTCTCTTTAGTGCATTTGGTCTTTAAAAGATTCTGCTCACCACATACCAAACCAGACGGAGATCGCAACTCAAGAGTTTTGTTCGAAAAGCTTATTGCGAAGCAAAATGAAATCGACTTTATTGAAAGTCATATTCAAATATTGCACTACCTCAAAATTGTTTAATTAAAGGTAATACATAACTTGTGTGTTCGTAAATTTTTATTTTAAGTCATTGAAAAAAACTAAGTCATTTTCCAAAAGTCATTAATTCAAAGTGTAAACATTTTGCTGAATACCAAACTCTATGCCAAATCTGAAGCTTACATGATCTCTGGCTTAGTGGTTAGTTTGTGGAACATTATTGTCCTCCTCTGCAGTTACTGCATCGGTTAAATAATTCCAGATTAAATAATTACTCCATCGGTTAAATAATGAAGACCTCATCTTCTCCTGAAACTGTTTCTATCTAATGAAAAAAAAACAATAAAACAAGCCAAGATAATTCACTACTGATTTTCAGCTCTTGATGGAAAAGCTGAAAAACTTAAATATTTTTGCTTTATTACATCACCACATTTATGTAGGCTATTTTTAACCTTGCAAATGATTGCTGGTGTGATGTCATGCGGTATAGAATTTCAAAAAAAATTATAAACATTAAACAATACTATAAGGAAAATTCAACTTACTTTTTTGTTGCTTAAACGTTTTTATGAGCACATTAATCAATTTTTTAGCATGCATTCTGCTGAAGTCTTTTAAGTGAAAGTGATGGACGAATTATGCACATGAAAGAACAGCACCATAGGCATAGCCAGGATTTTTGATTAGGGGGGGCAAAGCACATCACATGTAATTACGTCATCAGACATTTTCAAAAGAGAAACTTTTTGTGGGGCAAAGACAGTGGCGGCTCGCCTATATGTGCTGCGGTGCTGCAGCACTCTCAAAAAAAATAACAAACTTTATTTTTTAAAATTTTTTATTAAAAAGAATAAAAAATGTAAAAATTTTAATTCATTTTGATCGATCTTTGAAAAAAAACACAAAAAATCAAAACCCGAATATGCAATCCATTCCAATAACATGGCAGCACTGCTAGCTGTGCTATTGTTTTCGTAGCTCTCCCTTCACATCAAAAATAAACATAAAAAGCTTTTGAAATGGAGGAATTTTTAGTTCGTACTCAGCAAGGCAGTTCGTGCTGCTGCTTTCTTGGCAGCACCAACTAACCTAATTAAAAGACTTAACCTAAACTACGAGGATGTAGGACTGATTCTTGAGTAAGCTTTTGTGCGTTAGGTTTAAGTTATCACTACAACCAACTTAACTGAAATTGTTAACTTAGCGGGCAGGTGGACTAGGATTTTTTTGTCAAAAGCTTTTGTACCGTAATTGATTAAGCCTAGACTAGAATTTCTTTCTCAAGTGGTTTTAAACGTAATTGAGTAAGCTTTAGCTTGTTCCTGAAATCTAAATTATTTTTATTATTGCATTGTCTTGCTTAGGCAGAGGCAGTGTTGGGCATAGGCGTAGCCAGGATTTTTGATTGGGGGGGCCCAAATCACAAATCCCATGCAATGACGTCATCAGAAACTTCGAAAGCACAATTTCTTGTGGGGGCAAAGATATCGTAGAATGGAAGATCAGAAGCCTTGGCCTGGTGATGGCACGTAATTTTTAACTTGTCCGAAGGGTAGGGCTTAAACCAATAGTTAAAATGTGAAAATGTCCACTTTAAATTGGGAGACTTGCTGGGTAAAGAAGTGTACTGTATTTCAAAGGTATATTATTGACGGGGGTCTGGGGGCGAAGTCCCCAGCCGCTGGGTGATTTTTCGTTATTTTTTGTGAAAAAAAGCTGTTTTAGCACCATTGGATCACATTTCGCACGTATTTAGAGCCTCATTTAAAAGTAGGCCTACTAGATTTTTAACATTTGAAAGCCAGTTGAAAAAATTAAGTTGTTCAGTTCTTCTTTTGCTTGCAATTTAAGTCAAAAACACGTTTAAAATCTTGAATTTTGGGGTTAAATTTTGTAAGTGACTTGGTCCAAGTAGGGGGGAAGTAAAGTACATTGCCTCCTGCAATATTTTAGCGGTGAATAACAATCCACTCAAAAATTTTCCATGCAGATTATTGTTTTGTGATGAAAACAACCAGTTATAGGAGTACATATACGGCCAGGGGCCCAGGCCCTCTCAATTCAAAAATTTGTTCAATGAACATTTTCCTTACTGTAGCTAATTTTTTTCAAAAGTGTTTTGTTGCACAAAAACTGGCGAGGTGGAAGTGAATTGTTATTTAAAAATCTACAATAGATGGTTACGCCTACTAACCATGTTATTGCCCAGGCCAGATTTACATTGAGTTGAGCCCCTGGCACTTTGGAATTTTTGCAATATTTTCCTGCCAAATATAGGTGAAGACCAAAAAAAGTCTTACATGAGCGCGGGGCCCCTGGCACTGTGCCATCTGCTAAATCCGTCCCTGGTTATTGCATTACGTTCATAAAAAGGCTAAATGAGAGCCTGAATTAGCAACTTGTAGAATAAAAACCCCTAATTTCACTCGGGGTATTTGTTTAAATTGGTTGGCAAACATCAAATTGAGGAGTTCGGGCCCCCTGGATCAATATTATTGTTGGGGGCCCATTTAAATTGGGAGCCATTTAAATATTATTGTTGGGGGCCCATTTAAATTGGTTGGCAAAAATTAAATTGAGGGGCCTGGGCCCCCTGGAACAATATTATTGTTGGGGGCTTATTTAAATATTATTGCATGGAGCCCATTTAAATTGATTGGCAAAAATTAAATTGAGGGGCCCGGGCCCCCTGGATCAATATTGTTGTTAATTACTGTTGTACGCGAATATGCTAAAAGAAACTAAAACAGAAGAAACAATAGCCTTTTTTGTGATATTTTCATCATTAGTAGCATTTCAATTGGGGGGGAGCCGGGCCCCCCGGCCCCCCCCCCCCCCCCCCCGGCTACGCCTATGGTGTTGGGCACCTTAATGAGCAACGTTAACTTCGTGAAAAGTTAAAACGTTAAGAATTTTCAAACAATATTTTAACTCAGTTAAAGTTTTAAGTAGTTAACTGAAAAACAAAAATAACGCAAGTTAAAGTTAATTCGTTGATTAAAAAAAAATTCAATATTAACCTGCACTTGATGCCCAATAACATGATTCCATTTCCAAACGAGATAAAAACTTACTCATTCTAATTTTTGTTACTATGATATTTACTATTCTAATAAAGATAGACACAGTGAAAGCCTTTTTTTCAGTTCTATTATTATGGCATTAGGACGCATGGTGTAGACTGGAAATTTAACGGATTAACGCAAACATTAAAGCAGTTTAACAAAAATTATAGTCAATAAGTTAACTCACAAAAGCTTGTTAACTTTTTAACTCGTTAATGAAAAACTTAACTTCGTTATTAACAAGTTAATGCACAACACTGGGCCTAGGATGAGATAGCTTTGTACGATAGGCCAAGTTCCTAATGCTGGAAATTAAATTAAAATAGGCTAGTTTGTGAAATTAGGCCTGTTCAAACAGACCGTTTTCGTTGGAGATACTGTATATAGAAATATATCCCTAGTTTTTATCTGTTACGTACCTGTAAGCGGATAACATTGCCTAGGCAGATGAAGCGGCTGGCCAAGGAGTCATAGACTTACCAATACCATAAACGAGTTCGGTAAGTTTGCGAGTTTGCTGTTTGGCTATTGTCATAGGTGGGCACAAGTCCGTTAATCGTTAATCCGTTAATAACGAAGCTGTCTTTTTCACTAACTCGTTAATCCGTTAAAAAGTTTTTTCATGTTAACGGATTAAATTAACTTCCGTTAAGTGCTGTTAAAAGACTAAAGTAACTTCCGTTAAGTTCTGTTAACTTCCGTTAAGGTTTTTATCGTTAATATCTTGCACCATTCATTCATCGGACCGGTACAAACCAGTTTGCTCTGGTAACACTTGTTGCGTATTAGCATGAGTTTTATAGAAGAAAGCGAAGAAACGAGCTCTTTTTTGAGGCAAATAATAACCTGCAGCCTCAGAGGTCTATTAATTACCGCTGTTTACATTTTCCAAAGATTTTTGGGTCGCAGCTTCGATTGTGCATTTGAACTTGTTTTTATCGTGAAATTAGATTAGACTGTAAAATGTACCTTCCAAAACACAAAAAGACCACCATAGCAATAAATGTTTTCTTACAATCAGCTCAACAGCGTCAATACGTGTTCTGGAAGCGAGTGAATAAAAAGAAATGTAAATTACACGTAAAATGTTAACGGATTAACGGACTTTATGAACTTCCATTAATCTAAGCTGAAAATAACGGATTAACGTTAACAGAGGTGTGATGTTTGTTAACGAACTAGTGGCATAGGTGGGCAAGTTAACGCAAAACGTTAGCTTCGTTAACCACTAGTCCGTTAACACACTTCACACCTCCGTTAACGTTAATCCGTTATTTATAGCTTTAATTAACGGAAGTTCATAAAGTACGTTAATCTGTTAATATTTTGCGCGTAATTTACATTATTTTCTTTTTATTGTCTCGCTTCTAGAACATGCATTGACGCTGTTGAGCTAATTGTAAAGAAATATTTAATGCTATGGTGGTCTTTTTGTGTTTTGGAAGTTACGTTGTACAGTCTAATCTAATTTCAAGATAAAATAAGTTCGGATGCACTAAAAAAGCTGCGATCGGAAAATCTTTGGAAATTATGAACAGCGTTAATTAATAGGCTGCAGCTTATTATTTGCCACAAAAAAGAGCTCCTTTCCTCGCTCTCTTCTATAAAACTCGTGCTAATACGCAACAAGTGTTACCAGTGCAAACTGGTATGTACCAGTACGATGAATGAATGGTGCAAGATATTAACGATAAAAACCTTAACGGAAGTTAACAGAACTTAACGGAAGTTAATTTAGTCCGTTAACATGAAAAAACTTTTTAACGGATTAACGAGTTAATGAAAAAGTTAGCTTCGTTATTAACGGATTAACGATTAACGGACTTGTGCCCACCTATGACTAGTGGTTAACGAAGCTAACGTCTTGCATTAACTTGCCCACCTATGGCTATTGTACGTATTAGGTTACTTTACAGGTGAATTAGTCCCTAGCAGTTTTTAGGCCTAGACAGCTATCTTTCACACTATCATTTCGCTGAGCTGTTGCAGATTGTGGACCAGATTTAGGTTCTGGCAGTTGAGTTACTGATACTTAATCTTTGGAATATGCTATCTTAGTGTGTCATACATTTGTTTGGTAGTCCATAGTTGAACGATTTAGGCCAGATGAAGCAGGAGAGCAAGATGCATTAGTAGGAGGTGAATGGATACTGAATGATAAAAGTTCCTACAGTCTATCTAACTTCAGTAAGTCTGCATTTTCGTGGTCTAAAAGCCCTCTTCTAGCAAGTAATGCAAAGTAAAGTGATTTAGAGCAACTCTAAGTTACCTGCAGCAAATAAGGCCATGTAGGTAATAAGGCCCACATGTCAGATCTCGTTTGTAGAATGGATTTAAAATTCGAATTTGTATCCTGTCAAAAGCTATTGTGATTACTACAAAATTGTGGAAATTTAATTTTGCTAGGTCTTTCATAGCTGGGGGTGGACGAGATTGAAGTTTTTGCGTCTTCAATTTGAGAATTTTTATTATTTATGATATATTTTGCTAACCGCTCGTTGCTAATCGTTGTTACTTTTTATGAGCATTTTTGATGTTGGGAGAAAGTAAAAAAACTGTAGATACAGATCACAACTTTTTTTAAAAGTTTTCACTTATCTAAAATTGTTTAATTGCCCAAGTCTATTAACGTTAACAGTGCCAAGCTTGGCAATCATCTTAAAAAACAGCAAATTTTTGTACAAAACACAATAATTGCAAAGGTGCTATTGAGTGTCAGGAACTGTTTTTTAATGCATAACCTCGCAGAAAAATGTGAAGTATTCGACTTAATACATTGTGCAAGTGCAAGTTTTATTGGTATTTTACTACATTATTAAAACAGAAAACATTGCCATACACTTTTGTACTGGGCTTTATTTGCTGCATATAAAGATATTAAGGCCCGCCAGCTAAATCTTTTTATCTTAATTTTTGTTCAAATATGGCTTTACTGCAAAGACTGAAAATTTTTTAGATTGTAGTAATGAGGCTGCTCTACTTACTAGCCAAAAATAGATTAAAGTAATTGTTTGATTAAAGAGTTATACAAGCTACAAAATAAGCGGGCCTTATTTGCTGCAGGTACCTTAAAAGAGCTTCAGGGCGTGATTTCAAAGTAGTGCCAACACAGTAGCCTACATAAAAATAAGCTGAAAAAAAATAATCCAGGCCGGTCAATCTCCGAGCTAGACTTGTCATGCTGGCTTGGGAATAACTAAAAAACAGAAAAAATAGGAATTTTTTTCATGTGTTGATATGTGTTAGGCTATTATTTCAGATAATGTACAACACAGAGGTAGAGTCGAGGACACGAGGCTCGAGGCTAAGAACACAAAATAATTCCAAGGCCAAGGACAGCCCTTCCGAGGACAGACGCTTTCTAGGCCAAGGAGGACAGACGCTTTTGAGGCCAAGGACAAAAATGCTCAAGGCCAAGGACAAAAATGCTCAAGGACCAAGGACGCAAACACATGTGTTCTCCGAAAAAAAAGGTCTTCAAAAAAATTTTTAGGCGATCTACAAAATTTTAACGATTCAAAAAACAGAGCTGTCCTCGAGCTGAGGACAAGGCAATTTTCAAGGACTTTAGGCTTCGAGGCCAAGGACTTGACCCTCGAGGCCAAGGACTTCAAAATGTGTCCTCGAGGACTTCACCTCTGATACTACACTAAGTCAGACCCAGTTCGGGAGTTATTGAAGGTCAATACATTTAATAGTGTGAAATAGTTTTTCAGTGCAAAGTTAAGTCAATGAATAGCCTAAGCTGTGTAACCATTAAGCCAGTTTTTATCAGCACTTTGAGTGGGAGCAAATTCTTTTTTATGTCTATTCGACTGACCAAAACCAAAAAAGTAGCACTGCACCTTGGCTGCTGAGTAATTTAACAGCTGTGATGATTGATTCACTTCATTGTTCGTACGATAACAATTACTAAATTGCCAAATGTTAATCTGAATTAGAGCTAGTTGAAATGTGGGAAAGCTTCCTTAGTAATAATTTTGCTTATCATATTGAAAACGAACTTTTAAAAATGTTTTTTCAGTACTGTAGGTTAATCCGTGATAACTTGTAATATAATTGTTGTTGTAATAAAGTGGATTAATACCAGTATTAATTTTAAAGTGCTTCTGAGTTGACTAATCAGTAAAGAATGTGTCACAACTGAAATTTGCTATTTTTATTGAGCTAATTATGTTGCAGCATGTTAAAGTCTAACAAACACTGAGCTTGAAAGCATATACTAAACAAAAACATGCTTAAACTATGTAACGGTTTTTGTAGCAAAGTGTTAGTTGAAGGCAATCGCATTGACCTAAAAATATTTGATTTTACAAGATATTTCATTTTGCAAACTATACAAAGATATTTAGTTTTGTTTAAGAAATGATGATAAATTTATTTAGTTTTGGAATTTCATGGAGCTGAATGTGTCACTTCAGTGATTTTCAGACAGGCTTTATGTTTAATACAGGCAATTGTTACTACATACTATTTGCATAAGTAGCGTTTGGTTATCACAGTACTTTGTGAGAAATGTATGCGTTTGGTATCTTCTTGCAGTACTATAGCTTGCCATAGTATTAATTATTATTTTTTGTTTGCAGATTGTATGATAAATCTAAATGTAATAATAGGCTTTGCTGCTTTGTGAATTCAATGCTCTTCCATAAGGTGATGTTATGGAGACTTGGTCAGGATTTTCGCTGATCATTTAATACTGTGCAAGTGTACAATACCAAAGCATAGATTACAATACCAAAGATTGTTGAAATTGATTAGAGGAACCATACTTCAAATTTTTATTATGCTTTCAAGTTTTTTTTTGGAATCGATTATTATGTGAGACAATTTTATGATGGGAATTGGTTATTATGAGGGACAATTAACTTATCACATTTTATCGGCAGTTTACTTGTCACAGTCAACCAAAGACCGTAATACATGACAAGAAAACGATGTACTTGGTAAAAATAATTAAATGTCAAACAAATAGTTTTTATGGTATCAACTTCGGAAGATTCATTTATTGCTGTCTAGCAACATCGGAAAATTTGGTTTACATCGGTCAGAGTGTTTTCTGTGTAAATTCGAAATTTAGAAGCGCCAATTTCCCAAAAGTTTCCTGTTTTTTTACTTTATTTCAATTTGTACTGCAATAAAAATATTCTCTTAATTGAGATTGCAAACGCTTCAAAAACTGTGTCAATTGATCGCTTGAAACCTGCGTATGTTGAATCTGTTAAACTGTCAGAAACTTTGACTCGCTCGCGCGAACGCGATTGACTGCGAAGCAAACGTAATTGTTATATTGAGCTCTGTTGTTTTTATTTTGTGTGCTGTTTTCTGTTGTGTGTTTCTTTTCTATTTTTGGTGTCAATCCACTAACTTGCGTTTCTGGGGAGGAGCCTGTGTCAACGATCTTATCGATAATGACGCTACTGATAAGATTGTCTAAATTGTGTTTTTAGTGTTATAATTCTCATTCCATCAAGACTAACACGTGGAAGCAAACGTACATAGGTTTTCTTGTCAACAGAATCAAGTATAGAGCCGCTATAATATGGCCTTTTGCTTGTTCTGTAAAACTCACATATATAACATAATATAACATTCTTTATTTTGTCGCGACTACAACACAGTTTCAATTGATATCATCACGAAAAAGCAAAAAACAAACGATTAGTAAAAAAGCTGCTGTAAAATTTAGGTAATTCGGCGACAGGGAGGCTACAAAAAGACCTCATCAGTCATCGAATCAAAGCAGTCACCCTATATGTCCGCAATTCGAAGAGAATTGTTGAACGTCAAAAAACAAAAAAAACAACAACAACAAAATGCTAGTTTTTCGTTAAGAACTTTAAGTCTGTCAATTGCTCGAGTAAAATGCTACAACAGATGGTTAAGCTCATAATCAGATGTACAATATTGTAAAAGAGATTCTTTGAGTTTGACTTTAAAGGAATGTTTGGAAAGATTTTGTATTTCCATGGATATTGAGTTCCATGCGGTATTGAGTTTCTGTGCAACTTGGTCAATTATTGTGGCCCTAACGTCAGTGACTCTGGTTGGCAATGTGATAAGTGGTAGAACACCATGACTTAGTAACATATTTATATACCGATTAGCAGCGGTTGATCCGTAAACTCGAGATATGTTGATGTTAATATCGCCAAGAATGAAAAAGGTTTCATTACTTGAACATAATTCAATTATACAAGTTGAAAGATCTTCGATAAAATTGTCTACCTTAGAAGCATCAGGGTGACGGTAAGCAATGCCAATGGTAAAGGTTATGCTATGTTATGTTAAAAATAGGCCTGGCATCAGAACTAAACATGTCTAATTAATTAGAATAACATTTGGACAAACTTATCGGATTAATCTAAAATAACACCTAATCAAAAGCTTATCTAATCAACCAAAATTCTTGAATTAACATCTGACCAAAATTTATTTAATTAATCTATAATAACTACGCTAATATTTGACAATTTGCAGCCCTAATAATTTGCACTCGTGTTGCACATTTGTTTCAATAAATAAATAAAAGCACTAAAAAACTTCCGAAAAATGTTGCGAAAAACTGCCAAAACTACACTTAAAAATCGTTTTATTTCATGGCAATAGCTTATCTAAACAAACTACAATTAAGTTTGTCTGTTTGTAGTATCCATATTTGCAGCACCCCCAACTTTTTGAGTCATGAGCCGCCACTGGGCAAAAATATCGTAGAATGGAAGATCAAAAACCGTGGCTTGGTTTGGCTCTTAAGCAGGATTTGGCAAAAGGAAATGGTCTAAACCAATAGTTAAAAAGTACAAATGTCTAACTTGGGAGACGTGTGAGAGTAAAGTAGTGTCACTCAAACGCATCACCGACGGGGGTGAGGGAATTTTTTGTACTTTTTTGGAAAAAAAGCTAATTTAATGCCATTGGATCACATTTTGCTCGTTTGCAAAGCCATTTAAAAGGACTAGATTTTTAACATTTCAAAGCCACTTGAAAAAAATTGTTGTTCAATCCTCCTTTTACTTGCAATTTAAGTCCAAAACACGTTAAAAATCTTGCATTTTTGAGTTAAATTTTGTAGGTGATTTGGCTCTCGTAAAGTGCACTGCCTGCTGCAATATTTCAGCAGTAAATAATCATCCACTCAAAGATTTTCCTCAGAGATTTTTATTTTGTACTGAAATTAACCAGTTATAAGAGTACATGTACGGCCAGGGGGCCCAAGCCCCCTCAATTCGAATTCGTTAATTTGTTCAATGAGAACTTTCCTGTGCTAATTTTTTTTCAAAAGTATTTTTTCGTCTAAAAACTGTGGAGGTGGAGGTGAATTGTTATTGAAAAATGGTGCAATGGATGGTTGTGCCAACTAACCATCTTATTCCCGGGCCGGATTTACATTGCGCTGGGTTCCTGGTAGTTTGTCATTCTAGCTACAGCGTTTGTTTAAACGGACGTGTTTTTGCTGCAAAAACTTTAAGGATTTTAGATTTCAAGCGACAACAAATCATAATGCAGGCAAAGTCTTCTAAATCAAAAAAGAACGACCATAGTTTGGATCAAAATGCAATTATAGGAATAGTTATGAAACCAGTTGG